>JAIOJX010000001.1:83930593-85130593 GCA_022376925.1 Tragulus kanchil
TTTTGGGGCGGGTTGGGAGGGAGAGGGGCGGGCGGGTCACTTCTATTGGTCTTTCATTTATCTATTTTCATCCATCTTTGTTCCTTGGCCCGTGTGGACCTCCCATCGCAGTGGCCTCTGTTGTCGCAGAGCACCGGCTCTGGGCACATGCACTCCAGAGCTCCAGCTCGGTAATTGGACACATCAGTCCAACCGCTCTGCGGCACATAGGATCTTCCCAGGCCAGGGATCGAACAGGCGCCCCGTGCACTTCAAGGCGGTGTCCTTACCCACTGGACCACCAGGGAAGCCCAAAAGGATACTCTTAAGAGAGTAAAAAGACTGTCAGACTAGAATGGACTCATATCCAGGCTACATAATGTACTCCAATAAATAAGAAGACAAGCAACTCAAAACAAAAATGGCAATAGTCTTGAATAGGCTCTTCAAAAGAGAATATCAAATGGCAATAAATTATGAAAAGATTTTCAACAGTATTAGGCATCAGGGAAATACAATTTAAAACCACAGTAAGACTTCAAAAAAGAAGGCTGAGCACTAAAGAACTGATGATTTCAAACCGTTCTGCTGAAGACTTTTGAGAGTCCCTTGGATGGCAAGGAGATAAAATCTGTTAAGACTAAAGGAAATCAACCCTGAATATTCACTGGAAGGACTGATGCTAAAGCTGAAGCTCCAATACTCTGGCCACTTGATGTGAAGAGACAACTTGTTGGAAAAGACCCTGATGCTGGGAAAAAATAGAAGGCTGAAGGAGAAGGGGAAACAGAGGATGAGGTAGATAGATAGCAACCAACTCAATGGACATGAATTTGAGAATCTCTTGGAGACATAAAGTTGTCATTTTAAGACCATTTAATATAAAAATATTATTCAGGATATAAACTATTGAAATTGACTTTTTCCATTCAGCATAATGCTCCTGAGATCCACCCAAGTTGTTCCATGTATCAACAGTTCATTCTTTTTATTCCTTTACATAAATTTTCCAGTTTATTTAACCATTCACCTACTGAAGGACATTTGGATTGTTTTCAGTTTTTGGCTATTGCAAATAAAGCTGCTATGAACAATCCTGTATAAATGTGTAAAAAAGGATACTCTTTAAAAAAAAATCTTTATTATTTATTTATTTTTGGGGGGGCGGGTTGGGGAGGGAGAGGGGCGGGCGGGTCACTTCTATTGGTCTTTCATTTATCTATTTTCATCCATCTTTGTTCCTTGGCCCGTGTGGACCTCCCATCGCAGTGGCCTCTGTTGTCGCAGAGCACCGGCTCTGGGCACATGCACTCCAGAGCTCCAGCTCGGTAATTGGACACATCAGTCCAACCGCTCTGCGGCACATAGGATCTTCCCAGGCCAGGGATCGAACAGGCGCCCCGTGCACTTCAAGGCGGTGTCCTTACCCACTGGACCACCAGGGAAGCCCAAAAGGATACTCTTAAGAGAGTAAAAAGACTGTCAGACTAGAATGGACTCATATCCAGGCTACATAATGTACTCCAATAAATAAGAAGACAAGCAACTCAAAACAAAAATGGCAATAGTCTTGAATAGGCTCTTCAAAAGAGAATATCAAATGGCAATAAATTATGAAAAGATTTTCAACAGTATTAGGCATCAGGGAAATACAATTTAAAACCACAGTAAGACTTCAAAAAAGAAGGCTGAGCACTAAAGAACTGATGATTTCAAACCGTTCTGCTGAAGACTTTTGAGAGTCCCTTGGATGGCAAGGAGATAAAATCTGTTAAGACTAAAGGAAATCAACCCTGAATATTCACTGGAAGGACTGATGCTAAAGCTGAAGCTCCAATACTCTGGCCACTTGATGTGAAGAGACAACTTGTTGGAAAAGACCCTGATGCTGGGAAAAAATAGAAGGCTGAAGGAGAAGGGGAAAAACAGAGGATGAGGTAGATAGATAGCAACACCAACTCAATGGACATGAATTTGAGAATCTCTTGGAGACAGTGAGGGATAGGGAAGCCTGGTGTGCTGCAGTTTATGTGATGGGGGTCAAAAAGAGTCAGAACTTAGCAACTGAACAACAACAACAACAAAAAGACTTAAAAAAACCCTAAATGTCCTGAGAACACAAATTTTGGTACATTCATACAGTGAAAACAGGATATACTACTGATACATACAACAACATGAATGAAATCTCAAAAATATTATGTTGAAAAAAATTTTAACAAGCTAAACATGAGTTTACACACTATGATTTTATTTACATAAAGTTCAATAACAGGCAAAACTAATCTATTGTGACAGAAATTGGCATCATGGTTGCCTCTGGTTGGAGAGGATGAAATGAAAAGGTACTTTCTGAGTGACAGAAAATCACCTATACCTTGAATGGGGGTGAGTTACATGAGTATACATTTGTCAAGACTCAAACTGTACTATTAAAATCTTTGCATTTTATTGTATGTAAATTGTATCTCAATTAAAAAAAGAAATAGTATATGTATGGCTGAGTTCCTTCGCTGTTCACCTGAAATTATCACAACACTGTTAATCAGCTATACCCCAATACAAAATAAAAAGTTAAAAAAATTAAAAATGGATTCATTTGAAGCTTATTTAAAAAAACAAAGCTATGAGATATCACTACGATCCATTAGAATGGCTACAATTTAAAAAATTAACAGTACAAGTGCTATGGAAGATGTGAACAAATGGTATCTTTGTATGCTGCTGGCAAGAATGTAAATTAGTATAAATGCTTTGGAAAGTTGTCTGATGACCTCTACTAAAGCTTAACACATGCATACCCTATGACTTCACTCTTAGTTACATATCCAACAGAAATGCACACACTTATTCCTCAAAAGCCATGTGTGAGAATGTTGAGATGAGCCATGCTCACCACAGTATAGATTTTTAAAAACTGTATAATATATGACATACATACTCTCCATCTATTGAAAGTGAAAAAACCCAGCATTAATCTATATTGCTGGAATTCAAGGTATTGGTAACTTGGTAACCTTGAGGGTAAAGGGCAGGGGTAACTCATTGTCAGGAAGGGACCCTCTGAGGCACTGGTGATGCTCTTTTTTTTTGACCTGGGCACTGATTAAATGGATGTGTTCACTTTGATAATACACATAAACACTTTGTATATTTATGACCTGTTCACTTTTTCTTCAGGTACACTCTACTTCCACTTATATTTTAGACTGTCATTTAGGCTATATGTACATATAATTAAGGTTTTCTCTTTTTGCTCACTACTACCACCACTACCCAGTTTGTCCCCTCCATCCTTCTTTGGCATGGACACTTGCCATTCTCTGAATTCTTGCCTGCCTATCAGTAACACTTGGTACTTAACCTGAATCTTCATTGGCAGTAACTTGGAACACATAAAGTCAAAACTGCAGTGAGTAAAGTGAGCTCACAAAATAACTGCAGGGAGAATGCAGGCATCCTTTAAACACAGAATTTCATGAATCAGCATCAAAGAAGCCAGCCTCTGAATATCCACAGAGAGGAAACCATCCTTTAAATAGCAGGATTAGTTTATTTGCCCACATAATTCCAGCACAAAGCTATAGACCCAAGAGTGACATTCTTTTATGTGCTCCTTCCTGTATAGGGAATTTTCCCAAAGGCAGTTTCACATACTTTAGCAATTATCAGAGTTGAAAAAATATTATAAAGGAGGTAAAAAGGCTGTCTGGATTTATTCTTAACCCACGGTGTAAAATTTGGACTTAAGGAATCTTAATTTTAAAAACTCTCACAGGCTAACTTAACTTTCACATTCCCTCCAATTTCAAACAATGTTATTTGTTAATTTACCCACAATTCAAATTTATGTACAAGATCCTGCAGCTCTGACACCATGCTCAATACTCCAGATACAGGGACAGATAGCTGCAAGGCCTGTAATTTAGAGGAGCTCCGGCTCCGGTGGAGAGACAAGCATAGGAAAATTATCAGAACCCAGGGTGATATGTTTTATAACAGAAAAAGAATGGAAGGCTCCAAATTTCCTAGGAGCATGGAAGGATAGTGACTAAATCTATCCAAAGTATCTGAAACCCAGCATTAATCTATATTGCTGGAATTCAAGGTATTGGTAACTTGGTAACCTTGAGGGTAAAGGGCAGGGGTAACTCATTGTCAGGAAGGGACCCTCTGAGGCACTGGTGATGCTCTTTTTTTTTGACCTGGGCACTGATTAAATGGATGTGTTCACTTTGATAATACACATAAACACTTTGTATATTTATGACCTGTTCACTTTTTCTTCAGGTACACTCTACTTCCACTTATATTTTAGACTGTCATTTAGGCTATATGTACATATAATTAAGGTTTTCTCTTTTTGCTCACTACTACCACCACTACCCAGTTTGTCCCCTCCATCCTTCTTTGGCATGGACACTTGCCATTCTCTGAATTCTTGCCTGCCTATCAGTAACACTTGGTACTTAACCTGAATCTTCATTGGCAGTAACTTGGAACACATAAAGTCAAAACTGCAGTGAGTAAAGTGAGCTCACAAAATAACTGCAGGGAGAATGCAGGCATCCTTTAAACACAGAATTTCATGAATCAGCATCAAAGAAGCCAGCCTCTGAATATCCACAGAGAGGAAACCATCCTTTAAATAGCAGGATTAGTTTATTTGCCCACATAATTCCAGCACAAAGCTATAGACCCAAGAGTGACATTCTTTTATGTGCTCCTTCCTGTATAGGGAATTTTCCCAAAGGCAGTTTCACATACTTTAGCAATTATCAGAGTTGAAAAAATATTATAAAGGAGGTAAAAAGGCTGTCTGGATTTATTCTTAACCCACGGTGTAAAATTTGGACTTAAGGAATCTTAATTTTAAAAACTCTCACAGGCTAACTTAACTTTCACATTCCCTCCAATTTCAAACAATGTTATTTGTTAATTTACCCACAATTCAAATTTATGTACAAGATCCTGCAGCTCTGACACCATGCTCAATACTCCAGATACAGGGACAGATAGCTGCAAGGCCTGTAATTTAGAGGAGCTCCGGGCTCCGGTGGAGAGACAAGCATAGGAAAATTATCAGAACCCAGGGTGATATGTTTTATAACAGAAAAAGAATGGAAGGCTCCAAATTTCCTAGGAGCATGGAAGGATAGTGACTAAATCTATCCAAAGATGGCACAGAGACTCCATGTTGGAAGTGACCCATTATCAGGATGTGGATCAACCAAACAGCATGGGATCTCTCAGCAAGAGATCTCTCAAGAACTCAGAACTGCAAAATGTAGGTGTTTACTTTGAGAAATGAGTAGTAAAGCCCACATTTGGATGTGACTGAACACCTAAGGGGAAAACCCTCATACTGTACAGGGGACCAAAAGCTCATCAACACCTAAAATCCCCAACAAATTAATTTGGGAGTAGCCTGGATGAAAAAAAAAAAAGTGAGTTTGACTTCATTTCAGGGAAGCAGGATGAAAATATGACTATCTCAAGGAGCAACTCCCCCCCAAAACAATTATATTTTGTGTTCTACTTGGGATGGAAAAAGATTCTGAGAATAAAAGGTAGATCAGGATTGATCAAAGAACGTCACACAATCAGAAGTTCCCATCTAAGCACAGCTCAGAAAAGACAGGGCTCGTGTCCAAGTACTCATCCCTCTGGGCTGAAGAATTGGAACACCACAGTTTCAGAAAAGGACTGAAAGAGCTCTCATGATGATAACATCATATATGAGAATCACCAAAGTTCCTGGTCCAAGTCCATATTTATGATGTAAAAATCTTGTGAAGATGATTTGGCTTCCCATACAACTTGCCCAAAGAGACACACAGATAGTATCAGTGGTACACTGATAAACGTTTAACAACAGGCTCTCCAGGGGGCTGGGAAAAAAACTCTGATTTGTAGTTGACTGATTTCTAAAATGTAGATACTCTCTCCATGGCTTACCTAATCTCCCCTCCCACCACCAAACTGGGTAAAATGCCCATACTAACCTCTACCATAATATTCATGCCCTATAACCATCTGATCATTTGTACATGTCTCCCAGTGGACTCTAAATTCCAGAAAGGCAAAGAGTGTGTCATGTCTTATCTTTATGTTTCTAGCATCCAACAGAAACTCAGTGAGCATTTTTAGATGGACCTGCTTAGTAGCATTTGTCCAAGGCCACAGAACTGTTGTATGACAAAGGAAGGCATATGTCCCAGGACATTTGGCTCCTCATCTAGTGAGCTTTTCATTGCAATATATATTTAAATACTCACTTGTGAAGAAGCTAGACACAAATCTAGAAAATACATCCTATAGATAGATATTTTATTGATCTCTGGATGACCAGCAAATATAAATGGTCCAAATAAACCAACTAAAAGACAGAGAGAGATTGGCAAGGTGGGTTAAAAAACATGATCCCTCTCTATGTTGTCTGCCACAACTCACTTCAAATATAAGTAGGCTGATGTAAATAGGCTGAAAGTGGAAAATGGAGGATATAAGATACAAATATTACTTAAAAGAAAGCAGGATGGCTATATTAATATCAATAAAAAGACAATCACCACAGATAGAGAACATTAAATAATAATAGAAGGGTCAGTCTACCAAGACATAGCAATCCTAAATGTGTGTGCTCTAAAAAAAACAGAGCTGCAAAATACGTGAAGCAAAAACTTGACTGATCTGAAAGGAGAAATAGACAAATTCAGTCATGGCTGGAGATTTCAACATTCTTCTCTCAACAATTGACAGAACCAGTAGACAGAAAATCAGCAAGGATATACTGAGAGAAGAAAAAACAGTCAACCAACAGGATTTAACTGACACCTGTAGAACACTGCATCCAAAACAGCAGACTACATTCTTTTCAAGCACTCACAGTCAATATACCAAAATAGCCCATATATTCTTGAGCCATGAAACAAGCTTAAACAAATTTAATAGGACTAAAATCATATGGAGTGCATTCTTTGACTACAATGGAATCAAAGCAGAAATCAATTGCAGAAAGATAGCAGGAAAATCTCAGTAAACAAATAATATACTTCTAAATAAGCCATGGGTCAAAGAGGAAATCTCAAGGAAAAATTTTAAAATATACTGAACTGAATGAAAATGAAAATACAACATATCAGACTTTGTGGGGCATAGCTAAAGTGTTATTGAGAGGGAAATTTATAGTACTAAATACCTACATTAGGAAAGAAAGAGTCTCAAGTTAATAATCAAAGCCCCTGCCTCAAGAAACTAGAAAAGGGAGGATAATAATGCTTGGAATAGGATAAAAAATATATACGAAGATTTGGGAAGAATGACAGTTAACTTCTATGAAACAGCAACACTGGACAGGTAGGTCAACGACTCAGGCCTAAAGTGGGCACAAGGTGGTACGTGGCAGAATGTTTGGGGGAAACAGCAACACGTGGAGACGGGGAAATATAAATGGTCCAAATAACAACTAAAAGAGAGAGATTGGCAAGGTGGGTTAAAAAACATGATCCCTCTCTATGTTGTCTGCCACAACTCACTTCAAATATAAGTAGGCTGATGTAAATAGGCTGAAAGTGGAAAATGGAGGATATAAGATACAAATATTACTTAAAAGAAAGCAGGATGGCTATATTAATATCAATAAAAAGACAATCACCACAGATAGAGAACATTAAATAATAATAGAAGGGTCAGTCTACCAAGACATAGCAATCCTAAATGTGTGTGCTCTAAAAAAAACAGAGCTGCAAAATACGTGAAGCAAAAACTTGACTGATCTGAAAGGAGAAATAGACAAATTCAGTCATGGCTGGAGATTTCAACATTCTTCTCTCAACAATTGACAGAACCAGTAGACAGAAAATCAGCAAGGATATACTGAGAGAAGAAAAAACAGTCAACCAACAGGATTTAACTGACACCTGTAGAACACTGCATCCAAAACAGCAGACTACATTCTTTTCAAGCACTCACAGTCAATATACCAAAATAGCCCATATATTCTTGAGCCATGAAACAAGCTTAAACAAATTTAATAGGACTAAAATCATATGGAGTGCATTCTTTGACTACAATGGAATCAAAGCAGAAATCAATTGCAGAAAGATAGCAGGAAAATCTCAGTAAACAAATAATATACTTCTAAATAAGCCATGGGTCAAAGAGGAAATCTCAAGGAAAAATTTTAAAATATACTGAACTGAATGAAAATGAAAATACAACATATCAGACTTTGTGGGGCATAGCTAAAGTGTTATTGAGAGGGAAATTTATAGTACTAAATACCTACATTAGGAAAGAAAGAGTCTCAAGTTAATAATCAAAGCCCCTGCCTCAAGAAACTAGAAAAGGGAGGATAATAATGCTTGGAATAGGATAAAAAATATATACGAAGATTTGGGAAGAATGACAGTTAACTTCTATGAAACAGCAACACTGGACAGGTAGGTCAACGACTCAGGCCTAAAGTGGGCACAAGGTGGTACGTGGCAGAATGTTTGGGCAGGGAGAAGACCAAACTAATGCTAACATCTCAGATGAATGCAAGAGATGGCCTAGTTTAGGTAAAGGTGGAAATTAAGCTCTGGGCTTCCTATAGTAGCTGTCCAGTTTTAAAAATCTCCTCAAGGAGGGGCTTCCCTGGTGGTCCTGTGGGTAAAGAGTCTGCCTTGCAGTGCAAGGGGTGCTGGCTTGATCCCTGGCCCATGAAGATCTCACATGCTGAGGAGTGGCTGGGCCGGTGGGTCCAATTACGAGCCAGCACTCTGGAGCACATGCGCCCAGAGCCGGTGCTCTGCACTGAGAGAGGCCACTGTGATGGGAAGCCCACACATGTCAAAGAACAAAGATCGATGGAAAATAAATGACGACTTAGAGGCAAAAAAAAAAAAAAATCTCCTCAAGGATATGCAGTACCAGGCATATATTATCAATACATACACATAAATTCACAGAGGGTCCTAACTTGAGCAGAAGGTGATTAACACATCAGTTGGATTCTCACCTGTCAGGTGTGCAGTCTATCTTACTAAGAATCTAGTTTCTTGAGGGATCAAGGAATTCTCTCGTAAAGAATGGGTTCCCAAAGAAGATGGTAGCTCATCAACTGGATCTAGTGGCAATACCCCAAGGTATGAAAGGAATGGCTCAGAAAACGGGTGTGAAATGTGTTACTCAGGTCTATCTAGAAGCTCAGCTTTTAAGGACTTGGTTCAGAATCCAGTAAGAGATGGGTTTTTCACAGTAATCTAAACAAGCTGATATGCAGCCTCCACAGCCCCAGAAGCTCCAGCTGCAGCAGGAGGATGAAAGAGTCAAGAGTCATAGCACAGCCACCAGTAGTACCCTTAACTGGGTACTGTATGAGTGGGTCACCCACAGAGACAGAGTCAGGCATGCCAGCGGTATTTGCAGCACTGGGTGCTGTGTAAACACAGGGAACAACCTCCAGGAGTTGAAAAAACTAGCAACCCATCAAAGACCCTGCCCCAGAGATCACCAAAGGTGCCAAGAGGAAAGAGGAGAGGAGGGACATGACATTGCGAGCCCCAGAATACCAATTCAGGAAAACACCAGATACGTCCACGGTAAACTGCACTATGTTTGAAGACTTCCCTGGAAGCTGCAGAACTATAACAGAGCTAGCAAACATCTAAGGGACTGTTATCCAGGCCCTGCTTTCACCTCCAGAATGGTGTGGGGCCCAGGACATTCAGGACACCTGTATTTCATGACAGTAATACATCCAAGAGTGAATATATAATTGCAGAACACATATGTATAGAAAATACACACGCATGCATAGTACAAAGAGAGTTTTGTTTTCCTGTCACTTAAAAGGTAAGTAAGCTTCCAAATCAAGATAAGATTCTTACCTAGAAATTGATGTGCATTTAAAATTGGTGTTGCTAGGAATTGTATGACAGGCACTCCACCTGCAAAGCTTAAATTTCAATAGGTAACAAGTTCAGTTGGGCCTAAAAAAGTCCTTAAATGCGTGCACAGTACAGAAGTGGATCATTTGGTCCTTGAGATAGAGGGAAGAGGTTAGAAGAAACAGGCTATAAACTTCTGATGTCAGCTGACAAGACAGATCATTAAGCTCAGAGGAAAGGCCCATCTGTAGGGGTTAGAGTGAGGGGCAATGGTTCCTGGTCTGAGCCGGGCTTTCCTCTTCATTTAAAAGTGATCAGAATTCTAATTAGTCATAGAGAAAAAGACTCAAAAAAGCCCAAGAACAAAGCAGGATAACAAAGTTTAAATAATGACCTTTGTCTCGTGCAGCCAAGAAAACCTCCCGAGGTCCCCCATACTTGGGCCTCAAGTGCCTCCAACTAACCATCTTCTTCAAACAACCAGGTAGAAACAGTCCTGGCTTTTCTTCTAATCAATTTCTAAGAGTGGGTCACCCACAGAGACACCCAGTCCAGCTGCAGCAGGAGGATGGGCTAAACCCGGTATTTGGTACTGAGGTGGGTCACCCACAGAGACAGAGTCAGGCATGCCAGCGGTATTTGCAGCACTGGGTGCTGTGTAAACACAGGGAACAACCTCCAGGAGTTGAAAAAACTAGCAACCCATCAAAGACCCTGCCCCAGAGATCACCAAAGGTGCCAAGAGGAAAGAGGAGAGGAGGGACATGACATTGCGAGCCCCAGAATACCAATTCAGGAAAACACCAGATACGTCCACGGTAAACTGCACTATGTTTGAAGACTTCCCTGGAAGCTGCAGAACTATAACAGAGCTAGCAAACATCTAAGGGACTGTTATCCAGGCCCTGCTTTCACCTCAGAATGGTGTGGGGCCCAGGACATTCAGGACACCTGTATTTCATGACAGTAATACATCCAAGAGTGAATATATAATTGCAGAACACATATGTATAGAAAATACACACGCATGCATAGTACAAAGAGAGTTTTGTTTTCCTGTCACTTAAAAGGTAAGTAAGCTTCCAAATCAAGATAAGATTCTTACCTAGAAATTGATGTGCATTTAAAATTGGTGTTGCTAGGAATTGTATGACAGGCACTCCACCTGCAAAGCTTAAATTTCAATAGGTAACAAGTTCAGTTGGGCCTAAAAAAGTCCTTAAATGCGTGCACAGTACAGAAGTGGATCATTTGGTCCTTGAGATAGAGGGAAGAGGTTAGAAGAAACAGGCTATAAACTTCTGATGTCAGCTGACAAGACAGATCATTAAGCTCAGAGGAAAGGCCCATCTGTAGGGGTTAGAGTGAGGGGCAATGGTTCCTGGTCTGAGCCGGGCTTTCCTCTTCATTTAAAAGTGATCAGAATTCTAATTAGTCATAGAGAAAAAGACTCAAAAAAGCCCAAGAACAAAGCAGGATAACAAAGTTTAAATAATGACCTTTGTCTCGTGCAGCCAAGAAAACCTCCCGAGGTCCCCCATACTTGGGCCTCAAGTGCCTCCAACTAACCATCTTCTTCAAACAACCAGGTAGAAACAGTCCTGGCTTTTCTTCTAATCAATTTCTCCTGAAATAAAAGGCTAATATTTTTTTGCCCTTTATTTATTTAATGTCCCCCTCAGTTTTACTAAGGTATAATTTACAAAGAAAACTATTATATATTTAAAGTGTATGATGTGATGGTTTGATTTGATTTGATATACCAATACATTGTGAAAGAATTCTCACCATCAAGTTAACACTTCACAGTTACCTTTTTTCTTTTTGTGGTGAGAACATTTAAGATCTACTCTCTTATTTAGTTTCTAAGTGGCATCTGACTCTTTTGCAACTCCATGGACTGTAGCCCACCAGGCTCCTCTGTCAATGGGATTTTCCAGGTAAGAATACTGGAGTGGGTTGCCATTTCCTCCTGAGGGGATCTTCTCCACCCAGGGCGAGCCCACATCGCCTGCACTGCAGGAGAATTCTTTACCACTGAGCCACCAGGGTAGCTAGCATTCTCTTAACAACTTTCAAGTATAAAATAGAGTATTGATAAGTAGATACACCAAGGGAACATTTCATGCAGATGGGCACAATAAAGGACAGAAATGGTATGACCCTTACAGAAGCAGAAGACATTAAGAAGAGGTGGCAAGGGCTTCCCTGGTGGTCGAGTGGGTAAGGACACCGCCTTGAAAGTGCAAGGTCCTTGGCCTGGGAAGATCCCACGTACTGCGGAGCAGCTGGACTGATGTGTCCAACTACTGAGCCAGAGCTCTGAAGCGCATGTGCCCAGAGCTGGTGCTCTGCAGCAAGAGAGGCCACTGCGATGGGAGGCCCACATGGGCCAAAGAACAAAGATGGAAGAAAACAGATAAATGAAAGACCAATAGAAGTGTCTCCCTCCTCCCCCCAAAAAAGAAGAGGTGGCAAGAATACACAGAGCTATACAAAGAAGATCTTAATGACCCAGATAACCACAACAATGTGATCACTCACCTAGAGCCAGACATTCTGGAGTCTGACATGAAGTGGGCCTTAGGAAGCATCACTATGAACAAAGTAAGTGGAGGTGACGGAATTCAGGTTATTTCAAATAATGACCTTTGTCTCGTGCAGCCAAGAAAACCTACCCTTGGGCCTCAAGTGCCTCCAACTAACCATCTTCTTCAAACAACCAGGTAGAAACAGTCCTGGCTTTTCTTCTAATCAATTTCTCCTGAAATAAAAGGCTAATATTTTTTTGCCCTTTATTTATTTAATGTCCCCCTCAGTTTTACTAAGGTATAATTTACAAAGAAAACTATTATATATTTAAAGTGTATGATGTGATGGTTTGATTTGATTTGATATACCAATACATTGTGAAAGAATTCTCACCATCAAGTTAACACTTCACAGTTACCTTTTTTCTTTTTGTGGTGAGAACATTTAAGATCTACTCTCTTATTTAGTTTCTAAGTGGCATCTGACTCTTTTGCAACTCCATGGACTGTAGCCCACCAGGCTCCTCTGTCAATGGGATTTTCCAGGTAAGAATACTGGAGTGGGTTGCCATTTCCTCCTGAGGGGATCTTCTCCACCCAGGGCGAGCCCACATCGCCTGCACTGCAGGAGAATTCTTTACCACTGAGCCACCAGGGTAGCTAGCATTCTCTTAACAACTTTCAAGTATAAAATAGAGTATTGATAAGTAGATACACCAAGGGAACATTTCATGCAGATGGGCACAATAAAGGACAGAAATGGTATGACCCTTACAGAAGCAGAAGACATTAAGAAGAGGTGGCAAGGGCTTCCCTGGTGGTCGAGTGGGTAAGGACACCGCCTTGAAAGTGCAAGGTCCTTGGCCTGGGAAGATCCCACGTACTGCGGAGCAGCTGGACTGATGTGTCCAACTACTGAGCCAGAGCTCTGAAGCGCATGTGCCCAGAGCTGGTGCTCTGCAGCAAGAGAGGCCACTGCGATGGGAGGCCCACATGGGCCAAAGAACAAAGATGGAAGAAAACAGATAAATGAAAGACCAATAGAAGTGTCTCCCTCCTCCCCCCAAAAAAGAAGAGGTGGCAAGAATACACAGAGCTATACAAAGAAGATCTTAATGACCCAGATAACCACAACAATGTGATCACTCACCTAGAGCCAGACATTCTGGAGTCTGACATGAAGTGGGCCTTAGGAAGCATCACTATGAACAAAGTAAGTGGAGGTGACGGAATTCAGGTTATTTCAAATCCTAAAAGATGATGTTGTTAAAAGTACTGCACTCAATATGCCAACAAAGTTGGAAAACTCAGCAGTGGCCACAGGATTGGAAAAGGTCAGTTTTCATTTCAATCCCGAAGAAGGGCAGTGCCAAAGAATGTTTAAACTACTGTACAATTGCACTCATTTCACATGTGAGCAAGGCAGTGCTCAAAGTTCTTCAAGATAGGTTTCAACTGTACATGAACCAAGAACTTCCAGATCTACAACCTGGATTTAGAAAAGACAGAGGAACCAGAGATCAAATTGCCAACGTCTGTTGGATCACAGAAAAAGCAAGGGAATTCCAGAAAAACACTACTACACTACACATGAGCAACCAATTAGCACCAGCCCCAGCAGCCACCTGCCCTCCCTCCAGTAATTTGTGGAGAAGACAAGCAATCCTGTGGGACTTCTCAAGTTTCCCAAAACCAATATGCATGTTTCTGTCTTGGCACTCTGCTGCCCCATGGCACATGTACTCCAGACTGCACTCAGCCCCTCATCTCTGCCTGGGATTGTCTGCCTAGTGACTTCTCAAGGACTTGTACCTGCAATTATCACTCCTCTCTCCTGATCCAGCAGGCACCTTTGGCATATTTGACTCTTGTGTTCTTTATCCCTCTGTTTTTATATTTGAGGGGGTAGGGCTTATATGACAACATATTGTCAAGATCCTCATCATTCCATAAACTTGCCAGGCTACCAGTTATGGTTGGGCATACCACCACATTCTGCTTGCATCATGTCTTTCCATTAGATTAGGCATCTGTTTCCCAGGGTAGATTTGAATCTATGGGAAATATGGAAGAGGAACTGCCCCAATTCTTTCCAATTCTTGGTTTGCTGTCTTAAAAGGTAGTTTAATTTTGCTATCTAATTACTGGTTTTCTTAAACCAACTTTTATCATATTTTCTTCAAGGGTCTTTTAAAAGACCCACGTAAATGACTGCCAGAAAGCAACTTTTGAGACCCAAATTCCTTCAAGGATAAAGTGGGATATAAAGACCCCAAGTGCTTAGAATGCACTCAACCTTATGCCAACAAAGTAAGTGGAGGTGACGGAATTCAGGTTATTTCAAATCCTAAAAGATGATGTTGTTAAAAGTACTGCACTCAATATGCCAACAAAGTTGGAAAACTCAGCAGTGGCCACAGGATTGGAAAAGGTCAGTTTTCATTTCAATCCCGAAGAAGGGCAGTGCCAAAGAATGTTTAAACTACTGTACAATTGCACTCATTTCACATGTGAGCAAGGCAGTGCTCAAAGTTCTTCAAGATAGGTTTCAACTGTACATGAACCAAGAACTTCCAGATCTACAACCTGGATTTAGAAAAGACAGAGGAACCAGAGATCAAATTGCCAACGTCTGTTGGATCACAGAAAAAGCAAGGGAATTCCAGAAAAACACTACTACACTACACATGAGCAACCAATTAGCACCAGCCCCAGCAGCCACCTGCCCTCCCTCCAGTAATTTGTGGAGAAGACAAGCAATCCTGTGGGACTTCTCAAGTTTCCCAAAACCAATATGCATGTTTCTGTCTTGGCACTCTGCTGCCCCATGGCACATGTACTCCAGACTGCACTCAGCCCCTCATCTCTGCCTGGGATTGTCTGCCTAGTGACTTCTCAAGGACTTGTACCTGCAATTATCACTCCTCTCTCCTGATCCAGCAGGCACCTTTGGCATATTTGACTCTTGTGTTCTTTATCCCTCTGTTTTTATATTTGAGGGGGTAGGGCTTATATGACAACATATTGTCAAGATCCTCATCATTCCATAAACTTGCCAGGCTACCAGTTATGGTTGGGCATACCACCACATTCTGCTTGCATCATGTCTTTCCATTAGATTAGGCATCTGTTTCCCAGGGTAGATTTGAATCTATGGGAAATATGGAAGAGGAACTGCCCCAATTCTTTCCAATTCTTGGTTTGCTGTCTTAAAAGGTAGTTTAATTTTGCTATCTAATTACTGGTTTTCTTAAACCAACTTTTATCATATTTTCTTCAAGGGTCTTTTAAAAGACCCACGTAAATGACTGCCAGAAAGCATGTAGCAGGCTCACAAAACCTTCTGAGACCCAAATTCCTTCAAGGATAAAGTGGGATATAAAGGGAATATCATAATGCTAAAAGGGTTATTTAATTTATCCCAAAGACTTAACAATTTTAAATGTGTAAACACCTAACAACAGTGCTTCAAAATATGTAAAACAAAACCTGTCAGATCTAAAGTTAGAAGTAGAAAAATCCACACTTATAGTTGAAGGTTTCCGTATTTCTAATTAATATATAGAACTAGTAGACAGAAAATCAACAAGCATATGTAAGAACTGAATACCATTATCAACCAAGTAGAATTAGCTGATATGTACAGAACACTCTATCCAACAATAGCAGATTATATATTCTTTTGTTGTTGTTGTTAATATTTTGCCCAGTTGTTGCTTTGGTTTTTGGGGTGGGGGGAGGGCGAGTTGGGGAGGGGGGCGTGCATGCCACTTCCATTGGTCTTTTATTTATCTATTTTCATTCATCTTTGTTCTTTGGCCCATGTGGGCCTCCCATCGCAGTGGCCTCTCGCTGCAGTGCACCGGCTCTGGGTGCACGCACTCCAGAGCTCCTGCTAGGTAAATGGACACATCGGTCCAGCCGCTCTGGGGCACGTGGGATCTTCCCAGGCCAGGGATCGAACCAGTGCCCCTTGCACTGCAATGCAGTGTTCTTACCCACTGGACCACCACGGAAGCCCCTATATATTCTTTTAACAAGAGAGACTGCATCGTGGGTCAGAAAATGAACCTCAGGGCTCCCCTGGTGTTCCAGTGGGTAAGGACACCACCTTGCAGTGCAAGGGGTGCCTGTTCGATCCCTGGCCTGGGAAGATCCGTGGCTGGACTGATGTGTCCAATTACCGAGCCGGAGCTCTGGAGCGCATGCGCCCAGAGCCGGTGCTCTGCTACAACAGAGGCCACTGTGATGGGAGGCCCACACGGGCCAAGGAACAAAGATGAATGAGAATGGATAAATGAATGACCAATAGAAGTGGCCCATCCACCCCCCACCACCCCAACCCGCCCCCACCAAAAAGAAAAAGAAAATGAACCTCAAATATAAAAGAATTAAAATTATAAAAAATGTGTTCCCTGGGGGCTTCCTTGGTGATTCAGTGGGTAAGGACACCGCCTTGCAGTGCAAGGGGCGCCAGTTTGATCCCTGGCCTGGGAAGATCCCACGTGCCGCAGAGCGGCTGGACCAATGTGTCCAATTACCGAGTCTGAGCTCTGGAGTGCATGCGCCCAGAGCCGGTGCTCTGTGACAACAGAGGCCACCATGATGGGAGGCCCACACGGGCCAAAGAACAAAGATGGATGAAAATGGACAAATGAAAGACCAATGGAAGTGGCCCGCCTGCTCCCCTCCCTCCCTACCCCACCCCCACCAAAATAAATAAATAAATAAATCTTTTTTTTAAAAAATGTGTGCCCTGACTATAAAGGAAATAAAATAGAAACCAACAATAGACAGATAAGAGGAAACGCTCTGAACACTCGGCTATTGTACAGCATGTGCCTAAATAATTCAGTAGTCAAAGAGAAACTTTTAAGGGAAATTAGAAAATAATTAAAGAAAAATGAAAATACAATATAACTCAATTTGTTGACTTAGAGGGAAATTCATAGCAATAAATAATCATTTAGAGGGAAAAAAACCTCTCATATACTGTTGACCCTTGAACAATGCAGAGGCCAGGGGTGGCAAACCTCTGCACAGCTGAAGATCCCTTATCTAACTTATTGTTAGCCATCCTTATCCATGGTTCCTCCATTATGTCAGATCCTCTGTATTGCCAGTTCCACATCTGTGGATTCAACCAATCATGTGAATCATGTAGTACTGTAGTATTTACTATTGAAAAAATTCACATATAAGTGGGCTTTTGCAGTTCAAACCTCTATTGTTCAAGGGTCAACTATAATCTACACTTTCACCTTAGGAAACTATTTTAAGAAAAGGGGCAAAATAAACTCGAAGCAAGCATAAAAAGGAAATTATCAAGATAAAACAGAAATCAATGAAGTTGAAAACAGAAAGACAACAGAGAAAAATAAATGAAAACAAAAGCTGGTACTCTAAAAAGATCAATAAAATATATAAACCTCTAGTAAAACTGAGAAAGAAAAAAAGAGAACAAATTACTGACTATCCAGAACAAAAGAGAACCCACTATAGAACCCACTGACATAGAAAGATAATAAGGGGATACACTGCCATGAATACCTCTATGCATGTAAGTTAGACAACTTAAAAGAAATACACTGCTTGAAAATCACAAACTACTAAAACTCATCGAAGATAAAACAGGTAATCTGAATAATAATGCTCCATCTATTAAGGACATTAAATTTACAGCTAAAAGTCTTTTTTAAAAAGAAATGTCCAGGCCTAGATAGCTTCACTGGCAAATTTCAACTAAGATCTAAAGAAAAGGCAACACCAATTCTCTAAGACTTCTTCCAAAAAATAGGAGAGGACAGCATCTTCCCTAACTCATTTTTAAATGCCCTGATACCAAACCCAGACAAACATAATACAAAAAAGAAAACTGTAGACCAATATCCCTCATGAACATAACAGTAAATACCATCAACAAAATATTAACAAATCTAACAACAATTTAAAAAACCCTCTAACACCCTGCTTCCTAAGTGGTACAAGTGGTAAAAAAAAAAAGAAAAATCCGCTTGCCAACACAGGAGATTCAAGAGACACAGGTCCATCCCTGGATGGGCAACCCACTCCAGTATTCTTGCCTGAAAAACTCCATGGACAAAGGAGCCTGGTGGTCTATAGTACATGAAGTCATAAAGAGTCTGGCACAAACGAGTGACAGAACACACATATACAATGAAATGGGGTTTCTCCCAGGATGCAAGGTAGGTTCAACATTTTAAAGTAATCAATGCAATCAACATACTGAGTCTAAAAAGGAAAAAAACAAATGATCATATCAGTTAATGAAGACAAAGCATTTGTCAAAATTCAAAATGCGTTAGCAATATAAACTCTCAGCATACTAGGAATAGAAGGGAACTTCCTCAACTTGATAAAGAACTTAAAGGTGAAACAAGAAAAAGATGTGCTCCCATCACTCTTATTAAATATCACACTATAAGTCTTACCCTGTGCAATAAGGGACAAGAAATATATAAAAGGTATACATATTGAAAGAAAGAAATTGAAGTATCCTTACTCCTAAACAACATGATTGTTTCAATATATCAGAGAATTTACTTTTTTAAGTTTTTTTTTCTTTTTCCCCCATCATGCCTCTTTCTTATTTATATTTATTTATTTTTTAATGTTTATTTTTCATTCATCTTTTTAATCTTTGACACGTGTGGGCCTCCCACTACAGTGGCGCAGAGCACCGGCTCTGGGTGCATGTGCTCCAGAGGCTTGTAATTGGATATACTGGTTCAGCCGCTCCGCGGCACAGGAGATCTTCCCAGGCCAGGGATCAAACCAATGCCCCCTTCACTGCGAGGTGGACTCTTTAACCACTGGACCACCAGGGAAGCCCAGAATTTACTTTTTTTAAAGTCCTATAACTTACAGCTTAGCAAGGAAGCAGGATATAAGGTCAATACAGAAATCAATCATATTTCTATGTGGTGGCAATAAACAACTAGAAACTGAATCTTTAAAAAATATATACAACAACTCTAAACAAATGAAATATTCAGGCTTAAATCTAACAAACCATGGACATGATTCCTCTGACAGTCCAGTGGCTAAGACTCCACACTTCCAGCATAGGGGGTGTGGGTTTGATCCTTGGTCAAAGAACTAATAAGATCCCACATGCTGCACAGCAGAGCCAAACAAAACAAATAAACCAAACAACAAAACCCCCAAAACACAACAATATAAGAAACCTACCAAATTTGAAAATGAGCAGAAATACTTGAACAAATACTCCCCTCAACAAATACTTGAGTAAAATACTCCTGACAGGTTCAATAAAGGTCATGAATTTTAGTTTAGTTTCTCTAAACTGTAAGGGTAAGAGCAACACTACTTCCAGCTCCCTATATCCCAAGGCAAAAACTGGCCCCAAACGATTATTTTTTTCAAAAACATTTTATTGTGAACTATTACAGAATTTTCTTTAAATAATCACCAGAGGAAAAGTCAGTTGAAAACATTTCTCATATTCCTGTTCCATATCCTCAACCCACCACACCCCCTCCTCTCTGGTGTTTCACAATTTTGGTTCAGATTTGCTTTGCAGATGATTCTCTACACTGCATGGAAACTTGGCACTTTGATATTTGTATGAATGGACAGATTTTGGATTATTTCTCAGTATGAGTATTTATTGGAAGGTATTTGTTTCATACCTCTTGCAATAAAGTTGTCAAGCTGATTTCAGAATAATTATAAATACCAGTTTGCTTGTAAGCTATGTTTTAGCACACCCTTCCTGTTTCTCAGCATGTTTCAAATCTGTATGTATTTAATGTTCAGTGGTGTTGTAGATCATTAAATTGTATTAATGTTAAAGAGGTCCATTCTTTTGCTTGACTCCATTTTAAATCTTTTGGGTGATGACAGGGCAGACTGTAACCCTTCATTTGAAATAGGTGCTTGTGGAGCATTAAAATTAGCCATCAGTAGTAGATTTCAGGGGCTTTTTGTACAGGATGGGGCATGGTCCACAGACCATGTAGGATGTTCAGGGTGTCAAATACAATTTTCAAAATTAAAAGCATGTCTCACATACAAATACAGATTGAACATGTCAAAGATTATTAGTGAGGGACCCAGAACTATGAATGGTTGATTCAAAGAATGTTTGAGAGACTCAGTATATATAGACACTGAAAAAGTAAAAAAGTAAACAAAGTAAAAACGCTAGTATAAGACAGCTAAATTAGACAGAAAGGTGGTTAATGCACTATAGGAGAGTTAATCCATAGTCTTTGGGATTTTTTTTTTTTCTACCAAACAGAAATTTTTTTTATTGTTACCAGACAAAAATCTGTAAGTTAATATGTCACTTCAAAAGGTCTGGATCCTAATCATAAATGAATACTGACCCAAGCAAAGACGTAATTCTCTAGAGAACTAAATAATCCTTGGGTGGGCCTCTCAATCAATGCTACAGAATGACAATGAAAGGACATTTGATCATCCTTTTGTATTACTTTTAAATTTTAAAATAATCTCTATTAACAGAGGCTTAATAGTTTTATATGTGAGTCTAAGTCTTTAGAAATAAAGTTAAGGTTCTAGGGGCCCACCTTTAAGGGACTTATTCAGTTTCCTAGTTCCATATCCTCAACCCACACCCCCTCCTCTCTGGTGTTTCACAATTTTGGTTCAGATTTGCTTTGCAGATGATTCTCTACACTGCATGGAAACTTGGCACTTTGATATTTGTATGAATGGACAGATTTTGGATTATTTCTCAGTATGAGTATTTATTGGAAGGTATTTGTTTCATACCTCTTGCAATAAAGTTGTCAAGCTGATTTCAGAATAATTATAAATACCAGTTTGCTTGTAAGCTATGTTTTAGCACACCCTTCCTGTTTCTCAGCATGTTTCAAATCTGTATGTATTTAATGTTCAGTGGTGTTGTAGATCATTAAATTGTATTAATGTTAAAGAGGTCCATTCTTTTGCTTGACTCCATTTTAAATCTTTTGGGTGATGACAGGGCAGACTGTAACCCTTCATTTGAAATAGGTGCTTGTGGAGCATTAAAATTAGCCATCAGTAGTAGATTTCAGGGGCTTTTTGTACAGGATGGGGCATGGTCCACAGACCATGTAGGATGTTCAGGGTGTCAAATACAATTTTCAAAATTAAAAGCATGTCTCACATACAAATACAGATTGAACATGTCAAAGATTATTAGTGAGGGACCCAGAACTATGAATGGTTGATTCAAAGAATGTTTGAGAGACTCAGTATATATAGACACTGAAAAAGTAAAAAAGTAAACAAAGTAAAAACGCTAGTATAAGACAGCTAAATTAGACAGAAAGGTGGTTAATGCACTATAGGAGAGTTAATCCATAGTCTTTGGGATTTTTTTTTTTTCTACCAAACAGAAATTTTTTTCATTGTTACCAGACAAAAATCTGTAAGTTAATATGTCACTTCAAAAGGTCTGGATCCTAATCATAAATGAATACTGACCCAAGCAAAGACGTAATTCTCTAGAGAACTAAATAATCCTTGGGTGGGCCTCTCAATCAATGCTACAGAATGACAATGAAAGGACATTTGATCATCCTTTTGTATTACTTTTAAATTTTAAAATAATCTCTATTAACAGAGGCTTAATAGTTTTATATGTGAGTCTAAGTCTTTAGAAATAAAGTTAAGGTTCTAGGGGGCCCACCTTTAGAATAGTGTGGTAGTACTTCTGTATTTTACTTTACACATGCATTCCAAAATAATAATTTATTTACCTTTCAAACCAATCACAGGATCTTAGAAGTCGTCTGAGGGGCTTCCCCTGGTGGTCCAGTGGGTAAGGACACCGCCTTGCAGTGCAAGGGGCGCCGGTTTTATCCCTGGCCTGGGAAGATCTCACGTGCCGCGGAGTGGCTGGACTGATGTGTCCAATTACCGAGCCGGCGCTCTGCGACAACAGAGGCCACCGCGATGGGAGGCCCACGAGAGCCAAAGAACAAAGACGGATGAAAATAGAGAAAATGAAAGACCAAGAGAAGTGGCCTGCCCGTCCCCCCTCCTCCCCCCCCCCCCCCCCCAAGGATAAATAAATAAAATAAATGTTTGAAAAAAAAAAAAAAGAAGTCGTCTGAGATCCAGTCGTCCTAGAAGTCATCTGAGATCTTGGGAAGGAATGCTTTCTTTTGCAGTCCTGACAGGTAATCATGAAGCATTTGTGCACAAGGAAGGAAACTAACATGCCTGAGTGCCTATTATGTACAAATTTATTTTCAAAGGGCCAAATTCCTTTTCTCATTGTAATATATTACCTATACATTTAGCCACTTATCAAATAAATAGATCTCTTTAGTGTAATTGCTTTGAATTATACCTTAATTGAAAAATTTATACACCGTATAATTTGCCCTTTTTAATGTACAGTTCAAGTTTTGACAAATACGTATGGCTGTAATTACCATCAAAAACAAGATACAAAACAGTTACAAGCATAATTTCTTTTTTAAAAGTCCATTAATCAACATGCATTTATTGACTACTGATGTGTCCAATAGTTACTGGTTAGTCTGTGGAGATAGCAAGAGTGTGTGAAAAAAGCAGAAGTTAAAGATATTATGCCTGGTTCCAAAGAACTTCCAAAGTCTAAACCACAGGACACAGTTGCATGCACATGAACCACACATAAATAAGCAATCAATTAGGTAATAATCTACATGACATGTGGGTTCTGGTACTGAGACTGACACCATGTGACCCTGTTAATAGTTTTATATGTGAGTCTAAGTCTTTAGAAATAAAGTTAAGGTTCTAGGGGGCCCACCTTTAGAATAGTGTGGTAGTACTTCTGTATTTTACTTTACACATGCATTCCAAAATAATAATTTATTTACCTTTCAAACCAATCACAGGATCTTAGAAGTCGTCTGAGGGGCTTCCCCTGGTGGTCCAGTGGGTAAGGACACCGCCTTGCAGTGCAAGGGGCGCCGGTTTTATCCCTGGCCTGGGAAGATCTCACGTGCCGCGGAGTGGCTGGACTGATGTGTCCAATTACCGAGCCGGCGCTCTGCGACAACAGAGGCCACCGCGATGGGAGGCCCACGAGAGCCAAAGAACAAAGACGGATGAAAATAGAGAAAATGAAAGACCAAGAGAAGTGGCCTGCCCGTCCCCCTTCCTCCCCACCCCACCCCCCAAAGGATAAATAAATAAAATAAATGTTTGAAAAAAAAAAAAAAGAAGTCGTCTGAGATCCAGTCGTCCTAGAAGTCATCTGAGATCTTGGGAAGGAATGCTTTCTTTTGCAGTCCTGACAGGTAATCATGAAGCATTTGTGCACAAGGAAGGAAACTAACATGCCTGAGTGCCTATTATGTACAAATTTATTTTCAAAGGGCCAAATTCCTTTTCTCATTGTAATATATTACCTATACATTTAGCCACTTATCAAATAAATAGATCTCTTTAGTGTAATTGCTTTGAATTATACCTTAATTGAAAAATTTATACACCGTATAATTTGCCCTTTTTAATGTACAGTTCAAGTTTTGACAAATACGTATGGCTGTAATTACCATCAAAAACAAGATACAAAACAGTTACAAGCATAATTTCCTTTTAAATGTCCATTAATCAACATGCATTTATTGACTACTGATGTGTCCAATAGTTACTGGTTAGTCTGTGGAGATAGCAAGAGTGTGTGAAAAAAGCAGAAGTTAAAGATATTATGCCTGGTTCCAAAGAACTTCCAAAGTCTAAACCACAGGACACAGTTGCATGCACATGAACCACACATAAATAAGCAATCAATTAGGTAATAATCTACATGACATGTGGGTTCTGGTACTGAGACTGACACCATGTGACCCTGAATAAGCCATTTATTATTATTTCTTATCTGAAGCCTTCTTTCCTCATTCATAACTGGAAGGAGTTGTCCTACACAATCTCTTAGGTCTCTCCTAATTATTAGCACATGTGAATCAGGTAGTGAGGGTTCAGAGTGATGGGGGAAGGCTGGGAAGTTGAGAACAGCTTTATAGCACTGAGGCAGTCTATGGGTTGGCCCCTCAAGACTTAACAAATGAGGTAAGTAGTGAGGGATGCAAAGTAGAGCTGAGAGATACAACCTGTCACAGGGCTGTGGAGGTAAGCAAGTGAATGGATGTTGGTCTGATGGAGCAAAAAAGAACTGCAGGGTGTCACTCTGGAAGACAGTGTTGAGCTCAAGCTTTGAATTGTTTGAGAGCCAGGGAGAGACATAAGGATTGGTTCCTTACTAAGTAAAGAGAGGAATAACACAATGATGGCAGTGATCCACAACAATCTCTTTCTGAAAACCTACCGTGGACATGACCTCTAGAAGCCAGGAATACAGCAGAACAAAATCTGCCCTTTCAGTTATTCATTGCTGAGTAACAAATCACCCCAAAACTTAGTGGCTTAAAATAACAACTATTTTATTTGCTCATAATTCTGTGGGTTACCAAGTTGGGCTACAATCAGCTGAGTGGTTCTTGTGCTAGTCTTTCCTAGAATCCCTCATGCAGTCAGTCCTCTGGCAATATGACTAGGGCTCAGTATTTAAGATGGCTTCACTCACACGTCTGATGCTTAAGTGTTGACTGGCTTCCCCATACCATCTCTATCCTCGCAGACTAGCTGGGGCTTCTTCACATCGTTGCTTCATGGTTTCCAGGGAGAAGAGGAAAGCTACAAGACTTCTTGAAACCTAGGCTAGAAGTCACTCAGTTACTTATGCTGCATTTACTGACCAAAGCAAGTTACAAGAACAGCCCAGATTCAAGGAGTAGAGAAATACAGAGTCCATCTCCTGATGGCACGAGCTGCAAAGTGACACTGTAAAATGGTATACATACAGAGATGAAAGGCCTTGGTGGTCACTAAGCAGTCTATTACACCATCCCATTTGGGAAAATGAATGTTGAGCACATAGTCCTTGGGCCTTGACAGATGGAAGGAATCACTGAGGTGAAAAAAAAAGAGCTTCTGAGTGGATCCTGAGACATGTGCAGATAGAACAAACAGAGGAATGTGCAGAACTTCAGGCAGTCAGTACAGACGGAGTGGCAGGATGACTCATGGTATGTTTAGACTCTAGTGAATATACACTTGGGTGGAGTGGGTAGAGGAGAGGATTTAAGACATAAGTGAAAAGGATGGTGGGAAAGTCTATGCTTGGCTGTGGGGGACTTTAACTGCTAGGCTCTCAGGAGTACACACATACCTACTATGCAGTGAGCAGCCAATAGTCCATGGTGGCCTAGTGGCAATAGTGGGTATGGTGGTATAAGGAAGAGCCCTTTAGAGCCTGCATTTTCATCAACAGCAGTTTGGAAGGAAGTTGAGGTGGACCTGGAGTGGCACAGAGATTGTGGTAAGAAATCAGCCTAGAGACAGTTTCCCTAAAGACAAGTGCTTACGTGGATTCTCCTCAAGAGGCTAAAGGGAATAATTGGAGCTTTTACAGGTAGGTTTACTTAAAAGTATAAAAAAATGTTTATCCTGGATTTAATTGGTTATTCTAGAGATGGCTAAATTTAGATTCATCACACACACACACACACACACACACACACACACCCTCTCTCTCCTGTGTAAGATTCGAGTTTCATTTGAGACAAGTAGGATACAACTGTTGACAGTCAAAGTTTTGCCTATATATGAAAAGAAAAAAATCCTAGTGCTCTTTAACATTCTAAGTGAGCAAGGAGGCACAGATAAGGCTAGAAACCATGATGAAGCAAGGGAAAAGCTTCTTGCAGTTTTGACTGTAATCTACACTGTGAGGCCATGTTCTGCCTAGGAAGACTGTACAGCCACACTTTTCACATTGGCAACATTTTGACAGTCTGCAAAACGTATTATTTCTTTTCCAAATTACTGCTTCCACAGGACTTGTGTGGCCATTAAAACATGTTATGTGCAATTTTTTTAACACAAAATGAGAAGTGGTATTTGGCTTGTTAATTAAACAGCAGGCAACAAATATATAACTGACAAGGACCTACTGTATAGCACAGAGAACTATACTCAATATTTTGTAATAACCTCTAAGGGAAAATAATCTGAAAAAGAATGTGTGTGTGTGTGTGTTAGTTGCTCAGTTGTGTATGACTCTTTGTGACCCCATGGACTGTAGCCCACCAGGCTCCTCTGACCATGGAATTCTCCAGGCAAGAAAACTGGAGTGGGTTGCCATTCCCTTCTCTAGGAGATCTTCCTAACCCAGAGACTGAACTCAGGTCTCCCGCACCGCAGGCAAATTCTTTACCATTTGAGCCACCAGGGATTGAATCTGCAACTCTAACATCTCCTGCACTGACAGGTGGGTTCTTTACCACTAGTGCCCACCCACCCACACATACACATGTATCTGAATCACTAACACAACTTCGTAAATCAACTGTACTTCAATAGAAAATAAAAAATCGCAGGCAGGGCTTCCCTGGTAGCTCAGAGGTGAAGAGTTTGCCTGCCAATGCAGAAGACACAGGTTTGATCTCTTATCCAGGAAGATCCCACATGCTGCAAAGCAACTAAGCCCATGAGCCACAACTATTGAGGCTGTGCTCTAGAGCCTCTGAGCCACAATTATTGAGACCATGTGCCACAACTATTGAAGGCCGTGTGCCCTAGAGCCCGAGTTCCACAACAAGAGAAGTCACCACAACAAGAAGCCTGCTCACCTCAACTAAAGAGTAGCCTCCACTTCCTGCAACTAGAGAAGAGCCTGTGGCATCAGTGAAAACCCAGAATAGCCAAAAATAAATAATAAAATAAATAAATAAAAAGTTTTTGAAAATTGCAGGCAATAATTCTTCTTCAGGTATTTGTGAGAGATAGAATGTAGAGAATCTGAAGGTTTCCTACCACCATGGGAATGGCAGTCTAGTTGTAAACCTTCAGGTCATGTGCATTTGAATAAGTCACAGCGGAAGAGGTTCTGCCTGGGAAGACTGTACAGCCACACTTTTCACATTGGCAACATTTTGACAGTCTGCAAAACGTATTATTTCTTTTCCAAATTACTGCTTCCACAGGACTTGTGTGGCCATTAAAACATGTTATGTGCAATTTTTTTAACACAAAATGAGAAGTGGTATTTGGCTTGTTAATTAAACAGCAGGCAACAAATATATAACTGACAAGGACCTACTGTATAGCACAGAGAACTATACTCAATATTTTGTAATAACCTCTAAGGGAAAATAATCTGAAAAAGAATGTGTGTGTGTGTGTGTTAGTTGCTCAGTTGTGTATGACTCTTTGTGACCCCATGGACTGTAGCCCACCAGGCTCCTCTGACCATGGAATTCTCCAGGCAAGAAAACTGGAGTGGGTTGCCATTCCCTTCTCTAGGAGATCTTCCTAACCCAGAGACTGAACTCAGGTCTCCCGCACCGCAGGCAAATTCTTTACCATTTGAGCCACCAGGGATTGAATCTGCAACTCTAACATCTCCTGCACTGACAGGTGGGTTCTTTACCACTAGTGCCCACCCACCCACACATACACATGTATCTGAATCACTAACACAACTTCGTAAATCAACTGTACTTCAATAGAAAATAAAAAATCGCAGGCAGGGCTTCCCTGGTAGCTCAGAGGTGAAGAGTTTGCCTGCCAATGCAGAAGACACAGGTTTGATCTCTTATCCAGGAAGATCCCACATGCTGCAAAGCAACTAAGCCCATGAGCCACAACTATTGAGGCTGTGCTCTAGAGCCTCTGAGCCACAATTATTGAGACCATGTGCCACAACTATTGAAGGCCGTGTGCCCTAGAGCCCGAGTTCCACAACAAGAGAAGTCACCACAACAAGAAGCCTGCTCACCTCAACTAAAGAGTAGCCTCCACTTCCTGCAACTAGAGAAGAGCCTGTGGCATCAGTGAAAACCCAGAATAGCCAAAAATAAATAATAAAATAAATAAATAAAAAGTTTTTGAAAATTGCAGGCAATAATTCTTCTTCAGGTATTTGTGAGAGATAGAATGTAGAGAATCTGAAGGTTTCCTACCACCATGGGAATGGCAGTCTAGTTGTAAACCTTCAGGTCATGTGCATTTGAATAAGTCACAGAGGAAAGAAGTATGGCATTAGGTGCCAAAGTGAACGTAAAAGACAGGACTTAAAAGTGAGAAAATATGGTGCAGAGGATTACATCCAAATGAGGGGCTTTGGGGAAGTGGAGAATCTCTTGCTAAGTTAGAATTTCCAAGAATTTGGAATTGGCCCAGGCAGGACTGACTGGCAGAGTGAAGAGGACAGAATAATCCAGTTGTGAGGAAAGGTTGAAGGTAAACTTGAGTGCTAGAGTGTTGATGGTATTGGCGGAAGGCAGGCAGTGAGGAAACAGTTCAGAAATGACTTTCCAGACTGTTTCATGTAGTTGCCCTGAAATTCCAGGTGAAGAACTGTCCTCAGCTGATGGATTATATCATGTGAAAACATTACAAAACAACTCAACTAATACACAGGAAAAAAAGAGAATATTTAGGTTCCTCTTTGCATATACAGGGCTTTATCCACTATTCAGTAGGTGAAGGGGTGGCTCTTTGAGCATACATCATAGGACAGGGAAAAGTTCTCCAAGGGAAAACACATCTCTGCCCTTGGTGCTTGCTCAGACTGAGCCAGAGCATGGTATACAGCAGTTATGCAAGCAACGGACCTTCACTGCATGTTCTAATGACATAATGTTCTAGGGAGAGATTTGAGTGGGCATGCTCAGTTCCTGCCAGTTCTCTCCTAAATATGCTCTTTAAAATTGGGGTGAGGGCTTCCCCTGGTGGTCCAGTGGATAAGGACACCACCTTGCAGTGCAAGAGGCGCCAGTTCGATCCCTGGCCTGGGAAGATCCCAGGTGCCGCGGAGCGGTTGGACTGATGTGTCCAATCACCGAGCCGGAGCCCTGGAGCGCATGTGCCCAGAGCCGGTGCTCTGCGACAACAGACCCCACCGCGATGGGAGGCCCGCAGGAGCCAAAGAACAAAGACGGATGAAAAGAGAAATGAAAGACCAATAGAAGTGGCCCGCCCGCTCTCCTCCCTCCCCAACCCAACCCCCGCACAAAATAAATAAATAAATAAATCTTTAAAAAAACAAAAAAACAAAAAAACTGGGGTGATTTCCTGTAAAACTATGTGCTTTATTTTAGGATCTGAGAAATCATAAATGGTTCTTATCATGGAGATTCCAAGAAATCATGCCTCATCAGTGTCCTCAACAGTTAGCTTTTTAAAAAAGTAATAAAAATGACATTTAGTAATTATCCAAATTATTTTGTGGGGAGATACTCCAGTTTATATACTTGAGGAGTGCCTAGACTCAGGCTTGGTATACAAGAGGCATTCAAAGAGTGTTAGTTGATTCTAAACAACTTGATTCTGAGCTTTTTGCAGCTTCTTTATGAAGTATAACAATACACTAAATTTTTGGTGAATTGATTCTTTAACGTTAGGAGGAGAAGGAAAACCATCAAAAGTGGGCACCTGGTTCAACTTTTGGATATTATATAGGACTCTCATCCTATATGTTTCTAAACTTTTTCACCACTAAAGACAACTTTTAAAATTTCACCCACAGACAGCCTGCTTTGAAGACTTGCCTACCAAACACACCACACCTTGGATTACTTAATGTCTTCATTTTAACTGACTAAAGGTGAATGTTTCTGATAAGAAAAGGTTCTATTAAACATGAGATAATAATAACAATGTATTTGTTTGCCCATTGATCAGCACTTTATTCTTAATATGCCATTAATTCCACACAATAATCCTGTGTGTGCTAAGTCATTTCAGTCATGTCTGACTCTATGTGACCCCATGGACTGTAGCCCCCTAGGCTCCTCTGTCCATGGGGTTCTCTAGGCAAGAGTACTTGAGTGGGTCACCATGCCCTCCTCTAGGGGATCTTCCCGACCCAGAGATCAAAGCTGTGTCTCTTACATCTCATAAACTTGCAGGTGTGTTCTCTACCACTATGCACACCACCTGAGAAGCCCATATTAACTTCATTTTACAAATAAGGAAAATGGGAACTTCCCCAGCAGCCCGGTCATGAAGACTCCACCTTCCAATGCAGAGGGCATGGGTTCAATCCCTGGTCGAGGAACTAAGATCCCACAAGCCATGTGGTGTGGCCAGGGGTGGGGGTGGGGAACTCAATTAAAACTATGCAAATAAGGAAACCGTCACATAAAGAGGTTAAACTCACTCATGGTTGCATAGCTAGTAAAAAGTAAAAGCAAAATTTTAACAGCTTGGCTCTTTGTTATTTTGTTCATTCTAGTATTCAAACTCTAGCTAACTAGTTTTACCATGAATGGCAGTGTAATTCTAACAATCTCATTCTCAGGTATTTACCCTAGAAAAATGCAAATTTATGTGGACACAAACACCTGCCTATGACTTTTTATAGCAGCTCTACTTATAACCCCCCAAAATGGGAAACAACCAAAATGTGACACATTCATTAACAGAAGACTACTCAATAGTAAAAAGGAACAAACCATTTGAAACACACAACTTGGATGAATCACAAAAAGATTATGCTGAGTGAAAAAAAAGTAAGACCCAAAAGATGACATATAGTCTGACTCTATTTATGTGACATCAAAGTGACAAAATTAGAGTATGACAGACCACAGGTCAGTAGTTGCCAGGGGCTGAGGTGGGAACAGAATGAGACCCAGAGAGGTAGCACAAAGGAGTTTGTTGAGGTGATGGAACTGCACCTTGACTATGGTTACACTAATCTGTATACATGTGTCAAAATCCACAGAACTATGCACACCCCCCAAAAGTCAGTTATACTGTATGATAATTAAAGAATAAGGCAACAGGTCATCATCTTTACGGTCAGTACTAATTTTTGTATTTCTCATTTACTCACAATAGACTTTTACCATTCAACCTATCACCAACACTAGTTTTCAGGTTTAAAAATTGGAAGAGTTACATTATAATGTGAAGCAAAGAATCATGACTGGGGCCACACATCCAACTTGAATGATGACAGTTATCTCTAATAAACATTTCTTAAAAGTTAAATGATCTTGGGTGCATATTCCCTTAAAAATAAAAGTATTTCATGGGACTTCCCTGGAGGAAGTCCAGGTTAAGACTGTGCTTCCATTGCAGGGGGGCACGGCTTCAACCTCTGGTTGGGGAAAATAAGATCCTACGTGCTATGTGGTGCAGCCAAAAAAAAAAAAAAAAACTGGAAGCATTTCAGTAAATTCTTAATGATATATTTGATATAGCAATTTGTAGACTAAAACAGAAGTATGTAACCAAAATTAACTGGGAAGGAGAACGTGATGGAATGAGAATGCCATCAGGATGTCACGTACAAACATAGTTCTACAACTTTTCAATTTTTACTAGACTGCATTCATGTATCACTAGTATTAATTAAAAACAAAAAATTTAAAAGAATTTAAAAATCTTTCTCAACTGAATTGGAGATGTTTCCCAGGTTGCATCATGGGGCTTCTATTGCCTTCAGGAACCCCCTGGTTACTTCATTTACCAGGTCAGGCTTGTATTCTACTTAACACTTAGTGCCTCACTCATAACACAGTGGGCACTCAAATATTAGTTGAACTGAACTGCACCTGGAAATGTGGAGCATAAAACCAAGAAACACATGGTTGCTAACAGACCCTATAATCTAGAAAGGCTAAATCATGCTCTAATTTTGAATGAAGCAAATTACTATTGAGTGCTTGCTAATAATAATTACAAAGACATATATAGAATTTTAGAAGACAAATATTTAACATATTACCAGTGGTACAGAAGTTTTTAAAGTCTCAAATAGGCAGAACCCAAATCAGAATCAATTATTCCTGGCTCCCTAACCATACAACTATAAAATTCAAGGGTATGAGAAAAAAGTAAAATAAGGGTCAAAAAACTAACCTGCACTAAGTTTCTATAGGCTGCACACTAGACATTTATGTAGATTTAAACTTATTTGAGGACTTGTGTCAGTTCAGTCATGTAAAGTATTAAGACCATCTTTCCACCTTTACAACAAGAAAGAAGCTAGATCCACTAAGTATTATGCATGGGACTTTCAGTTATCTCTAATAAACATTTCTTAAAAGTTAAATGATCTTGGGTGCATATTCCCTTAAAAATAAAAGTATTTCATGGGACTTCCCTGGAGGAAGTCCAGGTTAAGACTGTGCTTCCATTGCAGGGGGGCACGGCTTCAACCTCTGGTTGGGGAAAATAAGATCCTACGTGCTATGTGGTGCAGCCAAAAAAAAAAAAAAAAACTGGAAGCATTTCAGTAAATTCTTAATGATATATTTGATATAGCAATTTGTAGACTAAAACAGAAGTATGTAACCAAAATTAACTGGGAAGGAGAACGTGATGGAATGAGAATGCCATCAGGATGTCACGTACAAACATAGTTCTACAACTTTTCAATTTTTACTAGACTGCATTCATGTATCACTAGTATTAATTAAAAACAAAAAATTTAAAAGAATTTAAAAATCTTTCTCAACTGAATTGGAGATGTTTCCCAGGTTGCATCATGGGGCTTCTATTGCCTTCAGGAACCCCCTGGTTACTTCATTTACCAGGTCAGGCTTGTATTCTACTTAACACTTAGTGCCTCACTCATAACACAGTGGGCACTCAAATATTAGTTGAACTGAACTGCACCTGGAAATGTGGAGCATAAAACCAAGAAACACATGGTTGCTAACAGACCCTATAATCTAGAAAGGCTAAATCATGCTCTAATTTTGAATGAAGCAAATTACTATTGAGTGCTTGCTAATAATAATTACAAAGACATATATAGAATTTTAGAAGACAAATATTTAACATATTACCAGTGGTACAGAAGTTTTTAAAGTCTCAAATAGGCAGAACCCAAATCAGAATCAATTATTCCTGGCTCCCTAACCATACAACTATAAAATTCAAGGGTATGAGAAAAAAGTAAAATAAGGGTCAAAAAACTAACCTGCACTAAGTTTCTATAGGCTGCACACTAGACATTTATGTAGATTTAAACTTATTTGAGGACTTGTGTCAGTTCAGTCATGTAAAGTATTGCGAAGACCATCTTTCCACCTTTACAACAAGAAAGAAGCTAGATCCACTGAAAAGCAACCACTCTTCCTGACATGTCCAGTGGCCCTATCAGAGAAATGAAGTCACAGGGCAAACCACAATCGCACTACCTGAAGAGACTGGTGCCTTCAGGTAGACACAGGATCCGAACACGTAAGCTGGTAGGAGGATTAAACTAGAGAGTCTGACAAATTACTGGAGGCCAGAGTATGGAAACATCATCAGAGTATGAAGCTCCTGGGCTCCACATTGTGGCGATGGGGTTTCCCATCCTCTTGAAAGTTTTACCAAAAAGAATCCCACAAGGCTCCTTATGCAGAGGATCAGAAAACATGTCAGAAAGTTTCCGCCAGGGTGCTGGCTGGCTAAGGAAAACAGCACTCACTGTGAAATGCACAGTCCCCTTTCCTTTCTCTCATACAGAACAAAACACTTAACTTGTGGGGGTTTAGTGAGGTGGACTTAAAATCCATGGCTTGAGGATACTGGTGGGGATACTCATTGCAGCTGGGGGAAGGAACAGAGGGAAAAAGAAGCTTTACCCCTGGAAGAGGGGTGGGAAATCTTAATGAAGGACCCACTCAAGGCAGTTCCAGTACCTGCCTCAGTTTGAGGTTTAATCAAATCATCAGGTAACTCCCCCTCGCCTACCAATTGCCACCTGGCAAACCAGCTATGCAGTTAGTTAACAGTGGAATACAACTGGGAGGGCTATAGAAGACAGCTCTTGGGAAACAGCACAAAGGAAAAACCCAAAGCCAAGCAGAAGTCTAAAAGAAGGTACCACTTAGAGGAATCTGCAATCTCTGGATAGAATTTTAGAAGACAAATATTTAACATATTACCAGTGGTACAGAAGTTTTTAAAGTCTCAAATAGGCAGAACCCAAATCAGAATCAATTATTCCTGGCTCCCTAACCATACAACTATAAAATTCAAGGGTATGAGAAAAAAGTAAAATAAGGGTCAAAAAACTAACCTGCACTAAGTTTCTATAGGCTGCACACTAGACATTTATGTAGATTTAAACTTATTTGAGGACTTGTGTCAGTTCAGTCATGTAAAGTATTGCGAAGACCATCTTTCCACCTTTACAACAAGAAAGAAGCTAGATCCACTGAAAAGCAACCACTCTTCCTGACATGTCCAGTGGCCCTATCAGAGAAATGAAGTCACAGGGCAAACCACAATCGCACTACCTGAAGAGACTGGTGCCTTCAGGTAGACACAGGATCCGAACACGTAAGCTGGTAGGAGGATTAAACTAGAGAGTCTGACAAATTACTGGAGGCCAGAGTATGGAAACATCATCAGAGTATGAAGCTCCTGGGCTCCACATTGTGGCGATGGGGTTTCCCATCCTCTTGAAAGTTTTACCAAAAAGAATCCCACAAGGCTCCTTATGCAGAGGATCAGAAAACATGTCAGAAAGTTTCCGCCAGGGTGCTGGCTGGCTAAGGAAAACAGCACTCACTGTGAAATGCACAGTCCCCTTTCCTTTCTCTCATACAGAACAAAACACTTAACTTGTGGGGGTTTAGTGAGGTGGACTTAAAATCCATGGCTTGAGGATACTGGTGGGGATACTCATTGCAGCTGGGGGAAGGAACAGAGGGAAAAAGAAGCTTTACCCCTGGAAGAGGGGTGGGAAATCTTAATGAAGGACCCACTCAAGGCAGTTCCAGTACCTGCCTCAGTTTGAGGTTTAATCAAATCATCAGGTAACTCCCCCTCGCCTACCAATTGCCACCTGGCAAACCAGCTATGCAGTTAGTTAACAGTGGAATACAACTGGGAGGGCTATAGAAGACAGCTCTTGGGAAACAGCACAAAGGAAAAACCCAAAGCCAAGCAGAAGTCTAAAAGAAGGTACCACTTAGAGGAATCTGCAATCTCTGGTGCCCATAGCAAAAATAAAAATGGAACACAGGCCAACTCCTGACTAGATTAATTTAAATCCCCACATTAAAGGCCCAGCAGAAGGAAACTTGTGTTCTTCTCCTGCCCATGTTCAGTTTTTGGCATATTTATGAGGTATAATAAAAGGAAGGATGATACTCCAAATGTCCAAACAATCATCAGATCCAGACACAGTATGACACAGAAATTGCAGCTATCAGAAATGAAATCTAAAAGAATTATGATTACTTTGCTAAAGACTCTAATGGAAAAGGTAGACACTATGCAAAGAGGTGCTAACTGATAAAAAATTAAACGGAGGGACTTCCCTCGTGGTCCAGTGGCTAAGATTCCACACTCCCAGTGAAGATCCCTAGTCAGGGAGCTAGATTCCACATGCCACAACTAAGATATGACACAGTCAAATAAATAAACATTTTTTAAAAAAGAATCAAATGGAAATGCTCAATAAAAAAGTAAAAACACACCATGTGCAACCACAGAATTGACACAGACAAGGAAAGGATCGATGAATATAAAGATCCAGTTTACTGATCAAGACAATAAAATAAAAACGAAGAGAGACACAAGAAAAAAAATAGAACACAGTATTCAAGAACTGTGGGGCAACACCAAACAGAATAACATACTTGCAACTGGAACAATTACAAGGAAGAAAAAAAAAAAGAACTGGGTACAATAATTATTTGAAGAGATAATGGCTGAGAAATTTCCAAATTACTGACAGACAACAAACCACAGATACAAGAAGCTCAGAGAATATCAATCAACATAAATATGAAAAAAAGAGAAAAGGCCACACCTAAGCAAAGACAATGTGACCGAAAGGAACCGGAGGCAAAAAGACAAATTCTATGGAGGAACAAAGATAGGAATTACAGCAGACTTATCAGAAACCATGCAAGCAAGGCAACAGTGGAGAAAGGAAGAAAGTGTCAACTCAGAATTCCACATTCTAAAAAAAGGGGAAAAAAAAACAAAGGAAAAACCCAAAGCCAAGCAGAAGTCTAAAAGAAGGTACCACTTAGAGGAATCTGCAATCTCTGGTGCCCATAGCAAAAATAAAAATGGAACACAGGCCAACTCCTGACTAGATTAATTTAAATCCCCACATTAAAGGCCCAGCAGAAGGAAACTTGTGTTCTTCTCCTGCCCATGTTCAGTTTTTGGCATATTTATGAGGTATAATAAAAGGAAGGATGATACTCCAAATGTCCAAACAATCATCAGATCCAGACACAGTATGACACAGAAATTGCAGCTATCAGAAATGAAATCTAAAAGAATTATGATTACTTTGCTAAAGACTCTAATGGAAAAGGTAGACACTATGCAAAGAGGTGCTAACTGATAAAAAATTAAACGGAGGGACTTCCCTCGTGGTCCAGTGGCTAAGATTCCACACTCCCAGTGAAGATCCCTAGTCAGGGAGCTAGATTCCACATGCCACAACTAAGATATGACACAGTCAAATAAATAAACATTTTTAAGAAAGAATCAAATGGAAATGCTCAATAAAAAAGTAAAAACACACCATGTGCAACCACAGAATTGACACAGACAAGGAAAGGATCGATGAATATAAAGATCCAGTTTACTGATCAAGTCAATAAAAATAAAAACGAAGAGAGACACAAGAAAAAAAATAGAACACAGTATTCAAGAACTGTGGGGCAACACCAAACAGAATAACATACTTGCAACTGGAACAATTACAAGGAAGAAAAAAAAAAAGAACTGGGTACAATAATTATTTGAAGAGATAATGGCTGAGAAATTTCCAAATTACTGACAGACAACAAACCACAGATACAAGAAGCTCAGAGAATATCAATCAACATAAATATGAAAAAAAGAGAAAAGGCCACACCTAAGCAAAGACAATGTGACCGAAAGGAACCGGAGGCAAAAAGACAAATTCTATGGAGGAACAAAGATAGGAATTACAGCAGACTTATCAGAAACCATGCAAGCAAGGCAACAGTGGAGAAAGGAAGAAAGTGTCAACTCAGAATTCCACATTCTATGAAAACGTCATTCAAAAGTGAGGGAAAAAAGACATTCTTAAACAAACAGAAACAAAGAATTTACTGACTACTTATCTGGTATAAAAATTAATGTTAAAGGCAAATTCTTCAGACAGAAAGATTATAACTAAGAAAGGAACTTGGATTAGCATAAAGAAATGAAAAGCACTGGAAAAGGAATAAATAAAAGGAGAATATAATGTTTTATTTTCAAAATATTTCAAAATGAGAGACTTCCCTGTGGTCCAGCGGTTCAGACTCCACATTGTCAATGCAGGGGCCTGGGGCTTGATCCCTGGTCAGGGAACTAGATCCCACATGCTGCAACTAAAGAATTCACATGCTGCAACGAAGATCAAAGCTTGCATGTACAGCAACTAAGACCTGGTGCAATCAAATAAATAAAACAAGTTATTATTTTTTTAATATTTGAAAAGCCAATTTCCCAGACACGAGCCAAGGGTCAATCTTACAAGGAGGCCTTCTAAAGATAGTAGCCTTAGGCCTGCTATATTAACTCTTTTCAGCTAAGTCACTTCAGTTGTGTCCGATTCTTTGTGACCCCATGGACTGTAGCTGCCAGGCTCCTCTCCATGGGGTCACAAAGAATCCCTTCTTCCATGGGATTTTTCAGGCAAGAATACTGGAGTGGGCTGTCACGCCCTCCTCCAGGGGATCTTCTCCACCCAGGGATTGAACTGATGACTCTTAGGTCTCCCGCATTGACAGGCAGGTTCTTTACCACTAGCACCACCTAGGAAGTCCATTTCAGCACAAGAGGGTTTAAAAAAAAAGCCTACAGCTAACCTCATTCTTAATGGTGAGAGATGAAATGCTTTTCAAGATTGGAATAAATTAAAGATGTCCTCTCTTGCCACTACAACTCTGATAAAAAAAAAGGGGGGGGGGCAAAATAACAGTACTCATATTACCTGATTTCAAGAATCCTGAAGCTATTATGGTCAAGACATTGTGGTAATGGCAAAACAACAGACACACAGATCAATTCAACACAATAGAGATCTCAGAAATAGACCCACACAAGCATAGTCATATTTTGGGGGGGGGGCGGGTTGGGGAGGAAGGGGGGCCAGTGGGCCACTTATATTGGTCTTTCATTTATCTATTCTCATCCATCTTTGTTCCTTGGCCCGTGTGGGCCTCCCATCGCAGCGGCCTCTGTTGTCGCAGAGCACCGGCTCTGGGCGCATGTGCTCCAGAGCTCCAGCTCGGTAATTGGACACATCGGTCCAGCCACTCCGCGGCACGTGGGATCTTTCCAGGCCAGGGATCGAACAGGCGCCCCTTGCACTGCAAGGCAGTGTCCTTACCCACTGGACCACCAGGGAAACGCCACAGTCATATTTTTGACAGAAGTACAAAAACAATTCAATGGAGAGAAGAATCTTTTTATCAAATGGTTCTGGAAGTACTAGACATCCATACAGAGAAAGATGAACCCTGATATACACTCATTTTAATGGCTGGTGGGAATACAAAATGGTAGAGAACCACTTTGGAAAACTGGCGATTTCTTATAAAAACTCAGCAATCTTACCCTTAGGTATTTACCCTAATAAACTGAAAAATTACATCCACACAAAATGTTTATTGAAATTCATTCATAATTGCCAAGAAACTGGAAGAAACCAAGTTGTGTCCTCTAACAGCTGTATGAACTTCACTACATCCATACAATGAAATGCAATTCAATGATAAAAAGGAAAAAAAGCAATTATTAGATGAATCAAGTAAAAGGAAACCAAAAAAGGCTACATATAATTTTTTTTTTTATGGCCACTTCTATTGATCTTTCATTTATTTCCGTCTTTGTGGGCCTCCTATAGCAGTGGCCTCTCTCGCTGCAGAACACCGGCTCTGGGCGCATGCGCTCCAGAGTGCTGGCTCGGTAGTTGGACACATCGGTCCAGCCGCTCCGCAGCATGTGGGATTTTCCCAGGTCAGAGGTTGAACCAGCGTCCACCTGGGAAGCCCCTACACATAATACTGATTCTATTCATGACATTCTGGAAAAGGTAAGGCTATAGTTAAAAATTCAGAAGTACACTATTCTGAGGCATATCTAGGAAACAAAACTGGCTGGATATATTTTTTTAACCAGGATAGTTCTGACCACGTCAATGGAAGTTCACTTCACCATAACCATACACTATCTCTTTTTAGATAAGTGTACTTAATATTTTAAATAGGGTATTATATTCACATAATTTAAAATTCCAAAAGTACATGTAAAAGTTTATGCAGTGAAAAGTCTCCCTCCCTCTAACCCAGTCATGTGTGCCCCAAAGCGCAGTGTCTTGAATATCCTTTCAGAAATATTTAATGCTTATGTAAGCAAAAATGTATGTATTATTGCTGCACTATTTTATACAAATGGCAGTATACAGTGTCCTATTTCTTTGCCTTTTTTCATTTTGTACATCTTAAAGATCATGCAACATCAATGTAATATTCTACTGTATAATCAAGCCTTGATTGATCCTTAGGCTATAACTACTCTTTTGCTATTATAAGCAATACTCCGAGTAATATGCAAATATTTGCTGAATTCATTCCTGGAAGTGTTTGCTGGGTCAAATAATATGTGCATTTATAATTTTGATGGCTATTTTCAAGTCACTGACTTTTAAAATGCCAGGTATTTTTCATTTTTAATTTTCATCCTAGGAGGGAAAAAAAAGCTGATATTCTATCACCAGGCAATTTTCTGGAGGGCTGTACAACTCTAAGATGTACAAAATAAACCTTCTACTCAGTTTCCCCAGTTTTATGAACTTCACTACATCCATACAATGAAATGCAATTCAATGATAAAAAGGAAAAAAAGCAATTATTAGATGAATCAAGTAAAAGGAAACCAAAAAGGCTACATATAATTTTTTTTTTTGGCCGCTTCTATTGGTCTTTCATTTATTTCCGTCTTTGTGGGCCTCCTATAGCAGTGGCCTCTCTCGCTGCAGAACACCGGCTCTGGGCGCATGCGCTCCAGAGTGCTGGCTCGGTAGTTGGACACATCGGTCCAGCCGCTCCGCAGCATGTGGGATTTTCCCAGGTCAGAGGTTGAACCAGCGTCCACCTGGGAAGCCCCTACACATAATACTGATTCTATTCATGACATTCTGGAAAAGGTAAGGCTATAGTTAAAAATTCAGAAGTACACTATTCTGAGGCATATCTAGGAAACAAAACTGGCTGGATATATTTTTTTAACCAGGATAGTTCTGACCACGTCAATGGAAGTTCACTTCACCATAACCATACACTATCTCTTTTTAGATAAGTGTACTTAATATTTTAAATAGGGTATTATATTCACATAATTTAAAATTCCAAAAGTACATGTAAAAGTTTATGCAGTGAAAAGTCTCCCTCCCTCTAACCCAGTCATGTGTGCCCCAAAGCGCAGTGTCTTGAATATCCTTTCAGAAATATTTAATGCTTATGTAAGCAAAAATGTATGTATTATTGCTGCACTATTTTATACAAATGGCAGTATACAGTGTCCTATTTCTTTGCCTTTTTTCATTTTGTACATCTTAAAGATCATGCAACATCAATGTAATATTCTACTGTATAATCAAGCCTTGATTGATCCTTAGGCTATAACTACTCTTTTGCTATTATAAGCAATACTCCGAGTAATATGCAAATATTTGCTGAATTCATTCCTGGAAGTGTTTGCTGGGTCAAATAATATGTGCATTTATAATTTTGATGGCTATTTTCAAGTCACTGACTTTTAAAATGCCAGGTATTTTTCATTTTTAATTTTCATCCTAGGAGGGAAAAAAAAGCTGATATTCTATCACCAGGCAATTTTCTGGAGGGCTGTACAACTCTAAGATGTACAAAATAAACCTTCTACTCAGTTTCCCCCACGTGCTTCCTAGGATACTATTACATTTTCATGTAATATATGCCAGGCCACAAGCTAGTTACAAGGTCTATTTCAGGTATGTAAAAAGTGTTACTTCTAAAATCTTCACAAGCAAGGACAAAAGCTGATATCCCAAATTACTAGTCACTGGCCACTAACTCTATAGCACAGTGGTGGATTATTTACTGCAACCACATGGCTACTTTAAAATTTTGACCAATAAAACATACCTAAGAGAATTCCTTGTCCTTAATATAATGCCCAAATAAGGATTTCTTCTCTTAGGTAAAACTATAACTCACATAAAGGTTACGAAGAAAGGCTGCAAATGTTTCTCTCATCTTTCAGGTAGTGATGGATTCCCAATTAACTATCTTTTTTGCTTGACTTACAAAACCTAGTGCAGTCTAGTACACTACAGTTTTTGTGCTAAAGCTTGAATGGGAAGTTGAGGAAACCTAGAGGGCTTCTTTGATAATAGCCACATAAGATCAGTGAGTAACCAAGCCATTCATGAGTATCTATATCTAGAGCCACACTGTCTCCCTTTGGATTCCTCCCAGAAAAACCATCACTCAGCTTCCAAACTGGATAGAAGAGAGGTGGCACAATCATATTATTTAGTCTCAAGAATACACTACATTGGTACTTGCCTGGTGGTCTGGTTGTTAAGACTCTGCTTCTGATGCCAGGGTGGAAGTTCAATCCTTGGTTGGGGAACTAAGATCCAAAAATGCCATGCATTGTGGCCACAAAAAAGAGAATACACTACATTTATAACAGTTTAAAATAATTTATCGAGAAAAGAGCTTACATTCATTAATAATTGTTATACATTACTGCAGTCATGATCCCCGATTTTCTCACATCTCCTTGTGTCCGCTTGGTACTTGGAGGGTACCCTCCCACGATGACTCTGGGCTTAACCATGAAAGAACTTCTGTGGTTTGGCTAATGGGGCAGTATCAAATGTGACACAAGCAAACACTCGAAAAGTGCCTTTGAGACAATGATGCTGACAAGTCCAAACTAGCCAGCTGGATGAGAGATCCCTCGGGGTGAGGATGTGCCATCCCATCTTAGGGCCTTCTAGCTCAACCAGCCTGCCAAGCACCAGATGTGTAAGCAAGGCCATCCTAGATCATCCAGCTGCCAGCTAACTACCCTCCCTACCTTCCCCCCAAAAAGCTAACTGACATAGGCTACTTAAAAGTAAATATGGTGCTCACTTTGGCAGCACATATACTAAAATTGGAACGATACAGAGAAGATTAGCATGGCCCCTGCACAAGGATGACACGCAAATTCAAGAAGCATTCCATATTTAAAAAAAAAAAAAGTAAATATGTCTGTGGACCAATAAAAATAGAAAGGGGGAGAGAACACTGATGTATGTGCAGAGTAAACTATGAAGTCTACTGGACATAAAAAATAGTTCCAAACAGAGAAACCTGCAGTACCTGAATGAGAATAAATCTGTAAGTATTGAAAACATTCCTGAGTCTTCCTAGATCCTCACAAAATGCGCTGTCTGCCATCACAGATGGCATACACCAAAACACACAGATACACACACACCACACAAAAAAATTTCTATTTAGTCACTGAAGCATCTTTATCATAATATGTTTAATCTAAAGTCTTATACTCAACAGTTCCATTTCCAACACACACTTAGGTTTCCAGGAATGACTATTCCTTTCAGATCTATTTATTTCCCCATTTGACAGAGCTCGGTGAAAGCCGAAACAGCTTCATCAATGCAGCCTAAAAAGCATCGGGTAATACAAGCCCAATTAAACCTCCTTCCAGAAGCCTTCCACAGGACCAGCTTCTTCCAGCATCACAGCAACTCTTTTCAGCCATGTTAATGGTGGGCAGTAAAAACTGTTTTAAGATCTACACTGTTTAAGATCTACATATTTGGGCCAGAAACTGCCTCTATTGGATCACTAAGTGGGACACTGAAAGGGAAATTACTCTCTTAAGCCACTTCTGTTTGCACACACACACACACACACACACCCCCTTCCAGCAGCCTCCCACAGCCCTTGTAAAACACAAGCTCCTTAATGAGGTCCCATAAGGCCCTGTCAGTCTTCCCATGCCTATCTCATCTCTTTCCCCAGGTCCTAGCCAAACCTCTGTGGATCTTTTCCACCCCTCTCCCATCTATCTCAGTTCCCTTACCACTCCTGCTGTTCCTTCTACCTGGCAATCCCTTCTTTCTTTTACCTTACTTTTGCCAGCTCATCCTTCAGGCTCCAGGGCACCATGCTGGGCTCCCTCTCTGAAGTACTCTACCTCTTACTTGCTGTTTGACCTTAGGCAAGTTACCCTTGCTTCACCTCTTTGAGCCTCATATCTCAGAAAGATACCCTGTGATAAGCACTTAGCACACAAGAAATGGTTAACAAATCATCACTGCAGTTATGGCTATTATCTCATGGTAATCTTCACCACAACTCAGTACAATTAGTAATTACATATTTACCTGTAGAACACCTCCTTGGATTTCACCTTAACCCCTAATAGCTTTCATGTCATTTTCTCCCCCCGCCCCCCCTCCCGTAGTGCAATTCTGGAAGGGCAGATGAATATTTACAAAGCAATTATTACCTCAATTATCATCTTAAAGGTGTGTTGGCAAATGAAGAAACTGAGACACAGTGAAGTTAAGTAACTGGTTAAAACCCAAGTAATGGATTAAAATCCAAATTGGCATGACCCCACAGCCCGTGCTGTATATGACACCAAAGGCTTCCCTAGCTCATGAACCTTGTCAACCAAGAGCACAAAGACTCAGAAAAAATGGATCTTCACATTCATATGCTTTCCAAACGACTCCCAGGTATGTAACTCTTCAAATCCTTAACCAGGCTGGTGTTACAATCCCCCATGTAAAGCCCTTCACCAGAATAACGCTTCCCCTTGACTGAGATGATAGATTTCTTTATTTTTCCACTGGAGGTTGAGCTCTCAAGGGGATGAAAATCTTTCACCTCTTATACCTCAGGCAAATATTTATGTGCTAAATAAATTCAGCTAAAATGTTGACCCATATATATTAGGTACAAAGCTGGAGAGTGGTGGAATGGATTTTCATAACAATATTAAATAAAGTTTGGCATAACTAAGAACAAACCTGACAAAAATGATGGCAAAAAGGGAGTTTACCTTAACCACTTTTACAACGGATAAAGATTTCCTTTACAATTGATAAATGATTTCTATATCTAGCACCAGAGATTCCATGTTATTTACAAATGTGTATTTTACAACTGTAGGTAGACTTTACTCACCAATATTCTGGTATGCCCCAAAGCTGCACGTGAGCTACCCTCATGAGCCGATGCCTCAATGGTTACTCTCAAAGGAATCATAAAAAGAAACAGCAAAAAAAAAAAAAAGCAAGAGCAAAAGATAAAGCAAGTGGGAGCCAAATGTTAGTCCATGGTAACTTTGAATAAAGGGAATACAGGAGTTCTTTGTACCATTTTTGCAACGTTTTTGTAATTATAATATGATATCAAATAGAAATTTTTGAAAATCTGAAAAAAAAATTTTTTTCCCAAGAGGTTGCAACACACAAGGTCTAGTATACTGGCCATGCTGGTACCATATTATCTTGTCAGCTGTTCCAAAAAACATACTCCAGACTCAGGTTTCCTTGCTTATCTATCGGCCAGTATCAAAGGACAAAAAGCCCCATGGGCAACAGGGCTCAGCCATGGCTTCTGGGTTGGGACAGAAATTAAATTATTTATTTATTGTTTGAAGAGTATGAATGAACACATAGGTATCTCTTATTGGACAAACTCCAGTACTATCTCCCCAGAGCAGCCCCCTACTTTTTTCAGCTAGTTGCCCTTTGAGTACTTACTTACCTTTCCCCAAACTCAGTTATGGGGTCAGGCAAATTCTCCCCAGGACACTTTCTGGCTCACTGCCCCACCCCCCACCAAGACAAGCACAGAGGCAGTTCTAATGTTAAGAGTTTTGCTGCTATTGTCTATAGAGAGACTTCCAGGGAGAAGGAAAAAATAACCCTGGGGGAGTCACAAAGATTCCAGAAAACAGAAAAGTCAAAGCAGTAGCTACCTGGTCTGCAATGACCACTTTCTTGTACCCTCCCTTTGTTTTTAAAATTTTGGCCTCTTTTATCGGTCCTTCATTTATTTATTTTCATCCATCTTAATTCTTTGGCCTGTATGGGCCTCCCATCACAGTGGCCTCCCTCATTCCAGAGCACTGGCTCTGGGCGCATGCACTCCAGAGCGCTGGCTCGTAATTGGACACACCGGTCCAGCCACTCCGGGGCACATGGGATCTTCCCGTGCCAGGGAATCATACCAGTGCCCCGTGCCCTGCAAAGTGGACTCTATACCCACTGGATCACCGGGGAAGCCCTCTTGCATCCTTTTATTCATTCATCACTTCTATCTACTCATCCAAGACCTTCTCCATACCAGAAGCCAGAATCTTCAGCTTCCCTAGCCACTGTAAGTGGGACAACAGGTAGAAACTTATAAACCATTCACGTGTTCCCATATCAGCCATTTCAGAAGAGTGCTATATGGATGTCATCCAACACTCAACCCTCACCTATATGATGAGAAAAGTAAAGGTCACAGAAGTTATCTCCTGATGAGATTTTATTAATGTAAACCAGCATATGATCTCTAGCTTCTTCAGCTCCTGTTTTGTATAAGCTCTCTGAGGAGGTAGATACATTATGCCCTACGACAATGTTCAGCCTGTGTCCCTGATCAAGGCTTCCTAGAGCCCTCTGTGATATGACAAAAACACCCAATGCCTCCTGCCTCTCCCCAAATACTTGCCATGCCTCAAAGTAGTCTGCAAAAAAGGAAAATTTGACTTTGTGTAGCTTAGGGGAGAAATGGACTGTTAAGAGTCAGTGCAACACAACAAAAAGCAGCATTATGAAAACCCAAGCTAAATTTTTCCCCCCAAACTCAGTTATGGGGTCAGGCAAATTCTCCCCAGGACACTTTCTGGCTCACTGCCCCACCCCCCACCAAGACAAGCACAGAGGCAGTTCTAATGTTAAGAGTTTTGCTGCTATTGTCTATAGAGAGACTTCCAGGGAGAAGGAAAAAATAACCCTGGGGGAGTCACAAAGATTCCAGAAAACAGAAAAGTCAAAGCAGTAGCTACCTGGTCTGCAATGACCACTTTCTTGTACCCTCCCTTTGTTTTTAAAATTTTGGCCTCTTTTATCGGTCCTTCATTTATTTATTTTCATCCATCTTAATTCTTTGGCCTGTATGGGCCTCCCATCACAGTGGCCTCCCTCATTCCAGAGCACTGGCTCTGGGCGCATGCACTCCAGAGCGCTGGCTCGTAATTGGACACACCGGTCCAGCCACTCCGGGGCACATGGGATCTTCCCGTGCCAGGGAATCATACCAGTGCCCCGTGCCCTGCAAAGTGGACTCTATACCCACTGGATCACCGGGGAAGCCCTCTTGCATCCTTTTATTCATTCATCACTTCTATCTACTCATCCAAGACCTTCTCCATACCAGAAGCCAGAATCTTCAGCTTCCCTAGCCACTGTAAGTGGGACAACAGGTAGAAACTTATAAACCATTCACGTGTTCCCATATCAGCCATTTCAGAAGAGTGCTATATGGATGTCATCCAACACTCAACCCTCACCTATATGATGAGAAAAGTAAAGGTCACAGAAGTTATCTCCTGATGAGATTTTATTAATGTAAACCAGCATATGATCTCTAGCTTCTTCAGCTCCTGTTTTGTATAAGCTCTCTGAGGAGGTAGATACATTATGCCCTACGACAATGTTCAGCCTGTGTCCCTGATCAAGGCTTCCTAGAGCCCTCTGTGATATGACAAAAACACCCAATGCCTCCTGCCTCTCCCCAAATACTTGCCATGCCTCAAAGTAGTCTGCAAAAAAGGAAAATTTGACTTTGTGTAGCTTAGGGGAGAAATGGACTGTTAAGAGTCAGTGCAACACAACAGAGAGATGAGACAAGCATTATCAAAAGAGATCACAAGCACCTATGGCCTTCAACATCCTTCGTTCTTAAATATTTTACCTTTTGCTAATCCTTACGTCTCAACTATGATGAGAGCCCTGCTGCCTTGCTCCTTGGGAACCTTCCCTACAGGCCAGAAGGTGGGACACAGGTCCCCTGCAGGCTGCTTCCAAGTTACTCCTGGGGGCGAGCTGATCCAAAACACTTTAGGAAGGAGTGGGAGGCCCTTTTTCACTATCCCCTACCTGTGACCAACTCACAGCAACACTGACTCAAAAAAGTGGGAGAACAAAAGCATAGGTTCTAGAACCAGACCAGGACCCCTGAGTATTTCAGAACTGAAGAATGCAATAAAACTCTGCCAAGGCACCAAGACTGGGTTACAAGCACTTCTCTAGCAAACAAAACTGTAAAGAGCATAGCTGAAGAAAAGGTGTCCATGACGGTAGCTAACACTGAGATGATCTCATGTAATTCTCTCACCCTTTGAGAGAGTTCTTATCCTTTTACAGTTGAAGTATTTAACTTTAGAATTCACTTTAAATGAAAGAGAAAATGATATGTTATGAAGGTAGAATGCTCCTAGGCTAAACAGAAAAGGGAAAAAAAGAGATTTTATTTTCACTTATCCAGAAAGCAATCACACGATGCTATGATACCAAGAGAACTACACTGTTCAAAGGGTACTGAGGCCTAGGACCCACATTCCCATTGTTTACAGACGTTATGAAAGTATTAAATAAAAACACAGTGCTTTGTTCAGGCCAACTCCTCTCTCACCACCCCACCACCCCTTCACCCCCAGGCTGACAAGAAATGGCTGCAGGGAAGGTATTTAAGAAAACTACTCTGGGAAAGTGGATTCTGGGTTGTTTAAACTAAGCCAAGATGTTGTGCAACCAGTCTTTACCTAAATTATTTTCCATTACTTTACCAGTTTAGAGAGAAGCAGACAGTTATCTTTATCAGGGAATGAGGTCGCCTTTCCCTCCAGGCCACTGGAATCACCATCAATAAGGTTCTGATTTCTTACACAATCAGGTGGGGGGTTGGCGGGGGGAGAAGCGGGGATTTCATCCTCAGCTTCACAGATCAACGGATCTCACATCACAAACAACCCCTCGAACATCTGAAAGCATGAATTTCCTTGCAACGCAGAAAGTCAGAGAAGCGGCCAAACAAGTTTCCTGCCAAATGCTTAGGAGCTGCATGTCCCAGGGCTACACAATGATACCAATTTTAAAACATGCCTTCACATATCAACATTATTGTCCCACACTCGATGTCCCGCCCCTCTTCCCCGCCGTCCCCAAATAATAAACGCAGGTTGCCCTGTGCAATTTAAGGCCGGACTTCACCAAAGCAATAGCGCCGAAAAGCGAGAGGAAAAGATTGGAGGGAGACTTTTTTTTTTTTTTTTAAATCGATATCCCCACGGCGTAGGGAATAAAACTAACTCGAACGCTGGAGAAAAGTTAACTTTGCCGTGCCCAGCGGTGGGAAATTTTTCGCGTACGACTCGGAAAGCCCTCCCGTTTTTCCCACTCCCGCCCCCCGGACCGCCCGGCGCTCGCCGGTCGCCGCGGCCCCGGCCCCGCAGCGCCGAAACAATGACGCGAGGGGGAGGGAAAGTTCTCCAGCCCGCGGGGCGCCGGGGCTCACCAACGGCGGGACCTCGCGCCGCCCGCACCGCCCGGTCCCCCCGTCTCCGGGACTCGGTTCGTTCCGCCCCCCAAACAGCGAAAAGAGTCAGGGCGCGCCCCCGCTGCCCGGAACATTCGACCCTACGCGGCCCGCGAAGCAGGTCCTCGCGCCGCGGGTCGGACCCCGGGCGCCCCGAGAGCAGCCAGGGAACCGGGAGGGATGGGGCGGCAGGAGGGGACCCCGGAGGGAACAGTCGCAACAGTTATGGCGCTCCATGCCTGCCCGAGTGGAGCTGCCGCCGAGCGCCGCCGGCCTCCCCCACCACCTCACGCGCCCGCGCCGACCCCCCGGGGCTGTCCCGGCCCGCCGAGGGGCCGCCGGGCACTTTCCCTCAGCCCACACGCGGTCTCGGCCCCCAGACTCCAGGGACGCCGGAGGCCACCGCCGTGGGGAGCCGGCGCGAGGCGGAGCGCGGCTAGGCTAGGCTGGGACGCTGCGCTCCGCGGCGCCCGTTTCCCCTGCCCGAGGCCGCCGCTCCCGCTCTACCCACCCGCTGCGACCCTCCCCGCCCCCCCCCTCCAGCCCGCTCGCCTCGCGCCCCGCGCCCCGCGTCCGCGGCGCCTACCTCAGCGCGGCTCACCCGCCGCTCGCGCCCGGCTCCACATCAGGGCCCGGCAACGTGCCGGGCGAGTCCGGGAGCGGCAGTAACCGCCCCCCTGAGCCGCTCGCTTTCTTCTCTCCCCTCCCTCGCACCTGCCCCCTAATCTCCTCCCTGCCCCCGCCCTCCGCCCCGCCGCCAGATCCTCCGGGGCCGCCCCCCGAGCCTCAGCTCCCGCCCTCGGCCCTCGCCGCCCGCCCGGCCGGCCCGTCAGGCCTCAGCGCTGGGCAGGCTGTTGGGCGGCGGCGGCAGCTGAGGCGGCGGCGGCCGCGGCTGAAGCGGCCGAGCACTATTGTATTCCTGACACTGTGCGCTCCCACGCTCCGCCTCTTCCCCTTCCTTCCTTCGCCACCGTCTCCCCAGCCTCCGCGTTCCACTCCAGCCGCCCCCTCACCCGCCGCCAGCCGCGGGCAGCCCTCGCCTTACCAGACACGCTCCCTGCCGTTCGACCGCCGCGCGCTCTTCTGGCGGGCTGGGAGCCGTTCGCTACCACCGCGCGCCCCGAGGCTCCGCCCACTTCGCGCTCCCGCACTGACTTCACGGGGCTCCAGGTGGGTTCCTCTCTGCTCCTGTTGGGTGCGCTGCAGCCGCGAGGCACCGCCGCGCCTCGGAGGGGCAACGACGCCGCCGGCGGGGAGGTGCCTGGGCAGTGTTGAAATCCTACCTCGGCTTTTCATGGCCCCTTGGAAAGTTCCGTAAGGGGACCCTCATGGATGCAACTCGTTGTCGGCCCCAATTGATTTAAGTCGACTGCGCTTGAATGACCTGGAATCATTAAAAGCCGGCTGTTAACGGAATAAATGGATTCAGTTGGAAGCACAAGTGGTTTAGGATGTGTGGCTTTTGAGGAGCCCACTTGGTTAGGGTACTCGCGGTCCCCCCAGGCGCCGACCCCTCCCAGGCGGAGCGCGGCTAGGCTAGGCTGGGACGCTGCGCTCCGCGGCGCCCGTTTCCCCTGCCGAGGCCGCCGCTCCCGCTCTACCCACCCGCTGCGACCCTCCCGCCCCCCCAGCCCGCTCGCCTCGCGCCCCGCGCCCCGCGTCCGCGGCGCCTACCTCAGCGCGGCTCACCCGCCGCTCGCGCCCGGCTCCACATCAGGGCCCGGCAACGTGCCGGGCGAGTCCGGGAGCGGCAGTAACCGCCCCCCTGAGCCGCTCGCTTTCTTCTCTCCCCTCCCTCGCACCTGCCCCCTAATCTCCTCCCTGCCCCCGCCCTCCCCCCCGCCGCCAGATCCCCCGGGGCCGCCCCCCGAGCCTCAGCTCCCGCCCTCGGCCCTCGCCGCCCGCCCGGCCGGCCCGTCAGGCCTCAGCGCTGGGCAGGCTGTTGGGCGGCGGCGGCAGCTGAGGCGGCGGCGGCCGCGGCTGAAGCGGCCGAGCACTATTGTATTCCTGACACTGTGCGCTCCCACGCTCCGCCTCTTCCCCTTCCTTCCTTCGCCACCGTCTCCCCAGCCTCCGCGTTCCACTCCAGCCGCCCCCTCACCCGCCGCCAGCCGCGGGCAGCCCTCGCCTTACCAGACACGCTCCCTGCCGTTCGACCGCCGCGCGCTCTTCTGGCGGGCTGGGAGCCGTTCGCTACCACCGCGCGCCCCGAGGCTCCGCCCACTTCGCGCTCCCGCACTGACTTCACGGGGCTCCAGGTGGGTTCCTCTCTGCTCCTGTTGGGTGCGCTGCAGCCGCGAGGCACCGCCGCGCCTCGGAGGGGCAACGACGCCGCCGGCGGGGAGGTGCCTGGGCAGTGTTGAAATCCTACCTCGGCTTTTCATGGCCCCTTGGAAAGTTCCGTAAGGGGACCCTCATGGATGCAACTCGTTGTCGGCCCCAATTGATTTAAGTCGACTGCGCTTGAATGACCTGGAATCATTAAGCCAAAGCGGCTGTTAACGGAATAAATGGATTCAGTTGGAAGCACAAGTGGTTTAGGATGTGTGGCTTTTTGAGGAGCCCACTTGGTTAGGGTACTGCGAGCGAAGGCGCTTCGGTCCTGTCGGACTCTTCGGGGCCAGGCTTCTCTGTCCGTGAGAGTCTCCAGGCAAGACTCCTGGAGTGCGTAGCCATTTCCTTCTTCAGGGGATCTTCCAGACCCAGGGATGGAACTTGGATCTCCTGTGGTGCAGGCAGATTCTTGACGATCCGAGCCTCCAGGGAAGCCCTGGTTAGGGTACAGCCCCCAGTTATTCAGTCAAACGCTAACCAAGGTATGGCTGTAACGGTATTTTGTGTAATTAAAACTCCTGATTAGTTGACTTAAAGGAAGGAAGATTATCCTGGATAATCTGGGTGTGCCTGGTCATTCCTTTCTGACTGCGTGCCCTATAGATTTTGCATTTACCTAGCATTTGTAAGCCAACGTCTTCCAATCAACGAATGAATAAAAGTGTGTGTGTGTGTGTGTGTGTGTGTGTGTCTTTCTCTTGTGGAATACTGACTCATACAGATGTTTAATCAACAAACTCTTTGCCATGAACTCATAATTGTCATTTTCATTCATTCACATTTCTAGGCTAAACAAAAATGTAGGCTCTTTTTTGTATTTTGTCTGTTTCCCATATTAAAGACGTACTTCTGTTTCCCCTCATGTTATTTACCTCAATATTATACTTAACTTATTTTGAAATGATTATAGATTCACAGAATCTGTAAAAATATATTACCGAACAGTTTCAAGTACTCCTCACCTAGTTTCCCCCAATGGGTATATCTTACATAGCCAAAGTATTGATATTGGTACAATCCACAGTCTTTACTCAGATTTCACCAGTTTTACATACACTCATTTCTGTGTCTGTGTATATAGTACTGTGCAAATTTATCACATGTAAATAGAATCATACCTATTGAAACTGGCTTTTCTTCACTCAGCCTAATATCCTTGTGATCCATCCAAGTAGCTGCACAAATCAATAGATCATTCTTTTTTATTGCTGAGTAGTAGTATTGCTATGGATGTACTTCAGTTTAACTATTCCCCTGTGGACAGGTATTAGGGTTGTTTTAAACTTTGGTATATTAAGAAAAAAACTTTGGGAGTGTGATAGGGAGGCAAGGGGTAAAGAAAAAGAATAAAACTTCGATGAATATTCATGTAGGGTTTCTTGTGTAAACATTAACTTCTCTGTGGCAAATACCCAGGAGGGCAATGGCTGGGTCAGATGTTATGTGTTAAGTCTAGTGTTATAAGAAACTGCCAAACGTTTCTAGACTGTCGGTACCATTTTTACATTCCCACCAGGAGTGTATGAAAGATCCAGTTTTCTCTACATCTTTGCCTGCATTTGGTATTGTCGCTATATTTTTATTTTAGACATTCTCATCAGTGTGTAGTAATACCTCTTTGTTTTAAATTGCATTTCCCGGATAGCTGATGTTGTTAACCATCTTTGTTTGTGCTTATTTGCTATTTGTATATCCTCTTTTGGTGAAATGTCTGCTCATGTCTTTTGCCCCTTACATTTTTCAAAATTATTTACTTATTTTATATTTATTTTTGGCTGTGCTGGGTCTTCGTTGCTGTGTGGGCTTTTCTCTACTTGCAGCTAGCAGGGGCTGCTCTCTAGTTGAGGTGTGAAGACTTCTCACTGAGGTGATTTCTCTCGTGGAGCATGAGCTCTAGGGCATGCAGACCTCAAGAGTTGTGGCATGTGGGCTCAGTAGTTTTGACTCCCATGCTCTAGAACATGGGCTCAAGAGTTGTGGCACAGGGGCTTAGTTGCTCTATGGCACATGGGCTTTTCCTGGACCAGGGATTGAACCTGTGTTTACTGCATTGGCAAGCGAATTCTTCACTACTGAGGCATCAGGCAAGCCCTGCCTATTACATTCTGAGAATTCTTTATATATTCTAAGTACAAGTTCCTTGTCAGATAAGTGATCTGCAAGTATTTTCCCCAATCCGTAGCTGACCTTTTCATCCTCTTAAGAGATTTTGAAAGTCAAAATTTTTAATTTTCATGAAGTCTGACTTATCAACGTTTGCATTTATGTATCACAATTTGGTGTCATGTCTGAGAAAAATTTCACCTAACCCTAAGTCCCACAAATTTTATCTTGTATTTCCTTGTAAAAGTACTGTGTGTGTGTGTGTGTGTGTGTGTGTGTGTGTGTACTGTGTGTTAGTCCCTAAGTTGTGTCTGACTCTTTGCAACCCCATAGACTGTAGCCTGCCAGGTTCCTCTGTCTATGAAATTCTCTAAGTAAGAATACTGGAGTGGGTTGCCATTCCTTCTCCAGGGCATCTTCCCAACCTAGGGATGGAACCTGGGTCTCACACAATGCAGGCAGATTCTTTACCATCTGAACCATCAGGGAAGCCCCAAATATGTTACAGTTTTATATTTTACATAATTCATTTGAATTAACTTTGTATAAGGTGTGAACTTAAGGTCGAGGTTCATATTTTTGCCTATGAATGTATGATAATTCAAACACCATCTGTTAAAATAGCTAGTTTTTTCCTTCATTGAATTGCTTTTGCATCTTTGTCAAAATCAGTTGGGCATATTGTCTTGGGCTATTTGTGTGGGGGCTATCTCTAGGTTCTCTATTCTGTTTTATTGTTCTATGTGTCTATCCCTCTGTAAATACCAATCTTTTTTAAAGTTTATTTTTAACTGGAGGATAATCACTTTACAATGTTGTATTGGTTTTGGCATGAAATATGGTATACACTTAATAAAACGTGTATATGATCTGCATGCTGAAAATTCCAAAATGCTGATGAAATAAGTCAAAGAATATCTAAATAGAGAGGCACATGTGTCGTGTTTATGGGTTAGAAGGCTCAATATAGTTTAGATTTCAGTTCTTTCCAAATTGATCTATAGGTTCAACACAATTGCTATCCAAATCCTAACAAGGTTCTTATAGATAGAGACAGGCTTATTCCAAAATTTATACAGAAAGGCAAGTGACCTTGAAACACTTTTGAAGAAGGAATAAAGAAATACATACCTAGAGGAATAAAGACTGTTTGGCGTTGTACAACAGAAACCAACACAACATTGTAAAGTGATTATCCTCCAGTATTGAATACAGTAAATTTGGGGTGTTGATCTTATATTCTTTGCCCTTCTTTGGTAGCAAAGAGCTCAGCTTTTTTACTGACTGTGTTACTAAAGAGGTTTAGTCAAAAAGACCAAAGCCCATGTCATCATCAGACTTTACAGATTCTTCTTTCTTGCTTCTAATTTCTACTCCTGAGCTGGGGCAGCAGTGGAGGAGGGGGCAGGACCTCCAGCTGGTGCAGCAACAGCTGCTGGGGCAAGTCCACCAGCCCCCATATTGCTGATGAGGCTCCCGTTGTTGACATTGGCCCAAGCCTTTGCAAACAAACCGGCCAGAAAGGTTCAACATTTACACCGGCTGCTTTAATGAGGGCATTGATCTTACACTCTGTGATGTCACCTTATCATCATGCAGGATGCTCTGAGAAGGAGGCCATCGTGCAGGGGCGAGTGCTCAGTGGGAGCTTCCTGGCTTGGTGCTAGTTGCTGGGATGAAGTGAGGGCCTAACCCCAACGCGGCCTCAGCTTCCTCGGAAGCACAGAGCACCTTAGCAGTGCTTGAGCAAAGCCTTTGACTTTGTTGAATTCACTTATTAGTTGTAGGAATGTTTTTGGCTGATTCTTTTGGGTTTTCTACATAGACAAGCATGTTGTCCATGAGTTTGGACAGTTGATTTGCTTACTTTCCAATCACTATGCCTTTTATTTCCTTTTCTTGCCTTATGCTGACAAGAACTTTCAGTACTGTGTTAAGAGTGGCCTGAGCAGGCATCCTTCCCTTTTTCCCTGTCTGTCTTAGGGGGAAGCATTCCATCTTTTGCCATTAGGAAAACTTAACTGGAGTGTTTTTATAGATGCTCTTTTATCAAGTTGAGCAAGTACTCTTCTATTCCTAATTTGCTGAGAGCTTTTATCATGAATGAATGCTGACTTTTTTCAGATGCTTTTTCTACATCAATTGATAGGAGCGTATGATTTTTCTTCTATAGCCTGTGGATATCATAGTTTACATTGATTGAATATTGATTTTTTTTTTAAAGATTTATTTATTTATTTTGGGCGGGGGTCGGGTTGGGGAGAGAGGGGAGCGGGCGGGCCACTTCTATTGGTCTTTCATTTCTCTATTTTCACCCGTCTTTGTTCCTTGGCTCCTGTGGGCCTCAACAGAAACCAACACAACATTGTAAAGTGATTATCCTCCAGTATTGAATACAGTAAATTTGGGGTGTTGATCTTATATTCTTTGCCCTTCTTTGGTAGCAAAGAGCTCAGCTTTTTTACTGACTGTGTTACTAAAGAGGTTTAGTCAAAAAGACCAAAGCCCATGTCATCATCAGACTTTACAGATTCTTCTTTCTTGCTTCTAATTTCTACTCCTGAGCTGGGGCAGCAGTGGAGGAGGGGGCAGGACCTCCAGCTGGTGCAGCAACAGCTGCTGGGGCAAGTCCACCAGCCCCCATATTGCTGATGAGGCTCCCGTTGTTGACATTGGCCCAAGCCTTTGCAAACAAACCGGCCAGAAAGGTTCAACATTTACACCGGCTGCTTTAATGAGGGCATTGATCTTACACTCTGTGATGTCACCTTATCATCATGCAGGATGCTCTGAGAAGGAGGCCATCGTGCAGGGGCGAGTGCTCAGTGGGAGCTTCCTGGCTTGGTGCTAGTTGCTGGGATGAAGTGAGGGCCTAACCCCAACGCGGCCTCAGCTTCCTCGGAAGCACAGAGCACCTTAGCAGTGCTTGAGCAAAGCCTTTGACTTTGTTGAATTCACTTATTAGTTGTAGGAATGTTTTTGGCTGATTCTTTTGGGTTTTCTACATAGACAAGCATGTTGTCCATGAGTTTGGACAGTTGATTTGCTTACTTTCCAATCACTATGCCTTTTATTTCCTTTTCTTGCCTTATGCTGACAAGAACTTTCAGTACTGTGTTAAGAGTGGCCTGAGCAGGCATCCTTCCCTTTTTCCCTGTCTGTCTTAGGGGGAAGCATTCCATCTTTTGCCATTAGGAAAACTTAACTGGAGTGTGTTTTTATAGATGCTCTTTTATCAAGTTGAGCAAGTACTCTTCTATTCCTAATTTGCTGAGAGCTTTTATCATGAATGAATGCTGACTTTTTTCAGATGCTTTTTCTACATCAATTGATAGGAGCGTATGATTTTTCTTCTATAGCCTGTGGATATCATAGTTTACATTGATTGAATATTGATTTTTTTTTTAAAGATTTATTTATTTATTTTGGGCGGGGGTCGGGTTGGGGAGAGAGGGGAGCGGGCGGGCCACTTCTATTGGTCTTTCATTTCTCTATTTTCATCCGTTTTTGTTCTTTGGCTCCTGTGGGCCTCCCATCACGGTGGTGTCTGTCGCTGCAGAGCACCAGCTCTGGGTGCATGCGCTTCAGAGCTCTGACTCGGTAATTGGACACATCGGTCCAGCTGCTCCGCGGCACATGGGATCTTCCCAGGCCAGGGATCAAACCGGCGCTCCTTGCACTGCAAGGCGGTGTCCTTACCCACTGGATCACCAGGGGAAGCCCTGAATATTGATTTTTGAAGTAATCTCGCATAGCTGGAATAAACCCCACTTGGCCATGGTATAATTGTTTTTAATACCTTTTCGGATTCTATATCACTAATACTTTGTTGTGAATTTCATTGTAAAAGTTCCTAAAAGAAGTTTTGCTATTTTTTTTCATAGTATGTTTGTCTGGTTTTCATATGAGGTGAATACTGGCCTCATTATGAGTTGAGAAGTTGTGCAGAAAAGAGTTAACATAGCAGGCCTTTGGTGGGCCTCTGGGAACCAGGATTTCAGGAGGATTTCCACCATCCCCAGAACTGATAAGAGTGACTCACTATGCCTAAACTGTTTGTACAAATGTGATTTATGCTGGGACTAAAATTCAAGTCTCCTGATTTCCAAGCTGTGCGGAAGAGTTAACATAGCAGGCCTGACTGTTACCCTTTGAAAGGCCTGTTTGCAAGGTTGGTTCTTTGATGGCATCTGGAAACTTGGATTTGGGGTGAGTTCCTCCCATTCCAAGGACTGATAAGAGGAACTCACTGTGCCTAAACTGCACAAACAATATGGTTTATGTTGATCATCTGCTTTCCTTCTGGGAGTCTGGAACTTTGGTAAGTGCTAAGCAGAGTGCCTACATGACCAGCTCTCAATAAATGCCCTAGGAACTAAATAAGTTTCTAATGAGCTTACTTGATAGACAGCATTTCACATGTGTTGTCACAACTCTTGGCTGGAACTAAATAAGTTTCTTTATGCCTGGTTTTCTTTGGATTTTGCCCAGCCCCTTAAATTTGCTCTGTATTCTATCACGGGGTCGGGTTGGGAGAGAGGGAGCGCGGGCCACTTCTATTGGTCTTTCATTTCTCTATTTTCATCCGTTTTTGTTCTTTGGCTCCTGTGGGCCTCCCATCACGGTGGTGTCTGTCGCTGCAGAGCACCAGCTCTGGGTGCATGCGCTTCAGAGCTCTGACTCGGTAATTGGACACATCGGTCCAGCTGCTCCGCGGCACATGGGATCTTCCCAGGCCAGGGATCAAACCGGCGCTCCTTGCACTGCAAGGCGGTGTCCTTACCCACTGGATCACCAGGGGAAGCCCTGAATATTGATTTTTGAAGTAATCTCGCATAGCTGGAATAAACCCCACTTGGCCATGGTATAATTGTTTTTAATACCTTTTCGGATTCTATATCACTAATACTTTGTTGTGAATTTCATTTTAAAAGTTCCTAAAAGAAGTTTTGCTATTTTTTTTCATAGTATGTTTGTCTGGTTTTCATATGAGGTGAATACTGGCCTCATTATGAGTTGAGAAGTTGTGCAGAAAAGAGTTAACATAGCAGGCCTTTGGTGGGCCTCTGGGAACCAGGATTTCAGGAGGATTTCCACCATCCCCAGAACTGATAAGAGTGACTCACTATGCCTAAACTGTTTGTACAAATGTGATTTATGCTGGGACTAAAATTCAAGTCTCCTGATTTCCAAGCTGTGCGGAAGAGTTAACATAGCAGGCCTGACTGTTACCCTTTGAAAGGCCTGTTTGCAAGGTTGGTTCTTTGATGGCATCTGGAAACTTGGATTTGGGGTGAGTTCCTCCCATTCCAAGGACTGATAAGAGGAACTCACTGTGCCTAAACTGCACAAACAATATGGTTTATGTTGATCATCTGCTTTCCTTCTGGGAGTCTGGAACTTTGGTAAGTGCTAAGCAGAGTGCCTACATGACCAGCTCTCAATAAATGCCCTAGGAACTAAATAAGTTTCTAATGAGCTTACTTGATAGACAGCATTTCACATGTGTTGTCACAACTCTTGGCTGGAAGACGTAAGTCCTGTGGGACTCCACTGGGAGAAGACTCTTAGAACTTTATGCCTGGTTTTCTTTGGATTTTGCCCATGTTCCTCTTTCCTTTGAAGATTTTGCTCTGTATTCTATCAGTGTAATAAATAATAGCCTTGAGTCTGATTGTGTGCTGAGGTTCTAGTGAATCACTGAGCCTGGGGTGGTCTAAGAAATCCCTGACACAGAAATGCTCCCTTCTCTTTGGTATTGTAGAAAAGATTGTGTAAAATTGGTGCTAATTCTTTAAATGTTTGGTAGAATTTTCCAGTGAAACCATGTGGACCTGGAACTTTCCCCCCCAAGATCTTTTAAATTACTGATTGAATTCCTTTAGTAGTTATTGGACTATTCAGATTATAAATTTCAAATTTTTTGAGTTTTGATAGTTTGTGTGTTTTTCAAGGGATTGGTCCATTTTATCAAAGTTGTCAAATTTAAACACATAGAGTTTTTCATAATATTCCTTTTTTTCAAAAAAAAATGTATTTATATTTTTACACCACATAGCATACAGGATCTTAATTTCTCAACTAGAGATTGAACCCATGCCTTCTGCAGTGGAAGACTGGAGTCCTAATTACTGGACTACCAGGGATTTTCCCATAGCATTTCTTTTTTTTAAAAAAGAAAAAATACATCCTTACCGCACATATTTGCTCTCCCTTTCTTTTTCTTTGGTGAGAACACTTAAGTTCAACTTTCTTAGCAATTTCAATTATACAATACAGTGTTATCAACTATACTCAGACCTTCTTCATCTTATAGCTGGAAGTTTGTACTTTTTTGGGGGCCACGTGGCATGTGGTACCTTAGTTCCCAGATCAAGGATCAAACCTGGGCCCCCTGTAGTGTAAAAATGGAGTCCTAACCACTGGACTGCCCTGGAAGTTTTTGTTGTTGTTGTTGTTGTTTTAGATTTATTTATTTATTTATTTTAGGCGGTGGTCGGGTTGGGGAGGGAGGGGAGCAGGCGGGCCGTCTCTATTGGTCCTTCGTTTCTCCGCGTTCATCCGTCCCTGTTCCTCGGCTCCTGCGGGCCTCCCATCGCGGTGGCGTCCGTCGCCGCAGAGCGCCGGCTCCGGGCGCATGCGCTCCAGGGCTCCGGGCGCATGCGCTCCAGGGCTCCGGGCGCATGCGCTCCAGGGCTCCGGGCGCATGCGCTCCACGGCTCCGGGCGCATGCGCTCCAGAGCTCCGGCTCGGCAATTGGACACGTAAGTCCAGCCGCTCCGTGGCACGTGGGATCCTCCCAGGCCAGGGCTCAAACCGGCGCCCCTTACACTGCAAGGCGGTGTCCCCACCCACTGGACCACCAGGGGAAGCCCTCCCTGGAAGTTTTTACACCCACCCCGCACCCCCCGCTTTTTTTAAAGATAGTATTGTCACCATCTTATTTTTTTTAATTAATTAATCAATTAATTTTTGGCTATTCTGGGTTTTCACTGCTGCCACGGGCTCTTCTCTAGTTGCAGAGAGTGGGGGCTACTCTCTAGTTGGGATGAGCAGACTTCTTGTTGTGGTGACTTCTCTTGTTGTGGAACTTGGACTCTAGGGCTCATGCGCTTCAGTAGGTGCGGCACATGGGCTCAATAGTTGAGACTCTAGAGCACAGCCTCAATAGTTGTGGCTCACAGGCTTAGTTGCTCTGCAGCATGTGGGATCTTCCCGGATCAGAGATCAAACCCATGTCTCTTACATTGGCAGGCAAACCCTTTATCACTGAGCCACCAGGGAAGCCCAGAAGTTTGTACCCTTTAACCTACATCTCTTGGTTTTCCCTGCCCCTCAGCCCCTGGGAACCACTATTCTGCTCTCTGTTTCTATGAGTTTCACTTTTCCTTTTTTTCAGATTGCACATGTAAGTGATTCCATGCAGTATTTGTCTTTATCTGACTTATTTCACTTAATATAATGCCCTCCAGATTCATCAATGTTGCCACAAATCATAGGATTTCCTTCTTTTTTTAAAGGCTGGATGATATTCTTGAATATATGGTATTTAAATATATATATTTAATGTATACATATCATATTTACTTGATCCATTACTAATCTGTTGACAGATACTTAGTTTGGTTCTATATCTCAGCTCATGGGAAGATTGCTGTATTGAACATGGGCGTGCAGCTATCTCACAAGATCCTGATTTCCATTCCTTTGGATATATGTCCAGACCCAGAAGTGGGATTGTTGGATCATATGGTAGCTCTTTTTTGGAGGCGAGATCCCAACCTACATTCTTGGGGAAGTAGACAGTTATTTAAAGAAAAATCAGGGTAAGAGGTATGCAGTGTGGGGTGTATGTGTGACAGAGTTAGATAAGGTGGCCTACAGAGGACTTGCTAAGGTGACATTCTATCTAAGACCAGAAGGAGGTGAGGGTGGAGCGGAGCCAGATTGCTATCTTGGGACATAGCAGTCCATTCAGAAGGCATGGCATATGCGAAGGCCCTGTGGCAGGACTATGGCTGACACGTTGGGGAAACCAGGAGGAAGCTGGAGTGGCTGGAGGGAGGGAGTGACAGGGAGAGCAGAGGAGGTAAGAACAGGAAGGGGAGAAGTATAGATCATAAAAGGCCTGGTATGGCTTACGTGGTGGCTCAGTGGTAAAGAATACAGCTGCCAAAGCTGTCAGGATGGCCAAGTGGGCTAAGAATACAGTCACCAAACAGGTGACTGGGACTTGATCCCTGAGTTGGAAAGATCCAAGAGCATGGCCACACACTCCAGTATTCTTGCCTGGAGAATCCCATGGACAGAGGAGCCTGGCAGGCTACAGTCCATTGGGTCACAAAGAGTCAGACATGACTTAGCAACTAAACAGCAGCTAATGTCAAAGAAATACAATAATTTGCAAGGTTTTTTTTTTTTTTTCCAAATAGTGGCATTTGAGGGGAGTTCTCTGGTGGCCTAGTGGTTAGGATTCTGGGCTTTCACTGCTGTAGCATGGGTTCAATCCCTGGTTGGGGGACTGAGATCTTGCAAACCACACAGTGCAGTCAAAACAAGTAAAAACCAAATAGTGACATTTTAAAGTGAATATTTTGGTCATGGATTGACTATATATATTTGCTATAGACAGATGTTTCTATAGCATCTTTCCTCCAAAGATTTGGGTAAAAATAAGGAATTTGGTTACTGGGCTGAGAACTTTATTTTCCTTTCAGATGGCAAGATCTATAGAAAGAATCCTTGGTTCATTTGTGATATTAGTGATTTATCTCTTCTCCCTTTTTATCTTAGTCTTTGCTCAGTCACTTCAATCATGTCCTATTCTTTGCGACCCCATAAACTGCAGCTCACCAGGGTCCTCTGTCCATGGGATTTTCCAGGCAAGGATACTGAAGTGGGTTGCCATGCCCATCTCTAGGAGATCTTCCCAACCCAGGGATCGAACCAGCGTCTCCTGCATCTACTTCAGTGCAGGTGGATTCTTTGCCACTGAGCCAATAGGGAAGCCCCAGTCAGTTCTATACATTTATAAATTGTATTGACTTTTTCAGAGAAACAGCTTTTTGTTTAACTGATTTTCTCTATTGTTTTCCTGTCTTAAATTTCATTGATTTCTGTTCTTATCTTTGTTATTTCCTTCCTTCTGCTTGCTTGCTTTGAGTTCATTTTTTTTTGTTCTTCTTTTCTAGTCTCCTGCGATGGGAGCTTACATGATTGATTTGAGACCTTTCCTCTTTTCTAATGTAAGTAAGTATTTAGTTCTGAATTCCCATGCCGGTACTATTTTAGCTACATTCCACAAATTTTGATATGTTACATTTTCATTTTTATTCAGCTCAGTATATTTTTTAAAATTCCCCTTGAGATTGCCTTTCGAGCTATGGATTAATGAAAAATGTGTTCTTTAGTTTCCAAGTATTTGGGAATTTTCTTGTTGACTTTGTTATTGATTTCTAATTTGATTTCATTACGGTCTGAGAACATACTCTGTATGATTTCAGTTCTTTTACATTTTTTGAAGTTTGTTTTGTGACTCAGAATATGAGCTATCTTGGTGAATGGTATTTGAAAAGAATGTGAGTTATGATGTTGTTGGGTGGAGTGTTCTATAAATTAGATCCTGTTGTTTTATGGTGTTGTCGAGCTATATAATCTTGCTGATTTTATGTCTAGTAGTTCTGTCGCTGAGAATGGGTATTGAAGTTTCCAGCTATAACTATGGATTTGTCTGTTTCTCCTTCTAGTTCTATTAGATTTTACTTCATGTGTTTTGAAGCCCTATTGTTTGGTGGACACACATTTAAGATTGCTATGTCTTCCTGGTGAATTGACTCTTTTCTCACTATGTAATATTCCTCTTTGTCCCAGTAATTTTATTTGCTCTGAAGTTTACTTTATCTGATATTAATATAGCCACTCCTGCTTTTATAAGTTAATGTTTGAATAGTATATCCTTTTCTATCATTTTCCTTTCTACCTACCTAAATGCTATATTTGAAGTGAGTTTCTTGTAGACAACATATAATAAAAGCCATTCTGTTAAATGCCATTAAAATACAGAGATATTTTCTTTTCTTTTTCCATGTCTTTGTGTATACCATTCCATTTTTTAAAATATAAAGATATTTCAATTCATGTACTTATATTATTTACCTTTAACATACCTTAGAGCTAAAGTCTAATGTTTTATTATTGGCTTTTTGCTTTCCCCTCCATGTCTCATTCCTCTGTTTTCCTTTTCTTGCCTAACTGTCAGCTACTTGAATACTGTTTAGAATTCCATTTTGATTTTCATTGTGTTTTTTTGAGTATGTCATTTTATATAGTTTTCTGTTTGTTCTTTTTTTTTTTTTTTTTGCCCTTCCTGGCAACATGAAGGATCCTAGTTCCTAGACCTGGAATTGAACCCAGGCCCCCAGCAGGGGAAGCACAGAAGCCTAATCACTGGGTCTAGTTTTCTTAATGTTTGCTCTAGGTATTAAAATACACATATGTAATATCACAGTGTACTATTACCAACATTTTACCACTTCTAGTAAAGTTGTCCCCACTCCCACCACCAGGCTCCTCTGTCCATGGAGTTCTCCAGGCAAGAATACTGGAGAGGGTTGCCATTTCCTTCTCCCGCGGATCTTTCTGACCCAGGGATTGAACCCTGGTCTCCTGCACTGCAGGTGAATTCTTTACTGACTGAGCTACCAGGGAAGCCCAGTAAAGTATAGAAATCTTATTTTTATTTATGTCCCTTTACCCTCTCACTTTTTAAATATAATTTTCTTATTTATTTCCTCTAATACATGAAACCCAACATCAGATGGTATTATAATTTTTGTTTCAACAGTTCATTATGATTGAAAAACTTCATGAGAAGGATAATCTACTATATTTATTCTTATTTTTACACATTTAATTGCTTACCTTCCTTACAAAAATAAAGTTCCAATCTTCCTTCTGCTGTTTGGAGAGTTTCCTTTAACATTCATTAATAATAAACCTGCTAATAAACTATTTTGTAAGTTTTCTATTTATTTAAGTATGTCTTTATTTCCCTTTTACTCCCGAAGGATATTTTTGCTGATTAAGGAATTCAGATTGGATTATTATTATCATTATTATTTTGCCTGCATTGCATAGCTTGCAGGATCTTAGTTCCCTGACCAGGGATTGAACTCGAGACCTCAGTAGTGAGAACAGGGAGTCCTAACCACTGGACCACCAGGGAATTCCCCTTCCATTTGCTTCGAGAGAACTTGTAATTGCTCATTGAAGCTTTTTTTTTTTTAATGACAGCTGCTCTAAAGATCATTCAAGATAAATCTAACATCTGGTTCATCTCAATGGTATATCTGTTAATTGTATTTTCCAAGTCAAGTTGTGATTTTACTAGATCCTGGTATAATGAGTGCTTTTCCATTGTCTCATGGACATTTTGAACATTAGAAGTCTCTGGATATTACTTAAATCTTCTATTTTAGCAGGCAGGAATCCTATTTAGGCTTGGTACACAGGTTCTAGCCTTCTTTTCGTGGGCTGTGGTTCCAATGACAGTTTTGTTCTTAGAACCTTTGCAGTGTTATCCCTGTCTGCTTTGTTTGTGTACTATTTGAAGCCACATTGAAAACTGAGAAGGTATTCCACACTGTAGTTCTGTTCTCAGACCTTCAGGTATATTGATTTAGTCAGTTTTACCTTGTGGTCAGTCAGGTGTCTTTCCAGAACTTCCTATACAGATTTTTAAAAAATCCCTCTGGGATTTTTAAAATCCTCCCTCCTCTTCGAGATCCTCTCTTCACATTTTTAATTGAGAGAATGAGGGCACTAGTTGCCACTGGCAGACAAGGGTAAAAGTCTAGACCTCCCACTGTGGTCTCTGCTGACATGGCAACAGCAGGCAGCAGGAGGGCCCTCTGGATCCTCCCCTTATGCCTTGTGGGAGAGCCGTGACTGAGGAGGTCCAAACTCCCCGTGTGCTCTCAGCCAACACCGGGTGTAGCTTACCTTCCTTACAAAAATAAAGTTCCAATCTTCCTTCTGCTGTTTGGAGAGTTTCCTTTAACATTCATTAATAATAAACCTGCTAATAAACTATTTTGTAAGTTTTCTATTTATTTAAGTATGTCTTTATTTCCCTTTTACTCCCGAAGGATATTTTTGCTGATTAAGGAATTCAGATTGGATTATTATTATCATTATTATTTTGCCTGCATTGCATAGCTTGCAGGATCTTAGTTCCCTGACCAGGGATTGAACTCGAGACCTCAGTAGTGAGAACAGGGAGTCCTAACCACTGGACCACCAGGGAATTCCCCTTCCATTTGCTTCGAGAGAACTTGTAATTGCTCATTGAAGCTTTTTTTTTTTTAATGACAGCTGCTCTAAAGATCATTCAAGATAAATCTAACATCTGGTTCATCTCAATGGTATATCTGTTAATTGTATTTTCCAAGTCAAGTTGTGATTTTACTAGATCCTGGTATAATGAGTGCTTTTCCATTGTCTCATGGACATTTTGAACATTAGAAGTCTCTGGATATTACTTAAATCTTCTATTTTAGCAGGCAGGAATCCTATTTAGGCTTGGTACACAGGTTCTAGCCTTCTTTTCGTGGGCTGTGGTTCCAATGACAGTTTTGTTCTTAGAACCTTTGCAGTGTTATCCCTGTCTGCTTTGTTTGTGTACTATTTGAAGCCACATTGAAAACTGAGAAGGTATTCCACACTGTAGTTCTGTTCTCAGACCTTCAGGTATATTGATTTAGTCAGTTTTACCTTGTGGTCAGTCAGGTGTCTTTCCAGAACTTCCTATACAGATTTTTAAAAAATCCCTCTGGGATTTTTAAAATCCTCCCTCCTCTTCGAGATCCTCTCTTCACATTTTTAATTGAGAGAATGAGGGCACTAGTTGCCACTGGCAGACAAGGGTAAAAGTCTAGACCTCCCACTGTGGTCTCTGCTGACATGGCAACAGCAGGCAGCAGGAGGGCCCCTCTGGATCCTCCCCTTATGCCTTGTGGGAGAGCCGTGACTGAGGAGGTCCAAACTCCCCCGTGTGCTCTCAGCCAACACCCCGGGTGGGAGAGTAAAGTGACTCCCCACCACCTGTCACTTGATAGGAGTCAGGAGATCCTGTGCCTCCCTGGCTGTCCCATTTCACCAGGTTGTGGGGAGGGGGGTTGGGAGATGTCAGGCCTGCGGGGGCTGAAAGTGCTAACCTGACACGCTTTGAGGGAGACAAAAGCATAAGAAAGCTTTCCCCCTAGCTTCTGAATGGAGGACCAAAGTCAAGTGTCCCTCCTCAGTCAAGGCCCTTAGCCTGGGGTAGGGCAGGTGTTGTCAAAAAATGTTTCTGTCCTGCTGGACTGGGTTTCTCTGCTTTCCAGGTGCTTTGGCCAGAAAGAACAGGTTTTTCTTTGGCTTTCTTGGTTTTGGTTGGTTTGGGTCTGCTCTGACTGGAGATTCTAGGTTGCATGCTCCCCCACACCCAGTCTGGAATATTGAACAACCAGGGAGCTCACCTCTGTCTCCTTAAGTCCTGAGGTATCTGGCCAGCCAACATTCCTCTTTCTAGAACCAGAATCTGTTTATGATGGATGGTTGTGTTATTTCTGAGGATTTTATTTGTACTTAGAAGGGAGGAACAAGGAGAAATGAGCCTATGCCCTCTTGCCTGGAATTTGAAGCTACCCCATCATTTAAAAGAAATTAGTGAAATGATTAACAAAGATTTTTGTTTCATTTGGAAGACAGAACTTGCCATCATAATGACTTAAGCTTGCACTTTAAAGCCAGAACTATTTTTCTTTTCTTTCTTTCTTTTTTAAATTTGTAAACTAAAACTGTTAATGCTTGGACTTCAGTGGAAAGAGACTTTCAGAAGGCCTAGGAGACTGTGCATCTATCTTTGTTGAGCCACTCCTTTATGAAACTGGATGTGAGATCTTCACACTGCCTGTGCTACTGTGCAGACTCTATGGTGGTGTGACTTGCCAGAAGTGGGCTCGAGGGGATCGAAAGTGAAAAGGCCAAAGAAATATAGTGAACTAAATTCTCACTCTTGGCAAAACCTTCCATCCTTCTCTTTTCTCTCCAATCTCTCTGTTACCCACCACACCAATTTTACATGATCAAAATCAATAATAAGCCTAATTTTCCTTAGACAAGTAAAACAGCTACTTTCCATATAATTTCATCATCTGTCTGTGCACTCTAATATATATATCTATATATTATGTATATAGATATATAGGTAAATCTATATATAGACAAATGATGGTCTGGAAGAATACAGACCAAATTGATAATGGTAGTTACCAATGGGGAGTAGGAGTCTAAGAGGATTTTTAATTTATTTCCATTATTTTCTTTCAGGGAAAATTAAATGGTATTATTTCTATAATTAACAGTTATTAATAAAAAAAAACAAGCTGTGCATCAGCCAGGCCACATGAGAGACTGACAAGGAAAAGAATTTAACATACACTCCCTTTTCCTCAGCCAAAAATTATTTCAGAACTTATAAAATCTGATGACACTTAACCTTTGTTCAGAACTTCACGACTATGACTCACAGGAACATTCTCAGACAAAATTTGAAAAACTGCTGATTTTTCAAACAAAAAAGCAATTGTAAACACATGGAGAATTTTATCTGCACTCACAGTTGAAATGGTAGCATGGTAAAAATGCACATAAGTAAATACAAAGGAAACTATGGTGAGAGAGTATGCGTGTGTGCTAAGTCGCTTCAGTTGTGTCCAACTCTTTGTGAGTCCATGGACTGTAGCCCACCAGGCTCCTCTGTCCATGGGATTCTCCAGGTAAGAATACTGGAGTGTGTGGCCATGCCCTCCTCCAGAGGATCTTCCCAACCCAGGGATCGAACCTGCATCTGTTACGTCTACCTTCATTGGCAGGCAGGGTTTTTTTTTTTTTTTTTTTTTAACCACTAGTGTCACCTGGAAAACCCCTTGAAAGTATAGTCAGTGTGATAAATTCACAAGCAACTGGTAACCTCAATGGTTTCTTTGCTGTATTTTGATATCTAAAATTATGCTATCAAATAGAAACAATCCACAAAAAAAATAGAACTTTTAATTCGTGAAATTTCACTTGTGAAGGCTATATTCATGGAAGGAGACAAATATATATATATATATATATATATATATATATATATGGAGAATCTCCTGTGTTCCAAGTGTTTTAACTTATATTTTCTCATCTAATCCTTCCCCACACCCTCCAGATAGTAATTATTATTCCCATTTCACAGGTACACAGACTGAGGCTCTGAGAGAAAATAACTTTCCCAACACCATTAATAGACAATAGATATGCTTCAAACAAAATACTTTTTACTCTTGTGTAGCTTTCATTATTTAAAGCATCCACCAGTTTTATTCTGAGGGAGAGTCATCAAAATTGTGAACTAATCTAGCCCAGTATTCATTAAACATTTGTTGCATGAAGAGAATTCCCTGGTGGTTCAGTGGTTAGGATGCTGCACTTTCTCTGCAGGGGGCCTGGGTTCAATCCCTAATTGGGGAACTAAGATCCTACAAGCTGTGCAGTGCAGCCAAATAAATACATGATTTACAAATGAAGAAATACACACCTATTCCTTGAAATACTTTCTTCCTTTTTAGGTGTTAACTGCAGTTGAGTTGGAGAACTAATTTTCTTACCAATATGCTGAAAACAATTTAGTGGAATCAAGCAATAGCATATATCCGATGGGTGAGTTATAATCAATGAAGCTTCCTTTTGCCAGATGGTTAATGACCTTTATAGACCAAATATGTTTTAATGCTGATGCCACAGATTGATAATATTGGCTTTCTCTCTTCTTGGAATCTCATCCAGTTGTGATTTATTTTCACAAAGAACAAAGTGTTCTGATGGAATTTAAAAACAAAATGAAATACTAACCAATGCCATTAGTGTTACAGGGCTAGGCTAGAGTTCCCAGCTATTCATTCAACACTAATCAGGATGGAGGTGTGAAGGCAATTTGTAGATATGATTCAAGTCTACAATCAGTTGACTTTAAGTAAGGAAGATTATCCTAGGTAATCTGGGTGGACCTGATTTAATCAGTTGAAGGTCTTAGGAGCTAGGGCTTCCCTGAAGAAGAAATCCTGAATGGCAGTATCAGCTTGTGCCTCAGAGCTCCAGCCTGCCCGTCCACATACTCCCCTCTACAGATTTCAGATTTTGAACTTGCCTACCCAGCCCCCAGTCACTTAAGCCAGTTCCTTGGTTCTGTTTCTCTGGTGAAATCCTGAATAATGTACTTAAGACAAAAATGAATTTCCGGGCTTCCCTGGTGGTCCAGTGGGTAAGGACACCGCTTTGCAGTGCAAGGAGTGCTTGTTCGATCCCTGGCCTGGGAAGATCCCACGTGCTGCAGAGCGGCTGGACCGATGTGTCCAATTACCGAGCCGGAGCTCTGGGGCGCATGTGCCCAGAGCTGGCGCTCTGCGACGACAGACGCCACCGCAATGGGAGGCCCACAGGAGCCAAAGAACCAAGACGGATGAAAATAGAGAAATGAAAGACCAATAGAAGTGGCCTGCCCATCCCCTTCCCTCCCCACCCCACCCCCCAAAAGATAAATAAATAAATACATACATACATAAATGAATGAATTTCCCCTGAAGGTTTGTCTTCTCTCCTTATATTGGATTTTTCTAGATTAGAAATTTCAAAAGGGATGAACAGTTTGATTCCAGAGAATGCTCAATGAGACTGACCATCGTTTTCCATATTAGAAGTAAATTGCACAATCTGATGTAGGAGAGAGTGGCTCCTCATGGAAACCATCATCTGAGTTCTCAGAAGTCTCTGTATTTGACTTTCTGAGGATATAAGCACCAGGATCTTATGGGATAAACAGAAGGCCTAGAAAACCATTCCAAGCCTTCTATGCTCTATTCAAGGCCATCCATAAATTATGCATGTCTGATGGGATACATGAACCAGTTGTTTTTGTTTGTTTGTTTGTTTGAATCACAACAGCAATAATTTGATTCCTATAGTTCTTCAGAAATTTCTTGAAATTTGTTCTTTTTTTGTTTGTTGTTTACTTCTCTGGGAGACCTTAACCAAATGATCTCATTCCATTCTTTATCCCTCTGAAAAAATGTTTTGGGCTCTTTGGGAAAATGTTCTTAAACTTTTTGCCTCCCATTTGTTTCTGGTATATTCTAAACTACCAGATTATCAGTTTCATGTGGCACATACTGATAGTTGCTTACTTAATATCCATTCTTTTCATCTTATTGTCAGAACCTCAATATTTCAGGGAGACAATATGCCCAGTAAGTATACTCACCTCCTCAGACTTCTTAAAAGGTAGGATGGCCGTTTGATTGAGCTCCGGCAAATGAGATGTAAGTAGATGTCTCTTGAGTGAGACTTCTGGGAAAGTTATGTTTTCCCAATGGAAAGGTACTAACTTCCCAACAGAAAGGTACTGACTTAGCAGGCCTTTTGCCATTCACCTTCTGTGTTCGTTCTACCTAGAATGCAGTCACCATACTTGGAGGTATGAAAGCATGTTACTGGCATAATAAAAAAGTTACATGTTTAGGATGGCAGAGCAGGGAGATAGCATCTAGGACCTTAAAGATATTGCAGAGTTGTTGGGCTGCCTAGCTGCCTAGCTCAAGAGTTTGCTACCTATGACTCATCACCTCAGCTCACAAAAGTTCAATATTCTTAAATAATCAGTTAGAGTTACTGACTGAGTAGCATTCGAGTTCTAGAGCCCTTATATTTGTATTCATCCAACCAGCATTCTCTTTTCGTAGAAGCGCATCTGGGCTTGTGATTTATTCTCAAAAAGAACAAAGTGTTCTGATGGAATTTAAAAACAAAATGAAACACAGACCAATGCCATTAGTGTTACAGGGCTAGGCTAGATTTCCTGGCTAGTCATTCAAACACTAATCAAGAGGGAGATGTGAAGGTGTTTTGTAGACGTGATTCAGGCCTACAATCAGTGGTATTCAAATCTACAATCACTATTTGGCTGCCTAAAGCTAACGGGGCAGGTACAGAAATTTTCGTGTCTGTCTACAGTGAGTTTTGTGCCATTTTAGAAAGATAAGACACAAGAGAAATTAACACTTCAGGGTTCCATGTGATTAAGAAGAGTTAACACTGAAACTAGAATTTGTACTTTACTTTATTTCACTGAATACTCAAAATAACTTCAAAGCAGGCATAATTCTCATTTTACAGAGGATAAAACTAAAGATATATAGAGCTTATGGAGACCTACACAGGGAGTATATATAGCAGAACGTACATCAAACCCAGGTTTGACGGTTCTCAAATCCATACCCATTCTTTGCAACTCTGATGTGACTAGTTCAAACAATAAGAGGTCAGTGCCTTACTGGAGGAGATACAAATCAGGCCAATCCTGAAAGGAGGGCAGAATTTGAAACTTTGGGGTAAAGGGGAGGGAAAAGCGGAAGAGTGATCAAAGGATTCCAGGCATGGAGAGGAACGTAAGCAAAGATCAGTTTTCATTGATCATGACTATTCGACAGACAGGGGATCAAATGGCTAAAGTGGAGGACTGAGCTCTTTAAACAAATAAGTAACTGTTGACCTGTGTCAACATCCTGTGATCACTGCTGTGGGCTATACCAAAGTTAATTTTGTGAAAGTACCTGGCATGTATGTCGTGGCTGCTCTGATTTTTAGAAATTTATTTTATTGAATTATAGTTTATTTATAATATGTGAATTTCTCTCGTATAGCAGAATAATTCAGTTATACATATATATGTTCATTTTCATTTTCTTTTCTACTATGGTTTATCACAGGACATTGAATATAGTTCCCTGTACTATACAGTAGGACCTTGTTGTTGATCTATTCTACATATAATAGTTTGTACCTGCTAATCCCAAACTCCCAATCTATCCCTCCCCTACTCCCTGTCACTTAATTAAAAAAAAAAAAAAACAGAATTTTGTTGTTTACTGCCACACTGCCACTTGGTTTTTTATGTCTTTTTTGTTCTTTAAGAAAGTAGTCCTACCACTGGGTGAATTCTTTTACCTATTTTTGATTATTCAGGGAAACTGTATGAATTTCCTTGTAGCTCAGCTGGTAAAGAATCTACCTGCAGTGCAGGAGGTCCTAGTTCAATTTCTGGGTTAGGAAGATCCCCTAGGGGAAGAAGGGATAGGCTACCCGCTCCAGTATTCTTGGGCATCCCTGGTAGCTCAGAAGTAAAGAATCTGCCTGCAATATGGGAGACCTAGGTTCAATCCCTGAGTTGGAAAGATCACCTGGAGTAGGGGAAGGCTACCCATTCCAGTATTCTTGCCTGGAGAATTCCATGGCTTGTCTATAGATCACGAAGAGTTGGACACAAATGAGAGACTTCACTTTAAATTTTTAGGGAAACTGTTTTAACAATATAAACATTTCTACATTACTGGTTTGAGGGTGAGTTTAAAAACTGAGTGATTGAATTGGAAACTCAATGGTGAGTTTCTAAGGTTAACCTCTCAGTAAAGTGGAAAAAAACTATTCTAATATGCCTTTGAGTACCTACATGTTCCTTTTCACTTCATAAAGCTCAGCAAACATTAGCTAATTAATCTTAGTGAAAGCCCTACAATATGCATAAGTTTCATTCTCAATGACCATTTATAAACTAGATAAATTGAGGTTTCACAATTCATGAGGTCTTCAGCTCAAAATCATTATGAAATACAGCCTTAGATTCACAACTGGCCCATCTAAGTCCTGATAAAATAACAAACTTCGCTGACTTCTAACCCAGTGTTTCACAGAGGCTCCATTGGGCTCTGCCCTCCCCTCCAATCACATAGCATCCCAGCAAATAACTCATGTGTCCCAAACAGAGGCAACCTAACTTATATAGCAAAGTATAACTTTTTAGTGCATTTAATTTTTTGTACCTTGTTAATAGTATTTTTCTTTCTCCAATTCTGCAATTCTGGCAATTAAAGATGGAAGAATAAGCCAAAAACAAAAAGTGGTCCTAGACTTGTAAATGAAGGTGTTCAGCATTTGGATTACTCCAAAAGCTGACAATCTAGCTTGGGAGAGAATGAAATAATTTGAGTTCCACAATAGGTAGTGTCACAAGATGATGTGAGATTAATAGTAACAAAATCACCCCCCAAAGGAGATTGGGATTGACATATATACACTAATGAGAACCTACTGTATAGAACAGGAAACTCTACTCAGTGCTCTATGACAACCAAAATGGGAAGGAAGTCTAAAATGGATGGATATATGTATACGTATGGCTGATTCACTCTGCTGCACAGCAAAATCTAACACTACATTGTAAAGCAATGATACACCAATAAAAATTAATTAAAAAACTACTCCCCACCCAAGGCTACACTCTTAACTACTATGTAGGGCAAAACCCTGCAGTGTATGGGATACATGGGAAGAAGCAAACAGAGATCTTAAGTGGGCACTCTGTTGAGAAGGTTGATGTAGCAACTCTGTAAGCTACATTAGGTTGATGGGTATGGCCTTGAAAAGGAGAGGATGGAGAAAGAACAGTCTACTATCGCCCCAAAATAGCAAATGTTATAACTGAGATAATTGTGCATCATCAATGGAAACAAAGATGCCAGGACAGAGAGACCATCTGGGAAGGAGGAATGTGATAAATTCAGTGTAGTACATGGTGAGACCAGGAGAATGATTAAATTTTAACTCCTCGAGTGGACATATTTGGTAGAGTTGAAGATTGAGCAATAGCAGTCAGATAAACAGCTGTCGTTAGAGGCGCTGGTTGAAGCTGTGAGAAAGGTTCATGGAGCCAAAGGAGAAGACACAGAGATCAAAGCAGAGGATTCACAACTGACCCTTGTACCATGATGACAGCTGAGCTGGAAGAGGGAAAATGAAATAAAAAAAGAAATGAGGAGTCAAAGAGACAGTCTCAAAGAAGTAGGAAAAAACTGAGTCTAGCACAGTGCCTGGCCTAAGAAGCAGTGCTCAGTGAATTTGCAGATGGTGGATAACTGCATTCATGGTTACAGGAACCAAGGTGAGAGAAAGTTTAAAGCACAAGGCAATGACTATCAGAAAAATGCTACAAGGAATAAAGTGTGGTTTAAAGAAATAAAAGACAACAACTATCTGGATCTTTACAAGATTTAGAGGCACTCTACTAAAATATAAATGGCATTGACACTCACAGCAAAAAGTGGGAGGGGCTCCCCTGGTGGTCCAGTGGTTAAGACTCCATGTTTGCACTACAGTAGGGGTGGCGGAGTGGACAAAGATCCGGCATGCCCAGAAGGGTGCAGTAATGCACATGAATAGCAATAGATGTGCCACTGATTTGACAGCTACTCGCTTCCTATCCCTTCATCAAGTTGGATTTTTCCTCAACCCTCTGAGTAATTCAGGGAACATCTTTTCTACCTGGACCTCAGGTTCAGCCTAAGGGATGAAGCCAAAGGTCATCTCTTGCCAGCCAGCTATCTCTGTGAAAGTGAAAATCACTCATTCATGCCCAACTCTTTGTGACCCCATGGACGAGCTATGGAATTTTCTAGGCAAGAATACTGGAATGGGTAGCTGTTGCCTTCTCTAGGGGATCTTCCTGACCCAGGGGTCTCCTGCACTGTAGGTGAATTCTTTACCAGCTGAGCTATCAGGGAACCTAGCCATCTCTGGGTACTAGCTTTTCTGCTTTCCCTCCCAAGTTAAAATAAATCACTAACTAGTCTTTGGCAAAAGTATTTCTATGATTTTTTCATTTGTTCTTTTTCTGTTTTACTCTCTAACCACCTTCTTTCTGCTTCTTTACCCCCAACTTTGATCTAAAAACAGGTAATACATTTACAGAGTTCAAAAGTCAAAGTTGCAAAAGGTATACATTTAGGAATCTCATTCCTACTTCTGACCTTGCTCCCCTTGCTTCCTTTCGCCACCTGTGGGCAACTTTTATTGGTTTATTTGCCCTTTCAGTGGTCCTTTATGCAAAATTAAGCACGTGCTGTACTGTGCTTAGTTGCTCAGTCGTGTCTGACTCTTTGCAACCCTGTGGACTGCAGCCTGCCAGGCTTCTCTGTCCATGAAATTCTCTGGGCAAGAATACTGAAGTTGAAGATCTTCCTAACCCAGAGACTGAACTCAGATCTCCTGCATTGTGGGTGGATTCTTTACTGTCTGAGCCACCAGGGAAGCCCAAGAATATTGGAGTGGGTAGCCTACCCCTTCTCCAGGGAAATTTCCCAACCCAGGAATCAAACCAGTGTCTCCTGCATTGTGGGTAGATTCTTACCAGCTAAGCTATCAGGGAAGCCTCAAATTAAGCATATATATACACTCCCCTTTTCTTATACATATAGTAGTATAGTGGGTACACTGATATAGACCTTGGTTTTGTAACCTACAAGTGACATTACTCCTTATCCGTACTGCCCAGTGAAGAGAACTGGACAACATAAAAGTTGTGAGTTATGTTTTATTTAAGAACTTTACTGAGAGAGGGCTACAGACCAGGAGACAGCCACTCAGACAGCTCTAAGGAACTGTTATGAAGAGGTAAGGGAGGGGCCAGGATATATAGGAGTTTTTGCAAAAATAAAAAATGTAGTCAAACATCAAAAGATTATTGCTAATCACAAATAATCCAGATATTTCCAGTTAATGACTTTTAGTGCTTTTCTGTGTATGGGAACATGCATGGCTTTGGACTCATCAAAACTGTTCCTTTGATATGCAGTTTAACTATATAGGGCCGGTATCCTATTTTTCTCCATCTGAATTTCTCTGAGGGTCACTTTGCAGTTGCAGTTGGGGGCCTCAGTGCCTGATGCCTTAATGCTGGGCAACATTATTATTTACTGGAATGGCAAGCAGTATTTTTTTTATATAATTGTATTTATTTATTTATTTATTTTTTGGCTATTCTGGGTTTTCACTGCTGCAGGCTCTTCTCTAGTTGCAGGGAGTGGGAATACTCTGTAGTCGAGGTGAGCAGGCTTCTTTGTGCGGTGACTTCTCTTGTTGTGGAACTTGGGCTCTCGGGCACACAGGCTTCAACAGTTGCAGCTCTGAGGCTCTAGAACACAGGCTCAATATGTGTGACTCATGGGCTTAGTTGCTCTGCAGCATGTGGGATCTTCCTCGATCAGGGATCGAACCCATGTCTCCTGCTTTGGCAGGCAAGCTCTTTACCACTGAGCTACCAGGGAAGCCCGCAAGCAGTATTTTTTGTCCACACTACATAAAAACGGATCTTTGGTTTTTACTACTTGAATGGTGTTTCTCTGCCCATCTTTGATCTTCTTCCCCCACCTTTAATGCTGTATACAATCAGGCTTTCTAACTGCCTGAAGGGCCATATGTCTTTTGAAAAATACCCACAAGTAATTTTGATATGCCCCCGTCTCTGGAATAGTCATTAAGACACAGTCATTTAAACCTCAGCTCTACCACTTCCTTGCTATGGCAATGCTGTTCTTTAGGGAGAAGGAAGCTCAGAGTCACTCTTCTTTTCCCCCACTTCCCTGGACAATCCTACACACGTTCTGTTGACAGTGATGCCATACTTATCCCTAAACTCTCAAGGTGGGAAGAGGTCAAGACATAAAGAGGGAGGATAACATCTGGGAGGCACTAGTGACTTTCCCCACAAGCCCAAAGCAAGTAGCTGACGGCTGTTTTACTTTAACTCAGCACCAGCATCAACAATGCACCACTCTAACTTGTACATTTCCTCATTGAATAAAACAAACCTGAATACAAACGTCAGAAGGAAAGTTAAGTCAGAAACTGCCATGCTCTTATCTCTGCTTACAGTGCATATCACTGATGTTCTTAAGGGCTTCCCAGGTGACACTAGTGGTAAAGAACCCACTGGCTCAATGCAGAAGACATAAGAGACGTGGGTTCCACCCCTGCGTCGGAAGATCCCCTGGAGGAGGGCATGGCAACCCACTCCAGGATTCTTGCCTGGAGAATCCCATGAACAGAGGAGCCTGGCGGGCTACAGTCCATGGGGTCACAAAGACTCGGACACGACTGAAGCAACTTAGCATGCATGCATAATGTTCTTAAAGCTCCCTGGGAGCCTCACTAGGTAGAGACCCTGGTTACTATTTAACACAAAACGGGGGTGGGGGTGGGGAGAGTAAATATTGTTGAATGTTTTTATTCCAAAGCGAATCAAGGAGAGTACCTGAAGAGAGGAATTAGAGGAAAGACTAAGACCTGATGTAGTATTAATAGAATAAAGCACTGTTGATGATTGGATTATGTCATTCAGTCAGAAACATTAATTAAATACAGATCACATTACTGGACCCTAAACTACTCTCTAGGAATACAAAGGATTCTGAGTCTTGATTTTAGTGCTTGAAGAACTAATAGTCTAGGACAGAGCTTCTCCAACTTTAATGTGTATATGAATCCCCTGAAGTATGTTACTCAGTTGTGTCTGACTCTTTGCGACCCCATGGACTATAGCCCCCAGACTTCTCTGTCCATGGGATTTCCCAGGCAACTATACTGGAGTGGGTTGCCATTTCCTTCTCCAGGGGATCTTCCTGACCCAGGGATTGAATCTGGGTCTCCTACATCAGCAGACAGATTCTTTACCATCTGAGCCACCAGGGAAGCACAAATCCCCTGAACACCTTGTTAAAAAGGTATGAATAGAAGCTTGCAGACAAAAAAATGTTCTCTGCCATTTCAGTAAACAAAGAATGCTGTCCACCTTCAATCCAACAGTCACTGCAGCTGCTCCCTCCCCCATCCTCAGCACCAGGGTGTGCCCTGGGGGAATTCAGGAAGGAGAAAAACAGGACACTGGCCCTAGATACCTGAGATGTCTATCTAAGGAATGATTTCAACAGACTTTTCCATCTTCCCACACATAGAAAAGTGCTATTAATAAAATCATTAACTTGGGGGCTTCCCTGGTGGTCCAGTGGGTAAGGACACCGCCTTGCAGTGCAAGGGGCGCCGGTTCGATCCCTGGCCTGGGAAGATCCCATGTGCTGCGGAACAGCTGGACAGATGTGTCCAATTACCAAGCCAGAGCTCTGGAGCGCATGCGCCCAGAGCCGGTGCTCTGTGACAACAGAGGCCACTGCGATGGGAGACCCACACGGGCCAAAGAACAAAGATGGCTGAAAAAATAGATAAATGAAAGACCAACAGAAGTGACCCGCCCTCCCCACTCCCTCCCAAACCCCCCCCCCCCCCCAAAAAATAAAATAAAATCATTAACTTGAGATATCTGCTTTTTGCTGTTGTTCCGTCATGTCTGACTCCTTTCAACCCCATGAACTGCAGCATGCCTGGCTTTCCGGTCCTTCACTGTCTCCCAGAGTTTGCTCAAACTCAAGTCCATTGAGTTGGTGATGCCATCCAACCATCTTGTCCTCTTTCTTCTCCATCTCCTTCTTCCCAGCATCAGGGTCTTTTCCAGTGAGTCAGCTCTTTGCATCAGGTGGCCAAAGTACTGGAGCTTCAGCTTCAGCATCAGTCCTTCCAATGAATATTCAGGGCTGATTTCCTTTAGGATTGACTGGCTTGATCTCCTTTCAGTCCAAGGGACTCTCAAGAGTCCTCTCCAATACCACAATTTGAAAGCCTCAATTCTTTGGCACTCAGCCTTCTTTACGGTCCAACTCTCACATCCGTACATGACTACTAGACACCTGTACATGACTACTGGATATCAACAGATAACTGCTTTTTGTGATTAACAGTAATCTTTTGATGTTTGACTACATGGTTTTTTTTTTCCTTTGAGCAAAAATTCCTATCTAGATGTCCTGACTCCTCCCTGACTTCTTTGGAGCAGTTCCTCAGAGCTGAGGGGCTGTCTCCCAGGCTATGGTCCTCAGTAAGGTCTCTGAATCACACACACACATTCTTTTTACAATATTCTTTTCAACTATGATTTATCATAGGTTACTGAATATAGTTCTCTGTGCTATAGGACCTTGTTTATTCATTCCATATATAATAGGTTACATCTGCTAGCCCAACTTCCCACTCCATCCCCTCTCCTTCTTGTCAACTACAAGTCTCTTCTCTATGTCCATGAGCCTGTCTCTCTTTCATAGATGGGTTTGTGTCATACTTTAGATTTCACATGTAAGTGATATCATATGGTATTTGTCTTTCTCTGACTTTCTTCACTTAATATGATAATCTCTAGTTGCATCCATGTTGCTGCAAATGGCAGTATTTCATTCTTCTTTATGGTCGAGTAATATTCCATTTTATGTATGTACCACATCTTTATCCATCAGTGGATATTTAAGGTTGTTTCCATGTCTTGGCTATTGTGAATAGTGCTGTCATGAGGGCTTTCCTGGTGGCTCAGATGGTAAAGAATCTGCCTGCAATTCTTTATGTGTTGTTATGAACATAGGGGGTGTATGTATCTTTTTTGGATTCAAGTCTGAAGAAAACATGACTCATAACTTTTAAGCTGTACATTTTTCTTCAGTGGATGGGCTTATCAACAGACTTGGAGTGGGGCCTGATATTCTAATAAGCTCTAGGTGATGCTGGTGCTAATGGACCACAGGCCACACTTTGAGTAGCAAGGGAAGCATGGATAAAGAAATAGAATAAAGTGTTTTAGTATATCCATACAGAGTATTGTGTGAGCACCAAAGACCAACTACACCTTTGTGAGTTAGAAAATGCTTCATATATAGAGCCTGATGAGCTGAGCCTTGTTCTGTGGGTGATCACAGGGGGAAAGTCAAGAGGCCTACATTGTAGTTTGATGATGATGGTTTGAACTAAACAGACCATCTAAACTTTCTGAGCCCAAATTTTCTCATCTATAAAATGAGAGACTAAAAATGCCCAGACACTTTACAGTCTTAAATTAACTAATTTTTTTTTCTGGTCATACCACACAGCATATGGGCTCTTAGTTTTCTAACCAGAGAGAACCCATGCCCCCTGCAGTGGAAGCATAGAGTCTTAACTCACTGGAGGCCAGGAGGTCCCAAGATGAATTTTAAAAACATTTAATATATGCTCCATTTAGAAGTTACAGTCAAATTGTATAAAAGATTCTATTGGAAATGACCTACAATTTGAAAAAAAATGAAAGTCTGCTAGCCCAACTTCCCACTCCATCCCCTCTCCTTCTTGTCAACTACAAGTCTCTTCTCTATGTCCATGAGCCTGTCTCTCTTTCATAGATGGGTTTGTGTCATACTTTAGATTTCACATGTAAGTGATATCATATGGTATTTGTCTTTCTCTGACTTTCTTCACTTAATATGATAATCTCTAGTTGCATCCATGTTGCTGCAAATGGCAGTATTTCATTCTTCTTTATGGTCGAGTAATATTCCATTTTATGTATGTACCACATCTTTATCCATCAGTGGATATTTAAGGTTGTTTCCATGTCTTGGCTATTGTGAATAGTGCTGTCATGAGGGCTTTCCTGGTGGCTCAGATGGTAAAGAATCTGCCTGCAATTCTTTATGTGTTGTTATGAACATAGGGGGTGTATGTATCTTTTTTGGATTCAAGTCTGAAGAAAACATGACTCATAACTTTTAAGCTGTACATTTTTCTTCAGTGGATGGGCTTATCAACAGACTTGGAGTGGGGCCTGATATTCTAATAAGCTCTAGGTGATGCTGGTGCTAATGGACCACAGGCCACACTTTGAGTAGCAAGGGAAGCATGGATAAAGAAATAGAATAAAGTGTTTTAGTATATCCATACAGAGTATTGTGTGAGCACCAAAGACCAACTACACCTTTGTGAGTTAGAAAATGCTTCATATATAGAGCCTGATGAGCTGAGCCTTGTTCTGTGGGTGATCACAGGGGGAAAGTCAAGAGGCCTACATTGTAGTTTGATGATGATGGTTTGAACTAAACAGACCATCTAAACTTTCTGAGCCCAAATTTTCTCATCTATAAAATGAGAGACTAAAAATGCCCAGACACTTTACAGTCTTAAATTAACTAATTTTTTTTTCTGGTCATACCACACAGCATATGGGATCTTAGTTTTCTAACCAGAGAGGGAACCCATGCCCCCTGCAGTGGAAGCATAGAGTCTTAACTCACTGGACGGCCAGGGAGGTCCCAAGATGAATTTTAAAAACATTTAATATATGCTCCATTTAGAAGTTACAGTCAAATTGTATAAAAGATTCTATTAATGGGCCTAACAAACTGACCTACAATTGACAATGAAAGTATATCAAATCAATTAGAAAATGGCACTTAAGTCCTAACAGCCTCTTACAAGTGTTTTCGCTTATTCAGCTGCCTATTTGTAGGTGCATGTATGGCTTTGCAACTGAACTACTTGAAAAGAACACCATCCTCACTTTGCTCAGCACAGTAATACCTAACATCCATAAAGCACCATTTCAAGACACTTTACAAACATCAGTTAATGACTTGTCACACCACTTGCAAGTTACTTTTCATTAAACTGAAATGAAGAAGGCAAGCCCCAGGGGGAAGATCAGAGCAGAGAGGAGTGTGCTGGGGGCTTTCTGTTACCTGTGTGCCTGCTCCCTCAACTTCTATTTATAAGTGAGAACCTACCCTTACCAGGAAAGCCGCAAAAACCCTGCTGTTTTCTGAACATCTATCTGGAGCATGCCACTAAAAGCCAGAATGTCAAAAATGTCAAGAGGGCTTCCCTGGTGGTCCAGTGGGTAAGGACACCACCTTGCAGTGCAAGAGGCGCCTGTTCGATCAGGAAGATCCCATGTGCTGCAGAGCAGCTGGACTGATGTGTCCAACTACAGAGCCAAAGCTCTGGAGCGCATGCGCCCAGAGCCGGTGCTCTGCGATGAGAGGCCACTGTGGTGGGAGGCCCACACGGGCCAAAGAACAAAGACAAATAAATGAAATATCAATAGAAGTGGCCAAAATAATAATAATAATAATAATAAAAATGTCAATAGAGAGAGATGAAGGAAGTAGTCTGAAGGTTTACTGCCTCTCCAGCTCAGTAGGACTGATGGCCACCCTCCTCAAACACTCTACCAAAAGAGACCCAAAACCATTTTCACAAAAGTAGTTTTCATTACTAAAATTCAAATAAATTTGGCTTTTTAAGGTTATGCTTCTACAGGATGAAATATTGTCTAGAATAGATTTTGAAGGAGTAATCATACCCTAATTACAATTTTCTCTTCCTATGGAAAACAGAGCTAAATATATCCCTATTAAATGAGGTAAAAAAAATTTTTAACTCAGCACAGCAAGAATTATCCAAGAAGTGGGAAGTAAACTTTGCTACTGTATTCTGTTCTATTTTTTCCCCCAAATGCTCTAAATGGACATGTAGAAGCTTAATACATAGAAATAATGATAATAAATGTTATTTGAAAAACTAACCAATCTGCAGTTTCTCTGATTTATGGGCTGGGAGAGGGAGAAGCTAGATACAAAGGTTGGCAAAGTTGGTAGTAACTTTAAAAACAAGGTCCATTTGAATAAACCTGAAAGTATGTCATGAACAATTCACTATTTACTTAAAATACGGAAGAAAAAGATGCCTGATCATAGTAAGTATTCAATTTTAACAAAATCCATCTTTTAACAAAGTGAACATGATACTGGAAATTCTTCAGATTAAAATAGGTTTTCTACTTCCTCTGCATGTCTCCAGAGAGCTTTGTACGCACAGCATGGGATTCTGTTCATTTCTCATTAACATAAGACAAGTCAGACCATTGTATTTTACTTTTATCATGACAAATTTGTGTCATGATCAAACTCTGGTACACATAGGAATAAATATATGTTATAGACAAGTGACAAAGCTAAAATGTGTCTGACACCACCTTGCAGTGCAAGAGGCGCCTGTTCGATCAGGAAGATCCCATGTGCTGCAGAGCAGCTGGACTGATGTGTCCAACTACAGAGCCAAAGCTCTGAGCGCATGCGCCCAGAGCCGGTGCTCTGCGATGAGAGGCCACTGTGGTGGGAGGCCCACAGGCCAAAGAACAAAGACAAATAAATGAAATATCAATAGAAGTGGCCAAAATAATAATAATAATAATAATAAAAATGTCAATAGAGAGATGAAGGAAGTAGTCTGAAGGTTTACTGCCTCTCCAGCTCAGTAGGACTGATGGCCACCCTCCTCAAACACTCTACCAAAAGAGACCCAAAACCATTTTCACAAAAGTAGTTTTCATTACTAAAATTCAAATAAATTTGGCTTTTTAAGGTTATGCTTCTACAGGATGAAATATTGTCTAGAATAGATTTTGAAGGAGTAATCATACCCTAATTACAATTTTCTCTTCCTATGGAAAACAGAGCTAAATATATCCCTATTAAATGAGGTAAAAAAAATTTTTAACTCAGCACAGCAAGAATTATCCAAGAAGTGGGAAGTAAACTTTGCTACTGTATTCTGTTCTATTTTTTCCCCCAAATGCTCTAAATGGACATGTAGAAGCTTAATACATAGAAATAATGATAATAAATGTTATTTGAAAAACTAACCAATCTGCAGTTTCTCTGATTTATGGGCTGGGAGAGGGAGAAGCTAGATACAAAGGTTGGCAAAGTTGGTAGTAACTTTAAAAACAAGGTCCATTTGAATAAACCTGAAAGTATGTCATGAACAATTCACTATTTACTTAAAATACGGAAGAAAAAGATGCCTGATCATAGTAAGTATTCAATTTTAACAAAATCCATCTTTTAACAAAGTGAACATGATACTGGAAATTCTTCAGATTAAAATAGGTTTTCTACTTCCTCTGCATGTCTCCAGAGAGCTTTGTACGCACAGCATGGGATTCTGTTCATTTCTCATTAACATAAGACAAGTCAGACCATTGTATTTTACTTTTATCATGACAAATTTGTGTCATGATCAAACTCTGGTACACATAGGAATAAATATATGTTATAGACAAGTGACAAGTGAAGTCGCTAAATTGTGTCTGACTCTTTGTGACCCACGGACAAGCCATGGAATTCTCCAGGCAAGAATACTGGAGTTGGGGGCTTCCCTGGTAGCTCAGTGGTATAGAGTTCGCCTGACAGTGTGGGAGACATGAGTTCGATCCCTGATCCAGGAGGCTCCCCTGTGCTGTGGAGCAACTAAGCCTGTGAACCATAACTATTGAGCCTGTGCTCTAAAGCCTCGGAGCTGCAACTATTGAGCCCATGTACTGCAATTACTGAAGCCTGTGAGCCCTAGAGCCTGAGTTCCACAACAAGAGAAGTCACCACAGCAGGAGGCCTGCTCACCTCAACTAGACAGCAGACCCCACTCCCTGCAAGAAGAGGCTGTGGAAGCAGTGAAGACCCAGAATAGCCACAAATTAAATATATAATAAAAAAAGAATCCCCTTCTCCGGGGGATCTTCCAGACCCAGGGATCAAACCAGGGTCTCCGGCATTGCAGGTGGATTCTTTACCAGCTGAGCTACAAGGGAAGCCGATATGTTACTGAAGTGCTCTTCAAAAATCGTTATTAAGTAATTTTCATTTTAACAATATTTATTACAAATCACATTTTATAAACACTAGATAAATTACATACAAAAGCTAGACATAAATATATAGAAGTAAAAACAGCAGTAATACTAACACAAGAGAAATAAGCTAATATAATGTCTAAACATCTATAATTTAAAATTACTAAGGTTTCATTGCTAATACATTTTCATGAATTCAAAAACTATTCAGAAATAAAATGTAGAATAATTATAATCACGATTTAAAGTGATATAAACAACAACCATAGCACTAATTATTTTTAAAAATCTTTTCACACATTCAGAGGCAAGAACTGTCCTAAAACTTGGGTAAAAGCTCTTATCTAACTGGAGAGTATAAAATTTTAGGCTTTGGTTAATAGACACAAAATTTAGTGGAAAATTTTAAATTAACATCTCCCTTGTATATAATATTCCTGAATTTTTGCTAAAATATCATAAAGTAACTCAGTTTATGGTATTATATAACATTATATTTTTGAAAGAAAAAGTATTGTGATTTTTAAAACTGTTAATAATGGGGTTTAATAATATGATTATGATCAGAAAGAATGTTTAATTTAGCTTACTTATGAGAAAAATTAATGCCCTCTGACCACTACTTGGCAAAGATCATTTGTGAATTATGATCAAAATTATATTAAACCCATCACCGATTTTTATTTGCATCTTATGAAATCATGATACAATGCTATGCAAGGCGAGGCACAGGGTAGGTGGTCAACATTGCTGATTAATCAGTCAATGTGAAAGGTCTTTTGATGTATTATTTCTGAACATCAGACATACAATTCAATACGGTAGTTGTAAATAAATCTGAAAATACCCACAAACGGTTTAAACATAAAAATACATTGTTAGTAACAATCGTAAGAGGAATTTTTGCAAGTGAATATTTTCAGCCTTAGTTTTATCAAAATAGAATTCAATTTAAAAATAGGCCTATGAAAGCTAACTTCCAATTAGCTGCTCTGTATAGTGTAGGTGGTGGGTTCAGTCTCTTCTCACAAGATTAACCTATCAAGATCTCCTGGTTACTGTCCATTACAATAGCCCCCTTAAAAAGAGTTTCCCTAGGACACTGAATTGATGCACCTAAGGACCTGTCCAAGAATGTGGATTTTTAAACAAGTAGCTCCCTCCTGCCCCCTGGTAAATTATTACGGTCAGGTTGACTTGGAAAATAGTTCTTTAAAACAACCAAAATAATTTTATCATACTTGAACATTGATGGATAGGTGTGGCTGCAGTCCATGACGTTGCAAAGAGCTGGACATGACTGAACGGCTGAGCTGAATGGATGTTTAAGTATGTCTTACCTAAATGTTGCAAGGTTTTGTTTTAATTCTAATAGCTCATGCGTGTGTGCTCAATTGCTTTGGTCATGTCCAACTCTTTGCAATCCTATGGACCATAGCCTGCCAGGCTCCTCTGTGCTTGGAATTCCCCAGGTAAGAATACTGGAGTGGGTTGCCATACCCTCCTCCAGGGGATCTTCCTGACCCAGGGGTCAAACCCACATCTCCTGCATTGCAAAGGCATATTCTTTGCTGTCTGAGCCACCAGGGCAGCCCAGTAATACTGGAGTAGGTAGCCTAACCCTTCTCCAGGGAATCTTCCCGACCAGGGATTGAACAAGGTTCTCCTGTTTTGCAGGAGCTACCAGGGAAGCCCCTAATAGCTCACAGGAGCTAGTAAAATGGTAATCATCTTTTTGAATTGCTGGTGATTGGGTTTCTGTAGTTTCAGTGCTGTATATACTTTTGCTACCAGGAAGCAAAGAGTCATCTAGCAGTTGTATTCAAAAACTAAACAATGTGGAATTAATTCAAATAATAATACTACTCACAACTGTTTAAAGGATTCTTTAAACAGTTATACTAATATGAGTTACTTGCAAAACTGATTATCAAATACCTACTAATTAAAAAATTCAATTTACAAAGTATTATGTCAACTCTGTATACAAAAATCTCGTTTTCTAGGCTTCCCTGGTGGTCCAGTGGCTAAAGAGTTCGCCTTGCAGTGCAAGGGGCACCGGTTCATTCCCTAGCCCGGGAAGATCCCACATGCCGCCGAAGGGCTGGACCGGTGTGTCCAATTACAAGCCAGCACTCTGGAGCACATGCGCCCGGAGCTGGTACTCTGCAATGAGAGAGGCCACTGCAATGGGAGGCCTACACATGTCGAAGAACAAAGATGGATGAAAATAAATGGATAAAAAGTCAATAAAAAAAGAGGCCAAAATTTAAAAAAAAGTTCAAAAGAAAAAAGGTCAAAAAAATCTCATTTTCCATATTATGGATCTAGGAAGCAAATATTTAACTGGATATGTATATACGAAAAAATATGCCTAGGTTCAATTTACATGATCAGCTAGTAATAAATCCTTCTAAATGAAAAAAGAAAATGGAAGATATTCTCAAACAAATAACATGGAGTACCGAGTAAAGTGTAAATTAGAGATTCAAGAGAACATTTAATTAGGATTAGAATAATGAACTGTTAGTCCCTGCTGTTTTCTAATAACAGTATCATATGCAGAGAAAACCTACAAGCTCACTGAACTGGGTTAAACAATTTTTAAGCTGATTAAAAGTATTAATTCAAAATGAACTCTTTCTGAACCTCATGTAAATGATGGTATTCAATAATTTACAGATGACTGTGACAATTTTAGTATCAGTCAGAAAAAAAACATTGATGACACACAAATTGAAAAGGGTTTAATATGAAGTCCTTGGTTCCACACTGCACTTCATATTCCCATCTGTATATCAGCAAAGTTGTAGAAGCTGTCTGCATCTCCAGATGCTGTCTCCTTGCTTTCTGATACAAATATCTACATTAAATGTAAGAGACCAAAAATACATATTAGTAATCCCCAAATTCCAAAGCCCACATTCTACCCAATACAGTCACAAGCTTGCTATTTAAAAGAAATTCAAGTAGATCATTTGTAATATTTCATCTGTGGATTTTCTATAGAATTCATGCAATATAGTTTCAATGAGCTATGATGTAAACTGAACTCATTTAAAAACACATATATAATTAAGGTCTTTGCTTTAATAATACTTTGGTTGTACTTTTTATACTTGGAATTTCAGTTTTTAAAATATGTAAACTACTGAATAAAGAGGTTTATTTAAAGAACTCTTAATTTCTTCTATTTTTTAATAAGAATCTCAATAGGCCAAAAAGTAAAACTTGAGATTATTTTTTTCAAAGCTGCTAAAGATATATTACGAATTTTAAATTATTTTCCAAACATCAACAAAGCAGTGCTCAATAGAACCCTTCAGAAACAATAAATGTTAGCTAGAAATTAGAAGAGACCTGACTACTATTTGGTTTTATCATAAACTAGTTGTGTGGTGCTGACAATTTAATCAACCTCTCTGGGCTCTGTTCCCATATCTGTAAAATTAGAAAGTTGGATTAGATCATCTTTAACTCATTCAGATTTAAAACCTCCAAATCATAAAACCATTTTCACTCTGTTTCCTTTTCTACTCAAACTGATTATATTTGCCCTCTCCTTTAGTACTTGTTGTGGTGATAAAATGAGACAAAAGACAAAGTGCTTTAAATTATGCAAATTCAAAGACCCATAAATTAGATGAGACTACAAAACCAAACATTTCCTTTCAGATATTTATCACAAAACCACTTACATATATACTCATTTAATCCTCTTCTTATATGTTTGGTTTTTAAGCTATAGTAAGTTTGAAATTCTCACACACAGAACCACATCTAGAAAATACCTACATGTAATACTCTCTAGGCGGAGCTCAAATTCAAGTTTTGATGAAGTATTACTGAAGCAAATAAAAATGAACGCTGGGCAATATGGTCTAAAGTATACAATCTTAGAAATATAACATTTTCAGCATATCACTATTTTTATTTAGCTGTATTTATTTGCCACATTGTGTAGTATGTGAGATCTGAGTTCCCTGACCAGGAATGGAACCTGGGCTCCCTGCACTGAAAGCATAGATTCTTAACCACTGAACCACCAGGGAAGTCCCCACATATCACTGTTTTTTAAAAAGGAAGAACCTGAAGAGTTCTTTGGTGAGACATTTTCATTTAGAAACATGCATGACTGAGATTTTTTAATAAGTAGGTACTTCTTTTGTAAATCTTTAACCTATTAAAATTTCAGTTTGGCAAGAAAAAACCAAAGCTTAGCTCCGGACTGTTACCATTCGTCTAAAAATCATGATGTGCTGAAAGTACTATTTAATTGTAATGAAAAGGAAAGGAAATAAAAGGTTCAACTGAAATATAGTCAATAATATTTTGTACCTTGGTCCCACTGAATGTCTCGTTGACAATAAGTTGACATCCTTCTACAGCGCCATCTCCATTGAACTCCAAGGCAATAACTGGACCTATAAGCAAACCCAGGAAGTGTTGTCTTATCATGAATACAAATCTATTCTGAAATTAATCTTTTTATTTTTCTCTGAAGAACCTCCAGCCTTTTCTTTGGGGGTAAGACAAAAAGAAGGGAGTAGACAGATGGGACATGTCACTTCAACTTGTTCTTACTCTAATCATAAAACAAATTAACATAGAGTCTCATCACAGGACAAGTAGCCTCAGTGCCATTACAGGACTAGGTTCACACGTTTAAGTGTTGTAAATAGTCTGGCTTTTCTGGTTTTCATTCTTCTACAAAAACCATTAAAAGTCCACCCATTTGGCGGTACAAAAAATAATTGATAAAATGACAAATAAGATCAAAAGCTATCCAAGTCATTTTGCCAGGAGCCAGTCTTGCTTCCAATTCTCCAACATACCAGCCAAGTTTGGAGGCACCAATAATGAAGCTAAGCCAAGGAGGAATTTAGGCCAGGTACTAAAAGTCATGACCAACTGTAAGTATTTTGTCTTGAATGTACCATAAAACTATATTCTAGAACCAATGACCAAGTTTTTATTTTTTAATTCTCTGAACAGAACATTGGCGCCTCCTTTTCCATACTTGATTACTTCTAAACCACCTGTACTCTACGCTCATGTGTAAAGATTGGTGATTCAGTTTGGGCTTGGATTTAAATGCAGCACTGGCAGTACCAGTGTCTGACATTGGCAAACATGGCCATAAGTGAGCCAAACAAAATAAGCCTTTCAATTCAACTAAAACTTTATCAGTTATAGTCCTAATAGATTTGTTCTTTATCTCCTTCAGTAATGCAGAAGTCCTGACCACCAGGAAATTACAGATTTCTTGACAAAAGACATAAATCTATTAAACAATATGGAACAAGGGAGAATAATGAAGAGTAAGGAATGAAATACTAAGATGAACATAGTCACTTGCCTCAGAAAAAGGCACAAAAAGGAGAGAAAAGGGCCTGTGATTTAATACAAACAAATATAGAAAAGGCCGGCTATGTCACAGTCAACTGTATAATTAGACACAGTGAACAGGTGAAGGGTGAGTTTTGTAGCATCACAGTATATAGATCAAGATAGGTGCTGAGTAAAGAAAGTAAGTTGGCAGAGGAATATTTTCTCAGAAAAATGGATGAGTCTATCTCTGAGGCAAGAAAGGAGTTACGATTAACCTGGAATATCTTGTTGAGCCAAAAAGCGGTGAGGCTATCAAAGGCCAATAGGGTTTTATCAAAAAGATACAGGAGCCAGCTTGAAGAGGCTCCTCATGGTCCAAGATGAGTCATGGTGAGATCAGAAGGAATAATGACTGCAATTTATCAAAACATACCAAATACATAAAATCAGGAGCTCATGATGATATTCAGAAAAGACACAAAATTCACTGGACATCGTTGCAGGTTGCTAGGGAACTGACGTTTTACTCTTTGAGAATTGATGCTTAATGATTTTCCTTTATTCACTCTGTTTTCTGATAGGAAGCGTATTTCAAGTTAGCCAAGTGGCTCAGTGTACGAGGAGAAGGACTGTTCATCTCCATTAATAAATGCAGAGGTAGTGACCAATTAGAAAATGAATTGAAACTGCTTTTTTTCATTTTTGATTACATTTTCTAGAACCAATGACCAAGTTTTTATTTTTTAATTCTCTGAACAGAACATTGGCGCCTCCTTTTCCATACTTGATTACTTCTAAACCACCTGTACTCTACGCTCATGTGTAAAGATTGGTGATTCAGTTTGGGCTTGGATTTAAATGCAGCACTGGCAGTACCAGTGTCTGACATTGGCAAACATGGCCATAAGTGAGCCAAACAAAATAAGCCTTTCAATTCAACTAAAACTTTATCAGTTATAGTCCTAATAGATTTGTTCTTTATCTCCTTCAGTAATGCAGAAGTCCTGACCACCAGGAAATTACAGATTTCTTGACAAAAGACATAAATCTATTAAACAATATGGAACAAGGGAGAATAATGAAGAGTAAGGAATGAAATACTAAGATGAACATAGTCACTTGCCTCAGAAAAAGGCACAAAAAGGAGAGAAAAGGGCCTGTGATTTAATACAAACAAATATAAAAAAGGGCCCGGCTATGTCACAGTCAACTGTATAATTAGACACAGTGAACAGGTGAAGGGTGAGTTTTGTAGCATCACAGTATATAGATCAAGATAGGTGCTGAGTAAAGAAAGTAAGTTGGCAGAGGAATATTTTCTCAGAAAAATGGATGAGTCTATCTCTGAGGCAAGAAAGGAGTTACGATTAACCTGGAATATCTTGTTGAGCCAAAAAGCGGTGAGGCTATCAAAGGCCAATAGGGTTTTATCAAAAAGATACAGGAGCCAGCTTGAAGAGGCTCCTCATGGTCCAAGATGAGTCATGGTGAGATCAGAAGGAATAATGACTGCAATTTATCAAAACATACCAAATACATAAAATCAGGAGCTCATGATGATATTCAGAAAAGACACAAAATTCACTGGACATCGTTGCAGGTTGCTAGGGAACTGACGTTTTACTCTTTGAGAATTGATGCTTAATGATTTTTCCTTTATTCACTCTGTTTTTCTGATAGGAAGCGTATTTCAAGTTAGCCAAGTGGCTCAGTGTACGAGGAGAAGGACTGTTCATCTCCATTAATAAATGCAGAGGTAGTGACACAATTAGAAAATGATCACTTTGAAACTGCTAATAAAATAATTGGATCAGGCAACAATCATCACTCGCTTTAGCATCCCACAGGGAAGACTGACAGGAAACCGTACAATAAAAAGACTGTCATCTGAGCCTAACAATCTTAGCATCACTAGAAGGACAGCAATCAAACATTATGTGCCTTCTCATTACAGAAAATTCTTACCCTCCCCCCAAAACAAAACCCTAAATCTGAGTGTAAACAAGGCTTATTTAACTTCTAATCTACAAGAACTACAGAAGGACAAGTTAAAGAAACCCATGCATACTGTGGCTTCCCTCGTGGCTCAGATGGTAAAGAATCCACCTGCAATGTGGTGAAACCTGGGTTCAATCCCTGGGTTGGGAAGATGCCTGGGGGAAGGGAAAGGCTACCCACTCCAGTATTCTTGGGATAATCCCGTGGCTTGAAAAGAGTCAGACACAAGACTGAGCGACTTCTCTTTCTTTTTTCATGTTTACTGTAGGATAATTGACCAGGTTTCTTTTACAAGACAAAGGCATGAAACAAACAGGGGAGGGGGAACACCTGTTTCTGGTTAAGAGTGATGTAAGACACAAAACAACCATATACAGTAAGTGAGGGGGCCAATTTTAGATCTCAATCAAATTAATTGTAAAAATACATAAAGGATGTTTTTAGATAATTAGGAAAATTTGAACAGGGACTAGTTAGCAGATGCTATTAAGAAATTATTAATCCTGTTAGATGTGATAATACATACCACTTAGGGGAACATTTGTGTAGCTGTCAAATTGTTATGGTATAAATCTTAAGGTATATAAATATCTTTATTAGAAAGGAAAACATTCATTCTTAACTTCATTTTGTTTAAGACACATACTGAAATATTTAGGGATGAAATGACAAGACATATCAAAATGTGATTATACTATTTCAGCAAAAAAGAATACAGATTATTTTTAAAAGTATGGCAAAAAGTTGATAAAACTAGGGGATGGGTACACATAGGGTCATTAAAAGCTACCTGTGAGTAGAGAAATCTGCAAAATTTTAAAAAAGCACTTTGAATAAATATTGAACTAAAAAGAAAATGTTGATAATGTAGGGTTTCAAATTTTGCAGAGAGTGGAAAGTTGTTGTTTTTTTTTTTGGCGGGTGGGGCGGGTTGGGGAGGGAGGAGGGCGGGCGGGCCACTTCTACTGGTCTTTCATTTGTCTATTTTCATCCATCTTTTGTTCTTTGGCCCGTGTGGGCCTCCCATCGTGGTGGCCTCTGTTGTTACAGAGCACCGGCTCTGGGCGCATGCGCTCCAGAGCTCCGGCTCGGTAATTGGACACATTGGTCCAGCTGCTCTGCAGCACGTGGGATCTTCCCAGGCCAGGGATCAAACCGGCGCCCCTTGCACTGCAAGGCAGTGTCCTTACCCACTGAACCACCAAGGAAGCCCGAGTGGAAAGTTTTAATTAAGGTAGAATGGAATATGCTTTTATTCAGAATCACTAAAAGAAAATTCAGAAACTCAGTTTTGTTCAGTTCAGTTCAGTCGCTCAGTTATGTCTGACTCTTCCTGACTCCATGAACTGCAGCACGCCAGGCTTCCCTGTTCTTCACCATCTACAATTTTGGTAGAATCACCCAAGTATGTAACTTGGTTGCTATCCTTTGATAATTGACCTAATTTGCCAACAAAGAAATATCAAGCAAAAATGTGGACAAGCACACCATTTTTGATTACAACATGTCTGCATTCCCTTAAATTTAAAAAAACCCACAATATACCAACAATGCACTTTTTAAGCAGTTATATTTGTCTATCTAATGAGGAGGACTACAATTACTTCAAAGTGATTACTTCAAGTGATCATTTCAAACTGAATTATGCAGTCAAAAAGATTTAGTGTTTGTGTTTTTTAAAATTTATTTAATTTATTTACTTTGGGCTAATCTGGGTTTTCACTGCTGCCACAGGCTCTTCTCTAGTTGCAGGGAGTGGGGGCTACTCTCCAGCTGAGGCGAGCAGGTTTTTGTTGCGGTGACTTCTCTTGTTGTATAACTTAGCCTCTAAGGCACATGGGCTTCACTAGTTGCAGCACATGGGCTCAATAGTTGTGGCTCCCAGGCTCTAGAGCACAGCCTCCTTAATTGTGGCTCATGGGCTCAGCTGCTCTGCAGCATGTGGGATCTTCCGGGATCAGGGATCAAACCTGTGTCTCCTGCATTGGCAGGCCAACTCTCTACCACTGAGCTACCAGGGAAGCCCCAATTTAGTGTTTTAATATGACTGTCTTATCATATAGCTTGCAGTAGCTTGAAATCCAAATATTTAAACTGTCATGAAAAAAAATGTGAGACTTTGAAGTAAACAAAAAAGATTTCTGGACATCCTTTCCAATGAACTTTGCGTTATTTAACAGGACCTTGGAACAAGTCATTATCATGTTTCAGTTAGGTTACAGCAACAGCTTCCCAGCTGGTCTCTCTGTTCTTCTCCTAAGAGTCATCAGAATGATAAACATTACATTTTAAAGAGACCGTGGCATTCCTATTTTCTAAAACCTCCAGTACAATATGTCTATATTTAATTGTTCTAAAAATCACTGACAATCTAAGGAGCAGTTTTCTCAGGTTTACCTGAGATGATGTCTCCTGGGCTTGAAGTCCTAAAAATTTCCACTGGAATAAAATACTGCTCTCAACATTTAGGTTGTGAGTATGTACATTTTTAATGTCACTGAAATACATTTTTTAAAAAGTGTATTTATTTACTTGGCTGTGCTGGGTCTTAGTTGCACACTGCAGCATGTAGAATCTCATTCCCTGACCAGGGACTGAACCCAGGCCCCCTGCATTGGGAGTGTGCAATCTTGGCCAATGGGCCACCAGGGAAGTCTCTTGTTGACACGTAAGATTCCAATTATCACAAATAAGGATCAATTTATACCGCAGAAGGACAGTGAAATTAAAAAGAAGAACTGCAGAAAAAACTCAGTTTTACCCTACACGTGCATAGCTTAATTCTCGACAACACAATCAAGACAGAACACTAAGCAGAAATTTGGATTTATTTCTTTGTAAAGCTGCTCCTCACTGGTATTTCCTATAAAACCCATCTGACTACACCCAAAGGAACTGATCTTATTCCTTTCAATTGAAGGATACCATCAGGTTTTCCTGGTATCCCTCTTCTTGAAACTGAAGTCTGCAATTGTCTCAAGGCAGAATGCCAAGATTATCAGAGGACTCAATTTATTGGTCTCTCTTTGTTTAGGGAACCACATTCTAAAAAAGGATTCTGAAAATGACATTTTACATTTATGTAAATAATGTGAAGATTATTTAAGAAAAGATGTACAGAGAGCTCACTATAAATGGTTAATTTCAATTTTAGTATATGTGCTGCTGAAGTGAGCACTGTTAATTTCATTTTTTATAAAGAAATATTATAGTTCGGAGTACACAGTAACTGTTCAAGAATTTTCCAAAGTTAAAAAAGAATATCTGACTAACAGTCTTTGAGAAAAGTATTTCATGTATCACACTGATTCCCTTTTTTATTGAGGAGCTCTCCTGAAACCATGTAAAAATCTGTGGAAGAGAATTAGTGCATAAATTCAGGGAGAAGGGAGGGAACAGAAGGGCAGTTAAAAAGAAAGTAGAGGAACAAAATAGAGAAAACCAGGAGGAAATGCTGTCAACTGTGGAGGGGGGAAAGGAGAAAAGAAGAGGAGTAAGAAGGAGAAGAAATGGAGAAAACAATGCTTCTTCATCTCTAACACTGTGAATAAGGCTTGTCCAGAACTTTCATTATAATTGTGTTGAAGTTTGTATTATCAAAAAAGGAGAAAACAAGCCCTGTGTAAACAACATGAGAAACAAACAAATGGTAAATGAAAATATTTAGAAATAACAATGGAAAAATTAAAAAATAGCCACCTGCCAAAATGAACCCAGGCCCCCTGCATTGGGAGTGTGCAATCTTGGCCAATGGGCCACCAGGGAAGTCTCTTGTTGACACGTAAGATTCCAATTATCACAAATAAGGATCAATTTATACAGAAGGACAGTGAAATTAAAAAGAAGAACTGCAGAAAAAACTCAGTTTTACCCTACACGTGCATAGCTTAATTCTCGACAACACAATCAAGACAGAACACTAAGCAGAAATTTGGATTTATTTCTTTGTAAAGCTGCTCCTCACTGGTATTTCCTATAAAACCCATCTGACTACACCCAAAGGAACTGATCTTATTCCTTTCAATTGAAGGATACCATCAGGTTTTCCTGGTATCCCTCTTCTTGAAACTGAAGTCTGCAATTGTCTCAAGGCAGAATGCCAAGATTATCAGAGGACTCAATTTATTGGTCTCTCTTTGTTTAGGGAACCACATTCTAAAAAAGGATTCTGAAAATGACATTTTACATTTATGTAAATAATGTGAAGATTATTTAAGAAAAGATGTACAGAGAGCTCACTATAAATGGTTAATTTCAATTTTAGTATATGTGCTGCTGAAGTGAGCACTGTTAATTTCATTTTTTATAAAGAAATATTATAGTTCGGAGTACACAGTAACTGTTCAAGAATTTTCCAAAGTTAAAAAAGAATATCTGACTAACAGTCTTTGAGAAAAGTATTTCATGTATCACACTGATTCCCTTTTTTATTGAGGAGCTCTCCTGAAACCATGTAAAAATCTGTGGAAGAGAATTAGTGCATAAATTCAGGGAGAAGGGAGGGAACAGAAGGGCAGTTAAAAAGAAAGTAGAGGAACAAAATAGAGAAAACCAGGAGGAAATGCTGTCAACTGTGGAGGGGGGAAAGGAGAAAAGAAGAGGAGTAAGAAGGAGAAGAAATGGAGAAAACAATGCTTCTTCATCTCTAACACTGTGAATAAGGCTTGTCCAGAACTTTCATTATAATTGTGTTGAAGTTTGTATTATCAAAAAAGGAGAAAACAAGCCCTGTGTAAACAACATGAGAAACAAACAAATGGTAAATGAAAATATTTAGAAATAACAATGGAAAAAAGTTTAAAACAATAGGATGACTATAAAAAAGAGAAATAAAACCTTTTTCTTCCATGTTTTCTTTAAAAATTAAATAAAGGGCTTCCCTGGTGGTCCAGTGGTTAAGAATCCACCTTGCAATGTAAAGGACCTCGCTTCCATCCCTGGTCCAGGAAGATTTCACATGCCGTCAGGCAACTGAGACCATGTGCCTAGCGCACATAATCCTCAACAAGAGAAACTCCCACAATGAGAAGCCCTGACACTTTTAACTAGAGAGCAGCTCCCTCTCCCCCACCAGAACTGGACAAAGCCCTTGTGCAGCAATGAAGACCCAGTGTAGCCAAAAATAAAACATATTTTAAAAAACTTTAAAAAATGAAATAAAGAGTATATTTACTCAACTTTGAGATAAAACTCTTAAGTACCTCCAGTTTTTTCACTGAAGGATATTTTACATATTCCTTTTATGTTTCTCTAATAATGAAGGATGTTGAGTTGCTCACTTATTTGTCCTGTGAACACTTCATATCCATTGCTTCTTTTTATTGGACTTTTGGATCCTTTTTGCTGATACAGTGTATAAGTCATAGAAGCATGGCCTTTATATGTGATACTATGTACAAATAATCAAAGCATATCTATGCAACAGCCTGGAGGGATGGGATGGGGAGGAATGGGATATACATATGACCAATATGGAATTATACATATCCGTAAACAACAAAACTCTGTAAAATCAAAAAAGCAAAATGAAAAAACTTGGGACTGTGGGAAAAAAGCATATCTAGAATTTGTTCCCTTCTCTCCACCTCTTCCCACTACAATGGTCTCACTGGTTGACAACATTTGTAACCTTATTCCCTGTTTCTGCTGAAAAGAGATTAGGTGCCCAGAAGCACAAACAGACAATTTCTGATAAAATTGAATGTGTTCTTGAATATCTATTAAAATTCTTGAGAAAAAGAAAAAAATAACTGACAGTTTAAAATAATAATGTGAACAATGCATTAGGTGTTTTTAAATAGTAAAACGTATAGCAATGACACAAGGCTAGGAAGGCAGATTTGGGAATGATGTTATTAGGTCCTTAAAATAGTAAGAAATAAAAACAATGGAAAAAAGTTTAAAACAATAGGATGACTATAAAAGAGAAATAAAACCTTTTTCTTCCATGTTTTCTTTAAAAATTAAATAAAGGGCTTCCCTGGTGGTCCAGTGGTTAAGAATCCACCTTGCAATGTAAAGGACCTCGCTTCCATCCCTGGTCCAGGAAGATTTCACATGCCGTCAGGCAACTGAGACCATGTGCCTAGCGCACATAATCCTCAACAAGAGAAACTCCCACAATGAGAAGCCCTGACACTTTTAACTAGAGAGCAGCTCCCTCTCCCCCACCAGAACTGGACAAAGCCCTTGTGCAGCAATGAAGACCCAGTGTAGCCAAAAATAAAACATATTTTAAAAAACTTTAAAAAATGAAATAAAGAGTATATTTACTCAACTTTGAGATAAAACTCTTAAGTACCTCCAGTTTTTTCACTGAAGGATATTTTACATATTCCTTTTATGTTTCTCTAATAATGAAGGATGTTGAGTTGCTCACTTATTTGTCCTGTGAACACTTCATATCCATTGCTTCTTTTTATTGGACTTTTGGATCCTTTTTGCTGATACAGTGTATAAGTCATAGAAGCATGGCCTTTATATGTGATACTATGTACAAATAATCAAAGCATATCTATGCAACAGCCTGGAGGGATGGGATGGGGAGGAATGGGATATACATATGACCAATATGGAATTATACATATCCGTAAACAACAAAACTCTGTAAAATCAAAAAAGCAAAATGAAAAAACTTGGGACTGTGGGAAAAAAAAGCATATCTAGAATTTGTTCCCTTCTCTCCACCTCTTCCCACTACAATGGTCTCACTGGTTGACAACATTTGTAACCTTATTCCCTGTTTCTGCTGAAAAGAGATTAGGTGCCCAGAAGCACAAACAGACAATTTCTGATAAAATTGAATGTGTTCTTGAATATCTATTAAAATTCTTGAGAAAAAGAAAAAAATAACTGACAGTTTAAAATAATAATGTGAACAATGCATTAGGTGTTTTTAAATAGTAAAACGTATAGCAATGACACAAGGCTAGGAAGGCAGATTTGGGAATGATGTTATTAGGTCCTTATAAACTACAAGCTATGTGGTATAATATTATTATAAGGTAAATTTAAAGATTTAACAAAAGAGGTATAAATAGTAAGTCAGTAAGGGAGGTTAAATGGACTCATTAAAAAATATCCAATTAAACAGAAAGAGAGGTAACAAAAAAAAGAGAAACAGAAAGCAGCTAGCAAGATGGTAGATGTTGATCCAACTATAACAATCCCTTTCAGTATGAACTGGTGTAAGCACAGCAGTTAAAAGAGACTCACACTGAACTGAAAAGCAAGAACCAACTATATGCTGTCTACAAGAAACTGATTTTAGAGAGACAGATTTTGATAAGCTAAAAGAAAAAGTATAAAGTTATATGATGAAACATTAACAACCAAACAAAACTTAGAGTAGTTGTATTTCAAACAAAGATTTCAGAACAAGGAAGATTATCAGAGACAAAGAGGGACATTACACAATGATAAAGGATTCTTCAAGAAGACATAATCCTAGATGTGTATGCACCTAAAAACAGAGTTTCAAAATTCATAAGGCAAAATCTGATAGGATTTGAAAAGAGAAATAGATAAATCTACAATTATAGTTGAAGACACTGACACTCTTTTTAATTCATAGAACAAGCAAGCAGAAAATCAGTAAGGATACAGATGACCTGAAGAGCATCAACCAAGTCGATCTAGTGGACATCTACAGAACATTTCACCAAAAAAAAGCCGATTACATATTCTTCTCACATCACAGAGACTAGTCACCAAGATATACCATATCTGTTCCACAAAATAAACCTTACTTATTAAAGAAAATAGAAGTCATACAATGTGCATTTTCAGACCATAACAGCATTAATCTAGAAATCATTAATAGAAACAAAATATGGACAATCTCCCAAGTGTGTGGAAATTAAATATTATACTTCTAAATAATCTATGGATCAACTGGAAGGTCTCAAGGGAAACTACTAAATCAAGGGTCAGCACACTTTTTTTGTAAAGGACCAGATGGGAAACATTTTAGGCTTAGTGAGCCATACAATGTCTGTCACAACTAATCAGCTCTGCTGTTATAGCAGCAGAGACATAGCAGTGAAACATAATAAATAAGTGAGTGAGCATGGTTGTCTGTTTGATAAAACTTCATTTACAAAATATACAGTAGGCCATGCTTTGGCAAACCCTGAGTTAAATGAAAATAAATCATATCAAACTTGGCAGGATGCAGCTAAAGCTGCACTTAAAGGAAAATTTCTAACACAAAAAATATATATCTAGTCAATCTTTATTATTTGTGGATTCCTTATTTGCTAATTGCTTACTCAGAAATTTATTTACCAAATGGACAAACTATTTTACCTAAAATCAATACTTGCATTCTTTTCATAGTCATTCATGGACCATATAAAGTGGCAAACATTTATGAGTTGCCTGATGTCCATATTCCCAGGTAAATTTGAACAAATGATGCCCTGCCTTCTTGTTTCAGCATTCATTCTGTAAACAAGTGAACTTTTTATAGTCCATTTAGTGCCACATTTTTATAGATTTTGTTGGTAGTATCAGTGTTTAAAATGACCTTCAAATGTAGTGCTCAAATACAGTCTAATGTTTTTAAGCTTGGGAAACTTGTGATGTGCCTTACAGAGAAAATATGTTATTTATAAATAAGCTTCATTCTGGCACAAATTATAGTGCTGTTGGTTGTAAGTTCAATGTTGTGCTCACTCACTTCAGTCATGTCTGACTCTTTGCGACCCTATGGACTGCACCCTGCTAGGCTCCTCTGTCCATGGGATTCTCCAGGCAAGAATACTGGAGTGGGTTGCCATGCCTTCCTCTAGGGTATCTTCTGAAGATCTAAATAAATATTAGAGTAGAAATCAATGTAACTGAAAGGAGAAATACAATACAGAAATCTCAATGAGATTCTTCTTTGAAATTATCAGTGTAAGTGATAAACCTCTATTGAGGGAGAAGCCTCAAATCACCAACAGGAATATAAGGACATCACCAGTGATCCTGCATACACTAATAAGAATAAGGAAATACTATAAATTCTACATCTATAAATTTGATAACTCAGAAAATGTAACATTTCCCAAAACACAAAAACTATCAAAATTCACCCAAGAAGAAAAATATATCTTGAAGAGCTCTATAATACTTAAAATGTATAAGCTAAAAATTCCACCCCCTCCAAGTCTTCAGGCCCAGACGGTTTCACTGGCAAATTCTACCAGACATTTAAGGAAGAAATGATACTAATTCTTTATAATCTCTCCAAGATCATAGAAGAGGAAGGATACTTCTCAACTCATTTTATGAAGCCAGAATTACCCTAATATTAAAGCCAGACAAAGATATTACAAGAAAAGAACACCACAGACCAATATGCTTCATGAACAAAGATGTAAAAATTCTCAATCAGCAAATTGGATCCAGCAACATATTGAAGGCATAAAACATCATGATCAAGGCGGCGCATGTCAGGAATACAAGGCTGGTTTGACATTCAAAATTAACAAAAACTGCTCACCAGATTAAGCAACTCAATAATTAAAAAAAAAATACATGGTCATCTCAATAAATGCAGAAAAAGAATTCAACCAAATTCAATATCCACGTGTGATTAAAAACTCAACAAACAAGGAACAGAATGAAACTCCCTCAGTCTAATAAAACATATGTATGAAGAATCTACAGCTAACATCATTCTTAATGGTGAGACTGAACACTTTCACCCTAAGATCAGAAACACAGCAGAGACGTCCTCTCTATTCTACACAAGACCTAGCCAACACAATAATGCCAGAAAAAGAAAAAAAGAGCTCCCAAAGAGTAAAACTGGAACAATTTTATAGTTCTTTGCACTATAATCCAAAGAATAACATACATATGTATGAGTTCCTATGACAGTTATAAATGACTGAATAAATAAATAGGAGAGAAGGGACACATCTTTCTTACAGAATTCCAGATAATATATGTAGATGCTCCTATTTCTAGGAGGTGATGCTTAATTCCTTCTCCTTGAGTGTAGACTGGTCTTAGTGATTTAACTTCAGAAGAACTTCCAAAGAGTATAGAAAGGGGAAGAAAGGAACTTTATAGTGTTCAAGAGACCTGGCAGATACCACCTGAACCAAGTCACTAAGGGCAACATCATCAACATTAAGTCATGTTGGTATCATGTGCCCTGTGGTGTGATGTGCTGTGATGTGATAAGAAGGGCACTTCACCTCTCCTCCAAAACTCATAACCCCAGGGAGTCTAACCGGAGAGAACACCAGATAAACGCAAATTGAGGAACATTCTACAAAGTAACTTACCAGTACTGTTCAACTATTTCAAAGTTATGAGAAATAAGAGAAGACTAAGAAACTGTTACAGATAAGAAGAGACTAAGGAGATACAAGGACTAAATGGAATGCAGGATCTTTAATTAAATTCTGGAAAGAAAAAGAACGTAAGTGAAAGAAGAAAACTGTTAAAATCTGAAAAAAATTTATAATTTGAGTAAATAGTATTTTACCAATGTAAATTTCTTAGTTTTAACAAATGGACCATGCTTATGTTAACATAAGAGGAAGGTGAGTAGCAAAACTCTCTGTACTACCTTTGCAATTTTTCTGAAAAGCTAAAATTATTCCAACATAAAGAGCTTATTAAAAAAAAAAAAATAGAAATGTCTAGTCAAATCTCACTTAAACTAGAAGCCAAAGTCTGAACAGTGGCTCACAAGGCCCTATATTGTGATATGTCTGTTGAATAAATGAATGAATAGTCCTCTAAAACAAAGGAACCCAGGCTTCCCTGGTGGTCCAGTGGGTAAAGAGTCCGCCTTGCAGTGCAGGGGGCACCAGTTTGATCCCTGGCCTGGGAGGATCCCACGTGCCACAGAGTGGCTGGACTGGTGTGTCCAATTGCAAGTCAGAGCTCTGGAGCACATGTGCCTGGAGCCGGTCTTCTGCAGCGAGAGGGGCCACTGCAGTGGGAGGCCCACATGAGCCAGAGAGTGAAGATGGATGGAAATAAATGAATAAAAAAATAAAAGAGGCCAAAATTGAAAAAAAAAAAAAAAAAAAGGAACCCAAATCTGACTAATCATCAGAACCATATGGGCAACTTTTAAAAATGCAGATTCCAAGGGAATGTCTCAGAGATATTTGAATCAGTCTTTCTGAAATAGGAGTTGGAAATTTAAATCTTTAATAGCACTCCAGACAGTTCTGAGAATCAGTCAGATTTGGAAGATTCTCCCATCCAAGTACTAACCAGGCCTGACCCTGCTTAGCCTCCAAGATCAGGCGCATTCATGGTGCTATGGCTGTAGACTGACAGATTCTCAAGATGGAAAACACAATGAATTCTCTCATGAAGCTGTCAAATAGTTTCATTAATTGAAAGGAAATAATTATGACTACTTTGAGAAGGAAAACGTAGAGAATCTAAAATAAAAACTACTTGAAATAAAAGCAAATTTTCAAAAGAGCAAGTTCACTCTCTCTCCCTCGCATAAGTGGTTTGCAACTCAGGGCAATTTAGTCCCCCGAGGGGACATTTGACAATGTCCAGAAACATTTATGGTTGCCATAATTGCAGCAGTGTGCTATTGGCAACTAGTCAGTAGAGGCCAGAGACATTGCTAAACATCTTATAATGTACAGGACAACCCATCAGATCAAAAAAGTATCTAAAATGTCAAATAGTGGTGAGGTTGAGAAACTCTTCTTAGAGTGACTGATGGCTACTTTTACATAAGGACCCAATCTATCTAACACCTACTGGAATAGCTCCACAGGCAGCTTGTTCATTATTCCGTATCAACCAATGCACTACTGGGCAGCTGAAAATTTTCCTCCAACTTTTATTTTGAAAAACTCCAAACATTAGAGAAAAGTTGAAAGAATGACAAACATCCATTTTTTCTTTACCTACACTCATCGTATGTTAACAGTGGCCACATTTCCTTGGAAGAAAAGCTACGACTAATCTAGACAGCATATTTTTTTTTTAACTTTTTTTTGGGAGGGGCCCACTTCTATTAGTCTTTCATTTATTTCCGTCTTGTTCTTTGGCCTGTGTGGGCCTCCCATTGCAGTGGCCTCTCTCACTGCAGAGCACCAGCTCTGGGCGCATGCGCTCCAGAGCGCTAACTTGGTAGTTAAGACACATCAGTCCAGCCGCTCCGCGGCACGTGGGATCTTCCCAGGCCAGGGATTAAACCGGACCCTTTGCACTACAAGGCTGTATCTTTACCCACTGGATCACCAGGGAAGCCCCCTTAGATAGCATATTAAAAAGCTTTGCCAACAAAAATATGTACAGTCAAAGTTATGGTTTTGCCAGTAGTCATGTATGGATGTGAGAGTTGGACCATACATAAGGCTGAGCACCAAAGAATTGATGCCTTTGAACTGTGGTGTTGGAGAAGGCTCTTGAGAGTCCCTTAGGCTGCAAAGAGATGAAAGCAGTCAATTCTAAAGGAAATCAACCCAGAATATTCATTGGAAAGACTGATGCTGAAGCTGAAGCTCCAATACTTTGGCCACCTGGTGCGAAGAGATGACTCACTGGAAAAGACCCTGATGCTGGGAAGAAGGAGAAGAAAGAAGACAAGATGGGGCTTCCCTGGTGGTCCAGTGGGTAAGGACACCGCCTTGCAGTGCAAGGGGTGCCGGTTCAATCCCTGGCCTGGGAAGATCCCACATGCCGCGGAGTGGCTGGACCCATGTGTCCAATTACCGAGCTGGAGCTCTGGAGCACATGTGCCCAGAGCCAGTGCTCTGCGACAACAGAGGCCACCGCGATGGGAGGCCCACACGGGCCAAAGAACCAAGATGGATGAAAATAGACAAATGAAAGATCAATAGAAGTGGCCCGCCTGCTCCCCTCCCTCCCAACCCCATCCCCCCAAAATAAATAAATAAATAAATCTTAAAAAAAAAAAAAGAGGACAAGATGGTTGGATGGCATCACCAACTCAATGGACCTGAGTTTGAGCAAGCTCTGGGAGATGGTGAAAGACAGGGAAGCCTGGCGTGCTGCAGTCCACGGGGTCACTACGAGTCGGACACGACTGAGCGACTAAGCTGAACTGAACATTTGTTTTGGCACGTACTATATACAGATACACACACGTACAGACACACACTTTGTATTGCTAAGCCATCTGAAAACGGCAGATATCCTAACCCTTCAACATGCACCTCCTATATAAATGACCACATTATTATTATCACACTTAAGTCCACAACAATAATTCCATAATATCATCTTCAAAATTCCCCAGTTGTCCCAAAAATGCCTTTTACAACTTTATAGTTCACCCTACCCTAATCCAAAACCTAATTAAGGTTCATTCCCTGCATTTAGTTATTAGGTTCCTTTTAATCTAGAATAATTCCCCATTGTTTGTTTGCTTGTTTTTTTGAGGACACTGTCTGCAGAGTCCTAGCCAGGTATCTTGTAAAATGTTTTCTATTTTTGATTTGTCTCATTGTTTCCTTGTGGTGTCATTTAACATGTCTCCAGATTTCCCTTCTTCCCTATGAACTAGAAGTTACATCTTGGCTCAGTCAGATTCAGGTAAAATATTTTGGGCAAGAATAGTTCACAGATGATGCTGTGTATTTCTTATTGCATCATATCAGGAGAAAGAGAATACCAGGCTTTCTGCCATCAGCAATGCTGTTTGATTACCAGGTTAATGTGATGATCACCAAATCCCTGATGTAAGCTATCCCTTAAAATATAAAAACAAATTTTAAACAGATGATTTGTGATTACTTAGAAGAGAAACTGATTATGACTGTGAACCACTTCTTATTTGAATTAAAATGTGTTAAGTATCCTACTTCTCATCAAACTATTTTACCCCAAGAATTTTAGCATCCATTGATAACCTTTGTCCAAATTACTACATCAGTGTTTAGAAAACAGTGATTTCTGAAGTCTTATCATTCCTTTTATATTTACACAAGTGTGAGTGATAAGTCACTTCAGTCGTGTCCATTTCTTTGCAACCCCATGAACTGGGGCCCGCCAGGCTCTTCTGTCCACAGGATTCTCCTGGCAAGAGAAATGGAGTGGGTTGCGGTGCCCTCCTCCAGGAGATCTTCCGATTCAGGGATGGAACCCGTGTCTCTTACATCTCCATCATTGGAAGGCGGGCTAAGCTGAACTGAACATTTGTTTTGGCACGTACTATATACAGATACACACGTACAGACACACACTTTGTATTGCTAAGCCATCTGAAAACGGCAGATATCCTAACCCTTCAACATGCACCTCCTATATAAATGACCACATTATTATTATCACACTTAAGTCCACAACAATAATTCCATAATATCATCTTCAAAATTCCCCAGTTGTCCCAAAAATGCCTTTTACAACTTTATAGTTCACCCTACCCTAATCCAAAACCTAATTAAGGTTCATTCCCTGCATTTAGTTATTAGGTTCCTTTTAATCTAGAATAATTCCCCATTGTTTGTTTGCTTGTTTTTTTGAGGACACTGTCTGCAGAGTCCTAGCCAGGTATCTTGTAAAATGTTTTCTATTTTTGATTTGTCTCATTGTTTCCTTGTGGTGTCATTTAACATGTCTCCAGATTTCCCTTCTTCCCTATGAACTAGAAGTTACATCTTGGCTCAGTCAGATTCAGGTAAAATATTTTGGGCAAGAATAGTTCACAGATGATGCTGTGTATTTCTTATTGCATCATATCAGGAGAAAGAGAATACCAGGCTTTCTGCCATCAGCAATGCTGTTTGATTACCAGGTTAATGTGATGATCACCAAATCCCTGATGTAAGCTATCCCTTAAAATATAAAAACAAATTTTAAACAGATGATTTGTGATTACTTAGAAGAGAAACTGATTATGACTGTGAACCACTTCTTATTTGAATTAAAATGTGTTAAGTATCCTACTTCTCATCAAACTATTTTACCCCAAGAATTTTAGCATCCATTGATAACCTTTGTCCAAATTACTACATCAGTGTTTAGAAAACAGTGATTTCTGAAGTCTTATCATTCCTTTTATATTTACACAAGTGTGAGTGATAAGTCACTTCAGTCGTGTCCATTTCTTTGCAACCCCATGAACTGGGGCCCGCCAGGCTCTTCTGTCCACAGGATTCTCCTGGCAAGAGAAATGGAGTGGGTTGCGGTGCCCTCCTCCAGGAGATCTTCCCGATTCAGGGATGGAACCCGTGTCTCTTACATCTCCATCATTGGAAGGCGGGTTCTTTACCACTAGCGTCACCCGGGAAGCCCATGTTTATTGGCTCACAGTATTCTGTAAAGAGCAGAAGAGCTTTCCTTATTCCCTCTTCTCCCACCCACCCTTTTGCTTGGTGCTTAATACACATTTATTAACTGAACACATTCAATATTGCTGATTTTTCAAATTAGATAAAAAGTATGGGTTGATGAGTTTTAAGGAGCTATCCCTTAAAATATAAAAACAAATTTTAAACAGATGATTTGTGATTACTTAGAAGAGAAACTGATTATGACTGTGAACCAATTGGGGTCCAGGAGAACTGGTCATTTCAAGCTTATGGAAGAGTGCTTCTTTTAGTAGAGGATAGGAAGCTTCTAGATCATGAGAATGTCTACCAGTCACTCATGATATTCATGTAGACCATATAGTTAGGAAGATTCCAAGCTGACTGAGCACGCTGGTCCATGGCTCAGTATCAACTTTCTTTCTCCTCTTTTATTATCACTATGGAGGCATGGATTTCTGTTGTTTAATCAATCATCTTCATTATTGTGTTTTTTTTTTTTTTTTGGCCACACCATGTGCCATGTGGGATCTTAATTCCCCAAACAAGGATTGAACCTGTACCTCCTACAGAGGAAGCTTGGAGTCATCACCTCTGGATGGCCAGGGAAATCCCATTATTAATTTTTATGCTCAAATCATCCCAAATTTGACCAGTGGAAATTTCTTGAGATTCCTTTAAGCTGGCTCCTGTAACCTTTTCACATGACCTAATGAGTCTCTGACCACTTCCTATGGACATCTCTGGCTTTAAAAGCTGTTTATATCATATTTAGTTGCTGAAATTCTTAAAACATCTGTCCACTGGTTTTCATTCTACTTTTTGCAGGAACAGAACATTTTACTTCGTCCATGTGGAATGTTATGTGACTTAAATGCATATTATGGTTGGGTTGGAGCAATTCTATGAAACCACTTCACTAACATTACAGGAGCTTATAAATCATTAATTTAGGCCTACTCATATGCCCACTTCATCCCTAATCCTCACACTTTAGGATGTCTATTACACTTATTACTTGATTCAGTTTCTAAAAGCCACTAAGAGTTTAAAAGATTTGTTTTCAAGGTTCCATCAGAATGTTCCCATACTGAAGGGTCCAGGAAAATATATAATCTCCTATATATAACCTGGGATAGATTCATGCACTGGTTGGAGCCAGTCCTTATACTACTACAGCAATCACAAAGGCATATGAAATACTGTATTAATACTTAAGGGCTGACTCATATCCAGCAGTTATTAAAAGTATCCTAAAAATCCTCCAATATTTTCCTACAAGTTTTTGCAGTCTTAATTATATATAAAGAGCATATAAATGCAGAAATGTGCCCCTTTTCCAGGGTATATCCAATTAACATTATATATTACTATACATTTTGCTCAAGCCAGCCAAGAAAAGTCTGCTGAGCCTTTAGGAAACAACATCCCTGCACTGACAGATGAACCAGGATACCTGATGGATGAATCAGGACACCTTTAAACACATGGAGACAAACAGGAACACTTTAGGAACTCTAGTTCCTCTGTAGATGAATTTCCAGCATCTGAAATTTATTGGTGGCATTTGCCCACTGGGTAAAACAATTCTAATGATGCACAGAAACTTAATCGTGTGAAATACACAGAATAGTATACCCTTTGGCTTATATATCTTATTTCTTTTCCAGTATTGTCAAAGAATACTGAGAGCAGAAAGAATCCTTATCAGGCGCTGTGTAACTGACAGGGAGAAGGAAATGGTCACTCACTACAGTACAGTAATACAAATAACAATAAAATAATAATTAAAATATAAAATACATAATAATAAAATGTGACTTTCAAGAACTAAGATGATAGAACAAGGGAAAAAAAACTAATGGCTAATGTTTGTTGTAGGGGGATGTAGCTCAGTGGTAAAGTGCGTGCTTTGCATATACAAGGTCCCTTCCATCTGTCTTTGGGCTTCCCTGGTGGCTCAGATGGTAAAGAATCTTCCTGCAATATGGGAGACCCAGGTTCGATCCCCGGGTCAGGAAGATTGCCTGGAGAAGGAAATGGCAACCCACTTCATCCCTAATCCTCACACTTTAGGATGTCTATTACACTTATTACTTGATTCAGTTTCTAAAAGCCACTAAGAGTTTAAAAGATTTGTTTTCAAGGTTCCATCAGAATGTTCCCATACTGAAGGGTCCAGGAAAATATATAATCTCCTATATATAACCTGGGATAGATTCATGCACTGGTTGGAGCCAGTCCTTATACTACTACAGCAATCACAAAGGCATATGAAATACTGTATTAATACTTAAGGGCTGACTCATATCCAGCAGTTATTAAAAGTATCCTAAAAATCCTCCAATATTTTCCTACAAGTTTTTGCAGTCTTAATTATATATAAAGAGCATATAAATGCAGAAATGTGCCCCTTTTCCAGGGTATATCCAATTAACATTATATATTACTATACATTTTGCTCAAGCCAGCCAAGAAAAGTCTGCTGAGCCTTTAGGAAACAACATCCCTGCACTGACAGATGAACCAGGATACCTGATGGATGAATCAGGACACCTTTAAACACATGGAGACAAACAGGAACACTTTAGGAACTCTAGTTCCTCTGTAGATGAATTTCCAGCATCTGAAATTTATTGGTGGCATTTGCCCACTGGGTAAAACAATTCTAATGATGCACAGAAACTTAATCGTGTGAAATACACAGAATAGTATACCCTTTGGCTTATATATCTTATTTCTTTTCCAGTATTGTCAAAGAATACTGAGAGCAGAAAGAATCCTTATCAGGCGCTGTGTAACTGACAGGGAGAAGGAAATGGTCACTCACTACAGTACAGTAATACAAATAACAATAAAATAATAATTAAAATATAAAATACATAATAATAAAATGTGACTTTCAAGAACTAAGATGATAGAACAAGGGAAAAAAAACTAATGGCTAATGTTTGTTGTAGGGGGATGTAGCTCAGTGGTAAAGTGCGTGCTTTGCATATACAAGGTCCCTTCCATCTGTCTTTGGGCTTCCCTGGTGGCTCAGATGGTAAAGAATCTTCCTGCAATATGGGAGACCCAGGTTCGATCCCCGGGTCAGGAAGATTGCCTGGAGAAGGAAATGGCAACCCACTCCAATATTCTTGCCTGGAGAATTCCATGGACAGAGGAGCCTGGCAGGGACAGTCCATGTGGTCGCAAAGAGACGGACGTGATTGAGTGAATAACACTTTCACTTATGTCTAGTTAATTATATATGGCATTTTGAATAATGTGAAATTTTGACATTTCTGAACAGTAACAGGAAAAACATTTAAAAAGTTATAAAGAGAAGACAATGTAAGTGAAATATTAAAGACAAGAGTAAATCAAACCAGAATTTTAAGAGAATAATCACAAAAGTATATGAATGATCCAGAAGGTACCTTGGTTCAGAAGAGGAAGGAAGTCAGGTGCTTTTTCTCGAAAAACCCTTTGAGCATCTTCAGCCTTCATCGACACCTCCTTTGTCTGAACTAGGAAAAAGCCTTTAGCAACCATCTGTGGGAAATAAAATTTCATTCAGATTTTAAAATGATCTGAAGCTAAAACAATATTTTCCTATTCTATAACTGCTCTGAATAAAATACAACACAGTGCTCTGATTTTTATTCTAGCTATAACTGTAATTCAGGGTGTTTCCTGTAACAAGTTTTCACATACACAAGATTCTTCCTTCCAGATGGGTGGTTCTGGCTAAGAATTACTGCAGCAATGCCTACCGTTACAATTAACGGTCAAATAAACATAAATTAGCCCTCACAATTTTAAGCAATATTTAAACATTTTTCAACTGAAACTAACAAATAGAAGCTTTAGTTTGGTGATAGTGAAAATGTCCAATGAGAGGAGAATGGTTAAGTAAATTATGGTGCATTCACATGATAAAATACCATAGTTCATTAACTAAAACAAATACTAATGGGAGAAGCTTATATAATATGTTAATGTTAAAAGCCATGATTCAAAGTTACCTACTATAGCACAGTAATGATAGATTTCGTTTATGGAGCACATACTACATGCCAGGCAGTTTTATGTGTTCTACACGTATAACAACATTTAACCCTCTCAGAAGACAGGTACTATTATTACTCTAAATTTATACATGAGAAACTAAAGCACAGAGAGTTTAAGACATCTGCCCATGGTCACACAGATTTTCAGTGTCAGAGCTGTGATTTGAACCCAATCAATCTGATTGTTGTTCAGTTGCTAAGTCGTATCTGACTCTTTGCAACCCTATGAACTGCAGCATGCCGGGCTTCCCTGTATTTCACTATCTCCTGAAGTTTGCCCAAATCTAATTACAGACTAAATAAACTAAAAATTATTCGTGCAAAGACAATTCAAAGTACAACATATTATAGCTGACTTATAAATTTATTTCCAGGGCTTCCCTGGTGGTCCAGTGGGTAAGGACACCGCCTTGCAATGCAAGGGGTGCCAGTTCGATCCCTGGCCTGGGAAGATCCCACATGCTGCGGAGCGGGTGGACCGGTGTGTCCAACTACTGAGCCAGAGCTCTGGAGCACATGTGCCCAGAGCCAGTGCTCTGCAGCAAGAGAGGCCACTGTGATGGGAGGCCCACACAGGCCAAAGAACAAAGATGGATGAAAATAAATAAATGAAAGACCAAAAGAAATGGCCAAAAAAAATTAATTTCCACTCTGTTTCTACGGATCTTTCCCATGAGTACACTTTAAGTATTAATTATGAAAGTAGTTTTTAAAAATGAAAAGTGATTCAATCAACTAAAGCCCATTGAGTTTTTAATCATAAAATTAACAAATAAGCTCAATATAGAACATTAAAAAAAAAACAGAAACAAAGAAATATCAACCACACTGCTACCACTCAAAGATGCCACTGCTGTATAGGTGCACTTCCTTTTTTTTTTGGCTATGCCACACAGCTTGTGGGATCTTAGGTCTTAGTTCCCTAACCAGGGATCAAACCCATGCCCCCTGTAGTGGAAGCTCAGAGTCTTAAACCTCTGGACTACTGCACCAAGGAAGTCTCCATATACTTCCTTTTACCATTCCAGTTTTCTTTTCCCCCATTACAGAAATAATACGTTTTATGTAAAATCCATAGCACTACAAACAAGAAAACCCTGCTCTTAAACCACTTCCTAAAAAGAACCACAACTGTTAATGTTTTAGTATATATAACTTTCCAGATTTATCCACTTAAAAAAACCCTAGGTACTTACGTAATATCCTACACATTTTCACTTACTCGATTGTGAACATTTTCCAACTATTCTACTATAAAATCAGTTTTAATGGTTGATAGAGTATTTCATTCTGTGGCTACATTATTCCATACCATTTCATCAAATTGGATTCAAACTCAAATCCTTTTTCAGAGCCCTCAATGCTGCCTCAGAAAAAAAAAATCCATTAAAAAGTAGCAGAAAATTATATAAACATCATTGCCAGAAGATGACTGCAAAGTTACTTACTATATCAGAAACAATCCTACATCTGTTTCTAATTCCCTAGACTGCTCATTACCTCTCATTTTATAGTCAGACACATAAACTGACAAAAGTAAGATGATTCATGCAAACTATCATTACCTAAAAGCAAATAATAAAATAGGAAGCTAGTATATCTATTTTGATATTTCACTGCACACACGTGAAGAAACTCTCATAAGAATTCTACTTTTGAAGACTTGAAAACAGTGGTAACTACTCAAATTATGCAATACTTTACTTCCCAGATGGCTCAGTGTTAAAAGAACCCGTCTGCCAGTGCAAGAGATGTAGGAGACTCAGGTTCAATCCCTGGTCAGGAAGATCCCTTGGAGGAGGAAATGGCAACTCACTCCAGTATTCTTGCCTGGAAAATTTCTGGCAGGCTACAGTCCATGGGGTCGCAGAGTTGAACATGACTGAGCACGCACACAAATGGTTACTTCCAAACAACTCAAACCAGTTTTACTTTAATTTACTCTATGCGTATCTGTGATGCAGTTAAGAGCCAGCAGGGAATCTGATTTTCCGGTGAGAAAACAAACTTAGGTTCAGTAACTTCTCTTGACGAGTATGGAATGTGCTTTCTGGTTTACCCAGTTTTTCTAAACTTCCTACTCTCTCAAGGTTTATACTTTCTATCTCAAAAAAACTATTACAATAGGTTTAATTTCTAAAAACACTACAAAACAAAATGTTGTACTACTCCTCGGGTTTGGCAAAACCAGAGCTAGCTAGCTATCACAGTTCTAGTCTAAGCTGTTTTAAGACATTTGTATATGATATAAAAACACTCAAGTTTGATTTTTTTCCCATCTCAGCACTAACTCAGGCAAGGAAATGGCAACCCACTCCCATATTCTTGCCTGGGTAATTCCATGGATGGAAAAGCCTGGCGAGCTACAGTCCATGGGGTCTTAAATATCTCTATATGGGGCTTTCCTGAAGGCTCAGTGGTGAGGAATCTGCCTGCAGGAGATCCAGGTTCCATCCTTGAGTTGTAAAGATCCCCCTGGAGGGCAAGACAACCCACTCCAGTATTCTTGCCTGGAGAATTTCTGGCAGGCTACTGTCCACGGGGTCGCAGAGTTGAACATGACTGAGCACGCACACAAATGGTTACTTCCAAACAACTCAAACCAGTTTTACTTTAATTTACTCTATGCGTATCTGTGATGCAGTTAAGAGCCAGCAGGGAATCTGATTTTCCGGTGAGAAAACAAACTTAGGTTCAGTAACTTCTCTTGACGAGTATGGAATGTGCTTTCTGGTTTACCCAGTTTTTCTAAACTTCCTACTCTCTCAAGGTTTATACTTTCTATCTCAAAAAAACTATTACAATAGGTTTAATTTCTAAAAACACTACAAAACAAAATGTTGTACTACTCCTCGGGTTTGGCAAAACCAGAGCTAGCTAGCTATCACAGTTCTAGTCTAAGCTGTTTTAAGACATTTGTATATGATATAAAAACACTCAAGTTTGATTTTTTTCCCATCTCAGCACTAACTCAGAGAAGGAAATGGCAACCCACTCCCATATTCTTGCCTGGGTAATTCCATGGATGGAAAAGCCTGGCGAGCTACAGTCCATGGGGTCTTAAATATCTCTATATGGGGCTTTCCTGAAGGCTCAGTGGTGAGGAATCTGCCTGCAGGAGATCCAGGTTCCATCCTTGAGTTGTAAAGATCCCCCTGGAGGGCAAGACAACCCACTCCAGTATTCTTGCCTGGAGAATTTCACGGACAGATGAGCCTGGTGGGCTGCAGTCCATGGGGTCACACAGAGTCAGACACAACTGACATGACTCAGCAAGCAACAGCAGCACTAACTAGCTTCTACACATATTTTCCAAGGAACTCGAGCCTCATTTAAAAAAAAAAAAAAACTATGTAATCTTTCTCATAATATGTAAGTCACTTGTCTTTCAGCATGGTGTGATAATCCTCTTCATGTGTCCTTAGCATGTTCTTCTTTTTGTTCTCTTAATTCTGTGATTTCAGAATTAGTTAGGATAACTCTAGCCAAAAAAGTTCCAGGTTTTGCTTTCTAGGCTGGAGGGTGGTATCTGCTTTGTCTCCACACACTTTCGGTCACATTCCTACTCGACGAAATGTCTATCAACTTTCCTTTACCTCTGTGGCAGCATAACAGTATCATGCTTAAGACTATGGCTCACAAGGCCAAACTGCCTGGATTCAAATCATGGTTCTGCTACTTACCGGTGAGTGACCTCCTGCTAGTTCCTTACCTTCTCTGTGACTCATTTTTCTTATCCGTATAAAGAGGAACAATGGTACCTATGTCATAGGTTATTCTGAGTTAAGTGAGTTAATAGACTTAAATACCACACAACAGTTGCCTGACATACAATAAATACTATATAAACCCTATATATAGCTATTATTACTGTCATCATTTTTTGTTCTTGTTTTTGTTGGATTTTTATTTGTTTTCAGTTATTCTCTAATCCAGAAGGCTTTCTCAAGAATATAAATCTTCCTGGTCAGGTTACTTTCAAGTGCACACAACCTGTCATTTCACCTATCTGCTATCAAGTTAAAAGGTTAAGAACGTCTGATGACTCATGAAGAATGACAGTGTTTGTTTCGATGGCTTTTTTCTTTGCACATACTACACATTCTTTATGTCCTCTCCTCGTTATCTACCAAAGAGGAGTTCAACCTGAATTATTACTTCTTTTGAAAACTGTATGGTGATTTTTAAAAAAAAATTCTGGTGATTTAAAATAATTTTTTTAAAACTCACCATAAAGTATAATCAAAGAGTTTACTTCTCAGATGTTGGATTAATATGTGATTAGACAGCTCAAAGCCCAGAGCACTTTTTTCTGTATCTCACCAGATCCCCAGCACATTTTTATCAGATTGGCATAATCAAAGAAGGAAATATCAAAGACTTAAGGTTCTACTTGGCTTCAGTTGTTTTGAAAACTGGACCTCAGATATACTTTGTAGATTTCAGGCATGGGCTGTCTACACTATGGAATGTATAAACTATAGAGAAGTGGCTATTTTTAGTTGTTTTCTTCTAAAACCATTTCTTTTGACAGAAGTATGACAACTTAAAAAAAATCCATTCAAAAGAGTTTTCCACTTCCTCTCCATTTCTGGAAGTTTGATTTTTAAATTCAAACAGACTTTCTGAAGAACGCTTGATTAATGGAAAACAGTACATCCTATGGCTGGCTCTCCACTGGAACACCCACCAACTAGGAAGTGCTGCTTCTGGTCTCCAGATTACCATTTATTTTTCAAGTGAAAGCTGATACCCCAAGAACCCTTTTCTACTCCTGAATGTACCAAAAAGCCCCTGCTCATGAGCCCACAACCTCTGCTGTCCCAGCTGCCAGCTCATTCTTGTAATGAAGAGGAAGCTCATCAGCTTCCTCTTCATTGCAACAGGGCAAAGGAAAGTAATGTGGAGATTCCTCTCACAGTCAAAACAAGCTCCAGAACTTAAATTCCTAAATGTCTTTCCCACACCCTGAACAATTTTAAAAAATCCAAATAAATTTCCCCACTAAATAATTATAAAAGGTCATGCTCCACTTTGCAGTACTAGTTTTGTGATAAAGAATGGAAGTTCTTTGAGGGCAGATAATTTTGTCTATGTATCTCCCCTCCCAGCATCTATCACATTCCATCAGCTCTAAACTGCCTTCAATTGTAAGATGCATTTCAGAGAAGCCAGACTGTGGAAAACAAAGGTGCATCCTATAATCAAGTAATGGAGTAATCCGCACATGATGAGTGCTTAACTGATGTTTCCTGAATTGAATTACGGTTTTAAAGTTTCTTTATGGGGTTTCCCTGGTGGCTCACTGGCAGAGAATCTGCCTGCCAATGCAGGAGACACGGGTTCGATCCTGATCTAGGAAGATTCCACATGATACAGAGCGACTAAGCCCATGTACAACAACTGAGCCTGTGCTCTAAAGCCTGGAAGCCACAACTACTGAAGCCTGCATGCCTAGAGCCTGTGCTCAACAAGAGAAGTCACCACAAAGAGAAGCCCACTCACTGCAACTAGAGAGTGGCCCCTGCTCACACAACTAGAAAAAAGCCACAAAGCAACTAGAAAAGCAACAAAGATATAGCACAGCCAAAAACAAAACAAACAATAAAATTTCTGTTTAAAAAAAAAAAGTTTCTTTGGGAAAGTATTTGAGGCCTAAGCAACCAGCTTACAGATAAAATCTGTAAGGGGCAGAGGACTACAATTTAAGGATTGCCTGTATTTCTAACAGGCAATTTAAAAAGGATGGACATTCTCCAGAAAGTGGTTTGTTCCTATATAGGTGTGTGCCTATTTCTGTTCTCTCCCTTCTCCTTACCTCATCGATTAGTTTCCTGGCATTTGCGATAGTATAATCACCGGAAAATAATACCACTAAGCATGACTCATCACTGCTCTTCTGTCTCTGTCCCCGGGACACTGGAATGATACTTCTACTGGCTTCTGTGGAAACACGGACAGCTTTGAGCTCTTCGGTAGTAGGCAGAGGAACATGGTCTTGAACAACAGCATTTTCTGGAAGAAGGCTCCAGTTGAGCTCTCCTGACACAGGTGTAAAGTCATGAATGTTACTCCAGGTATTATTGAAGATACTGAGCCCCGCATCCTTGAACTGGAAAGCTAATTCAGGGTAGTACCACTGAAAACAGCCGAACTTGATATTGGTGGAAGACTCAATAACGGGCTGAGTGGCACAACACAAAAAGACTTCCAGCTTTCTGCAGTCCCGCACACGAAACTGTTGGCAGGCTAATGCACACTTACAATCTCTGCAATTCCGGAAAAACACACTGCTTTTCACGGGTCCCAGAAAAATGACACAGTTAGTACAGTCATCGACAGTAACGGCAGCAGAGTGATCAAAAATATAGATGTTACAGTTCTCACAGTCTTGAATGAGAAATTGCTGTCCTGCCACTTTCCCAGGTAAGCGACCTACTGTTTCATCCTTCAGCCCACTGAACATGTAGTCTTTGAGATCAACCTGCAGGAACAAAACACAGACCTTGAGTATTATTAACATTATCCAGCAAACACTGTCTATTAGGTATACGCAACAATTTTTTTTTATGCCAGAACAGAAACTCAAGCATGGACTTGATGCTCCTTGTCTAGTTTTCCAAGCCCAGAGGCTCCCAGGTTTGCCAGCCTGGGAGTACACAAGTGGGAGAACTAGGACCCTGGACACGAGGAGGCCTGCTTGCTTTGCCAGCAGAGCTACAAGCAAACAGAGGAAAGGACACATGGAAAACTAGAATCAGTCACCTTTACTCTCCCCAGATGGGGTCTACCCACTCCTGGCTCCTTCCTAGGAGCTTCATAAATACAGGGAAAGAAAAAAGATCACAAATAATCACACAGACAGACTGCAGAGCCCTGACATATTCTGTCTCCAGGGAAATCTGCTTCCTGGGAGACATGTCTGGTTGGGGGGGGGGGGGGGTGGTGATTGCTCAACCTTTTCTTATAACCAGACCTGGCAGTTTCCTACACAGTGTTCCAGTGAGTTTACATCTGCTGAGTACCCAACCCCCGAAGTAGAAAGCTACCTTTGGGTTCTAGTAACTGAAACCATCTTGGTGGGGCAGCCAGGCAGGCACACCTACTAGTCTCTCAAACTGGTAGCCTCTGGCAAACTTAGTGGATATAGTGGGGAGACGAAGAGCCTTAGGGCCTTTTATGATGCTCTAAACTGGGGAGAACTTATGAAGAAAATGGCTCTCCCAGTCCTTGGGAGCTCAGGATGTCCCAGAAGACCTACTTCATTTGACATCCACTTGAAAGGTTTTCAGAGACCTATATGGTGCCTAGTAGGGAGAAAAAATTTTTTTAATGCTAAAATAATACATTCCAACTCTTACTGATTTTGCAACATAGTAAGAAAATGAACAGGTCAAAAAATTTTAATAAATAAAAAGCATGGGGTGGGGGATGGAAAAGAAACCTTTATAGCTAAAGAAAGACACAAGGACATCCCAACCAAAGAATGTGTGGGCACTGCTGGATTGTGTTTCAATTTATCAACTGTAAAAGTACACTTTGGAAACAATTGGGGAAATAATCATAAATATACACACATAGCACAGTGGATGACACTAAAGGAGTATTTCACCTTTGACCCTTTTCTTTTTCTGGTGCTTCACTTAAAAAAGAAAAAAACACAAACTTCTGCTTCTTTAAAACTTCTGAACTTGGAAATACACCCAGATTGGAATATGTTTCTCTATTCTTCCATAAACTGATGCCTGGGTCTTAGTTTCTAATCCCCGATGAACTTCTGCAATGTGCTATAGAAAATGGAAGAACAGGAAGGCTCAAGAGTCACTATATGTCAGCATTTGTATCTATAAACATATAAAATGTTTGACTCAAACATTTATTAAGCTACTCCTACAATGTCATTTTTTTTTTTCAAATTTCACCATTTCCATCTTTTAGATTTTATTTTCAACTAAAACCCACAGAATCTTTTAAACAGTGTACCTAGAATCTGTCACATTATTTTAAAAATTTTAGCTGACCTCTCAAAGTCATGAAAAGGCCATTTTGATTTTTCCAACCTACTTTTTAAATCTACTTGCCCTGTCTTACCTCTTTGTGAAGATTAAATTTCAAGCAAAGCTATGCATGTACCAGAATAGGCTCCCATAGGTACAGTACATAAAACTTGATTATTTACAAAGGATAATTTAATCATCTTAATCATAAGCAAACTAGTTAAAAGTGACTTATTCAGTATTACACAATAAATGTTGTACTTATCCAGTTTTACACAATGTATAAGAAGCAGTAATGGTCTGTAGCATGAGGCAATAAAAGAGGTACTTCTTTTCTAGCCTGAATTCGGTCACCTAAGAGCAACATGAATGAAAAAGGCACTGTAAACTTTCTAGGTCGTCATTCAACCATTCATTCATCTGAACACCCAATATGAGCCAGACACTGCTTTAAGCAACAAAATGAACATGATCAGCTTTTTCCATAAAAGAACTGAACACTATCCTAAACAAATGATTTTAAAACAACCTGGCTGATAGGAGGGGCGTTTGGGGGAGAACGGATACATGTATATGCATGGCTGAGTCCCTTGGCTGTTCACTTGAAACTATCACAACATCATTAATCAGCTATACTCCGGTATACAATAAAGAGTTAAAAAGAAAGAAAGAAATCAGGCATCTGAATTGAGAGGAGGAAAAAAAAAAAAACACCAATAAAACAACCTGACTGGGTAATGAGAGATGCCCAGAATATTCTGGAAATACAGAGGAGGAACACTCATGGGCAGGGGAGGTAGGGGTATAAGACATTCTGTTCAAAGTGAGAATGAATAAGCTGAAGTTCACCAGGTTAGAGGGGTGGGAGTAAAGGATCCTCCCTTCCCCTACCAGGCAAAAATGAAAGAAATGAAACAAAACTCTTAAGGGAGTGTGAGGAAGCGGAAAATGGTTTGGTGTTACCAGAGATATACTGCAAGGGGAGTAAATGAAGTCAGAGAGATAGGCAGGGGCTGTATTATGAAACTTGGAGTTATCCATGGGCAATGGGGTACCACAAAAGGATTTAAATAAGCAAAATTTACATTTTAGGAAGATTTTTCTAGTAAGAATAAGGACAAGTGGCACATGCGGAATGGAGAGGCAGCAGCAGTCATTCAGAAAGGGCTGGAACTAGAGCAGTGGCTAGGAGGGAGGGGGAAGATGGGATGAATTTGAGAAATACTGAGGAAGTAGAATCAGAAGGTTTAGTAACTCAGTGGCTGTAGGAGGTAAGGCAGAAGCATGAGTCAAAAGTGAGTCCTCGTTCTCTAATCCGGTATGTTTCAACCTTTATGACTACAATCCATATTAGAACATTCTCCAGCACAGCCCAGGACAAGTATTTATGAATATTTGTACACACATACCAATGAAATGAAAAGCTTCACAAAATAACTGCCTTCTTTTGTGTTAAACACCTAATATTTTCTATTATCCCACCCACAGGTTTGAAAAAACACTGGTCTGGTTTACGTGATTGGATGTTGGTAGTGCAGATGGTGCTAGTGGTGAAGAATCCGCCTGCCAATTCAGGAGATGATAGAGACTTGGGTTCCATCCCTGCGTTGGGAAGATCCCTTGGAGGAGGGCATGGCAACCTACTCCAGTATTCTTGCCTGGAGAATCCCAAGGACAGGAGTCTTGTGGGCCACTGTCCACAAGGTTACAAAGAGTTGGACGTGACTGAAGTGACCTAGCACAGCACAGCACAGTGCCACACACCAAAAAAAAAAAAGAGAGAAAGAGAAAGAAAATTCAAAAGGCAGCACAGGTTTAACGTGGTTAGAGGTGTTCAAGCAATTCCATTTCTAGGATTTTACAGGTGATGCACTCAGATAAAGGTACAGTGTTCTGGTTTGGTCTCTACCAAGATACCGAACTAGCATAGTTGCTGGCTCCCAGTTGTCCAAGATCAATATCAAATAGACCAAGTAAAAAAAAAAAAAACACCAAGAAAAGAAACTATGAGAAACTTCTGTGGTGGGTATGGAAGATAAAACAGAAAAGAAAACTCAGATATCTGCTTTTCTTCTCTCCCTCACAAATCTTAAGACAACAATGCTTCCCTTATACTTGCCGGGACTCAGATCTCTGGTTCAGAATTCCTTGGGAGCAAATTCAGAACAGGGCAGAATCCTGTGCTGGTGAAGAGTTACGAAAAATGGGTGGAGATGAACTTTGAGAGTGGTTCAGGCCCTCTTCAAATCTTCAGAATGGGCAAATTAAAATTTAAGGAATGTCGTTTTCTTTTTTTACAGCATGGCATGTATGTGTGTTTATTATATTTATATAAATATAAATATATACAAATATTATATATACATGATATGTGTGAAACCTATTCAGAAGAATATATAGCCTGGGAGAGGAGAGGAAGAAGAGGGATAAGGAGATCCTTTCATCATAAAGCCATACTGTTTGAATTTTGGGCCATAAACATATTTTTCTATTAAAAATGTAATTATAAGCACTGAATCAGCTAATACCACTTTTGTGTTGGAAATACTTTAATTGCTTCTATTGGCAATTTCAGTTGTGTCTAACACTGTGCTGACGGCATGGACCACAGCCCACCAGGCTCCTCTGTCCATGGGATTTCCCAGGCAAGGATACTGAAGTGGGTTGCCATTTCCTCCTCCAGGGTAAGGAGTGTCTTCTGATGCTGCTTCCCAGCCACGGATTGGTCGAGTACACCAACCCCTTCCCCTCAACAAAACCTCCAAAGTCCCACAAGAATCTAGGAGATCCAAATTACACAATGAGTAAGTCCGACTTCTGCATCCAACTAGTAGCGTATATGCACATTTTTTTTCAAGCATACATAGAAGATTTTTTTAAAAAAATCATGTGCTAGGACTAGATCATAAAGAAAGTCTCTATTTTAAATAATAAATAACTTACAGGCTATTTTATGGGACCAACATGCAATTAAATTAGAAGTTAATAACAAAAGATACCTTAAAAATACTTGCTTATTTAGAAATTTGAAAACACATATGTTAAACACCTCAAGGGTTAAAGAAATAATCAAAACCTAAACATATTTTTAAATGTTAAAAAAAAAATCTATGGAATGCACCAAAAAATGGTGCTTAAATAGCCATGATAAAAACTTTCAAATTAATGAGTTAAATGTCCATCTTAAGAAATTAAACAATAAAAAGTAGAATAAACCGACTTTCTGTAGTAGAAGAGAAAGAGATAAAAATAACAGACTACTGATTTAGAAATCAAATATACAGCAGAAAACTTGAGCAAAGCCCTAGATAAGTTTTTTGTGGGTGAAAGAAAAAAAATAAAAATTAGGCAACTTTCTGGCAAGAATGATCAAAAAAAGAACAAAAACACAAACAGTGGAAGGGGATGGGAATGCGGTCATGGAGCAGGATAATAGGATTTGATCTAGTCAGGAACATGCAAGAGTGGTTGAAGTTGGTTCTGCTTTAGGCCTTAAGGAGGATAAAAAAACATTCTCTGGTCTTCAGCTTGTCTCTTGGCACCAGGCCACCTCCCACAGTGGCAATGAGAAGAGCTAGAGCGCCACCAATAGGTGTATTTTGTTTTGTTAAAAAAACAAAACAAAACATGAGTCCAGGAGTTGGCCTTTCCCTACCAAGGCCTCAAACTCAATCAGTAAGAAGAATCTTGATGCTACACTCCCTGTACCAGAAACTCCTTAAAACTCTTATGTAAAAGTTTGTGTGTATTCTCCTGGGGAATTGATTTGGGCTTCTGGACCAAGATTCTGGACAAGTTTTCTTTGCGTAAGACATGGAGAACAAGTTCAAAAGTTTGCAAGCATATTTATCTCAGAATTAAGTAGGAAACAAGTCACTGTTCGGTTAAAGATTAAAAAATAAACAGTTAACAGGGTTGGGGGGGTGGGGGGGGGCCTCAGGTGGGAGGGGTCAAAGATATGCCTATGACAGATTTGGAATTATACAGAACTATAAACAAGACTCTGTAAAAGCAAAATTAAAACAATTAAGCAGTTAACACTTCTTACTTAAAGAAATTCAGCTATTTTTTTGGCATGGGAAATGATTTATGATATGTTATAAACATACCATATTTAACAGAAATTTTGACTATATTCATTCTAATATAACTAGTACTATATTTGTAGTTGTAGTTAAGACTTGTTGCAAATGCAGGAAGAAAATCTATTCTTAACTTCAAAAACACTGAGCTGCCGTCTTATTTGGCTTGGACTGTATTAGGGACTGAATGTTTGTGTCCTATCAAAATTTATGCCTTGAAGCTTTAGCCATTCCCCGCCCCCTCCTTGAATACCACCCCCTGCATGAGATGGTACTTGGAGGTGGGGACTTTTGGAGGTAATTAGGTTTAGATAAGGTCATGATGGAGGAGCCCTGAGGATGGGATTAGTGTCCTTATAAGAAGAGATCTCTCTCCATGCATGTAGGCACTGAGGAAAGGCCATGTGAGCACCTGGCAAGATAGGTGGTGGCTGACTACAAGCAAGAAGTGGGCTTTCTACCAGTGAGAACTACAGAACTCTTGGCACACTGCAAGCCTGTTCAAATCCCTGCACTAAGAGACTTCACCAAACTCTAGCTGGGCTTCTAGTAACACAAGGTTGTATCCCATTCAAACACCTGCCTGAGAAAGCTCAACTCCACAGGAATATTTACTGTTTGTTCTAGCCAATATCTTCTGATACACCCCAACCTCCCCTTTTTAGAGCATTTACTAATAAGGGCCACTTCATTCTTGTGAAAAAGCAGTTTAAAAACGTGAACTTTCATGTAATTATTAGGAAGGAGAGCATCTCTGTCAGTCTCTGTGGGAAGATGCTATCTTCACTTTTAAAACTGCCAGCTAACAAACATGGCTGGCCTATTCTCACTTACAAGGACCAACTCTAATTTTTCACTTCTCTGACTCTACCGAGCCCCTGTTATTCCCCCATCCCTCACTCTCCCTTAAATGGCTTACCTCACCTCTGCACAAATTGGAATGGTGCTCAGCAGTTTCCTCCGTCAGTTGTTGTTAAACAAAATGTTTTTCCCTGCTTTAACTAATGTCCAACAGTATTTATCTCGGACATCAGACACTGGATTTGCTGGCACCTTGATTTTGTATTTCCCAGCCTCCAGAACTGTGAGAAATAAATTTCTGTTGTTTATGCCACCTAGTCAATGGTATCTTGTTATAATGGCCTGCGTAGACTAAGACTAGCTGCCATAACAAAATAATACAGAATTGGTAGGCTGAACAACAGAATTTTTTTTTTAAAGATTTATTTATTTATTTATTTATTTATTTTGGTGGGGGTGGGAGGGAGCAGAGCAAGCGGGCCACTTCCATTGTTCTTTCATTTCTCCATTTTCATCCGTCTTTGTTCTTTGGCTCGCGTGGGCCTCCCATCACGGTGGCCTCCGTTGTCGCAGAGCACCGGCTCTGGGTGCATGCGCCCCAGAGCTCCGGCTCGGTAATTGGACACATGGGTCCAGCCGCTCCATGGCACGTGGGATCTTCCCAGGCCAGGGATCGAACTGGCGCCCCGTGCACTGCAAGGCGGTGTCCTTACCCACTGGACCACCAGGGAAGCCCCTGAACAACAGAAATTTATTTTTCACAATTCTGGAGGCTGGGAAGTACAACAAGATGCCAATGAGGTGGGTTTCTGGAGAGACCTCTATTCCTGTCTTGTCCTCTTTCTGAACGGAGAGGGAAATGGCAACCCACTCCAGTCTTCTTGCCTGGAGAATCCCCATGGGCAGAGGAACCTGACAGGCTTGCAGTCCATGGGGTCACACAGAGTCAGACACAACTGAAGTGACTACTCATCAGCAGTCCTTCCTGGGTGGGTACAGGGTAAGCTTTCTGGTGGCTCTTCTTTTCTTCTTTTATGTTTTTTATTATTTTACTTTTGATTTTTATAGTGTTTTGTTGTTTACAGATATATATAATCTAGATTAGTCATATGTATATACCTGGCTCCCATCCCTCTTCCACCCTGGCTCTTCTTAAGGAGCACTATCCTTTCAGATCAGGGGCCCGTCCTTCCAACCTCATTTAACCTTAATTATTTCCTTAGAGGCCCCATCTTCAAATATAATCAACCACACTGGGAGTTAGAGTTTCAACATATGGATGTGGAGGTGGGTGAGGAACCACAAACACTCAGTCTATAACAACTGCCAATACTGAGGAGTTAAATGTAATTTCCTATTCTGAGTATTTTATCTGGACACCTCAGTTTTCGCAGTTCATTGAGAGAGATTACTCCTATAGCTAAAGAGTTCTATAGTGGAAAATTACTTGGGCTATCAATAGGATCTACACAAAAAGAAATTTAGGATTCACGTTACTGTACTTACTTTCTCCAAAATTCCTGAAAGTTCTTCAAAACAAAAAGTGATAAACAACTTGAGCTTAGGACTATAATGCTTTTGCAAAAGTTACTAGTTCTCAAAGTGCCCCATATCACAAACAAAAAAAAACCTCTCAAAACTCAATAATAAGAAAACAACCCAGTAAAAAAAATGGACAAAAGATTTTAGCAGATACTTCACCAAAGAAAATACACAGATGGCAAATAATTACATGGAAAAATGCTCAACATAATTGGTGATTAGGGAAATGCAAATGAAACCACAATGAAATACCACTACACTCTTTATTAGAATGGTTCATTTTTTTTTTTTTTAAACTGCCCTTACCAAGCGCTGGTGAGGATACAGAGAAACTGGATCACTTGTACATTATTCACAGGAATGTAAAATAGCACAGCCACTTTGGAAAAGGGTTTGTGCTCAGCTGCTTTAGTCGTGTCATACTCTTTGCAACCCTAGGAACTGTAGCCTGCCAGGTTCCTTTGTCCATAGGGACTTCCTAGGCAAGAATATGGGAGTAGGTTGTCACTTCCTTCGCTGGAGAAGGGTTTAGCAGAGTCTTATAAAGTTTAATATACAATTTCCATATGATCAGAAATCTCATTCCTAGGTATTCGTTCAAGTGAAATGAAAGCTTACATCTACTCAAAAACCCTGTATGCAAATGTTTCTGGTAGCTTTCTTCATAATTACCAGAATTTGTAAACAACCCAAATGTCCTTCAGCTGGTGAATGGATATGTGGTACATTCATAATACGGACTACTACTCAGCAATGAAAAGGAACTGACATTGTTAAGTCAGTTTCAAAGCAACATAGCTATGGGGCTTAAAGTTCATTTCATGAATGAAAATAATAAATATCAGTACCTTGATCTTATAGACACTGATGACAAAAGGTGAAATATTATATTTATGTAATATACCAAGTTGCTAAATATATTAATAGAACCACAAAACAGAATTATGAATTGTATAATTACAAAGAATTTTTCATCTCATTTCATCTATTCTTAATCTAATTTTATATACTATTACCTTCCTTCTGTTCACTCAGATTTGCCTTAACGCTTCTTTCAGTACTTACCTCTTCTCATGAGATGCTCTGAGAATTAAAGAACTGGAAGGGATCTTAGGAAATTGAGGGCTGGAAAAACTAAATGAGTTGATCAGTGACATATAGTACAGGACAAAACATGAATTAAAACCTCATTCCCATACACTTTCCACTTCATGTGCTTTCCCCCTTTTCCACTTTATATGACTGAAGAAATTGGAACCTTCACACACTGCTGGTGAAAATTTAAATAGGGCATGCACTTTGAAAAATAGTTTGGCAGATTCTCAAAAAGTTAAACATAGAGTTACTATATGACCTAGGAATTCCACTCCTAAGTATACATCCAAGAGAAGTTAAAACATTCTCCCACACAAAAGCTTGTATACTAATATTCATAGCAGCATTATTTGTCATGGCCAAAGAGTGGAAATAAGCCAAATGCCCATCAATTGATGAATGGATAAACAAAATGGACAGTAAAATAAATAAAATGTATTTATAAATAAGATGAAATAAAATATCTATTCTATATTAAGGTTACTCAGCAATAAAAAGGAATGAACTATTGATATATACTATAACATGGATGAATCTCAAAAACATGCTTAAGTGAAAGTCACAAAAGAACACATATTACATGATTCTACTGATCAATGTCCTAAAAACACAAAATCTATAGAGACTGAAAGTAAAATTGTAGTTTCCAGGGGCTGAGGGAATTAGGGACTAACTACTTATGGGTCTAAATTTCTTATGTGAGGGAATATTTTCATATTCTAAAATCACATCATATTGATGGAAACATAACCCTGTGAACTTGTTGTGTGCATATTAGTTATCTCAATAAAACTCTTTTTAAATGAATACACAAAGAACTATTATATTTATGTAATATACCAAGTTGCTAAATATATTAATAGAACCACAAAACAGAATTATGAATTGTATAATTACAAAGAATTTTTCATCTCATTTCATCTATTCTTAATCTAATTTTATATACTATTACCTTCCTTCTGTTCACTCAGATTTGCCTTAACGCTTCTTTCAGTACTTACCTCTTCTCATGAGATGCTCTGAGAATTAAAGAACTGGAAGGGATCTTAGGAAATTGAGGGCTGGAAAAACTAAATGAGTTGATCAGTGACATATAGTACAGGACAAAACATGAATTAAAACCTCATTCCCATACACTTTCCACTTCATGTGCTTTCCCCCTTTTCCACTTTATATGACTGAAGAAATTGGAACCTTCACACACTGCTGGTGAAAATTTAAATAGGGCATGCACTTTGAAAAATAGTTTGGCAGATTCTCAAAAAGTTAAACATAGAGTTACTATATGACCTAGGAATTCCACTCCTAAGTATACATCCAAGAGAAGTTAAAACATTCTCCCACACAAAAGCTTGTATACTAATATTCATAGCAGCATTATTTGTCATGGCCAAAGAGTGGAAATAAGCCAAATGCCCATCAATTGATGAATGGATAAACAAAATGGACAGTAAAATAAATAAAATGTATTTATAAATAAGATGAAATAAAATATCTATTCTATATTAAGGTTACTCAGCAATAAAAAGGAATGAACTATTGATATATACTATAACATGGATGAATCTCAAAAACATGCTTAAGTGAAAGTCACAAAAGAACACATATTACATGATTCTACTGATCAATGTCCTAAAAACACAAAATCTATAGAGACTGAAAGTAAAATTGTAGTTTCCAGGGGCTGAGGGAATTAGGGACTAACTACTTATGGGTCTAAATTTCTTATGTGAGGGAATATTTTCATATTCTAAAATCACATCATATTGATGGAAACATAACCCTGTGAACTTGTTGTGTGCATATTAGTTATCTCAATAAAACTCTTTTTAAATGAATACACAAAGAACTAGTTATTTCCTTTAAGGAACAACAACTTTATGTAAAGGGTTTAAAATGTGTCGACACATTTGACCCTTCTGCCATCAAGAGAACCCCTCCTTTTGGATGGGGCTTGTCTCAACCAACAAAATATGGCAGAGACTTTCCCAGGTGGTCCAGTGGTTAGGACTCTGGGTCCACTGCAGGGGACACAGGTTCCATCCCTGGTCTGGTCGGGGAACTAAGATCTTGAATTCTACATGCCATGAGGTGTGGCCAAAAAAATTTAAAAATTTAAAAAATATGACAGAAGTAATGCTATATCACTTAAGAGGCTAGTTAGAAAAAGCCATACAGCTTCTACCAGTCTCAGGACACTCACCCGTGGAACCCAGCCATCATGCTGTGGGGAAGACCAGGCTACACGAAGAGGCCCCTGGCCCTCAGCCCCAGCTGAGCTTCCAGCCAAAAGCCAGCATCAACTTGCCAGCCAGCTCTGTGATTAAGTCATACTGAAAGCAGATCCTCCAGCCTCCAGTCAAGCTGCCGTGGTTGAAGCCACAAAAAGCAGAGAGCCAAGCCGGCTAAGCCCCACACAAATTGCAAAACTGTGAGCAAAATAAGTACTTGCCATTATTCTATGACATTAAGTTTGGGGGTAGTTTGATAGGCAACCATGGATAATTAGAATACCTTAGGTACTTAAAAGGCTAAACACAGCATCTAGCCCTCTACTCAACATAGACACTTCTGACCAACATGGAGATTAGTTCTTCACAAAGCCACCCCTTCTGGTGATGAAAACCCTAAGTTATGATCTGTCTTGTATTCAGACTGGTTCTGCCTTGCCCAAGTTCCATCCTCAGAGGTGATCAGTACTGTCTAACCTCAGGATAGGCCTTTACCTTCCTAAAGAGTAGAGAAATCTTGACAAAGTTTCATTTTGTAGCTGAGGAACCTTAACGGATATAAGATACATGGTCCATACTCAAAACCACAACTTGCACACCTATGCCATCATTTCTATCATCTAGAAATTATTCATATCCCACTGGAAACCATGTGGGATATGAATAACTAGAAAATGAAAGCTATTTTTCTGTACTAGTCACCCTCCCATTGTATTGAAATATTTCCTGTTTTAACTTTTAAAAGGTCAGTTAGCTCTTTAAAGGCAGAGAAAATAATTCTTGTCATTGTGAGTTTTCCCTGGTTGTTTGAGTACATATATATTGAACAATTTGCCTAGCTATGGGAAGCAGCATACAGGTAACAAGGATACAAGCCTTTCTTTCCAAATGATTTAAACACACGTCCTACAATCCAAAATATTTTGCATATTGTCCATGTAGTGACTGTACAAGAAGCTTTTTTTTTCTCTTTTTCAAAGTCAGCAACAGAAAATGAGCTTCTTACACTGTTGATTACAGTATATTAGTTGTCATGACAATACTGAGTCCCCAAACATTCTTTCTAATTGAGACAGTTTTTTTCCAGCCTCAGTCCCCTAAGACTGACCCAATTACACAACTCAAAATCCAAAACCCTGAGGGTGTCTCTCAGTAAAGGTACTCTGATTACATAACCTAAGGAAAAAATCTAAACACCACTTTTCCAAGTTGCAAGGAGACTTCTCAGGCATTGCACTTTGTTTTTACAGCTAAGTCTTACAAGTTATTTTCTGATATAACTTTAAAATTGCTTATATTTCACAATTACTTGTTGGAGACCTAGATTTTTAATACAAACTATTCAGCTAACATACTTCCAACATATCTCATTTATGTTCTCTGGGCTGTATTTACATCCTGTTTCTTTTCAGGTACAATTAAAATCTGGGAGCAAGCAAGACCATGCTAACCTCAGTAAAAGTACCCCTGGATTAATAGAGAACATACGCATACTATCCATATTGAGCTCATGAGAGGTAAGGAGCTAGAAAAAACCTTTACAACCATATAAAATTTAGCATTCCATGATAAATTAGAGATGCCCAAGAATGAATTCTCAGTAATTCCAAAAGAAAAAAAATTCCCCAAAGAAAAAGCAATGTGGGGACATGTGGTATATCTCAGTTGTCTCAAAATGTAAGCTGGTAATTCTCTTTCTCTAAAAGTCTAGAAGATTTTTTAAAAAGGGGGTTGTTCTCAGACAGAAAAGTACAGTACTTTCCACTTCTACATTATAAAATGGTGCTATCCCAAAGGAAATTTGCTGTATGACTCAGGGAACTCAAACCTAGGCTCTGTAACAACCTAGAGGGGTGGGAAAGGGTGGGAGGGAGGTTCAAGAGGGAGGGGACATATGTACACCTATGTCTAATTCATGTTGATGTATGGCAGGAATCAAACCAATAATGTAAATCAATCATCAATTTAAAATAAATATAATTAAAAAATAAAATGCTATCAGATACGGATAAAAGAGGATAAATAGACTAAGCAACCCTGTGAAACAGGGGAAGAAAGATGGGCTGAAAAGACAGGGCTGAGAAGTCTAAAAAAAAAGCATGGCCAATTTTGTCCAAATCCAAAATGAGGGTGTCTCTCAGTAAAGTGTACTTTCTTGATTACATAACCTTTTTAAGGAAAAGTCCCTAAGACTGACCCAATTACACAACTCAAAATCCAAAACCCTGAGGGTGTCTCTCAGTAAAGGTACTCTGATTACATAACCTAAGGAAAAATCTAAACACCACTTTTCCAAGTTGCAAGGAGACTTCTCAGGCATTGCACTTTGTTTTACAGCTAAGTCTTACAAGTTATTTTCTGATATAACTTTAAAATTGCTTATATTTCACAATTACTTGTTGGAGACCTAGATTTTTAATACAAACTATTCAGCTAACATACTTCCAACATATCTCATTTATGTTCTCTGGGCTGTATTTACATCCTGTTTCTTTTCAGGTACAATTAAAATCTGGGAGCAAGCAAGACCATGCTAACCTCAGTAAAAGTACCCCTGGATTAATAGAGAACATACGCATACTATCCATATTGAGCTCATGAGAGGTAAGGAGCTAGAAAAAACCTTTACAACCATATAAAATTTAGCATTCCATGATAAATTAGAGATGCCCAAGAATGAATTCTCAGTAATTCCAAAAGAAAAAAAATTCCCCAAAGAAAAAGCAATGTGGGGACATGTGGTATATCTCAGTTGTCTCAAAATGTAAGCTGGTAATTCTCTTTCTCTAAAAGTCTAGAAGATTTTTAAAAGGGGTTGTTCTCAGACAGAAAAGTACAGTACTTTCCACTTCTACATTATAAAATGGTGCTATCCCAAAGGAAATTTGCTGTATGACTCAGGGAACTCAAACCTAGGCTCTGTAACAACCTAGAGGGGTGGGAAAGGGTGGGAGGGAGGTTCAAGAGGGAGGGGACATATGTACACCTATGTCTAATTCATGTTGATGTATGGCAGGAATCAAACCAATAATGTAAATCAATCATCAATTTAAAATAAATATAATTAAAAAATAAAATGCTATCAGATACGGATAAAAGAGGATAAATAGACTAAGCAACCCTGTGAAACAGGGGAAGAAAGATGGGGCTGAAAAAGACAGGGCTGAGAAGTCTATAAAAAAGCATCCAATTTTTAAAATTTGACATTAGAAGAACTGAGTCTGTGTGAATAAAGTCTGCTGGGGACTGGAAATCATGTGAGATGGTCTATGAAATCATGCCATAACTAAGACATTTACCATAAAGCATTCACGGATAAAGATAGATTTTATTAAGCAAGGAGTTGTACTAACTGTTCATAACACTCATTTACAACTTTCTCATTTTGTTTGGAAGAGAAAAAAAATTAATGATCTATCAAAGCATTTTACTAAACATAAATGGAGAACTATGTAGAAAGAGGAAGCATTATGAAATTTATGACTAAGTATGTTTTGTGTAAGACTCTAAGACTGTTCAAAGGTAATGAACATGTTCAAAGGTAGTGGATGTGTTCAAAGGTTTTTGGTTTCTGGCTATAGAGAAAAGTAAAAGTAAGGGCATTTTCATTCATGAAAGCAACAGTAAGATAGTGCCTAGCTTATGCTTGTCATTTTCAACTTACAGTCTTAACACACATTCCAAGATTGATTCGATTTTCATTACTCCTTTCGGGTAATCAGAAAAGGAGGGAAAGCAAAGAGGTATGTCAACGATTCACTTCGTCACTGAGAAAATCCAGCAGTGGAATATATCAGGAGGCACCAAAGAGATTTACTAGCTAGGGCAGACAAAAGAGAAAACAGCCACAGAAAGAACATAAGCCGCAAAAGAGATGAGGTCAGTCCCATATGTAACTCGAGGACTGGACAAAAACCCTGCTTGGTGCTGCAAGGGAAACGAGCAGATGGGAGATTTGGGGCATTCCAGGTTCTCCTTCTCTGGAGTCCATCCTCGGTCTGGAAGGCAGGATGCAGAGAGCAGGGAAAGCCCGCAGGGTCCAACAGACTGGACAATGAGCCTTAGTGCCCCTTCCAGAGCTGCACCGCCCTCCGTTGAGCCTTCTCTTAAGGTTCAATTTCACGGCTCCCCCAAAAGTCATTCACTTCGACTTCAACAACTCGCGGGAGAGAGCGCGCGCGCAGGAGCAGTAGCTGCTGGGTCCGCCCCCCTAGCGCTGCCCAGCCGCGGGAGACCCTCGCCAAGCTGGCTCAAAATATTTTAAAAAAATGCATTGGGGGGGGTTTTGAAAGACATAGATTATTAAGCATAGAAGAACTGAGTCTGTGTGAATAAAGTCTGCTGGGGACTGGAAATCATGTGAGATGGTCTATGAAATCATGCCATAACTAAGACATTTACCATAAAGCATTCACGGATAAAGATAGATTTTATTAAGCAAGGAGTTGTACTAACTGTTCATAACACTCATTTACAACTTTCTCATTTTGTTTGGAAGAGAAAAAAAATTAATGATCTATCAAAGCATTTTACTAAACATAAATGGAGAACTATGTAGAAAGAGGAAGCATTATGAAATTTATGACTAAGTATGTTTTGTGTAAGACTCTAAGACTGTTCAAAGGTAATGAACATGTTCAAAGGTAGTGGATGTGTTCAAAGGTTTTTGGTTTCTGGCTATAGAGAAAAGTAAAAGTAAGGGCATTTTCATTCATGAAAGCAACAGTAAGATAGTGCCTAGCTTATGCTTGTCATTTTCAACTTACAGTCTTAACACACATTCCAAGATTGATTCGATTTTCATTACTCCTTTCGGGTAATCAGAAAAGGAGGGAAAGCAAAGAGGTATGTCAACGATTCACTTCGTCACTGAGAAAATCCAGCAGTGGAATATATCAGGAGGCACCAAAGAGATTTACTAGCTAGGGCAGACAAAAGAGAAAACAGCCACAGAAAGAACATAAGCCGCAAAAGAGATGAGGTCAGTCCCATATGTAACTCGAGGACTGGACAAAAACCCTGCTTGGTGCTGCAAGGGAAACGAGCAGATGGGAGATTTGGGGCATTCCAGGTTCTCCTTCTCTGGAGTCCATCCTCGGTCTGGAAGGCAGGATGCAGAGAGCAGGGAAAGCCCGCAGGGTCCAACAGACTGGACAATGAGCCTTAGTGCCCCTTCCAGAGCTGCACCGCCCTCCGTTGAGCCTTCTCTTAAGGTTCAATTTCACGGCTCCCCCAAAAGTCATTCACTTCGACTTCAACAACTCGCGGGAGAGAGCGCGCGCGCAGGAGCAGTAGCTGCTGGGTCCGCCCCCCTAGCGCTGCCCAGCCGCGGGAGACCCTCGCCAAGCTGCTCAGCAGGACTAAGGCCAGACGCTACGGGACTCTGGTTACCTTCTCGCGCTGGTCCCAACTGTACTGCTTCGGCTGCTCTTCCTCGTTCTCCCGCTGAGACTCCTTAGCCTTCCGCTTCTTAGAGAAGAAGCAACCCATGGTCTCGGCCCGCGGGGTCTCACTGGCCGCTGCTCTTCTTCGGCCCGCTGGCTCAGGCACCTTCTGCAGTTGGGGTGTGGTGTGAACCCCGGGCTCCCGAGCTCGGTAGCTCTTTGAACACCACTTCGCGAAACCGCCCAGGTCACCCGCAGCCCAGGTTCGCCCGGCAGGCCCAACACCCCTTCCCTTTTTCCTCTTCTGGTAGCCCTGACGACCCACCTCAGCCAATGACCGCTCAGCGCTCGGGAAGCCAATCAAAGCCCGGCGAGCAGCCGAGTGTGACTTAAGAAGAGAGCTTGACGCACGCGCACAACCAATCAGCGCCCGGATCATGCTCCAGGCTCCAGAGGCGGGATCAGCCGGCTCCAGCGCACTCAGGACAGACCTAGCCCCTAGCCCTGCCCCGCCCCCTCTTAGGACTCAGCTGGACTGTCCGGCTCTCGGGAGTGCAGCCACGACAGCCAGGGTTTTTTTTCCCCCTTAGGTTCTCAGTTTCCACGTTTTAGATGAGGAAGCGCTCCCTACCTTTTGATGCTATTGGTGAGGGAACAGGAATTCCTGACTCAGCAGGGCTTATTTTTTGCCCTAGATTCCTGTTCCATTTGATGAGGAAGCGCTCCCTACCTTTTGATGCTATTGGTGAGGGAACAGGAATTCCTGCTAGCTCAGGAAGGGCCCTGAAATTCTCTGGCCTCACTCCTCATCACTGGAGTCCACCCGGTCTGGAAGGCAGGATGCAGAGAGCAGGGAAAGCCCGCAGGGTCCAACAGACTGGACAATGAGCCTTAGTGCCCCTTCCAGAGCTGCACCGCCCTCCGTTGAGCCTTCTCTTAAGGTTCAATTTCACGGCTCCCCCAAAAGTCATTCACTTCGACTTCAACAACTCGCGGGAGAGAGCGCGCGCGCAGGAGCAGTAGCTGCTGGGTCCGCCCCCCTAGCGCTGCCCAGCCGCGGGAGACCCTCGCCAAGCTGCTCAGCAGGACTAAGGCCAGACGCTACGGGACTCTGGTTACCTTCTCGCGCTGGTCCCAACTGTACTGCTTCGGCTGCTCTTCCTCGTTCTCCCGCTGAGACTCCTTAGCCTTCCGCTTCTTAGAGAAGAAGCAACCCATGGTCTCGGCCCGCGGGGTCTCACTGGCCGCTGCTCTTCTTCGGCCCGCTGGCTCAGGCACCTTCTGCAGTTGGGGTGTGGTGTGAACCCCGGGCTCCCGAGCTCGGTAGCTCTTTGAACACCACTTCGCGAAACCGCCCAGGTCACCCGCAGCCCAGGTTCGCCCGGCAGGCCCAACACCCCTTCCCTTTTTCCTCTTCTGGTAGCCCTGACGACCCACCTCAGCCAATGACCGCTCAGCGCTCGGGAAGCCAATCAAAGCCCGGCGAGCAGCCGAGTGTGACTTAAGAAGAGAGCTTGACGCACGCGCACAACCAATCAGCGCCCGGATCATGCTCCAGGCTCCAGAGGCGGGATCAGCCGGCTCCAGCGCACTCAGGACAGACCTAGCCCCTAGCCCTGCCCCGCCCCCTCTTAGGACTCAGCTGGACTGTCCGGCTCTCGGGAGTGCAGCCACGACAGCCAGGGTTTTTTTTTTTTTTTTTCCCCCTTAGGTTCTCAGTTTCCAAGTTTTAGATGAGGAAGCGCTCCCTACCTTTTTGATGCTATTGGTGAGGGAACAGGAATTCCTGCTAGCTCAGGAAGGGCCCTGAAATTCTCTGGCCTCACTCCTCATCACCCATCCCCCGATCCCACGTCGTCTGGCCAGTGAGGAAGACGACGGAAATTTCCCCCTCCACCTTCCGGATCGTCCTTGTCCTCTCTTCCGTGCTTTCTTAGAACTTCCAGGAATGACTAAAATGGAACAAGAACTTAGAAGAATAATTATTTTTCTAGTGTCTCCTTGGAACTGAATTTCTTGAGACCAAAAGCCCTGTCTTTTTTTTTCAAATCCACCAAGCCTTGCACAACTCCACACTAGTTGCTCAATAAGACAATTGTCAAATGAATGCTTGCACACTAGTGAAGGAAACATTTACAAACTTTCCCTATTCTTTCCAAAAAAAACTGACTAAAGTGGAGGGGTGCTGGGAGAGTGACAGTAACAGGGTTCTCTTCACAGAGTTTATAGCCCGATGGAGGACGTACGCATTGCCATATATAACTATCAGATATGTTCTTAGCAAATGGTATAGAGTTTGTCTGAAGATATTTTTAAAATACATATTAAATATTAACATTTGCTATGCTTGGGATGAATTTTACAGTACACATGTATTGCTTGTGTAATAGAAAAGGTTAGTTGTTGGTTTCATTCCCTGAGCACAGTATTTTGGCATTTGGTAGGGCATCAAAGAGGCTTCCCTTGGTAGCTCATATGGTAAAGAATCTGCCTGCAATGCAGGAGACTCACATTCAATCCCTGCGTGGAGAAGATCCCCCTGGAGAAGGGCATAGCAACCCAGTCCAGTGTGCTTGCTTGGAGAATCCCATGGACAGACCACAAGGTCACAAAGACTCAGACATGACTGAGCGACTAACACTTTTAGAGTATCAAATGCAGATGAGTTTGGGCTTAAATTTGGTTAACTTTCTACTTTCCCACACTTATTCACATCTAGTGTATCTCCGTAATGAGCCTCTGACCTCACTTGAGCATTCGGAATGTTCCCTTTTTCACTTCCTGCCATTTATTGCACAATCAGGAAGAAAAGTGCATGTGCTCAAGTAGTAGAAATGACTGTGAATTTAAGTTCCAGGTCTTAGGCAATAGAGTCTTTACCCAGTACACACTTTTTTCTTCTTTAGAGATGAAAAAATCTGTGACAGCGTTTTGGATAAGACCCTTAGCTGTTTTATATTCATAGAAGGTTAAAATTGTGACCACCATATAGTACAGTGGAGGAAACAGAGGTAAAGGGACTGGTCTGTAACCAATGAGAGTGGTTAGACAGGGTATAGACAAATCCAGAGCTTGTGCTATTCAGTGTTCCCTCCTCCTAAATTTGTTCTCTGATTCATCTGAAAGAAGTAAAGAAGTATCTGCTAAGCCTAGGAAGGAACATTAAAAACAAACTTTCCTATCATCTTAGTTGCTCAATAAGACAATTGTCAAATGAATGCTTGCACACTAGTGAAGGAAACATTTACAAACTTTCCTATTCTTTCCAACACTGACTAAAGTGGAGGGGTGCTGGGAGAGTGACAGTAACAGGGTTCTCTTCACAGAGTTTATAGCCCGATGGAGGACGTACGCATTGCCATATATAACTATCAGATATGTTCTTAGCAAATGGTATAGAGTTTGTCTGAAGATATTTTTAAAATACATATTAAATATTAACATTTGCTATGCTTGGGATGAATTTTACAGTACACATGTATTGCTTGTGTAATAGAAAAGGTTAGTTGTTGGTTTCATTCCCTGAGCACAGTATTTTGGCATTTGGTAGGGCATCAAAGAGGCTTCCCTTGGTAGCTCATATGGTAAAGAATCTGCCTGCAATGCAGGAGACTCACATTCAATCCCTGCGTGGAGAAGATCCCCCTGGAGAAGGGCATAGCAACCCAGTCCAGTGTGCTTGCTTGGAGAATCCCATGGACAGACCACAAGGTCACAAAGACTCAGACATGACTGAGCGACTAACACTTTTAGAGTATCAAATGCAGATGAGTTTGGGCTTAAATTTGGTTAACTTTCTACTTTCCCACACTTATTCACATCTAGTGTATCTCCGTAATGAGCCTCTGACCTCACTTGAGCATTCGGAATGTTCCCTTTTTCACTTCCTGCCATTTATTGCACAATCAGGAAGAAAAGTGCATGTGCTCAAGTAGTAGAAATGACTGTGAATTTAAGTTCCAGGTCTTAGGCAATAGAGTCTTTACCCAGTACACACTTTTTTCTTCTTTAGAGATGAAAAAATCTGTGACAGCGTTTTGGATAAGACCCTTAGCTGTTTTATATTCATAGAAGGTTAAAATTGTGACCACCATATAGTACAGTGGAGGAAACAGAGGTAAAGGGACTGGTCTGTAACCAATGAGAGTGGTTAGACAGGGTATAGACAAATCCAGAGCTTGTGCTATTCAGTGTTCCCTCCTCCTAAATTTGTTCTCTGATTCATCTGAAAGAAGTAAAGAAGTATCTGCTAAGCCTGCTGACGTCTCTGGAAGTTCTGTCTCACAGTGATGTTGTTCTTCTTCATGAACAAACAACAAAATTAGTTTTAGAGAAACAATTCCTAAAATTCTCATAATTTCGAAGTATTCATTAAAGAGAAACTTAAAATCTATATCCAACAGTGATATTTTTAGGGATCCTTAAACAATATTGAAGATAAAAATCCCCTTTCTGTTAAATCCCATCCCACCATCACTCCTGACCAAAAATAATTTAATAATTAAAATATTTAAACTGAGGCATGTTCAAAGCCAATGAACAAAGCTAGTGCTGGAGTTCGCTCATGCTCTTTCTTTCTTACTTACGTTTTCTTCTTTTCTCCTCCCTCCCAATCCCTGCCAAAGAATTCTCATTACCAGTTTTTTTTTCTGCAAACCAGCTCTCTTTACTTACTCATTAAAATGCACATGGCTAAGAACTGTCATCCCACCCTGATTCCTCATTCCTTTCTATCAAAGTGCATGCTGCTGCTGCATAGTCACTTCAGTCATGTCTGACTCTGTGCGACCCCATGGACTGCAGCCCAGTCAGGCCTCTCTGTCCAGGCAAGAATACTGGAGTGGGTTGCCATGCCCTCCTCCAGGGGAATCTTCCCAACCCAAGGATGGAACCCAAGTCGCCTGCAATGCAGGCAGATTCCTCACCCTGAGCTATCAGGGAATATATATATATATATATTTGAGCCCGGGTGGACTGCAGCTCGCCAGATTTCTCTGTCCATGGAATTTTCCAGGCAAGAATACTGGAATGGGTTGCCATTTCATTATCCACTAAGTGCATGCTACAATCTCTGTATTTTAGTTCAGATTCTCAAGCAAGATAACCAGATGAATTGCCGGCCAGTCAGCAATAGAGTAGTTACCCATCAGTCAAGTGGACAACCCTGGTCTAATTGCCACAGCTAGTCGATGAGTTCTATATTGCAAACCCGAATGGGGAGCAGGTCCTAAAAGGGTACCTGTGCTGGAAGTCCTAACTCTACAGAGTCCAGAAGGAAATTGGTCACTCCTTCCTGTAATCCTCCTATTTATTCTCTTGTGACTTGTTTTCTATAGAAAGCTATCCTTCATGTTCTGTCAAATAAGTGAATGTTCATCTGTATTCAAAAGCTGAGTTGTGGGTTTGCACTTGGCCACAAGCTACAGCTATGGTCTGGGTCTCCTAAGTGTTTTGACCACGGAAATGACAGAGTTACCTATCAGAAAACAGCACTGAAGACATATATCTTCACAGCATGAATAAGCCAGTTACTCCAGCAATGGTGACTGGAAAAGCCCCTTTTCTCAAGTTGACCTGACCCATGCTTGCTAACCCCATACTCACCTAAGGAAACACTTTACAAGAGAAGGAGAAAGGAAGAGAGGAGTGTTTCCGTGATCCATTGCTGCTTAACAAACTAAATGGCTTAAAACAACAATTATTTATTTTCCTCATGAATATGCATAAGCAGGTCAAGAAGCAACTGTTAGAACCAGACATGGAATAATGGACTGGTTTCCAATTGGGAAGGGAGTACATCAAGGCTGTATATTGTCACCCTACTTATTTAACTTATATGCAGAGTACATCATGTAAAATGCCAGGTTGGATGAATTACAAGCTGCAATCAAGATTGTTGGGAGAAATAGACACCACTCTTATGGCAGAAAATGAAGAGGAACTAAAGAGCCTCTTGATGAGGGTAAAAGAGGAGAGTGAAAAAGCTAGGTTAAAACTGAATATTATAAAAACTAAGATCATGGCATCCGGTCCCATCACTTCATGGTAAGTAGATGTGGAAACAATGGAAACAGTGAAAGACTTTATTTTCTTCGGCTCCAAAATCACTGTGAACAGTGACTGCAGCCATGAAATTAAAAGATGCTTGCTCCTTGGAAGAAAAGCTATGACAAACCTAGACAATGTGTTCAAAAGCAGAGACATCACTTTGCCAACAGAAGTGCATATAGTCAAAGCTATGGTTTTCCCAGTAGTCATGTATGCATTGAGAGTTAGAAGGCTGAGCACGGAAGAATTGATGTTTTCAAACTGTGGTGCTAGAGAAGACTCTTGAGAGTCCTTTGGACAGAAAGGAAATCAAACCAGTCAAACCTAAAGGAAATCAACCCTGAATATTCATTGGAAGGACTGATGCTGAAGCTGAAGATTCTCAAGAACCACATCAGCCAAGGAAATAAGAGAGGTTCCAAGTCACATTAAGGTTTCAAATAGGAGCCAACCTACTACATCATTTTACTTATCTGTTGATGGTGCCTGTCTTTTGAATAGGTATCTCAGATCTTCCACCGACTCACAGGTATATTGTTCCTTGTGACCTGTGAGGTTTCTGAAGGTAAATGCTGTAGTCTATGCAAATGTACCCAACTAGATATCCCCTGCAGTTGGACAATCATGGAAGTGTTTAAAATTATAAGAGCCCTTCCATTTTGGCAATAGTTGGTATTGGGGAGACCCTATTTCCAGGTTTTAAGAACTTGGTCCCTGGGATTTATTTCTGCAGGAACTGCTCCTTCCTCTCTATTTTTAGGAGGAGCCAGCAATGCCTTGTGGGCATAGTCCTGGATTGCCTTCTGACCTTATCCTAGATTAATAACATATTTATATTATATTATTAATATATATTTATATATATTAATAATATATTTATATCTCAGTGCCTGGTTCACTTCCTCATCCAGTAGAATGTAAGAAAAACCTTCCTATAGGTCATTTCAAATGCACTAAGTCTCAGACCACTCCTGGGGGCTACATGTACCCTGAGGAGTACAACAGGAAGCAGACTGGTCCAGGCTTCATGAGCTTCTTGGCAGAGCTTTGGTAAGGTTTTCTTTAAAGTATGGTTCATTTTCTCTACTTTCCTTAAAGACCAGGGAGACCAAGAAGTGTGTAGCTTGTAGTCTATCCCTAGGGCCACTGTGAGCCCCTGTGTGATTCTGGTTATAAATGAAGGCCCATTATTGCTCTGGAGGGACTTTGGAAGTCCAAACAGAGGAATTATTTCTTCTAAAAGGGACTTAAAGATGTCCTTAGTCTTTTCTGATTGGGTGGGAAAGACTTCAACCAATCCTGTGGAAGTATCAACAAACACAAAAAGATGATTATATCCTGACTGTGGGGGCATTTGGGTGAAATCAGACTGTCAGCCTTCCTCCACATACGTGCCTCAGTGTTGGATTGGTCTGAGTAATGAAGGGGAGATTGGATCTGTCTGTGTGTTATTGTGGGCACATAAATCACAGGCAAGCGTTACTTGTTTTACTGTTCCTTTAAGCCCATTCAGTGGAAAGGCCGTCTGCATCAAATCCCATAGTATACCCTTTCCAGAGTGGGTGGTGTCCTGGTCATGTAAGCTCTTAGTGAGTTTCCATCATTGGGCCTCAGGGATTAGAACCTTATCCTTTCTTTTTTTTTTTTTTTTTATTCTTTATTTTAAAGGTTTTACAGAATTTTGTTGTTCACAGACATGTATGTTCCCAGATCAGTCATATGCATGTCCCTGGTCCCCACTCCCCCAGTTCCCCCCATCCCACCCCTCCAGACCATCGCCCCAAGCCACTGTAAGCACTCCTATTCCCTTAGCACAATGACACTAGCTATCTTTTCCACACATAACAGTATAGGTTTCCGTGTTACTCCATCCATGCTTCCCCCTCCCTATTTCTTCCCCACAGTGTCCCTATGTCTATGCTCTGTTTTTCCATGAGTTCACTGCGTGTGTTATCAAGACTATCCTACTAGATTCCATATATGTGTGTTAGTATACTGTATTTGTCTTTCTCTTTTTGACTTACTTCACTTTTTATGATAGGTTCTAGATCCAGCCACCTCATGAGGACTGAGTCTTCTGCATTTCTTTTAACAGCTGAGTAGTATTCCATTGTATATATGTACCCGAGCTTCTGTATCCATTCATTCATCGATGGACATCTAGGTTGCTTCCAAGTTCTGGCTATTGTATAGAGAGCTGCAATGAACATTGGGGTACAGGTGCTTCTTTCAGATTTGATTTCATCAGGATATAAGCCTAATAGTGGGATTGCTGGGTTGTAGGGTGCTTCTATTTTTAGTTGTTTAAGAAATCTCCATACTGTCTTCCATAGAGGCTGTATCAATTTACATTCCCACCAGCAATACAAGAGGGTTCCCTTTTCTCCGCACCCTCTCCAGCATTTATTGTCTGCAGATTTTTTGATGATGGCCATTCTGACGGGTGTGAGGTGGGATCTCATTGTAGTTTTAATTTGCATTTCTCTAATAATAAGTGAGGTTGAGCATCATTTCGTGTGCTTTTGGGCCATCTGTATGTCCTCTTTGGAGAGGCATCTCTTTAGATCTTTTTCCCATTTTTTGATTGGGTTGTTCGCTTTTCCTGTGCTGAGTTGTCTGAGCTGCTTGTAGATTTTGGAGATTAATTCTTTGTCTGTTGTTTCATTGGCTATGATTTTCTCCCACTCTGTGGGGTGTCTGTTGAGCTTTTTTGTAATTTCTTTTGCTGTACAAAAGCTTTTAAGTTTCATGAGGTCCCACATGTTCATTTTTCTTTTCAGTTCTGCTATTTTAGTTGGTGGGTCAGAGAAGATCTTGCTTTGATTGGTGTCCTTGAGGTTTTTGCCTATATTCTCCTCTAAGAGTTTGATGGTTTCTGGTCTTACATTTAGGTCTTTAATCCATTTTGAGTTAATCTCAGTGTATGGTGTCAGGGAATGTTCCAACTTCATTTTTTTTGCATGTAGCTGTCCAATTTTCCTAGCACCACTTGTTAAAGAGGCTGTCTTTGTCCCATTTTATAGTTTCTCCTCCTTTGTCAAAATTAAGGTACCCATAGGTGTGTGGGTTTATCTCTGGGTTCTCTATCTTGTTCCATTGGTCTATAGTTCTGTTTTTGTGCCAGTACCATACTGTCTTGATGACTGTTGCTTTGTAGTAGAGTCTGAGGTTAGGGAGGCTGATTCCTCCAGCTCCGTTTTTCTTTCTCAGGATTGCTTTGGCTATTCGAGGTCTTTTGTGTTTCCATATGAACTGTGTTATTCTTTGGTCTAGTTCTGTGAAAAATGTCAATGGAAGTTGAATAGGTATTGCATTGAATCTGTAGACGATATTTGGTAGTATCGTCATTTTCACAATATTCTGACCCAGGTACATGGACTATGTCTCCATCTGTTTAAGTCTTCTTTAACTTCTCTCATGAGTGTCTTGTAATTTTCTGTGTACAGTTCGTTTGTTTCTTTGGGTAGGTTTATTCCTAGATATTTGATTCTTTTGGTTGCAATGGTGAAGGGCACTAGCTCTTTGATTTCGTTTTCTGATTTTTCATTGTTTGTGTATAGGAATGCCAGTGATTTCTGTGTGTTGACTTTGTATCCTGCGACTTTGCTGAATTTGTTGATTACCTCTAGTAGCTTTGTAATAGAGCCTTTGGGATTTTCTATGTATAATATCATGTCGTCTGCAAAAAGAGAGAGCTTGACTTCTTCCTTTCCAATCTGGATTCCTTTGATTTCTTTCTCTTCTCTTATTGCCGTTGCTAGAACTTCCAGGACTATGTTGAATAGTAGTGGTGAAAGTGGACATCCCTGTCTTGTTCCTGATCTTAGAGGGAATGCTTTCAGTTTTCCACCGTTGAGGAAAATGTTCGCTGTGGGCTTCTCATATATGGCTTTCACCATGTTGAGACAGTTTCATTCTATGCCCATTTTCTGAAGAGTTTTTATCATAAATGGGTGTTGTACTTTGTCAAAGGCTTTTTCTGCATCTATTGAGATGATCATGTGATTTTTGTCTCTCAGTTTGTTGATATGGTGTATCACATTGATTGATTTGTGGATATTGAAGAATCCTTGCATGCCTGGGATGAACCCGACTTGATCATGATGTATGAGTTTTTTGATGTGTCGTTGAATTCTGTTTGCTAGGATTTTGTTGAGGATCTTGGCATCTAAGTTCATCAGGGAAATTGGTCTGTAATTTTCCTTTTTTGTGTTGTCTTTGCCTGGTTTGGGTATCAGGGTGATGGTGGCCTCGTAGAATGTGTTTGGAAGTTTTCCTTCCTGTGCAATTTTTTGAAAGAGTTTTAGAAGGACAGGCATTAGCTCTTCTTTAAATGTTTGGTAGAATTCGGCTGTGAAGCCATCTGGCCCTGGGCTTTTATTTTGGGGTAGATTTTCAATCACAGATTCGATTTCTGAGCTTGTGATTGGGTTGTCCAAAGTTTCTGTTTCTTCCTGTCTCAGTCTTGGGAGATTGATCTTCCCCAAGAAACTGTCCATTTCTTCCAGGTTGTCCAGTTTGTTGCCATAGAGTTGCTCATAATAGTCCCTTAGAATCCTTTGGATTTCTGCATGATCTGTTGTAATCTCTCCTTTTTCGTTTTTGATTTTGTTGATCTGGTTCTTCTCTTTCTCTTGATGAGTCTGGCCAGAGGCTTGTCAATTTTGTTTACCTTTTCAAAGAACCAGCTTTTTGTTTTATTTATCTGTAGTATAGTTTCTTTCATTTCTTCCTCATTTATTTCTGCTCTAGTCTTTATAATTTCTCTTCTTCTGCTGGCTTTGGGATGTTTTTGTTCTTCTTTCTCCAATTGTTTTAAGCAGAGGGTTAGGTCATCTGCTTCATATTTTCCTAGTTTCTTGAGGTGGGATTGTATTGCTATAAATTTCCCTCTTAGAACTGCTTTTGCAGTATCCCCATAGGTTTTGCATGGTCGTATGTTCATTGTCATTTTCTTCTAGGAATTTTTAAATTTCTCCTTTGATTTCCTCAGTAATCAGTTGGTTTTTTAGGTATGTGTTGTTTAATCACCATGTGTTTGTATTTTTAGTGGTTTTTTCCCTGTAGTTGACCTCTAGTCTCATTGCATTGTGGTCCGAGAAGATGGTTGATATAATTTCAGTTTTCTTGAATTGACTGAGGTTAGATTTGTGGCCCAAGATGTGATCTATCTTGGAGAATGTTCTGTGAGCACTTGAGAAGAAAGTGTATTCTTCTGCTTTTGGGTGGAACATCCTAAAGATATCCATCTTTTCTAGTTTGGCATTTAAGGCTTATGTTTCTTTATTAATTTTCTGTTTGGATGATCTATCCATTGGTGTGAGAGGAGTGTTAAAGTCTCCTACTATTATTGTGTTATTATTGATTTCTTCTTTTAAGTCTGAAAGTATCTGTCTTATGTATTGAGGTGCCCCTGTGTTGGGTGCATAGATATTCATGACTGTTATGTCTTCCTCTTGGATGGATCCCTTAATCATGATGTAGTGACCTGCCTTGTCTCTTAGAATCTTCTTTACTTTAAAATCTATTTTGTCTGATATGAGGATTGCTACCCCAGCTTTCTTTTGATTTCCATTTGCATGGAATATCATTTTCCAGCTTCTCACTTTCAGTCTATGGGTGTCACTAGGTCTGAAGTAGGTCTCTTGTAAACAGCATATATATGGGTCATGTTTCTTGATCCATTCAGCCAACCTGTGTCGTTTGGTTGGAGCATTTAATCCATTTATATTCAAAGTAATTATTGATACAAATGTTCCTATTGTCATCTTCTTAGAAGTTTGGGGTTTGATTTGTAGGACTTCTCCTACTCTTGTATTTATTGGCTATATCAGGCCCTTTAACACTTGTTGTAGGGCTGGTTTTGTGGTACAGAATTCTTTTAGTTTTTGTCTGTCTGAGAAGCTTTTGACTTCTCCATCGATTCTGTATGAGATTCTTGCTAGGTAGAGAATTCTTGGTTGGAGGTTATTCTCTTTTAGCCATTTAAATGTGTCCTGCCATTCTCTTCTGGCCTGCAGGGTTTCTGTTGAGAGATCCGCAGTTAGACACATGGGGTTTCCTTTATATGTTATTTGTTGTTTGCTTCTAGCTGCTTTTAGTAATCTGTCTTTATATTTAGTCTGCGTTAGTTTGATTAGAATGTGCCTTGGTGTGTTTCTTCTGGGGTTTCTCCTGTATGGAACTCTTTGTGCTTCTTGGACTTGGTTGACTATTTCCTTTCCCATGCTGGGGAAGTTTTCAACTATAACCTCTTCAAGAATTTTTTCGTAACCTTTCTTTCCCTCTTCTTCCTCTGGAACTCCTATTATTCTAATGTTGGTGCGTTTGATATTGTCCCATAGGTCTCTAATGCTATCCTAAGTTCTTTTAATTCTTTCAGCTTTGTTCTGTTCCTCACCATTTATTTCCACCAGTCTATCTTCCAGCTCACTTATCCGTTCTTCAGCCTCTGATACTCTACTGTTGAGACCTTCTATAGTATTTTTGAGTTCAGCAATTGAGTTGGTGGTCTCTATTTGCTTATTTTTCATTTCCTGCATGTCTTTTCTCAGTGCACTAATTTCCTCCAATATTCTGTTTTTGGTGTTTTGCATCCTCATTAGTATAGTTTTTCTGAATTCTCTTTCAGATAATTTGTCTATCTCCTCCTTTGGCATTTGAAGCTGTGTTTCTCTAGCTTGGTCCTTCATTTGTGCAGTGTTTCTCTGTCATTTCATTATTGGGTTAGTTTTTGTTTCTTTGTGGGTGTCTGTGTGTATGGAGTTCTTTTCCCCACCAGCCTTCTTGGTTGAATTCTCCCTTCCTTTGTGTTTCTGTCCTTCTAGAAGTGTTCAATGGTTTGTATCTTGGGTGGTGTTAGGTCTTGTTTACAGGTGAACAATCTCTAGTGTTGTATGTTCTTTGATAGTGTGGGGTCTTGGAATCAGGGCTTCTACTCTGAGGATCCTTGGTTTGATGATTGGTCAGGGGGTGTAGGCTCTATGTCTGGTTTGCTATGGTGTTCCGTGATATTAGTTCAAATACCAGCATCTGAGGAGCAAGAGAGAACCTTATCCTTTCTTTTCTTTTCTTTTTTTTCCTTAACACCAACCTGTGCTTCCCTTCTCATAGCCCCTTTTCTCAGCATGTTCTTATTCTTGTAGGAAATACTGGGGAAGGTTCATGGGGACCAATCCCTAGAGCCGTAATTTGTTCAGGTGCCTGCAGTCCAGCTGCCTGTTCTGCAATTTGATCAGCTTTGTTATTCCCTTGACCCCATGAGGATGCATCCCTCTAGTGGCCCCTACTTACTGTTAGCTGGGTTGGAAGCTGTACTGCTTCCGGAAGAGTTGGAATCAAATCTTTTATGTTTTATGGGGGAATTTTTAGCAGTTAACATTCTCCTTTCTTTCCAAATGGCAGCATGTGCATGTAGCCTGTGGAACCCATATTTAGAGTTAGTCAGAATATTTAATTTCTTACCCTTTTCTAGTTGCAAAGCTCTCATTAATGCATTTGGTTCAGCCTTCTGGGCTGATGTCTGGGGTGGCAAGGTTTTGGCTTCTGTGACTTCATCTAGATTGACGATGGCATTGCTTGCCTTTGGGGTTCCCATTTCTACAAAACTGCTCTCATCAGTAAACCATTTGATCTCAGGGCTCATCTAGGAGATCAGACCTCTTGGAATAAGCTTGTTCTGTGGTTTCTATACACTGATGCACTAAGTCTCCACCCCTTTTTTAAATTAATTAATTTATTTATTTATTTGAGGGGGGTGGGGTGGGGAGGGAGGGGAGCAGGCAGGCCACTTCTATTGGTCTTTCATTTGTCCATTTTCATCCATCTTTGTTCTTTGGCCCATGTGGGCCTCCCATCGCGGTGGCCTCAGTTGTCACAGAGTGCCGGCTCTGGGCGCATGCGCTCCAGAGCTCCGGCTCGGTAATTGGACACATCATTCCAGCTGCTCTGCGGCACGTGGGATCTTCTCAGGCCAGGGATCAAACCAGCGCCCCTTGCACTGCAAGGTGGTGTCCTTACCTACTGGACCACCAGGGAAGCCCTAAGTCTCCACTCTTGACTGCTGGGAGCAGAGTTGTTGGGTTCAGTGTTTGGCTCACCTTTAAGGTAATATTAGGGGTGTCCATTAAGAGGACCTGATATCTTGTTAACCTTCCTCCTGTCAATCAATGATGTCCTTTGACTTCCAACACAGATTGTACCTGATGAGGCGTTAGCACACATCTAAGTATTGTCTTAGGATGAGCTTGGAAGCATCAATAACCAACAGGGCTGTGGATGCTACTGCCCTCAGGCAGCTTGGCCATCCCAGAGCCACTGAGTTCAGTTGCTTCAAAAAGTAAGCCAGTGGTCTCTGATCCAGTCTTAGATTTTGGGTCAGGACTTCTAGTGCTATTCCTGACCGCGCGTGATCATATAGGGTAAAGTGAAAGTCGCTCAGTCATGTCTGACTCTTTGCGACCCATGGATTAGCCTGCCAGGCTCCTCTGTCCATGGAATTCTCCAGGTGAGGATACTGGAGTGGCTAGCTGTTCCCTTCTCCAGGAAATCTTCCCAACCCAGAGTCAAACCTAGGTCTTCTGCATTGTAGGTGTCTTCTTTACCATTTGAGCCACAAGGAAAGCCCAAAGGCTGGTGTTTCCACACCAGGAGTTGAATCCTGGCGACTTGGGTGAAAACCAGGAATCCTAACCACTAGTATAAGCTAGGATAAAGGACATATCTAAATTTGGAAGCTTCAATACTGGTGATCCACTCAACTCAGTCTTTAGACTCTCAAAGTTCTGTTCACGGTCCTCATTTCTTTGAAGGTGTTCCTTTCCTCCTTCCTTTAGAGCCTCATATAAGGGTTTTCTATAACGCCATAATGTGGAACCCAGATGGGGCTTCCCGGGTGCTGCTAGTGGTAAAGAACTCGCCTGCCAATGCAGGAAACATAAGAGATGCAAGTTTGATCGCCAGGTCAGGAAGATCTCCTGGAGGAGGGCATGGCAACAGTCCATGGGGTCGCAAAGTCAGACACGACTGACACAGATATGAAGCCAGCCATCCCGAGGAAGCCTCAGAATTGTCTCCTTGTGGTTGCAGATGATAGTGCACTGATACTCTTTTTTGATCTATGACCAGGGCTCATGCCCCTGGGGTCAAAACAAATCCTAAATATTGAATCCTTTGCTGTGTGATCTGAGTCTTGACTGGAGAGACTTTATATCCTCATTTATTTTTTTTGGACACTTCTATTGATTTTTCATTTATTTATCTTTGTTCTTTGGCCTGTGTGGGCCTCCCATCACAGTGACCTCTGTCACTGCAGAGCACCGGTTCTGGGCACATCCGATTCAGTCGTTGGGCACATTGGTCCAGCCGCTCCGCGGCATGTGGGATCTTCCCAGGCCAGGGATCGAACCAGCACCCCTTGCACTGCAAGGTGGTGGTGTCCTTACCCACTGGACCACCAGGGAAGCCCCATCGTCATTTTTTTTGCCAGAAAATTTAGGACCCTAACAATATTCTGATCTGAATCTTGTTTGGTTTCATTACTTATCAGTTATCAACATATTGTAACAGAGTTCCCTTTTCAAGCCTCACTTCCTTCAGTTCCCTTGCTAATACATTTCCAAAAAAGATAGGGGCTGTCCTGAAAACCTGTGGAAGCCCTGTCCAGGTATATTGGCTAGCCCCCAGGGTGTCAGTGTCCCTCCATTCAAAGGCAAAAAGGCATTGAGAGTCTGGATGTAAAGGAATACAGAAAAATGCATCTTTGAGATCCAAAACAGAGAAATCCTGGGCTCTCCCTGTCACCAGGGTGAGAAGGGTGTATGGCTTTAGTACCAATGGGTGAACGGGGTTGACTGCCTCATTCACTGCTCAGAAGTCTTGCACAAACCGATACTGCCCGCTAGGCTTCTGAACTGGGAGGATGGAGGTCTTGCAAGGGGATTGGCAGGACCTAATGAGTCCGTACTTTAGGAATTTGCTGAGAAACAGTTGAATTCCCCTCAGGGCTTTGGGCTTTAAAGGGGTATTGTCTCTTCCAGGGGTATTTTTCCCCAAGTCTTAACCCTATTTTTATTGAGGGAACACATAGCCCTTGCTGGCACCAAAGTATCTCAAACTGAGGGTTCTACCTGCTCTCTGATTTCTTGGGGGATTTTGTGGGGGACATTTTGATGCTCATCGGGTGGCTCATCTGGGTCTACTAATTGATGCATTCTCTGTTTGGATGCTTTACCTTCCTGGGCTGCTGCCTGTCCTAAGAATATACTAGCTTTTTATTTAGCAAATCTCTCCTGAGAAGCGGGGAAGGGCATTCTGGCATGTACAAAAAGAAGTGAGTAATAATCATGGACCTAATTCCACAGGCAAGGGGAGACATTAATTGCTTTATCTTCGACTGTCCATCAGCTCCTATCACAGTACAGTCATGGTTGGAGAGGGTGCTGACTGGCCACGTCAGAACAGAGCAGATAGCTCCAAAGTTTACAAGAGATTCATTTCTCCTGCCTGCCACATCAAGGATGATCTGAGGCTCTGCTGGAGTATTGAGGATGGATTGAGTGGGATCTGGAGCTGGAAAGGCGCTTGAGCCCGTCAATTGGTGTGTGGGAATCTCTCATACGAGAGATCTTCAAGAAACTGGGGCTGGTTGGGGTTGCCCCTCTGGCGTCCCACAGGAGGGTGCTCAGAACTTCAATACTCGCCTTTCCAACAAAAGGCATATTGGTTTGGGCCCAGGCAGCTTCTTGATGGTCTGTCCAGCCTTCTTGGCCCTCCAGGGTCCCCTCAAGGTGGTGGATGAATCAGAGTAATCATAAGCCACATCTTTATTAGCCTCTTATGCTCATTGGCCTCTTCTGTTAAGTCTCAGTTGTTACAGACCTTGAAGGGCTATAAGGCTGATAGTGGGTTTGGGGGCCCAGGCTCAAGCTTTTGTAATTTCCTCAGGATATCAGGAGTAGCCTGGTGGTAAAATGCATGCCCAATAGTGCCCTCTCTTCTGTGAACTCTGGGTCTGTAGTGGTGTACTTCCTGAATGCCTCTGCCACCTGACTCAGAAAGACTGCCAGGTTTTCATCTTTTTCCTGTATAACCTCTTAGACCTTATCATAATTTACAGGCTTCAATATATACCTTTTTCATTTCTTCTGATAGGCAAGTAATATAATGTCTCATCCTAGCCTGGCCTATACAATCTTCATAGTCCTGGTGTGGGTCATGTTTTGGAATTGTACCCTCACCCACCTGATAAATTTGGGGATGTGGATTGGTGCCCAGTAGGCCATCTATGAGTTCCCTGGCCTTTCTCAGTACACACTCCTTTTCATCTGGGGTGCAAGAGTGAGCCAGAATAACCATGATGTCTTGCCAGAGAGAGAACATTAACCCACGTCTGACAAATTTATCCCTAAACTTGTGAGAATATTGGAACGATTTGTACTTCCAACCACTAAACAATATGAGGTTTGAGCCTCTATCCCTCTCATAAATTTCCTGTGAGGGAGAGCCCACTGGATCAAGGTCTGTATAGTGTGAGACAACAGTCTCCCACTTCTGCTTGTCACCTGTCAAGGTTAACCGGTGCCAGCCAGAGGGGGCACGTCTCACAAACTGAGAGAAGTGACGAGGGGAGGGATGAGAAGAGTGGATGCCAACATGTACACTCTCAGAAGGACAGGATAGAAGCAAGAGGACAGAGAGGAGAGGACAGCGGAGAAGTAGAGAGAGATTTCAATAGGGAAAAAGACAAAGGGGAAAGGGGAAATGGTGAGGGAAAAAGGACAAAGGGGAGAGAGGAAAGCGATGGCTGAATGAGGGTGCTGAGTCTCCCAGGGGCCGGAAAGGTAGACTTACCAAATGTGGTGAAACTGAAACTAGAGGTTCAGGCAGCTACTTGTCACCCAGGAGGAGCTGCGTTCACTGGTCCCAGGGGAGCCCAGATTCTCTGCCCAGAAGGGGACAATTGCCCTCACATTGAGCACCACAAAATATGTTATTGATCAGGCCTCTTTAATCAATAGAAATTGACCGGAGACCAGACAAGAAATTTACTAAAGGCCTTACCACAGGGCTGGCCCTGACTCCCTAAGGGAAGGGACTAAACAAACGAATAAATACTGGAAGGCATAGACCTCTGGGGTGACATCTCAGAGGCTGGCTAACAGAACGGGAGTCAATTCTCTCATTGTATGTACTCTATGTGTACTATATGAGCTTCCTTCGTGGCTCAGATGATAAAGAATCCACCTACAATGTGGGAGATCTGGGTTCACTCCTTGGGTTGGGAAGACCCCCTGGAGAAGGAAACAGCTACCCACTTCAGGATTTTTTTTTTTTTTAACTTACAGAAGAGCCTATAAAGGGTTTATTTTCTCAAGAAGAGACAGAAAATCACCCAGCATTCCAGAGAGCCTGCTGAACCCGGGGGCTAAGTCCCACCCCCCTGGAGTAGGTAGGTGGGGGTGGGCATGCTGAGGCTGCAGACAGCTAGCTCCCCAAGGCCTATGACAGATGGGCCCACAAATCCGAGTCTTTCTTGGAGGGCAGGCTCTGACCCTGACCAAATGGAAGACCCCATCCTGTCCAACTATAGCCATGCCTTCCCCTCTATAAAACAGAAAGTAAGAAACAAGGTGCCTTTTTAGTTGCAATCAAATATGCTGTCTGTGGTCAGTGCCCCTGAGCCTGTCCCAGGAGCTGTGGGCGGCCCGGTGTGCAGTTCGGAACAGGCATGAGGCCCACTGCAAGGTGGGGCCGAGGCCAGGCTGCCAAGGCCACATCACATCCCTTGGTTCCCAAGCAGAATCTCCAGTATGGTGGCCCAGCCTCTGTCGCCTGGGACAGGGAAGGTAAATCAGAAGGAAAGGGGGAGCTCCCACCTTTGCACATGCATGCAGACGTCCCAGGGTTCACTTCTATTCTTTGCCCCTCTTGGCTGAGATGCGAGAGGGCGCCATGCAGCTGCTGCTGGCAGGTGTGGGCAGTGCCACGGGATGGCCTACTTCTGGATCTGGAACAGGAAAAGCTGCTGGTTGATGTTCTTGGTGGCCAGTAGCTTGTTGCATTTTATGGAGTTGACGATGGGAAGTGGCATATAGTCCATCTCGTTGCTCTTGTTGGTGAACACCAAGTGGTAGATGACGGGACTGATCTTCACCTTGTCATCCAGGCCCTTGAGCAGCAGGAAGGAGCACTCCAGGGGTGCCATGACTTTGCTCTTGAGGAGGAGCTGGAAGGAGAGGGTGTGCTTGCATTGCCAGTTAGGGTAGTGCTTTGAGTTGTTCACAGGTACCTTCAGGACTCACATCTGGTTCAGCACTTGCGGCTTCTCGTAGCGCAGACGTGTGATGAAGTTGTCAGTGCAGTACGACTGGAACTGGACTTCAGTGGAGCCAATCTTTTCAAAGCTGAGCAGGCTGAAGATGCTGTTGTAGAGTTGCATCTCCCATCTCATCCAGGATTTCCATCAGCTCATTGTCCGTCTTGGTTGGGTGGGCACACATGCCTCATGCACCGTCAGCTCATGGAAAGGGCCGACGATCGGCAGCCAATGCGCTTGTACTTGTCTTGTGTCACCCTGTTCTGGCAATCCTCTTTCTGGTGCCTCTCTAGGAGGGAGTGGGGTAACTGGCACAGGCAGACGCCACACTCAGAAGGCAGCTCACTCACAGCCTTCTCCATGGCCAGGTTGTGGCAGCAGAGGCTCTTACTGATCTCCAAAGGACAGTTGGGGCATGTGGCCCGCTCTTCCTTCAGCCGGGCATCTGCTAGTAAGTGGATAAAACAGTCAGAATGCATCAAGTGACCGTTAGTACAGGCCACTGGGACATGGCCAGGGCTGAGGGCGAGCAGGCAGGCAATATTCCCACTGGCTTCCCTGGGGCCCAGGACCCTTTTGCGAGTGGGATGCAATGCAGTGGAGAGACTACCAGGGCCACTGTCAGGCCATGTCCACACAAGATGGGTCCTCAGTGAACACCAGCTTCCATCCCATTGCTTCAGGGTCTGGGCACCCTGAGCTGAGGGCTGCAGGAGGCTGAGCGAGCTCTCAGCACTCACAGGCCATGCTTGGGGTCTAGTGGGTGAGGGGCCTATGTGCTGAGGGCTGACAAGGAGCCAGGAACAAAGGCTTCAGACTCAGAATCTATGTCCTCACAAATGGCCTAAATCAGCCGCGCTCTAATCTCAATTTCTAACTCAGGTCAAGGGTTAAAGTGTGTGAGAGGAGGGGGGAGCCTAGAAGGGGTTGCTCTGGTTGTGCAGGCTGGCTGAGGGTAGGGGTGAGGCTGGTCCCAAGAGCAATCAAGGCAGAAAAGCAATCTGTCCTGTCCACCCCCCAGAGCCAGTGGAGAAGCCAGAGAGGTGATGAGTGGAGGGGACGGTGTGGGAACATGTCAACATAGGCTGCTGCCACCCTGTGGGAGGTGCAGACCAACAGCATGGGTCGTGTGTATTCTCAAAGCCCTCTCAAGGGTGGGCCCAAGAGGGGCTGGCTTCACCACGCCACAACCATGGAGAGGATGGCTGTGGCTTCCAGAAGCAGATAGGAAAACAGTACCTGCCGACCGACCCCTGACTCACAGGAAGAGGAAGCATCAGGCTGCCCCTTGTAAGAGAAGCCAGTCGAGGCAGCACCATGCCTGCTCAGCACCCCCGGGAGGAAACCAGGTTGGACACGGAGACCTCCAAGGCCTTGGGACCCCACACTACTCTGTGTGGCCAGCACTAGTTCTAGATGCCCTTAGGCAGGGCCCGAGGGTCTGAGCAGAGAGCAATAGTTGCCACTGGGCCCAGCCCAGCTGCCTTCTCTTGTCTCCTGTGGTCTGGCTAGGGTATAGGCCTGAGGGCGAGACTCAGGATGGACTCTGGGGACCTCCTAAAGGACCCAAGGCTGCCAACTGTGTGACTGCTCACTCCCAGCCCTGCCCTGAAAGCTCACTGTTTGGGAGCAGAGGGAATGACCTGCAAGCCCCCTTTGTGGGCCTCACCTCAGAACCTGGGGGCTCCAGGAGCATCCACACTCCGGGCCAGTCACCGCCCAGCTCCCCTGGAGCCCCCTGACCCAACACAGGCACTGGTCCTCTCTTGTTCTCTGCCACTCCAGTATTCTTATTCTTATTCTTATTATAAAATAAACATTTAATGGTTTGAGTAAAGAGATTAGCAGTACAGGGAATAAAGGGACTGCTATTGGATAGTTCTTTTTTTGATTCCAGTAATCTTGTCTGGAGAATTCAATGGCCTGTCCATGGGGTTGTAAAGAGACAGAGATGAATGAGTGACTCTCACTCTCTCTCTATTCACTATATATATATATATATATATATATATATATATATATATATATATATATATATGTAATTTACCAGTATATATTTACTAATATATACACTAGTACATATATATTCACTATATATATATGTATACATACTATATATGTATTGAAGAAAAGAATTGAGAGGTTTTTAAAAACTGTACAAGCAACTAACTTTTTAAATTTTTTATAGATCCTTGAACCAACATCTCTTCTCATACTTTGACTTTTAGATAATTCTTATGATTTTCTATTACCCTCTTATCACTTAATTCTAATGATTTTTTAAAAGCATGAAAAATCAGGGGTAACCAGATTATAAAGGCTATATATTTTTAGATAGGAAAACAGTACCTGCCGACCGACCCCTGACTCACAGGAAGAGGAAGCATCAGGCTGCCCCTTGTAAGAGAAGCCAGTCGAGGCAGCACCATGCCTGCTCAGCACCCCCGGGAGGAAACCAGGTTGGACACGGAGACCTCCAAGGCCTTGGGACCCCACACTACTCTGTGTGGCCAGCACTAGTTCTAGATGCCCTTAGGCAGGGCCCGAGGGTCTGAGCAGAGAGCAATAGTTGCCACTGGGCCCAGCCCAGCTGCCTTCTCTTGTCTCCTGTGGTCTGGCTAGGGTATAGGCCTGAGGGCGAGACTCAGGATGGACTCTGGGGACCTCCTAAAGGACCCAAGGCTGCCAACTGTGTGACTGCTCACTCCCAGCCCTGCCCTGAAAGCTCACTGTTTGGGAGCAGAGGGAATGACCTGCAAGCCCCCTTTGTGGGCCTCACCTCAGAACCTGGGGGCTCCAGGAGCATCCACACTCCGGGCCAGTCACCGCCCAGCTCCCCTGGAGCCCCCTGACCCAACACAGGCACTGGTCCTCTCTTGTTCTCTGCCACTCCAGTATTCTTATTCTTATTCTTATTATAAAATAAACATTTAATGGTTTGAGTAAAGAGATTAGCAGTACAGGGAATAAAGGGACTGCTATTGGATAGTTCTTTTTTTGATTCCAGTAATCTTGTCTGGAGAATTCAATGGCCTGTCCATGGGGTTGCAAAGAGTCGGACATGACTGAGTGACTTTCACTCTCTCTCTATTCACTATATATATATATATATATATATATATATATATATGTAATTTACCAGTATATATTTACTAATATATACACTAGTACATATATATTCACTATATATATATGTATACATACTATATATGTATTGAAGAAAAGAATTGAGAGGTTTTTAAAAACTGTACAAGCAACTAACTTTTTAAATTTTTTATAGATCCTTGAACCAACATCTCTTCTCATACTTTGACTTTTAGATAATTCTTATGATTTTCTATTACCCTCTTATCACTTAATTCTAATGATTTTTTAAAAGCATGAAAAATCAGGGGTAACCAGATTATAAAGGCTATATATTTTTTCAGCTGCTCTTAGCATAAGGTATTTTGTTGACTGTTGTTGGTAAAATTCTTAATATAAGCCAAGCAAAACTTATCTGGAAGTTGCTACAAAGAAGGAATGACAGAGGAACCAGACTTTGAAGTGAAACGGTGTGGGAAGGGTGAAAAAGTCACGAAAGGAGTCTTAGAAGTGAATGGCTTTAACAGCATATAATAAACATCATTCCAGGAACTTTACAGCAAAGCAGTTCCAATGGAAACTATTTTAAAAAATAGTTTCTGGACCAAAACAAGGTCTTTTACTAGTGGAATTTCCATTTTCCAAACATTCATTTCAATACTTTTAAGGAAAGGGACAAACTGTGATAAAACTAGAATCACAGAGGTACTCAGAATATGTTAGTTCATAAAATTTGTTTTTACCTTTGGGATCTTACTAATAAAAGAGCTACTTCCCATTTCACCCAAGCTAAATTAGAGATTTTATTTCTTAGTTTCCTCTATGCATGTGGATAAAAAATACGCTCTCATTCTGACATTGAGAAGATCCCAACCCACAAAATTGCTACTTGCCAACAGTTGCATAGTGCACAATTCCAAAATAGTCAATAAGAAAGATTTGGCCAAGAAAACTGATGTAACAAGGCAAAAGTTTTAGTAAAAGGATATTTAACAACATTACCCACATCTTACATGAGGAAATGGTTAATATCATATAGATGGCCAACATCTAAGCAAGCCTGAAAGTCCCTGGAGCCTTTAAGAGTAGGATTAAAAAAAAAAGGATAGGCTTTCTTTCCTACTCAGCCTTCTCCCCCCTCCCCTGGTTCTTGACAAAACTAAAAAAAAAAGAAAAGTCAGGGCTCATTCTGGACAAAATCCTCCCAAAGAGCTACCTTGCTGGGTTTAGTATAGTTTCCACCTGCTCGCCTCTCCGCCAGGCAAACACCCAGCTGCATGAATCGGGAAGTAAAACATCTCTTTAGCACTTCTTCCATTCATTTATCAACCTATACAGGGTGTTAAGGAAGTGAAGAGTCTGCCTGCAATGCTGGAGATCCCGGTTTGATTCCTGGGTCGAGAAGTTCCTCTGGCAAAGTGATAGGCTACCCACTCCAGTATGCTTGGGCTTCCCTAGTGACTCAGATGATAAAGAATCCTGCAATGCAGGAGATGTGGGTTCAAGCAGTGAGTTGGGAAGATCCCCTGGAAAAGGGAGCAGCTACCCACTCCAGTGTTCTGGTCTGGAGAATTGCATGGCTTGTCCATGGGTCACAAAGAGTCAGACATGACTGAGCAAATTTCACTTTCACAGAGTATTGAAGAACAGAGACGTAACTCCCAACAAAGTTCCATATAGTCAAAGCTATGGGTTTTCCAGTAGTCATGTATGAATGTGAGAGTTGGAGCATAAAGAAGGCTTTTGCTAAAGAACTGAGGCTTTCAAATTGTGGTGCTGTAGAAGATTCTTGAGATTCCCTTGGTCTGCAAGATCAAATCAGTTAATCCTAAAGGAAATCAACCCTGAATATTCATTCATTGGAAAACTAATGCTGAAGCTTAAGCTCCAATCCTTGGGCTACCTGATGGGAGGAGTCAACCATGATGTTGGGAAAGATTGAAGGCAAAAGGAGAAGAAGGCAGCAGATGATGAGATGGTCAGATAGCATCACCAACTCAATGTTCATAAATCTGAGCAAACTCAGGGAGATAGTGAAGGACAAGGGGAGCCTGGCATGATGCAGTCCATGAAGTCCCAAAGGGTTAGACACAACTGAGTGACTGAACAGCAACAGCAACAGAAATGGCATCTAATCATCTGAAGAGAGAAATCCAAGATTTGAAGGGATTGCAGTTTACATAATTTAGGTTGGGGTCCTTTCTAAGAAAATTGCATAAAATTAGAATACAAAATTCCAGGGCCCCTCCTGAGGTATGCACAGGACTCATGCAAACAGAGGGCCCTGAAGTTTCCAATCCATTTTCTGCCTTCTCCCCTCCCTGGTTCTTGACAAAACTAAAAAAAAAAGAAAAGTCAGGGCTCATTCTGGACAAAATCCTCCCAAAGAGCTACCTTGCTGGGTTTAGTATAGTTTCCACCTGCTCGCCTCTCCGCCAGGCAAACACCCAGCTGCATGAATCGGGAAGTAAAACATCTCTTTAGCACTTCTTCCATTCATTTATCAACCTATACAGGGTGTTAAGGAAGTGAAGAGTCTGCCTGCAATGCTGGAGATCCCGGTTTGATTCCTGGGTCGAGAAGTTCCTCTGGCAAAGTGATAGGCTACCCACTCCAGTATGCTTGGGCTTCCCTAGTGACTCAGATGATAAAGAATCCTGCAATGCAGGAGATGTGGGTTCAAGCAGTGAGTTGGGAAGATCCCCTGGAAAAGGGAGCAGCTACCCACTCCAGTGTTCTGGTCTGGAGAATTGCATGGCTTGTCCATGGGTCACAAAGAGTCAGACATGACTGAGCAAATTTCACTTTCACAGAGTATTGAAGAACAGAGACGTAACTCCCAACAAAGTTCCATATAGTCAAAGCTATGGTTTTTCCAGTAGTCATGTATGAATGTGAGAGTTGGACCATAAAGAAGGCTGTGTGCTAAAGAACTGAGGCTTTCAAATTGTGGTGCTGTAGAAGATTCTTGAGATTCCCTTGGTCTGCAAGATCAAATCAGTTAATCCTAAAGGAAATCAACCCTGAATATTCATTCATTGGAAAACTAATGCTGAAGCTTAAGCTCCAATCCTTGGGCTACCTGATGGGAGGAGTCAACCATGATGTTGGGAAAGATTGAAGGCAAAAGGAGAAGAAGGCAGCAGATGATGAGATGGTCAGATAGCATCACCAACTCAATGTTCATAAATCTGAGCAAACTCAGGGAGATAGTGAAGGACAAGGGGAGCCTGGCATGATGCAGTCCATGAAGTCCCAAAGGGTTAGACACAACTGAGTGACTGAACAGCAACAGCAACAGAAATGGCATCTAATCATCTGAAGAGAGAAATCCAAGATTTGAAGGGATTGCAGTTTACATAATTTAGGTTGGGGTCCTTTCTAAGAAAAATTGCATAAAATTAGGAATACAAAATTCCAGGGCCCCTCCTGAGGTATGCACAGGACTCATGCAAACAGAGGGCCCTGAAGTTTCCAATCCATTTTCTGTACTTCAAGCCATTTGTCCAAAAGTATTAGGGATATTACTTCTTGGAGAGTCAAGATCTCAATTCATACACACTACATATTTTTCATACACTGATTGGCTTCAGAATGAATACCTGACAGTACATGATATAGAAAAAGGAATAGGAAGGGCATATTTTCTTGCCAATGTTACAGATATGTCACAATTTATAAAAAACCTAATGGGAACAGAGAAAACCATAGATGCAGACTGATGAAAACAAATTTAAAAAGAGCTATTAGAGTCAGATATGCAAAGAACAAAATTTCTAAAGCAAATTTACTGACCTGATTATTAACCCACAGAAAGTCAAGTCACTCAATGTCCCCCATGGACGAGCCATGGAATTCTCCAGGCAAGAATACTGGAGTGGGTACCCTGTCCCTTTTCCTGGGGATCCTCCCAACCCAGGGATCAAACCCAGGTCTCCCGCATTGTGGAAGGATTCTTTACCATCTGAACCACTAGGGAAGCCCAATAATACTGGAGTGGGTAGCCTATTCCTTCTCCAGGGGATCTTCCCAATCCAGGAATCTAACTGGGGTCTCCTGCATTGCTGGTGGATTCTTTACCAGCTGAGCTACCAGGAACACTGCCAGATGACCAGAGGTGCAGATTTGTTTTGTTTTGTTTTGTTTTTTTAAACTTTCCTATGAGAAAGAGAAGTTAGAATCTTGGAATTTGTATGTTGGCATGATATTTTTAATTTTAAATTAGTATGATTGCAATTTTTTCTTTTTCTCAAACTCTTTAGAAAGCTGATGCTTACACTTCCTGTTGAGACAGTGTAACTTCTTTTCAAGCCTGTTGTATCACTCTTCCCTGTGGGCAGACAGAAACTCAGTTCCTACATCTCTTGGCCAGCCTTTTATTTTAACAATGACAATAAAGTATTTTTTAGTTATTGGCCCTACTGCTTTCCTTTGCTTGAAAAGGATACTACCAAGGTATCATTTTCAAAATATTAAAAATATAATTCGTAGACAAATTGATAGTGAGATTGTACCAAATATTGATTTCATTCATTAATGAGGAAGCCAAAAGTTCAACAAGCAGATTCAAAGAGGATATGAGAGGTGATGAAGAAAATGGAATGTTAAAATAAGATTGTTACCATGAATACAAAAGTGGTTAATGTCCTAAGGGGCACTAAAACCATGAGCTTGGAGATCTTATCTAATGAGCAAGAAAGAAAATCATCACACTGGACCAGTTTTCCAGAAGTTGCTCTAATGTCACTGATTTATAAAATATTTAAATCTTAATCAATAGCAAATTGTATATCAAGCAAGGTACATCCCCTTAGAGAGTCAACTGAACCTTTGTCAGGCTTGTTTTTTTATTATTTTTTTTTTTTCCCCCTCCCCTGTCAGGCTTGTTGAACAGTGTTCTAGAACAGCGTTGTTCCACGTTGCTTGTTTCCTCATTCTAATTTTTCTTAACACTACTTCTAGGCAATATGGTTACTGTTATTTTCCAGTAATCTATAGCTAAATCATAAGACTTGCCCTTTGGCATTAGTGTACCCATTAAGAATTTTGGCTGTTGGTTCTCTACTTTGGGTTTCAGAGTTGTGAAAATGTTATTTCATGATTTGTTTTTCTACTCTTTTGATTCAAGAGTGTGCTGCCAAATTAGTCAAACTGAGTAATGGCTCTGAGTGACAGAGCAAGCAGGAAAATCTTAGGTTGTGTTGTATGTTGAATCGTACCCCTCAAAACTCCTGTGTTGAAATGGTGACCCCTGGTACCTCAGAATGTGACTTTATTGGAAGATAGAGTTTTTATAGAGGTAATCCAGTTAAAGTGAGGTCATTAGGGTGGGCCCTGATCTACTATGACTCATGTTCTAATAAGAAGGGGAAATTTGGACACACATGCACAGAGAGAAGACCAGAGAGAAACACAGGGAGAAGATAATCCCCTACAAGCCAAGGAGAGAGGCCTGGGAAGATCGTTCCCTTACAGAACCAACTCTACATTCAGACTCCTTGATCTGAAACTTCCAGCCTCTAAAACTGTTAAGACAATAAATTTCTATTGTTTAAACCTCCCCCTCTGTGGTATTTTCTTACAGCAGCCCTAGCAAACGAATACAGGTTGTATGTGGAGGTTTTCTTTTTGCACTCATTAGGCCTGTGATCAGAATGGGCTTCCCAGGTGGTACTAGTGGTAGAGAATCTGCCTTCCAGTGTAGGAGACATAAGAGATGTGAGTTCCCTCCCAGGATTGGGAAGATCCCTGGGAGGAAGGCACAGCAACCCACTCCAGTATTCTTGCCTGGAGAATCCCATGGACAGAGGAGCCTGGTGGGCTACAGTTCATGAGGTCACACAGAGTCAGACATGAGTGAGGTGACTTAGCACACATGCATACATGTGAGAGGTTTGGAACAGAGTTATCAACAGAGGAGTCACAGGATCTTTCAGACTGGCCTACTGGGTTTAAAGAGTCTCCCAAAGGACAAGAAATATGTTTTAACACTGTCTGTTAGTTCTGAAGAAACAGGGCTGTAAAAGAGAAAAAAAAAAAACAAATAAAAAAACAAAACAGCAACCAACCAAACAAAAGCACCAAATAAGGATTGTATTTCAACTTCTGTTTCACTCCATTTATAATTTATAATGAAAAATGCTTCTGTTAGCACATGAGCCACACTAGTTTACATGTGCCATCCCTCTTCAAGACAAGTCCTATCATCCTCAATATACGCTGAGACCCAGGAACGTTACTGAGACTATCAGAGGTTTTTGTGAGACCAAGGAATACAATGCAGGAATCTTGGTGTGGATCTATGCACCTGTATTCTGCGCCACATTATGGTTCAAACACAAAGAAACAGACATAGAAAACAATCTTATGGTTTCCAAAGGGAAAAGGGGGATGAGGAATAAATTAGGAGTTTGGGATTAAGATATACACACTACTATATATAAAATAACCAGCAAGGTCCTACTGTATAGCATAGGGAACTCTGTTTAATACCTTGTAATAACCTATAATAAAAAAGAATCTGAAATGGAATATTACTCAGCAGTTAAAAAAGAATGGAATAATGCCATTTATAGTAACATTGATGAACCTAGAGATTATCATACTACGTAAAGTAAGCCAGACTGAGAAAGATAAACATTATATGATGTCACTTATATGTGGAATGTAAAAAAATGATACACAATGAACTCATTTAGAAAAAGAAATTGACTCACAGACATAGAAAACAAACATATGGTTACCAAAGAGGGAGGGGGATAAATTAGGAGTTCTGGATTAACATATACACCCTACTATATATAAACTAGATGATCAGTGAGGACCTATTGTATAACACAGGGAACTTTACTCAATATCTTATAATAATATATGATAGAATAGGATGTAGAAAAGAGTATATATTTATATATACATGTATTTGAATCCCCTTGCTGTACACCTAAAACTAACACAAATTTGTAAATCAACTACATTTCCATAAAAATTTTAAAAAAGAAAAGAATCTGTAAAAAGGTATGTATGTATGTATATATATGTATATATTTCTGAATCATGTTGCTATACACATGAAACCAACACAGCATTGTAAATCAACTACACTTCAATACATTTAAAAAAAAAAAAAAGCACAGAAGGATCTGAAGAGAGTATGGTGTTCATCAGTTGCAGCAGCTGCCAGTCCACAACATTTAGAGTCTCTGGAAAGAAAATAATTGCTATAGGTGCAAATTTTTTATTACTCTTCTTGTAGGTAATGAAGACAGGGGCCTGTTTGAAACTAATGAACTTAACTCCGTTAAGTTGAAAAGCAGTCTAGACAGAATTCCAAGACTCCTTACCTGCCCATTGTAAAGGAGTGGTTCTGCCACAGTGATGAGTTCCATGTGTTTAAAGAACTTTCTTTACCTCTTATATATCATGGTCTAGGCACCAGTGAGACCCACAATCCAGAAATAAGAGACAAAAGTGTCTAAAGAAAACCCACTCTCTCTCTTTTTTTCTTTTTTTTTCTTATATTTATTTTATGTATTTATCTGTACAAAGTCTTAGTTGCAGCATGTGGAATCTAGTTTCCTGACCAGGGATTGAACCCAGGCCCCACCGCATTGGGAATGCAGAGTCTTAACCACTGGACTACCAGGGAAGTCCCCAGCCTACTCTCTCTTGCCAAAGCTCCAGGAAAAGGGTCGCTCAGCAGGATAGAATTTTTAAAATTATACTTGCTTAATTCCAGGTCAACACCATGAATAAAAACATACCCCTTTCCTTCCCAACCAGAAAGTAGAAGGAGGATTACTGAGAAACTAATTTTTATTATATTTTTTATTGAGATACAGTTGATGTACAATATTATATAAGTTACTGATCTACAACATAGTGATTCACATTTTTAAAGGTTCTATTCCATGTATAACTGTTATAAAATATTGACTATTTTCCCTGTGTTGTACAGCATATTACTGTAGAAACTGGTTTTTAAAATGATGAAATCCTGGACAAACCTCTGAACCACCCATGTATGAAACTGACCAGAAACAAAAGAGCAAAAAGTTTCAGAACTAAACTGGTGTGGAACACTACCCAGCTTTCAGATTGACTCCTGGGTGGCACACAAACAAACAGACCAGAACAGAACGGCAAAGAATTTGAAACTTAATGGATATTTGAAGCACAGCCCACAAAAGCAGGTCAAAATGTGGGTCTTAACCTAAACAAGTTTACTGCTTGCTCCAATAGTGGACAACAATTTTAAAGCAGCTATCATGAAAATGATCTAATAAACCATTGTGGATATTCATGAAACAAATGAAAAATGATAAAGGCTCTGTAAAGAAATAAAAGGCATGAAAATGAACCGAATGGGAAGTTTAAAATTGTAAAAGACAATAAATGAAATAAAAAAAAAAACTTATTTGATGGACCCAGCAGCAGAATGGAAATGCCAAAGGAATAAGCCAGTGATATTAAAGACAGATCAAAAGAAATTATCTGGGACTTCCCTGGTGGTCCAGTGGCTAAAACTCCAAGCTTCCAACACAGGGGGCCCAAGTTCCATCCCTGGTCAGGAAACGAGACCCCACATGCTACAACTAAGACCCAGTACAACCAAGGAAATAAACTTTAAATAAAGAAAGAAAAGAAACACTGTTTCAAAAAAAGAAGAAGAAGATACAAAAAAAATTATCCAATATGAACAAAAGAGGGAAAACAGATTGAAAAACAATGAACAGGCCTTCAGGGACCTATTAGACATTAACAAAACTTACTAAAAGACATAAACCTAAAAATTCAAGAAGCTGAGCTAATCCTAACAGGAAAAACTCAAGGCAATACACATCATAATAAAATTCCTATAAACTGAAGACAGAGAAAATAATCTTGAAAGGAACCAGAGAGTATATATTACCTATAGGTTATGTTCATAGCAGCTTTATTTGTAATTTCCAGAACTCCTAAACAGACCAAATGTCTTTTAAAAGTAAACAAACAAATAGTGGTATATCCATTCAACAAAATACTAAGCCAGAAGAAGAATGTACTCTTTTAAAATGATGAAATCCTGGACAAACCTCTGAACCACCCATGTATGAAACTGACCAGAAACAAAAGAGCAAAAGTTTCAGAACTAAACTGGTGTGGAACACTACCCAGCTTTCAGATTGACTCCTGGGTGGCACACAAACAAACAGACCAGAACAGAACGGCAAAGAATTTGAAACTTAATGGATATTTGAAGCACAGCCCACAAAAGCAGGTCAAAATGTGGGTCTTAACCTAAACAAGTTTACTGCTTGCTCCAATAGTGGACAACAATTTTAAAGCAGCTATCATGAAAATGATCTAATAAACCATTGTGGATATTCATGAAACAAATGAAAAATGATAAAGGCTCTGTAAAGAAATAAAAGGCATGAAAATGAACCGAATGGGAAGTTTAAAATTGTAAAAGACAATAAATGAAATAAAAAAAAAAACTTATTTGATGGACCCAGCAGCAGAATGGAAATGCCAAAGGAATAAGCCAGTGATATTAAAGACAGATCAAAAGAAATTATCTGGGACTTCCCTGGTGGTCCAGTGGCTAAAACTCCAAGCTTCCAACACAGGGGGCCCAAGTTCCATCCCTGGTCAGGAAACGAGACCCCACATGCTACAACTAAGACCCAGTACAACCAAGGAAATAAACTTTAAATAAAGAAAGAAAAGAAACACTGTTTCAAAAAAAGAAGAAGAAGATACAAAAAAAATTATCCAATATGAACAAAAGAGGGAAAACAGATTGAAAAACAATGAACAGGCCTTCAGGGACCTATTAGACATTAACAAAACTTACTAAAAGACATAAACCTAAAAATTCAAGAAGCTGAGCTAATCCTAACAGGAAAAACTCAAGGCAATACACATCATAATAAAATTCCTATAAACTGAAGACAGAGAAAATAATCTTGAAAGGAACCAGAGAGTATATATTACCTATAGGTTATGTTCATAGCAGCTTTATTTGTAATTTCCAGAACTCCTAAACAGACCAAATGTCTTTTAAAAGTAAACAAACAAATAGTGGTATATCCATTCAACAAAATACTAAGCCAGAAGAAGGAATGTACTCTTTTGTTTAGTGTTTTTTTTTTTTTTTTTTAAATTTTGGCCTCTTTTACTGTTATTTATTTATTTGTTTGTTTATTTTCATCCATCTTTATTCTTTGGCCTGTGTGGGCCTCCCATTGCAATGGCCTCTCTTGTTGCAGAGCACTGGCTCTGGGCACATGCACTGCAAGGCAGACTCTTTACCCACTGGACCACCAGGGAAGCCCAAGAATGTACTCTTGATATACATAACAACTTGGATTTTTCTCATGTTTAAGGGTATTAGGCTTAATGAAAAATTAATCTCAGATACTAACACATTTTAAATTATACTCCAATAAAATGTTTTTTTTTTTTTAAAGTTAATCTCAAAACATTCCATTTATATAATACTCTTGAAATGACATCTTAGTGATGAGAAAAGTTTAGTGGTTTCCAGGGGTTGGGGATAGGATATGATTGCAAAAGGGGAAGTTTCTTTGTGGTGATGAAATCATTCTGTGTCCTGATTGTGGTAGTAGATACACGAGGGAGTGTACCATACATTCCCTCTCAAAATGATTGGACGTAAAACTGATGAAATCCAAATAAGACCTGTAGTGTCAGTTGAGATGTCAGTTTCTTGGTCTTGATTCTATACTATGGTTATGTCAAATGCTATCTTTTGGGAAAGCTGCGTGAAGGGTACTTGGGACTTCTCTGTATTATTTTTATAACTTCTTGTGAATCCTTAATTATTCTAAGATTTAAAAAATTAATAAGATATAACCAATGAGGGAGGAGAAGAGTCCAGAGGCCAAAGGAAAAATATCTTTTGTGTATAACAAAGAGATCACAGGATCTGGTTACATGGAGGTCACTAGGGACTTCGACAAGAGCATCTTTGGTACAGAAGGAGGGACAATAGCCTGACTGGAGTCCATTCAGAAGAGATTGGAGGCAGAAGAAGTGGGAAACATAATTATATCATGGGGAAAGTTAACATTCTTTTTGTAAAAAAAAAACCTAATAAGCAAACAAAGAACTGAATTCAATAATTGCCCATTTCATAAGGTTTTTTTTTAAAATTTTGGCCTCTTTTACTGTTATTTATTTATTTGTTTGTTTATTTTCATCCATCTTTATTCTTTGGCCTGTGTGGGCCTCCCATTGCAATGGCCTCTCTTGTTGCAGAGCACTGGCTCTGGGCACATGCACTGCAAGGCAGACTCTTTACCCACTGGACCACCAGGGAAGCCCAAGAATGTACTCTTGATATACATAACAACTTGGATTTTTCTCATGTTTAAGGGTATTAGGCTTAATGAAAAATTAATCTCAGATACTAACACATTTTAAATTATACTCCAATAAAATGTTTTTTTTTTTTTAAAGTTAATCTCAAAACATTCCATTTATATAATACTCTTGAAATGACATCTTAGTGATGAGAAAAGTTTAGTGGTTTCCAGGGGTTGGGGATAGGATATGATTGCAAAAGGGGAAGTTTCTTTGTGGTGATGAAATCATTCTGTGTCCTGATTGTGGTAGTAGATACACGAGGGAGTGTACCATACATTCCCTCTCAAAATGATTGGACGTAAAACTGATGAAATCCAAATAAGACCTGTAGTGTCAGTTGAGATGTCAGTTTCTTGGTCTTGATTCTATACTATGGTTATGTCAAATGCTATCTTTTGGGAAAGCTGCGTGAAGGGTACTTGGGACTTCTCTGTATTATTTTTATAACTTCTTGTGAATCCTTAATTATTCTAAGATTTAAAAAATTAATAAGATATAACCAATGAGGGAGGAGAAGAGTCCAGAGGCCAAAGGAAAAATATCTTTTGTGTATAACAAAGAGATCACAGGATCTGGTTACATGGAGGTCACTAGGGACTTCGACAAGAGCATCTTTGGTACAGAAGGAGGGACAATAGCCTGACTGGAGTCCATTCAGAAGAGATTGGAGGCAGAAGAAGTGGGAAACATAATTATATCATGGGGAAAGTTAACATTCTTTTTGTAAAAAAAAAACCTAATAAGCAAACAAAGAACTGAATTCAATAATTGCCATTTCATAAGGGTTTTTTCATATTACATAATAAGTTGTAAGTCACCATTAAATTGTCAAAAAAATCTGATTATTTAAATTTCTAAGTAAGCTCTGGTGTTATACAATATATATTTTCCAGTTTTGTTTTGAGGTTCTGTTTTTAAAAGCACCATTATGTCACTGTGAGGGCCTCTGAGGGATAAATTATATTACTTGTTAATAACCAGGGTATCTGGGGACTGGGTAGGAAGAGAGGATGGAAAAATAATGCAGCAGATTAATTAATAATGTGACACATCTGAATGTTTTCAGCTCTCACACGGCAGTGATGATCCTATCTCCTTGACTACCAGTGGTTGTCCATGGTTGTCGTCAAAAAGAAGAATGCAGAGCCTTGCAGAAGCTTAAAGCAGAAATTGTACATAGAAAATTGCCTTTCCTCTGTAAAAAACCAAACCCCAAACCTCACTAAAAATTCCTTTCCTCCAGTCACTACAATAAAACTTGTTACAAACAGGTATGTGATGTGTTAAAAAACAAAGCCCTTACAAATAAAAAAATATGTGTTAAAAACAAAGCCCTTACAAATAATAAAATTAAGAGATTTCTGTGACCCTTTCAGAGGAAGCATTAACTGAGATCTCAACTATAGCAACTATGTTAGAAGAAAACAGTCAAAACAAAACCCCCCACAAAGAAAGAATCAGGTTCAACCCTCTATGATTCTATCTGATTGGGATCCTGAGGCATCTTTACCACGTTTTTGTTTTTGTTTTTTGAAAGTTATCTTTTTTTTTTTTTTGGCCACGTGTATTGATCTTTCATTTATTTATTTCCATCCATCTTTGTTCCTTTTGGCCTGTGTGGGCCTCCTATTGCAGTGGCCTCTCTTTGTTGCAGAGCACCGGCTCTGGGCACATGCGCTCCAGAGCTCCAGCTTGGTAATTGGACACATCGGTCCAGCTGCTCCACGACACATGGGATCTTCCCAGGCCAGGGATCGAACTGGCGCCCCTTGCACTGCAGGGTGGTGTCCTTACCCACTGGACCACCAAGGAAGGCCTTCACCACATTTTTATACAAGTGGACCTAACAGATGCCTGCTATTCTGCTTTTTCTTTTCTTTCTTTCCCCAATTTTACTGAGATGTAATTGCTGTATAATATTGTGTAAGTGTAAGCTTTACAAAGAGTGGATTTGACTCATATATTGCAAAGTGATGGACCACTGTAGAGTTAGCTGCCATTTGAAGCTTTGTTCTTCTTTTTTTTTTAATTGAAGTATAGTTGATTTACAATGTTGTGTTAGGTTAAGGATTACAGCACAGTAATTTAGTAATATATATATACATGTATACATATATAAATATATTTATATATATATATATACATAAATTTCTTATTTACTCTTTTGCAGATTCATTCATAGATCCATATATTCAGCAATTATTTATTGACACTAGGGATGCAAAAATGGACAAAATATGGTGTCTTTTGTCCTCAAAGATTACAGTCTATTTTTTTTTTTTTTTTATTTGCGGAAGGCAGGGAGGGAGTGCAGCATAGGCTAGCACTGGGAACTTGAGCGGAGAGATTACAGTCTAGAGGGGAAAACAAACAGACCTCAAGACTTGTAGTAGTAGTTGTTACAATGGTTATCATCATTATCATTATCACTAACGTTTTTTGTGTACTGTCTGTGTGCTAGGTGCTATCCTAAATGCTCATCCTGAATTACCTTGGTGAACTCAAACAATAGTCCTGTGTCTTGTGAGGTAAGTGTGATCATTGTTCCTATTTCAAAGATGAGCAAAAGAAAACCAAGAGAGTTTTGGTAACACAACCAAGTCGTACAATTTGGACAACTCCAGGACTGTCTTACTTCAAAGTCAGGAGCACAATGAGACAGGATCTGGAGCCTAGTGTGTGTGCTAAGTTGCTTCAGTCATGTACAACTCTTTGCAACCCTATGGACTGTAGCCTGCCAGCCTCTTCTGTCCATGGGATTCTCCAGGCAAGAATACTGGATTGCATTGCCATGTCCTCCTCCAGGGGATCTTCCCGAACCAAAGATCGAACCTGCATCTCTGACATCTCCTGCGTTGGCAGGTGGGTTCTTTACCACTAGCACTACCTGGGAAGCCCTCTGTACCCTAGGGACCAAGATGAAGCTTGTTGGACTGGTGACGATTAACAGGAGATGAGATTAGAGAGATGGTCAGGGGTCAGATCATCACAGATCTATTAAGTCTCTAAGGATTTAGGACTTTATCCTCAAAGCAATGCAATTATATTTGCTTTAATTATCTATACATGTAATAATCTACTCCAAAAGCCATTTGTTTTTCTTTTTTTAATTGAAGTATAGTTGATTTACAATGTTGTGTTAGGTTAAGGATTACAGCACAGTAATTTAGTAATATATATATACATGTATACATATATAAATATATTTATATATATATATATACATAAATTTCTTATTTACTCTTTTGCAGATTCATTCATAGATCCATATATTCAGCAATTATTTATTGACACTAGGGATGCAAAAATGGACAAAATATGGTGTCTTTTGTCCTCAAAGATTACAGTCTATTTTTTTTTTTTTTTTATTTGCGGAAGGCAGGGAGGGAGTGCAGCATAGGCTAGCACTGGGAACTTGAGCGGAGAGATTACAGTCTAGAGGGGAAAACAAACAGACCTCAAGACTTGTAGTAGTAGTTGTTACAATGGTTATCATCATTATCATTATCACTAACGTTTTTTGTGTACTGTCTGTGTGCTAGGTGCTATCCTAAATGCTCATCCTGAATTACCTTGGTGAACTCAAACAATAGTCCTGTGTCTTGTGAGGTAAGTGTGATCATTGTTCCTATTTCAAAGATGAGCAAAAGAAAACCAAGAGAGTTTTGGTAACACAACCAAGTCGTACAATTTGGACAACTCCAGGACTGTCTTACTTCAAAGTCAGGAGCACAATGAGACAGGATCTGGAGCCTAGTGTGTGTGCTAAGTTGCTTCAGTCATGTACAACTCTTTGCAACCCTATGGACTGTAGCCTGCCAGCCTCTTCTGTCCATGGGATTCTCCAGGCAAGAATACTGGATTGCATTGCCATGTCCTCCTCCAGGGGATCTTCCCGAACCAAAGATCGAACCTGCATCTCTGACATCTCCTGCGTTGGCAGGTGGGTTCTTTACCACTAGCACTACCTGGGAAGCCCTCTGTACCCTAGGGACCAAGATGAAGCTTGTTGGACTGGTGACGATTAACAGGAGATGAGATTAGAGAGATGGTCAGGGGTCAGATCATCACAGATCTATTAAGTCTCTAAGGATTTAGGACTTTATCCTCAAAGCAATGCAATTATATTTGCTTTAATTATCTATACATGTAATAATCTACTCCAAAATTTAGAGGTTCAAGCCAAGTACCTTTTAATAATGACAATTCTGGTTGTTAGGAATTCGGGCCAGGCTTACCAGGGGCAGCTGGACTCCTCTTTGTGTGGTGTCAGGTGGGATGGCTCCAAGAGGTCTGAAGGATCCTAGATGGCCTCATGCAAGTGTCTGGGACTTTGCTGGAGGCTTTTGGTTGTGTGCCTCTGTTCTCCTCCACGGAGTTTGCTAAAGAGCAAACATGGAGGCTGCAAGGCCCTTTAAGGTTTAGGCCTTGAACTGGCACAACATCATTTTCATCACATTGTATTAGTTAAAGCAAATTATAAAGCCAGACAAGATTCAGGGGCAGAGAAATAAACCCAGCTCTTGATAGGAGGAGGTGAAAAATCACATTGCAAAAGGCATTTGGGATGGATGAGATTTTTGTGGCAATCTTTGAAAACAATCTATCATAGCACTGCAGTGTTTTGAGCACGGGTATGGTGTGCAGGAGGGAGAAGGAAGGGTGCTATGGTAACCTGGGTGAGAAGTTAGGTTGACCTGGGTTAAAGCATTGTTCTAAACCTGGTTGATGACCAGAATTACCTGGGAGCGGGGTAGCTTATTAAAAATGCCAATTTCCAGAACCGATCACAGACCTACTGACTCACAATCCCTAGGAACAGAATTCGAAAACATACATTTTCATGCTCTTTCTTTCCACAGATACTTTATTGAACACCTCTGTGTGTGCTAGGCACCGTTTTGTGCTCTGGGCACAAGATGGGCATAAAATGGTGATGCTTTCCAATGTAATCTTAACCTGCTTAGGTTGGGATAAGATTTAGTAGAAAATGGGGCTTCAACACACTGCTTCTGGTTCAGTCTCCATTGCCATGTTGCTGCAGGGACTCAATTCTTATCTTGAAGCCCCATTCCGACTGCAGAAAAATCTTAAGCAGCTGACCAGCATCCCTGTTATTCTCCCTCTTCAGATTTTCTATTTTCATGTAAAAGACAAATAAATAACTTGACCTTCCACCCCCCCACTCCCACTTCCCCACCCTCATGCCCCAAAAAAGATGGTAAATGAAATAAAGATCCTGTTCTTTCCTGGGGGCAGGAAGTGAGCAAAAAGAGACACTAAAAAACAAATGAATGACTAAATAAACAAATGAATATCCTTTTGGATTTTGTGTCAAATCCCAAAATGAGGGTATATATGTATACATATATAGGTGATTCCCATGGCTGTATGGCAGAAACTAATGCAATATTGTAAAGCAACTATATTCCAGTAAAAAACTTTAAAAATCATTCTCTCCAAAAGAAACAAAATGAAATGCTGTAGGGTCACAATAAATAAACGAGAAAATAAATGGAGGTAGAGAGAATGGACACGTGTGAAAGTTATTTTTAAAGAGTTGGCTTGTATGAGCAATAGATTTGTTAAAAGCAACTTTATTTTTGTTCTTTTAATATATTTTAAATTTATTTTCAGTTTTATTATTCTTTTTAAGTTTTCTAACTAAAAGCAATTTTAATGGGGTATAATTGAGGGAAAATCAGCTGCACCTATCTAAAATATATAATTTAATGAATTTTGACAGATGTCACATCCCTGTCTCTCCATCTCCAATCCCCAAGTAACCACTGATCTGCTTACTGTCACCATAGATTAGCTTGCAATAGTTAGAATTTCATACAAATGGAATCATACAGTATATAATGGCAATAGACCTTTAAACAACTTATATGAATAGCAAGAGTGATACTTTGTGGTACCTTTATTCAGTGAAATGCTATATATCCATGGGAAGGGGAATAAGCTTTTTATGTACTAATTTGGAATGGTTTTCTAAAAATACTATTAGGTGGAAAAGGCATAGTGCAGAAAAGGGCGTAAAGTATGCTACTGTTTATATAAAAAGAGAATAAAGAAGAATAGATCCATGTATTTGTTTGCATAGGCATAGACTATCTGAACAAAGCAGACAACACAGGTTGTCTCAGGAGAGGGAAAACATGGTATCTAGGAGACAGCAGTGGGAAGGAGACTTCACCATAAATCCTTTTATTCCTTTTGAATTTTGTACCAACAGAGTTTATCACCGATTCAAAGAACAACTAAAACTCAAAAATTTTAAATCATAGTGGAGTAAGGAATGTCCCTCAATCTTGGCAGATGACATGGCAATGTTCAATAAAAAACTATAAGCTTCAACTAGTCTATTTCAAATGTGATCAAAATATAGTTAAAACTAGAAGCCACACGTCTCAATGACCAGTTAAAGAGAAAACCCTGAGAGGGGAAAAATCTGTAAATAAAGACATTGAGGACTGAAACTAAACAAGTTGATCTGAAATTCATATGAAAAAAAATAACCAGAAAAATCTGAAAAAAAAATGATAGAGGACCAGAATGATCAGATAATAAAACATTATAAAGCCTTTAGAACTAGCATATGAACAGATGAATAAATAGACTAGAGGAGAAAATTCAGACATGAATATTGACAGGTAATAAAAACATATTGAAACAGTAGGAAACCTCTGGGGTAGCAAGTGGGGAGGTAGGACAGTGAGAATGGTTCACCTTAGGTACAAGCAATAAGGAATTTGTTGCTGTAAAGACTTTAAAATGATAATGAGCCTGACTAAACAGCTTGATTTTAGCATTATCAGGCATCATTGATTGTAAACAATACCAGTGATAAAATGAGAAAATTCTCTCCTCACTCCAGCAACAACTTGGTGGACTGCACCCACCTTCCCCTTCTTTGGAATACTGCTGTATGAATTTTTAATACATTTTGTTGGGACAACTGGATAGTGAAAAAAAAAAAAAAACTTCATTAGAGGATAAAGGCTTTATATTGCAAAATTAGGCAACGACCTGAGGAGACACTGATTTGTTTCCTGGGTCAGAAAGATCCCTGGAGAAGGGATAAGCTACACACTCCAGTATTTTTGGGCTTCCCTGATGTCTCCAATGATAACGACTTAGCATGCAATGCAGGAGACGTGGGTTCAATCTCTGGGTTGGGAAGATCCCCTGAAGAAGGGATAGGCTACACACTCCAGTATTCTTGCCTGGAGAATTTCATGGCTCATCCATGGGTTGTGAAGAGTGAGACATGACTGAGCAACTTTCATTTGAGCCAAAGCAGAATTGGAGTTGCCATAGGGCAAGGAAAAGAGAAGGACATGAGACTTTGGTCTTGTCCCAGGCTGAAGTTTTCTTTACGTAAAGTTGCTGCAAAGCTTTCAGTTGAACAGGTTGTTATAGGTTTGGTTTTTCAGTTCTTTATTAGGATAGATGATGCAAGGTGCTATCTCATTTTGACAGCTGTGTATGTGTGTGTGAGTGAGTGAGAGAGAGGGAGAGAGAGAGAGAGAGAGAGAGAGAGCACGACTGAGACAGAAATTGGATGGGAGAGAAAGAGAGAGAGAATCAAGCCAAATGATCAATGTTCTCTACTTGACAACTTCTGGGCCAGTTTGGTCACCAGCCCACCTCTGGAGCAATAACAGTTTTCAGGGGAAATACTAGACTGATCAATTGCTTTAAGCATGGGATTTTTGAACCCATGGCATTAGCAAAGGAAATAGCACAACTGGCCTAGACTTCTTCACCCATCACGTTGCGCTACCTTCACTCAAATTACATAGGCCCGACAAAAAGAGACAGATACTTAAATAAAATTGGGTTCCTTCAAGAAGCAGGATAAAAGCCAGGTGGATGTTGGATAGGTGAGCAATGATGTCACCATAGATGCTTATGCCAGAGTGAGCTGCATGTGTATTGTGACAAACTCTTAAAGCACCTTTACAGTTTTAAAAATAAGCAGAGGGGCCTCAGAAGGTAAAACATCATTGTGTTTTAAGAGTGTGAGTTTTAAGTTAGACTGCTGGAGTTTGAATCCCAGGAACCTCGTGATCACAGGCAAGCTAATTTCCTAAACTTCATTTTCCTGATAATGGTGATAGGATAGTATGCTGCAGACTTCAAAGGATCATTCTGAGCGTTAAATGAAACAATGTATGCTAAAGCAGATTACATAATAAGTGCTCAAAATCATGAAGTCATTGACCAGGGGTTGACATTTTTTTGTGGTGTTGAATTTGATCAGTAATTTTTCTTGTATTAGGATTTGACAGTAGTTCTTATGGTTTTGGTTTTCTTTTTTATAATTGAAGTATTGTCTGTTTACAATGTTGTGTTCATTTCAGGTGTATAGAAAGAGATTCAGTTACACTACACGCACACACATACACACACACATACAGATAGATATATTCTTATGCAGTTCTTTTCCTTTTTAGATTATTACAACATATTGAGTATAGTTCTCTGTGCTATACATATACAGTAGGTCCTTGTATGTTGTCTATTTTATATTTAGTAGTGTATATATGTTAATCCCAACCTCCTAAGTTATCCCTCCCCACACTCTCCTTTCCCCTTAGGTAAAAAGTTTGTTTTCTTTCTCTGTGAGTCTATTTCTGTTTTGTAAAGAAGTTCATTTGCATATTTTTCTAATATTCCACATATAAGGGATATCACATGACTTTTGTCTTTCTCTGGCTTACTTCACGTAGTATGATAATATTTAGGTCCATCCGTATTGTTGCAAATGGCATTATTTCATTCTTTTATGACTAAGTGATATTCCATTGTATATACATAACACATCTTCTTTATCCATTCCTCTGTTGATGAACCTTTAGGTTGTTTCCATTGACAGTATTGTTTGAGATGATTCACATTTATTTCAGCTACTAGCATGTTCTCCCCTGGTAGCATCAACAGACTCCTGGGCCAAGAGCAAGTCCACCTGATGATGCATGGACTGATCTACCTGGCCCCTCCACTTGAAAACATCAAATCCATGATGGTCTTTTCACAATAACACTTACTAAACTAAAGACCCCCTCTTTCTCTCACCTTTCAGGGCAATAGCTACAGCTATGAACAAACCTTGGTAACTAAACTAGACACACAGTTTGAATCCCAGGAACCTCGTGATCACAGGCAAGCTAATTTCCTAAACTTCATTTTCCTGATAATGGTGATAGGATAGTATGCTGCAGACTTCAAAGGATCATTCTGAGCGTTAAATGAAACAATGTATGCTAAAGCAGATTACATAATAAGTGCTCAAAATCATGAAGTCATTGACCAGGGGTTGACATTTTTTTGTGGTGTTGAATTTGATCAGTAATTTTTCTTGTATTAGGATTTGACAGTAGTTCTTATGGTTTTGGTTTTCTTTTTTATAATTGAAGTATTGTCTGTTTACAATGTTGTGTTCATTTCAGGTGTATAGAAAGAGATTCAGTTACACTACACGCACACACATACACACACACATACAGATAGATATATTCTTATGCAGTTCTTTTCCTTTTTAGATTATTACAACATATTGAGTATAGTTCTCTGTGCTATACATATACAGTAGGTCCTTGTATGTTGTCTATTTTATATTTAGTAGTGTATATATGTTAATCCCAACCTCCTAAGTTATCCCTCCCCACACTCTCCTTTCCCCTTAGGTAAAAAGTTTGTTTTCTTTCTCTGTGAGTCTATTTCTGTTTTGTAAAGAAGTTCATTTGCATATTTTTCTAATATTCCACATATAAGGGATATCACATGACTTTTGTCTTTCTCTGGCTTACTTCACGTAGTATGATAATATTTAGGTCCATCCGTATTGTTGCAAATGGCATTATTTCATTCTTTTATGACTAAGTGATATTCCATTGTATATACATAACACATCTTCTTTATCCATTCCTCTGTTGATGAACCTTTAGGTTGTTTCCATTGACAGTATTGTTTGAGATGATTCACATTTATTTCAGCTACTAGCATGTTCTCCCCTGGTAGCATCAACAGACTCCTGGGCCAAGAGCAAGTCCACCTGATGATGCATGGACTGATCTACCTGGCCCCTCCACTTGAAAACATCAAATCCATGATGGTCTTTTCACAATAACACTTACTAAACTAAAGACCCCCTCTTTCTCTCACCTTTCAGGGCAATAGCTACAGCTTGATGCCCCACTTACAACCTTGGTGTGGCTACAGCATCTTAGCAGAGTGCCAAGGATTCAGACAACACAAGTTTTATATAATTTTAATTTATGTCTTTAGCTCAGCCTAACTAGAAGTCTCCACACACCTAGGGATGTTTCATTGACCTCTTGCTTAAAGCAGTCCATTTCTCGCCTTTGCTTCCTACTAGAGCAACGCAGACAAAAAATGTTGCCTGCCATTCCAGTAAACAACAAATGTTGCCCACAGTCAGCCACTGCAGCTGTCCTTCTTTGGCCCCAACGATGTCCCTGACGGGTCTTAGGATGGAGAAAAACAGGATCCTGGCCCTAAATAGTTAAGATGCATATCAAAGGAATGATTTCAATGATCCCAGATTCTTACATTGTCTCATACAAAGAAAAGCACTGAAGTTATTAAATTGGGAAATGTCTATTTTAGCAGTAATCTTTTGATGTTCAACTGCATTCTTTTCCAGCAAAAACTCCTGTATATTCTGTTTCCTGCCTGACCTCTTTGGAGCTGTTTCTCAGAGCTGAGTGGCTGTTCCCTGGGTATAGTCCTCAGTACATGTTCAGTTCTGTCCAGCTCTTTGCAACGATATGAACTGGAGCGTGCCAGGAGGTCGTCAAACAATACATAACTCATACTTTCAGGTTGTGCATTTTTCTTCAGTCCACAGTACAATACGGCAGAATGCAGTGAGCAGTGGGACAACCGAAGTCTCGCTTAAACTATCAGCTACTCCCATTTTTTGAATGATGATCAATATTTTCTCAAGCTTTTATAAATTGGTAGATACATACAGCTTAAAGATGGATCCGCAGAGGGCCTTCCTTTACTACAGATTGCCACTCTAGCCACTTCTTATCAAAGCAGGTCCTGAAGCCACCACCAATTGAAATCTGACTCCTTCCTTTCATATCCGTTAGATTAGGCTGCAATCTATTCCTTCTCCCTAACCACAACACCACCATCTTTCCCAAGGCTGGATTCCCAGAACATTACTCAGACTCTACTGTCAATATTGACCCTCACCTCTCTCCTTAATCTTCACACTGCCCTTAAAAATATATCCAGTGCCATTAACCACACCTGTCATGACAGGATGTCCTACAGGATGGATGTCTATTACGTACATGTGACGGAGACAGTAAGTCCAATATGAAGTGGGAAAGTAAAACAGGAAGCCAGGGGGAAAGTGAAATAAACATGTAATGTATAAAGATATAGTCTGTAACACAATTTTAATCCCTTACCCCGAACACCTGGGCTTGGACTTCAATGTGCTTTCAAATTTTTCCCATTTACTAATTAGTTTTGTCCATAAACAGAAGATCTACTCTCCATTCTTTGTTCTCCTTATTTCAAAATGATCTAACAGTCTGTAAAGTCATTATTATTGTGATTCTACAGGTTTCATTTTTTATGTCCGTGTTAACGAAAAAAATCTTGTTTTATTTTCAGATGTTTTCAAAAGACTTGAAACATTTAATGAGTTTCAAAGAAAACTTGGTACTTTATTGATTTGCCCATAGTTCAACTTATTTGATTATAACTGCTTCCAGGGATATCAGGAGAGCTGATCAGTTCAGTTCAGTCACTCAGTTGTGTCTGACTCTTTGTGAGAGCCAATAAACATTTGGAAATTTTCTCTGTTCCTTTGCAAAATGAACTGACCATATACAGAGTTTTTTTTTTCTCTCTATATATTTGAATAAGGCTAATGAGGGTATGTGTAACCTGTTCAGGGATTTGTTAATGGGACTTTCTTTTAAAAGCAGGGAAAGGTGAAAATACTGAAGGGCAAAATTATAAATAGTTGGAAATTTTATCCCGTGATGGATAATGGGACGGGAAGGGCTAACCTTCTAAGACAGAAAATAGGTTCTACAAGCAATGATGGCTACAGCCAGCAGGTGGTAGCAGGGGGCCATATCAGGAGAATTCACTGGCCTGGAAAAGCTCTAGCTAGACCTTCAGGCCTAGGAACCAGCAGCTCTGAGGAGCTGGTAGAGGGTATGATGTGTTCTCGGAAGGAAAAGAAACAGTGAAAGTATCTTCCAGAAGCCTAGGGTTAGAGTCTGGTGTTTAAAATGAAAGGCCCACACAGTGTAGTTATTATAGTCAACAACGCTGGATTATAACTTCAAAATTGTTAAGATACTAAATTTTAAAATTTTTTTCATTTTTAAAACTGAGGTAGAGTTGATATACAATATTAATTTCAGATGTACAGCATAGTGATTCAGAATTTTTATAGTTTATTTTTCATTATAAGTTATAAAATATTGGCTATATTTCCTGTTTTATACAATATATCCTCGTAGCTTATTTATTTATGCATTTTTTAAAAGTGTATTTGTTTTTTTTAATGTATTTATTTATTTATTTATTTTTAGTTGTGCTGGGTCTTCGTTGCTGCACTCGGGTTTCTCTATTTGCAGCAAGAGAGGCTACTTTCTAGTTGTGGTGGCTTCTTTTGTTTCGGCACATGGGCTCAGTAGTTGTGGTGTCCTGGCTTAGTTGCTTCACAGCACATGAATCTTCCCAGAGCAGGAATCAAACCTGTCCCTTGCAGGCAGTTTCTTAACCACTCAACCACCAGGGAAGTTCTAGATTTTATTTATTTTATTTTTACTTATTTTTAATATTTATTTATTTGGCTGCATCGGGTATTAATTGTGGCACACAGGATCTGTTTTGGGTCATGGAGGATTCTCCCGTGCCTCTCTGGCTCTAGAGCAAATGGGCTTAGGAATTGCTGCACGAGGGTTTATTTGCCCCACTGAGTATGGAAACAGTCTCCTGCATTGAAAGGCAGATTCTTAACCACTGGACTACCAGGGAAGTCCTGCTAATTTATTTTATACATACTAGTTTGTATCTCTTAGTTCCCCACTCTTTATCTTGCCCCTTCCTCCTCCTCTGCCAACTGGTAACCACTAGTTTGTTCTCTATAAGTCTATTTCTGTTTCATTATATTCATTCATTTACTTTATTTTTTAGATTTCATACGAGTGATAACATTCAGTATTCATTTTGGTCTGATTTATTTTACAAAATATAATACCCTCCAGGTCAACCTATGCTGTTACAAATGGCAAAATTTCATTCTTTTTTATGCATGAGTAGTATTTCATTGCATATAATATATACCACATCTTCTTTATCCATTCATCTATTGCTGAACACTTGGGTTGCTTCCATATCTTGGCTATGGTAAATATTGCTGCTATGAACATTGAGATGGGTGTATCTTTACTTTTTTAAGGGTGTATTTTCTTTTTAGTTTTATTGAAGTATAGCAAATTTACAATGTTGTATCAATTTCTGTACAGAAAAATGATGTAGTTATATATATTCTTTTTCATTATAGTTAATTTCAGGATACAAATATAGTTCCCTGTACTACATGATAGGACCTTGTTTATTATGTACATGTATCTTTTTAAATGTGTGTTTTTTTCTTTGGAAAAATACTCGGAAGTGGAACTGCTGGATCATATTGTATCTTTTTGAATTAGTGTTTTCATTTTCTTTGGATATAGATCCAGGAGTGGAGTTACTGGATTATATGGTCATTTTATTTTCAGTTTTTTGAGGTATCCGCATACTGTTTTCCATAGTGGTTACATCAATTACATTCCCATCATTCCCATTATACCAGAATTCCCTTTCAAGAAACTAGATCTTAATTTTTCCCACCACAAAAAGAAATGATAATTATGTGACATGATAGAGGTGTTCGCTAATGCTATAGTGGTAATCATATTGTAACATATAAATGTATCAGATCAACGCATTGTCACCTGAAATTTACAGTTTTATAGGCCAATTATGGGCTTCCCAGATGGTTCTAGTGGTAAAGAATGCCAGTGCAGGAGGCATAAGAGACACGGGTTGAATCCCTGGGTTGGGAAGATCCCCTGGAGGAAGATATAACAACCCGCTCTAGTATTCTTGCCTGGAGAATCCTGCAAATGGTGGAGCCTGGTGGGCTACAGTCCATGGGATTGCAAAGAGTCAGACACGACTGAAATGACTTAGCATGCATGCACTCAAAAGCCAATTATATCTCAGTTATAATTTTAAAAATAAATAAATAAAATGAAAGGCCCAGAACAGGGGATGGTTGAGCAGGAGGAGGGATGTATATGAGGCTAAGAAAGGAAGGGAGGCACAGGAGGATGATACAGGAGAAAGTGGGAGGAGAGTCAGCCTCTGACACGTAGATGACAGTGCAGAATAGGAAGCAGGTCAGAAAGGGTGGGGGTTATTACTTTTTGCATGAGCTCGTGGTGACACTGATTTTTAAAAGCTGTAAGAGTAAGTAGAAGCAACCTAAATGTCCACCAATGAATGAATGGATAAACAAAATGGAATATATTCATACAGTCGAGTAGTATTTAGCCTTAAAAATGAAGGAAATTCCAATACATGTTATAAGGCAGCAGACATAGCCTTGAGGACTAAGTGGCTAAATGAAACAGACCTGTCACAAAAAAACAAATACTGTATAATTCTACTTACCTGAGGTATCTAGAGTAGTCAAATTCATAGAGACAGAAGGGCACCAGGGCCTGAGGGAAGGAAGAAATGGGGAGATGATTAATAGATGTAGAACTTTGATTTCGTGAGATGAGGAAGTCTTAGAGGTTGGAAAAAAGTACACTTAATAGATGTAGAACGTTTGAGATATTGCATATGACAGTGGTTACATCAATTACATTCCCATCATTCCCATTATACCAGAATTCCCTTTCAAGAAACTAGATCTTAATTTTTCCCACCACAAAAAGAAATGATAATTATGTGACATGATAGAGGTGTTCGCTAATGCTATAGTGGTAATCATATTGTAACATATAAATGTATCAGATCAACGCATTGTCACCTGAAATTTACAGTTTTATAGGCCAATTATGGGCTTCCCAGATGGTTCTAGTGGTAAAGAATGCCAGTGCAGGAGGCATAAGAGACACGGGTTGAATCCCTGGGTTGGGAAGATCCCCTGGAGGAAGATATAACAACCCGCTCTAGTATTCTTGCCTGGAGAATCCTGCAAATGGTGGAGCCTGGTGGGCTACAGTCCATGGGATTGCAAAGAGTCAGACACGACTGAAATGACTTAGCATGCATGCACTCAAAAGCCAATTATATCTCAGTTATAATTTTAAAAATAAATAAATAAAATGAAAGGCCCAGAACAGGGGATGGTTGAGCAGGAGGAGGGATGTATATGAGGCTAAGAAAGGAAGGGAGGCACAGGAGGATGATACAGGAGAAAGTGGGAGGAGAGTCAGCCTCTGACACGTAGATGACAGTGCAGAATAGGAAGCAGGTCAGAAAGGGTGGGGGTTATTACTTTTTGCATGAGCTCGTGGTGACACTGATTTTTAAAAGCTGTAAGAGTAAGTAGAAGCAACCTAAATGTCCACCAATGAATGAATGGATAAACAAAATGGAATATATTCATACAGTCGAGTAGTATTTAGCCTTAAAAATGAAGGAAATTCCAATACATGTTATAAGGCAGCAGACATAGCCTTGAGGACTAAGTGGCTAAATGAAACAGACCTGTCACAAAAAAACAAATACTGTATAATTCTACTTACCTGAGGTATCTAGAGTAGTCAAATTCATAGAGACAGAAGGGCACCAGGGCCTGAGGGAAGGAAGAAATGGGGAGATGATTAATAGATGTAGAACTTTGATTTCGTGAGATGAGGAAGTCTTAGAGGTTGGTTACACAACACTACTATAAACTGTACACTTAAAAATATTAAGATGGTAAGTAAGCTTCCATCTCTTCTGATTCTTAAGGAGTGATAGGCCATTTCAGGCAGGGTGGTAGGATAGGATAGGACACCAAATTAGTATAAAAAATAAAGCCTTACATGTAAATGGCACTTTGCGATTTACACATTTCTAGTATGGAAATCCCTTACCTTCTCAGGTCTTAACAACTAGTATGGTATGGGTTGGTTCTTGTGTTAAAACTGAGTGGACGGGCTACATAACGAGAGAATTAGGGAGTGAACGGGTTAATGAGGAGGCGTGGGGTAAACGCTAGAATTAGTAGGTGGACACAGGTGGAAGAAATGGAAGAGAAAAAGAAAAAGCAACCAGCTAGCTAGTTATCTACTTGATTGCTGTTTTCCCTCAGATGTAAGAGGTAGTTTTTCCAGTAGTCATGTACAGATGTGAAAGTTGTTGGTCCATAAAGAAGGCTGAGCACCGAAGAATGGATGCTTTCGAACTGTGGTGCTGGAGAAGCTTCTTAAGAGTCCCTTGGATTACAAGGAGATCAAAGCAGTCAATCCTAAAGGAAATCAACCCTGAATATTTATTGGAAGGACTGATGCTAAAGCTGAAGCCCCAATGCTTTGGCCACCTGATGTAAAGAGCTGGCTCTTTGGAAAATACCCCAATGCTGGGAAAGACTTGAAGACATAAGGAGAAAGAGGAGGCTGAAAATGTTGACTGAAAAAAAAAGCACAACAGAAACATTCTGAGTTGTGTGTTTTTCAGTGGACTTACAGAGTACCTAAGCCTGGTATTCAGTCTCTCAGATCACTTTGAGCAGCTTCTCCAAAGAGGTAAGGGAGAAGCCAGGAATTTTTGCAAGAAAAAGTATCAAAAGATTACTGTTAATGAGAGAAATAATAGACACTTCGAGTTAATGAATTTGGTACTTTTCTATGTATGAGAAGATGCAAGAGTCTGGGCTCATTGAAATCATTCCTTTCATATGTACTTTAACTGTCTAGGGCTGGTATTTTGATTCTCTCCATCCTGAATCCCCTTAGGGTGCACAGTTGCGGCTGCAGCAGTGGCTGATGGCTTGATAGCCACAGCATCATTTGTTTCCTGATATGAAAGTTTCTGTTCACACTAGTCTTCTGAATTCAACTGTTTTCTGCTCTTTCTAGGCCCCATTTGTTTTCATAAGCTCTGCTCTGAGAAACTGTTGTTGTTCAGTTGCTAGGTCCGACTCTTTATGACTCCATGGACTGCAGCATGCCAGGATCCTCTATCTTTCACTATGTAGCCACATCATCATGGCTATCTGGGTCATTACGACCTTTCTTTTGTAATTCTTCTGCATATTCTTGCCACCTCTGCTTAATCCATTCTGCTTCTGTTAGGTCTTCACCATTTCTGTCCTTTATCGTGCCCATCCTTGCATAAAATGTTCCCTTGATATTTCCAATTTTCTTGAAGAGATCTCTAGTCTTTTCCATCCTATCGTTTTCCCCTACTTCTTTGCATTGTTCATTTAAGAAGGCCTTCTTGTTTCTCCTTGCTATTTTCTGGAATTCTGCATTCAGTTGGGTATATCTTTCCCTTTCTCCCTTGCCTTTTGCTTCTCTTCTTTTCTCAGCTATTTGTAAAGCCACTTCAGACAACCACTTTTCCTTCTTGCATTTCTTTTTCTTTGGGATGCTTTTGGTCAATGCTTCCTATAAAATGTTACAAACCTCTGTTTATAGTTCTTCAGTCATTCTGTGTACCAGATATAACCCCTTGAATTTATTCATCACCTCCACTGTATAATCATAAGGGATTTGATTTAAGTCATACCTGTATGGCCTAGTGGTTTTCCCTACTTTCTTCAATTTAAGCCTGAATTTTGCAATAAGAAGCCCCAGATCTTGTTTGTACTGACTGTATAGAGCGTCTCCATCTTTGGTTGCGAAGAACATAATCAATCCGATTTCAGTATTGACCATCTGGTGATGTCCATGTGTAGAATCATCTTTTGGGTTGTTGGAAAAGAGTATTTGCTGTGAACAGTGTGTTCTCTTGAGAAAACTGTTAACATTTGCCTTACTTCATTTTGTTGTCCAAAGCCCAACTTTCCTGTTATTCCAGGTATCTCTTGACTGCCTACTTTTGCATTCCAATTCCCTTTAATGAAAAAGACATATTTTTTGGTGTTAGTTCTAGAAGGTCCTATAGGTCTTCATAGAATAGCTCAACATCAGTGGTTGGGGGGCTTCCTTGGTGGTTCAGTGGGTGGTTCACCGCTTTGCAGTGCAAGGGGCGCCAGTTCGATCCCTGGCCTGGGAAGATCCCACGTGCCGCGGAGCAGCTGGACCGATGTGTCCAATTACCGAGCCGGAGCTCTGGAGCGCATGCGCCCACAGCAAGTGTTCTGTGACAACAGAGGCCACCGCAATGGGATGCCCACATGGGCCAAAGAACAAAGATGGATGAAAATAGACAAATGAAAGACTAATAGAAGTGGCCCGCCCACCCTCCTCCCTCCCCACCCCCCCAAAAAATAAATAAAATTATATAAAAAAATCAGTGGCTGGGGCATAGACTTGAATTTGCTGTGATGTTGAATGGTTTGCCTTGGAAACAAGCTGAGATCATTCTGTCATTTTTGAGTTTGCACTGAAGTACTGCATTTTGGACTCTTGTTGACTACAGGGACCACTACATTTATTCTAAGGGTTCTTGCTCACAGTAGTAGATATAATGGTCATTTGAATTAAATTTGCCCATTCCATCCATTTTAGCTCACTGATTCCTGAGATGTCAATGTTCACTCTTGCCATTTCCTGCTTGACTATGTCCAGTTTATCTTGATTCACAGACCCATTCCAGGTTCCTATGCAGTATTGTTCTTTACAGCATCAGACTTTACTTTCACCACCAGACACATCCACAGCTGAGTGGATGGCCCAGCTGCTTACCGGGCCAAAGCTTTCTGCTTTGGCCCAGCTGCTTCATTCTTTCTAAGGCTATTAGCAATTGTCCTCAACTCTTCCTCAGTAGCATCCGGGCTCATCTTTTTGCATCATATCTTTTCTTCTTTTCATACTATCTGTGGGGTTCTCCAGGTGCGACTACTGAAGCAGGTTGCCATTTCCTCCTCCAGTAGACCATGATTTGTCTGAACTCTCCACTATGACCTGTATGTCTTGGGTACCCTGCCCGACATGGCTCATAGCTTCATTGAGTTATGCAAACCCCATTGTCTTGACAAGGCTGTGATCCATGAAGCGGGGCAAGAAGCTCTACTGTTTCTTAATTAAAGGTGTCCATGTTCAAAGTTTGGCCCTGGCCCTTTCTGATTATGTGATCTATGGCAGGTTACTTATCTCTCCCAGCTTTAGTTTTTGCTCTGATAATAACAGTTTCTGCTATTTCTAAGACTTGAATGCATATTTTCTTTTTAAAATTTTTTCAGCCTTCTGACCTCAGGAACAAATGCTGCCCACTGCCTGAGTGATAGGGAATATTTTTTTGAGGATTTTTTTCCTTCAGCTCATCTTACCACAGAATTCTTGAGACTATTTCCAATGTAATTTCCACACTAGAACTGTGTAAATTCCAATCAAGCCAGAAAAGAAACTATTTGTAATAGAGATATTTCACATTTAATAAAATGTGATGACTTCAAGGGTTTCAAAGAAAACAGTTGACCTGAATGTGAAACTGGCTCTTGCCACAAAGATTTTCAGAGATTAGGTGGAAGCCTTGAGGGATATTTCTGGCATGTAATGTCCAACAGTTTCCCTGAAGTACCTATTGCAGTGACATTCTGGGTAATAAGGTAGATATTTTCATCTGTCCAGCCCATAGACTGTCAACCATATTGAATGCCAGGAAAACTTGGCTCTGAAATTTCAAGAGGCAGTGTTTTCACATTGGCTGCAGTCTGACCTGTTGGAGATGTTGTTTTTCAATTCTTTCCATTCAATGAATCCTTATATTCTAATTAAATCCTCAAGTGGAATGCATCACTTCTATTTATTAGCAAGATAAATTATCCTAGCTACTGTGAAGATAAAAGAACTTCTTTCATTTAAATTTCTTGAACACTGATATGCACTGCTCATTTGAGGGTGTCTGGAAACATGAACTAAAAAAGATTATCTTATATAGAGAGGAAATTCTTAGCTTTAAAAATACTTAACGAAGATTGCTTGATGTACTTTATGACTAACACAACTGGACCAACCTGTATTTTATGTTTAGTCAATGTAAAAATAAACTCAAACTGAACAGCAATCAGATTAAATTGTAAAACATGCATTTACGATCAGGAACTGAACCTCTGCAGTTAATGACTAATTTGTCCCCCTTCACTGAGTCATCTTCACTTTTGTACGTTTTAGGATGACCTGGATTCAGATGTCATATACTTGCCTCTTGAAGCAAAGAACACATAGTGACCTCCTAAAAATGATGCTTTTAATCAAGAAATTCTCCTTTCTAAATCCCCCAAAGGGAAAATTTCTCCAGGTCATTTCCAGATTCCTGCAGAGCCAAAAGATGCCCGAGAGCCTGTTCTGTAAGCATGCAGGGACAGACCTGAGAACTTATTACAAGAAGCTTTGTATCCCATGTGTGTAGGTTAGCACTGCTCGGTAACAGATTACCCACAAATTTAAATAACTTAAATGGCTTACAATAACCATTTTAATCTGCCTACAATTTTTGTGGGTCAGGAATTCTGACAGAGCACAATGGGAGTCATTTGTCCTTGCTCTGCCATGTCTGGGGCCTCAGCTGACTCTCAAAGACTGGAGTCATGAGAAGGCATCTCCATTCTTGGTTCTGCCCATTGATGCTGGCTGTTGTCTGGGATCTCAGCTGGAGATGTTGACAGAACTCTTCCCTGTGTCTTGTCCATGTGGTCTGGACTGCCATACAGCATAGTGGCCTCAGGGTAGGTTAGATATTTCACATGGTGAGTCAGGGCTTTGAGGTTAGTGTCCCAGGGAGCTGCATTGCCTTTTCTGACCTGGCTTCACAAACGTGCAGCATCACTTTTGCCTCATGTTAGTGATCACAAGTCAATCACAAATTACACCAGTTCAAAGAAAGGAGGCAGAGGGCATACATCTCGATGAAAGGAGAATCAAAAACTTCATGGATGTGTGTGATAGTTACTTTCATCACCTTTATGTGTCAATGAGATTGGCTCATGGAGATACCTGTCTGAACATTATTTCTGAGTGTATCTATGAGCATATTTCCATATGAAGTTAGCATTTGAATTAGTGAACTAGTTAAAATGGTTTACCCTCTCCACTGTGGATGAGCATCATCCAGTATATTGAGGACCTGAATAGAACAAAAAGATGGGGGAAGGAAGAATGTGGTCCTTCCTGCCTGATTGCTTGAGCTGGTCATTAACCTTCTCCACTCTTGATGCTCCCAGTTCTCAGGCCTTTGGAGTTGGACTAAATGTCACCACCAGCTTTCCTGGGTTTCTAGCTTTCAGAGCTTCCAGACTGTGGGACTCCTCAACCTCTAGAATTGTGTAAGCAAATTCCTTATAATAAATCTCGTCATATATATGTGCGTATTTATACACAGACACACATATATAGCAGGATGGGGACCCCTTCCAGGGCATAAGAGTGGGCACTTGTCTAACACTCAGAAATGAATTGTCTGAGGATACATGTGCTGACAAAGCAAGAGACTTTGTTGAGAAGGGGTACCCGGGCAGAGAGCAGTGTGGTAAGAGCCCAGGGGAACTGCTCTTCCACATAGCTCAGAGTCTCAGGTTTTATGGTGATGGGGTTGTCTCTGGCCAGTTATCATGCTTATGTCCATATTTTGTCTGGCTCAGGGTCCTGCCTGGTGGCATGTGTGTGTCTCAGGCAAGATGGATTCTAGCAAGAAGGATTCTCGGAGAATGGTAGGACAATATTATGGGCTGGCCTCTCCTCCCTCTTTTTGTTGTTGTTTAGTCTCTAAGCAGTGTTCGACTCTGGACCCCTATTAACTGTAGCCCACCAGGCTCCTCTGTCCGTGGGATTCTCCAGAAAAGAACACCGGAGTGTGTTGCCATGCCCTACTCCAGGGGATCTTCCTGACCCAGGGATACAACCTGAGTCTCCTGCATTGGCAGGAAGATTCTTTGCCACTGAGCTACCAGGGACACTCTCCCTCTTTTTGTCCCCTCCAAAATTATCCTGCTTAGTTTTTGGCAACAATACCATGTTCATTATTGGCACCTCTAGTTGTGAGACAACTCAGGCAAGTGGTCATCATCAAGCCAAGATAGGTGGTCTTGTTTAACAGTTCCCTAACGCAGACGTTTCCAGCCTTTTTGGCACAAGGGACTGGTTTCATTCAAGACAATTTTTCCATGGGGGCGGGATGATTCAAGCAGTAATGCAAGCGGCGGGGAGTGGCAGATGAAGCTTTAATCGCTCGCATGCTACTCACCTCCTGCTATGCAGCCCAGTTCCTAACAGGCTGCACACTGGTACTGGTCCTCAGCTCAGGGGTTGGGGAACCCTGCCCTAACATATATATCCTGTTGGTTTCTATAGAGGGCTGTGTCTAATACAGCATGTTTATTTATTTATTTATTTATTTTACAGCATGTTTTTAAAATTGTCACAATGTGCTAAGCTTTACATATTTATCTCTGAAAGATGATATCATGATTTTCAAGTAATACATCAGACTAGACAAAAATGATGAAAAAAAAAGAATTATAATCTCAGAGATGAATGAAAGCGATACAATGCCATGAAAGTAAGAGACTTTGTTGAGAAGGGGTACTCGGGCCGAGAGCAGTGTGTTAAGAGCCCAGGGGAACTGCTCTTCCACATAGCTCAGAGTCTCAGGTTTTATGGTGATGGGGTTGTCTCTGGCCAGTTATCATGCTTATGTCCATATTTTGTCTGGCTCAGGGTCCTGCCTGGTGGCATGTGTGTGTCTCAGGCAAGATGGATTCTAGCAAGAAGGATTCTCGGAGAATGGTAGGACAATATTATGGGCTGGCCTCTCCTCCCTCTTTTTGTTGTTGTTTAGTCTCTAAGCAGTGTTCGACTCTGGACCCCTATTAACTGTAGCCCACCAGGCTCCTCTGTCCGTGGGATTCTCCAGAAAAGAACACCGGAGTGTGTTGCCATGCCCTACTCCAGGGGATCTTCCTGACCCAGGGATACAACCTGAGTCTCCTGCATTGGCAGGAAGATTCTTTGCCACTGAGCTACCAGGGACACTCTCCCTCTTTTTGTCCCCTCCAAAATTATCCTGCTTAGTTTTTGGCAACAATACCATGTTCATTATTGGCACCTCTAGTTGTGAGACAACTCAGGCAAGTGGTCATCATCAAGCCAAGATAGGTGGTCTTGTTTAACAGTTCCCTAACGCAGACGTTTCCAGCCTTTTTGGCACAAGGGACTGGTTTCATTCAAGACAATTTTTCCATGGGGGCGGGATGATTCAAGCAGTAATGCAAGCGGCGGGGAGTGGCAGATGAAGCTTTAATCGCTCGCATGCTACTCACCTCCTGCTATGCAGCCCAGTTCCTAACAGGCTGCACACTGGTACTGGTCCTCAGCTCAGGGGTTGGGGAACCCTGCCCTAACATATATATCCTGTTGGTTTCTATAGAGGGCTGTGTCTAATACAGCATGTTTATTTATTTATTTATTTATTTTACAGCATGTTTTTAAAATTGTCACAATGTGCTAAGCTTTACATATTTATCTCTGAAAGATGATATCATGATTTTCAAGTAATACATCAGACTAGACAAAAATGATGAAAAAAAAAGAATTATAATCTCAGAGATGAATGAAAGCGATACAGCAGAATTGCCATGAAATACTAAGCTTAGGGGTCCTGTGTTTAAGATTGACTTAGGCCAACTTGCAAGATCAGTGACTTATGCCTCTAAACTAGAAGAGGGAAGAGCTTGTCGGCCCAGTTGCTAGGTGTGTTGTGGGTAGGCAGCTTTGTTCAAGGCTCACATCCAGTGATGGATGGATGCAGGAGTCTATGGCCCAGTCATTTTGGCCCAGCCCAGGGCAACTCTGAGGGGCCATTTTATCTCCATCGTGCTCCATAAGATTGGTTGAGGTTGTTGGGTTCTCTACCCAACAGTTCAACTTCTCTTTCTGCCCAGTTCTCTTCCTTCCCTTTTTGTTCCAGGTGTTGTTTGTGTCGAGTGAAAAAGTACACAACTTAAAAGCTGAAAATTATGTTTCATTCGGCAGACAAAACTGAGGACTTAAGCCTGGGTCACAGTCTCTCAGATGGCTCTGAGGGACTGCTCTGAAGAGGTCGGAGAGGAGCTGGAACATATAGGAGTTTCTGCAACACTGACTGGATGGTTGGAACTTCAAAAGATTACTGTTAATTAAAGAAAACCAGATATCTCAAACTCAGAAACATAGTACTTTGTTATGTATGGGAAGATGCAAGAGTCTAGGTTCACTGAAATCACTCCTTTGATATGCACCCTGGTCATCCAGGGCCAGGACTCAGCACTTTTTCATCCTAAATCGCCTTAGGGTGCACCCTCAGGGTTGACTGTAGTGACTGACAGCTTGGCAGAAGGCAGCCCAGCCCCATTGCCTCCATCCTGAGTCCCCTCAGGGCTCACCATGGAGAGGGGCAGCTGTAGTCGTTTGATGGCTGCAACATCCTTTGTTTACTGATATCATGGTAACATTTTTCATTCACATTTGCAAAGACATGGTTTAATAAATGCCCTGAATGTTAAATTCTATCTCAGAGTCTACTTCTAAGAGAACATGGCATGCAACATTACCTGGACTCCTGAACTTTGCCTCCATGTTATCTCCTATCTACTTTGTCTAGGATTGGGCCCCAGTCATGATCTCTTTCTTTTACCTGAAGGTTAACCCAGCTTTCATCTCCACTCAGTTTTATTTAATGTATTGGGCTCGGGACCCTGTCCCATCATCCAGCTCTTAATGTGGCTTTGGTATATTCTTTGGGGGCTCAACTTGAAACACAACAGTCAATAACATTAAGAATTTACTGAAAGCAGGGCCAATAGTTGAGGGTCAGTTGTCATGGGAAGAAGACAACCATAGTGTTTTAGATTGCTTTAGGAATCATGTATTCATAATTGGGACTTCACAGGTGGCGCTAGTGGTAAAGAACCTGCCTGCCAGTGCGGAAACCTAAGAGTCTTGAGTTCAGTCCTTGGGTCAGGAAGATCCCTTGGAGGAGGAAATGGCACCCCACTCCAGTATTCTTGCCTGGAGAATCCCACAGACAGAGGACCTTGGTGGGCTATAGTTACTGGGATTGCAAAGAGTCAGACAGGGCTGAAGTGACTTAGCACTCATGTACACATTCATAACATTGAGGAAAGTCAGCAATTTGGTTCATATGAAAAGAAAGAACATGCAGTTGTTGACTGAACTAAAGAACACAGAAAGAAGTTAACACAGTCAGATATATAGCTAGAAATCAGCAGTGGACTACCCTGATGGTCCAGCAGTTAAGAATTTGCCTGCCCAGGCTTCCCTGATGGTCCAGTGGGTAGAGAGTCAGCCTGCAGTGCAAGGGGCACTGGTTCGAACCCTGGTCCAGGGAGATCCCATGTGCTGTGGAGGAGCTGGACCGGTGTGCCCAATTACGAGCCAGTGCTCTGAAGTGCAGGTGCCCAGAGCCAGTACTCTGCAAAGAGAGAAGCCACTGCAATGGGAGGCCCACACATGCCAAAAGAATAAAAGATGGATGAAAATAAAATAAAACAAACTAAAAGAGGTATGATGGGGAATTAAAAAAGAGAATCTGCATGCCCAAATAGAGGACACAGATTTAATCCCTGGTATGGGAAGATTCCACATGCCATGGGGGCAAGTAAGACCCTGCGCCACAACTACTGAGCCTGTACTTTGCCTCCATGTTATCTCCTATCTACTTTGTCTAGGATTGGGCCCCAGTCATGATCTCTTTCTTTTACCTGAAGGTTAACCCAGCTTTCATCTCCACTCAGTTTTATTTAATGTATTGGGCTCGGGACCCTGTCCCATCATCCAGCTCTTAATGTGGCTTTGGTATATTCTTTGGGGGCTCAACTTGAAACACAACAGTCAATAACATTAAGAATTTACTGAAAGCAGGGCCAATAGTTGAGGGTCAGTTGTCATGGGAAGAAGACAACCATAGTGTTTTAGATTGCTTTAGGAATCATGTATTCATAATTGGGACTTCACAGGTGGCGCTAGTGGTAAAGAACCTGCCTGCCAGTGCGGAAACCTAAGAGTCTTGAGTTCAGTCCTTGGGTCAGGAAGATCCCTTGGAGGAGGAAATGGCACCCCACTCCAGTATTCTTGCCTGGAGAATCCCACAGACAGAGGACCTTGGTGGGCTATAGTTACTGGGATTGCAAAGAGTCAGACAGGGCTGAAGTGACTTAGCACTCATGTACACATTCATAACATTGAGGAAAGTCAGCAATTTGGTTCATATGAAAAGAAAGAACATGCAGTTGTTGACTGAACTAAAGAACACAGAAAGAAGTTAACACAGTCAGATATATAGCTAGAAATCAGCAGTGGACTACCCTGATGGTCCAGCAGTTAAGAATTTGCCTGCCCAGGCTTCCCTGATGGTCCAGTGGGTAGAGAGTCAGCCTTGCAGTGCAAGGGGCACTGGTTCGAACCCTGGTCCAGGGAGATCCCATGTGCTGTGGAGGAGCTGGACCGGTGTGCCCAATTACGAGCCAGTGCTCTGAAGTGCAGGTGCCCAGAGCCAGTACTCTGCAAAGAGAGAAGCCACTGCAATGGGAGGCCCACACATGCCAAAAGAATAAAAGATGGATGAAAATAAAAATAAAACAAACTAAAAGAGGTATGATGGGGAATTAAAAAAGAGAATCTGCATGCCCAAATAGAGGACACAGATTTAATCCCTGGTATGGGAAGATTCCACATGCCATGGGGGCAAGTAAGACCCTGCGCCACAACTACTGAGCCTGTACTTTGGAGTTTTTTTTTTTGTTTTGTTTTTTACATTTTATTTTATTTTGGGGGGAGGGGGCGGGTTGGGGAGGGGGGCAGGTGGGGCACTTCTATTGGTCTTTCATTTATCTATTTTCATCCATCTTTGTTCTTTGGCCCGTGTGTGCCTCCCATCGCGGTGGCCTCTCTTGTTGCAGAGCACCGGCTCTGGGCGCATGCAGTCCAGAGTCCGGCTCCGTAATTGGACGCATCGGTCCAGCCGCTCCACAGTATGTGGGATCTTCCCAGGCCAGGGATTGAACTGGCGCCCCTTGCACTGCAAGGTGGTGTCCTTACCCACTGGACCACCAGGGAAGCCCCTTTGGAGTTCTTGAACTGAAACAAGAGAAGCCGCCACAATTAGAAGCAATGAGAAGCCCACACACTGCAACTAGACAAAGCCTGCAGCACAGCCATAGCAAAAAATCTATAGTATTTTTCAGTGACAGAGGGAGGCCAGCTGTTTGCTTTCAGATCCCCAAAAGAACCTTACCACTTGACAAACAGCTGTAAATAGTAGGTCTGAGAGAAATAATCTCACACTGAAGTTTGAGGAAGCTCAGCAATATTGTCACAGAGTACAATTTTGATCAGAACACTTAGACGTGTGCAGCTTTTATTTGTCGCTCTAATCTCAGCTAGACCAATCCAGCCTGGGCCAACTGCTTTTCAGAGCTTAGAGCTCTGAGAATGGAATGAAAGTCAGTGGCCCAGACATCTCTGGGGGCCTGAGACCGGCTTTAGAACCAATCCTGGAAAAATGTGTTAGAAGGAGCAATGATAATGTATTATAAAAATGATGTCCAACAAATGCTACCTCTAAATTTGGTGGGGAAGTCAATCAGGTATGTACTTTAGAACCAAGTAAATATTTTATTGAAAGGAAATTAAGTATTCATATGGATGCATGCTAAGTCACTTCAGTCACACCCAACTCTTTGTGACCCTGTGGATTGTAGACTGCCAGGCTCCTCTGCCCAGGCGATTTTCCAGGCAAGATTACTGGAGGGGCCATGTGGGCAAGTAAGACCCTGCGCCACAACTACTGAGCCTGTACTTTGGAGTTTTTTTTTTTGTTTTGTTTTTTACATTTTATTTTATTTTGGGGGAGGGCGGGTTGGGAGGGGCAGGTGGGGCACTTCTATTGGTCTTTCATTTATCTATTTTCATCCATCTTTGTTCTTTGGCCCGTGTGTGCCTCCCATCGCGGTGGCCTCTCTTGTTGCAGAGCACCGGCTCTGGGCGCATGCAGTCCAGAGTCCGGCTCCGTAATTGGACGCATCGGTCCAGCCGCTCCACAGTATGTGGGATCTTCCCAGGCCAGGGATTGAACTGGCGCCCCTTGCACTGCAAGGTGGTGTCCTTACCCACTGGACCACCAGGGAAGCCCCTTTGGAGTTCTTGAACTGAAACAAGAGAAGCCGCCACAATTAGAAGCAATGAGAAGCCCACACACTGCAACTAGACAAAGCCTGCAGCACAGCCATAGCAAAAAATCTATAGTATTTTTCAGTGACAGAGGGAGGCCAGCTGTTTGCTTTCAGATCCCCAAAAGAACCTTACCACTTGACAAACAGCTGTAAATAGTAGGTCTGAGAGAAATAATCTCACACTGAAGTTTGAGGAAGCTCAGCAATATTGTCACAGAGTACAATTTTGATCAGAACACTTAGACGTGTGCAGCTTTTATTTGTCGCTCTAATCTCAGCTAGACCAATCCAGCCTGGGCCAACTGCTTTTCAGAGCTTAGAGCTCTGAGAATGGAATGAAAGTCAGTGGCCCAGACATCTCTGGGGGCCTGAGACCGGCTTTAGAACCAATCCTGGAAAAATGTGTTAGAAGGAGCAATGATAATGTATTATAAAAATGATGTCCAACAAATGCTACCTCTAAATTTGGTGGGGAAGTCAATCAGGTATGTACTTTAGAACCAAGTAAATATTTTATTGAAAGGAAATTAAGTATTCATATGGATGCATGCTAAGTCACTTCAGTCACACCCAACTCTTTGTGACCCTGTGGATTGTAGACTGCCAGGCTCCTCTGCCCAGGAGATTTTCCAGGCAAGATTACTGGAGTGGGTTGCCATGCTCTCCTCCAAAGGACCTTCACAACCAAGGGATTGAACCCTCATCTTTGCACCACGTGGGAAGCCTCAAATTACTTGTCAAAGGGTATGGATACTGAGAAGAGATACTCATTGGAGTTAATAATTTACTAAAACCATGGTGCCAGACTGTCTCCTTTGGTTCCCACCCTTGCTACAATCTATTTGTTACCTCGGTCATTGTTCTTGGACATCATTTTTTCTAATGATTTGTATCATTTTTTGAATTCCTAGCATGCATCTGGCACCTTAGGTATACAAACTAGCAGTCACAGCAATTTGATCACTGAGTCAGTGTCCATTTTCCAGAAAAGTCAACAAATTTAATGAGCCTAGACAACCCGTAAAAACATGTACAAAATGGGACTTTCCCCTTCCCCTGGTGGTCCAGTGGGTAAGGACACCGCCTTGCAGTGCAAGGGGCGCCGGTTCGATCCCTGGCCTGGGAAGATCCCACGTGCTGCGGAGCGGCTGGACTGATGTGTCCAATTGCCGAGCAGGAGCTCTGGAGCGCATGCGCCCAGAGCCTGAGCTCTGCAGCGACAGACGCCACCACGATGGGAGGCCCACAGGAGCCAAAGAACAAAGACAGATGAAAATAGAGAAATGAAAGACCAATAGAAGTAGCCCGCCTGCTTCCCTCCCTCCTCAACCCGACCCCCGCCCAAAATAAATAAATAAATAAATCTTTAAAAAAAAAAAAAAGCATGTACAAAATGAATAGGAAGATTTAAGTTTCAAACAGAATGTTTGTGAAGGAATATTCCTTTCTCTGCTTTATTATGAACGGGGATAACCAATTAATTTTATTATGATGTAGTCATAATTTTAAATTTTTTCTATAATATCTTCTTTTTTTTTTTAAATTTTGGCCTCTTTTATTGACTTTTTATTTATTTATTTTCATCCATCTTTGTTCTTTGGCCTGTATGGACCTCCCGCTGCAGTGGCTTCTCTCGTTGCAGAGCACTGGCCCTGGGCACACACACCCCAGAGCGCTGGCCTGCAATTGGACACACTGGTCCAGCCACTCTGAGGCACATGGGATCTTCTTGGACCAGGGATCAAACTGGTGCCCCTTGCACTGCAAGGTGGACTCTCTACCCACTGGACCACCAGGGAAGCCACTTCTTCCTCAGTTTTTACACTGCTAGTTTTGTGCTTTTAACTGTACTTAAATTTGCCCTATTCAAACATGACCCAATCGGGAATTCCCTGGTGGTGAGTGGTTAGGACTCTTGAACTTCCACTGCAGGAGGCCTGGGTTTGATCTCTGGACTGGGAAACTAAGATCCACAAGTCATGTGACCTAAATAAATACATAAAAATGTAAATTAAAGAAAAACATGACCTAATCATGATGCTCCCCAACATTTCCTCCTCACCTTCGTGTAAAACCCAAACTTTTAAGTTGTGCCTCATTATTTACCACTCAATCACAGGCTATATTAATTTCCTGTGATTGCCCAAGCATACAGTGTATCCTTTCACTTCCATGCCTTTGTGAATAACTTGTCATGTCCTGCAAATTGTGTCCCCTTTCCAAACTCATATGCTCAGGTCCTCAGGACCTCAGAATATGACTTATTTGGAGATAGAAACTTTAAAGAAGCAACTGGTATAAAATGAGGTCATATAAGGGGGCCCTAATCCAATATTTCTGGTGTCTTGATAAGAAGAGGAGGCTAGGACACAGACAACGTTGTCAGAGAGTTGACTGTGTGAGAATGCAGCCACTTAAGTGTTGAGAGAGAGGCCTTGTGCATGTGTGCTCACTTGTGTCTGATTCTTTGTGTCCCCATGTACTATATAGTCTGTCAGGCTCCTCTTTCCCTGGGATTTTCTAGGCAAGAATACTGGAGTGGATTGCCATTTCCTCCTCCAGAGGATCTTCCCAACCCAGGGACTGAACTCTCTTCTGTCTCCTGCATTGGCCGGTGGATTCTTTACCACTAGTGCCAGCTGGGAAGCTCTGGAGAGAGGCCTCAGGAGAAGCCAACTCTGCCAACACCTTAATCTTGGACTTCCAACCTCCAGAACTGTGAAAAAATAAATGTCTGTTTAAACCATCCAGGGTGAGGTTCTCTGTTATGAGAGTCTTATCAAACTAATACAATGCAATTCTTTCTACCAGGAAATTCCTTCAAACCTTAGTATACCTGCACCTGTTACTTCTTCACCTGGCTAATAATTGTGACTTGTTCTCCACACTGAGCCCACCACCTTGGGAAAACCTTCCCTAATTTCCTTAAGGCTGATTAAGTGACCGTGGTCTATGAGTTTCCCCCTGTATAGAGCACTTATTCTGATGTAATAAACTTTTGTGTGTGGTAAGAACATTTTAACATAAGATCTACTCTAGTAGCAAAACTTTAAGTGTACAATACGACAACTTTAACTGGAGGTACTGTGTTGTAAGGTAGATCTCTATAACTTAATAATCTTGCAGGACTGAAAGCTTTATACCCATTGAATAACAACTCCCCATTTCTTTCTTCCCTCAGCCCCTGGCAACTACTATTCTACTGTTTCTATATGTTTGGCTATTTAAGATACCTCATGTAAGTAGTATCATGCAGTGTTTGGCCTTCTGCTATTGGCTTTTTTTCACTCAGTATAATGTTCAGGTTCGTCCATGTTGTCACATATGGCAGAATTTAATTCTTTTCTAAGGCTGAATAATATTACATTTTATATTCTCTTTATCCATTCATCTGTTTAGGTTGTTTTCACATGCTGCAGTGAATGTGGGAATGCAGATATATCTCTGAGATCTTGATTTTCATTCTTTTGGATAAATACCCAGAAGTGGGATAGTTAGGTCATATATAGTTATATTTTTTAATGTTTTGAAGAACCTCCTTTCTTTTTCCATAGCTGCTGCATCATTTTACATTCACATCAACAGAGTACTGATGTTCCAATTCCTCTACATCCTTGCCAATATTTATCTTTTTGTTGCTGTTATAGCCACCCTAGGAGGCATAAACTGATGTCTCATTGTTATTTTGATTTTCATTTCCTGTAATAATTAGTGATTTTGAGCATCTTTTCATATATCTGTTGGTTATTTTGCATGCCTTTTTTGGAGAAATGTTTATTTAAGTCCTTTGTCCATTTTAAAATTAGATTAATTGTTATTTTGCTGTTGAGTTGAAGGAGTTCTTTATACGTTTTGGAAATCAACTTTTTATCAGATAGATATTTTGAAAATATTTTCTCCAGCTCCATAAGTTGCCTTTTCACTTTGTTGATGGTTTCTTTTGCAATATACATCCTGTTAGTTTGATCTGATTTCTGCCTTCTAGACTGGAGAACTAAGGACAGAGTGTGCCTTTCGCTTCTTAGTCTCCAGTGCTGAACAGAGTGCCTGGCACACAGCATATGTTTAATAAATGCTTGTTGGAATAAAATCCTGTCATTTCCTGCCTCCACATTTTCCCAGCTCTTTGTATTTATTTTCTCACTCTACCCCCTCACTGGTAATGCTCTTCTCAACGTCTTCCCAAGTCCACATTATACTGTCCTGTAAAATTCACCTTACAAATCATTCTTTGGAGAATTTTTTTTCTCTTATTACACCAGTTAGAAGTGATCTTTCATTTGAATGTCCATTCTACTTCATTTAATGGATTTTTGGTTGCTACATTGTGTGATATCTGAACCTACTGCCTCTGCTGCTCATCCTATAAATTTTTGACAGATCCCACCTTCCACTGCAAAATCTGAAAAACTGTTGCTTGCTTTGCCTGCCTTCCTTGTGATGCAGGGAGAAAATCAATTCTGGCTCCATATTGCAAACTGTTTCTTTGACTTGCCTCTCATTGCTTTTGTTATTGTAATCATACTTAATGGCTTGTCAAAAGATGCGTGTCCCTCTGCTTGACTGTACACTATAAGAGCCTTTGTTCAGATGATAGAGAGATAATCTGTCCCTGCCCACCTGTGAATAAAAGAGCTTAACACACCCCTTCCAAAGGCTGACCATTCCCTTGGAGATGTTTTGCAAGAGGAAGACCCTTTCACTTTGTTTTCCTACTGCCTCTCCCTCTTTATTCTGCCTTTTGACTTCAATTCCTCATTGCTTCTTTCTCTCTGATCTATAAAAGAACTTGGCATCCAGACCCAGACAAAATGGTTTATTTCGAAGCACTAGCCTGCCATCTTCTTGTTCAGCTGCTTTCCAAATAGTTGTTTTCCTCGCCTCAACACCTCAACTCTTGGATTCATTGGCCTGTCATGCGGTGAGCAGAGTGAGCTTGGACTCAGTAACACTTGCAGCTGGGTAGCTGACACATGCACTAGGCTGAGCCAATGTCACACATCCACTTGCTAATGAAAGGGGTGAAAAGGCAGCCTTGGTAAGGAGGCCAGTGGTTTCCGAGGAGGAGGAGGAGGAGGAGGAGGAGGATGAGGGTGAGCAAATATTTTCTAGCCTAAAATGTTTGCCATGATAAAGATCTACTCTGAAACTAGCTTTATTGTCTTACTATTAAATAGGCAAACTATTTTGCATTGGAATGTCTCGTCTAGTCCTGATGATGGGAGACTATTCTCTGACTAATCTTATGTTAATGTTGTGGGATTGGTCTAGTAAGACCTTTACAACCTTGAAGTATTCTTTTGATCCACTGTTAATGACCAACTGGAAAAGTACAAAATGCCTTGCCTAAACTAGCTTCTTGGGGCACTCTTCTATTCCTCTTCCAGTTCCTTTAGCTGGAAGCTTTCTCTATCCCTTTTTTCTTTAGTAAATCTTTTGTTGCACAAAGCTCTGAATGACCAAATCCAAGTCTTTTTGATCACAAAGTGCAAATCTTCTTCGGAGGTCAAGAGTCTGACATCATTCATGGTAAGCTATCTACCATCATCTATCACTACTTTGTGTTGAAAATGGGAGAGGTAAATAATTACCAACAGTAAGGAACCTGTCTGGTGCTGGTGGTGATGGCAATAGTGGCACTCAGTGTCTAGGGCAGCAGTGACAATGAATGCCAGGACCCCAGGGTCACAGTGTAAATTCCAGCCTCCCAGAATCCCAGGAACCTGCTGGAAAGGTTTGGGGGGACAGTTTGGCTAGTTCTTCTGGCTGCCATGCTTGCCTTGGTCTCTGCTCATTTTTTTGAATATGATATTTCTGCCTTGCCAACAGCTCTTTGAAAAGCCTGCATCTGTGGTTGGAACCTTGACTTGTAAAGAATGATAAGGTCTTCGATGGCAGGGCTATGACTTGGTGATTTCACTAACTTGATTGTAAATCTTTGTACATGGGAGAAATCTGTTAAATATTTCCTGAGTCAATGAAAAATAACTAGTAGCTATCAGATGAAGGAAAACCAATTATTTATAGCTTTCTTTTCCATTTGTTAGCTGTGGTGCCCCAAGGACAAAAGAACAGGCAAGCAAAGAGGGTATTGGAATGCAAGAAGAGATAAACCAGACCCTTATTGTCTTTCCTTCCTCCAGGCTGTAGTACACTGTCCAATCCTTATGACCCCTATGCCACTCCTTAGGCTAGCTTTAAAATGGATCAAAGACCCCTGCTTAATGTTGGTTCTCTCTTGAGCCAGCCCGCTGTTCTAACAGCATCTTCCATTTTCTCTCTTAAGTTGGTCCGCTGTACTGGCCGCAACTCTCCCTTCCCCTACTCTAATAAACTCTACTTTCTTTTCACTCTCCCTCATGTCTTATTTTTTTTAAAAACTTTACAACCTTGAAGTATTCTTTGATCCACTGTTAATGACCAACTGAAAAGTACAAAATGCCTTGCCTAAACTAGCTTCTTGGGGCACTCTTCTATTCCTCTTCCAGTTCCTTTAGCTGGAAGCTTTCTCTATCCCTTTTTTCTTTAGTAAATCTTTTGTTGCACAAAGCTCTGAATGACCAAATCCAAGTCTTTTTGATCACAAAGTGCAAATCTTCTTCGGAGGTCAAGAGTCTGACATCATTCATGGTAAGCTATCTACCATCATCTATCACTACTTTGTGTTGAAAATGGGAGAGGTAAATAATTACCAACAGTAAGGAACCTGTCTGGTGCTGGTGGTGATGGCAATAGTGGCACTCAGTGTCTAGGGCAGCAGTGACAATGAATGCCAGGACCCCAGGGTCACAGTGTAAATTCCAGCCTCCCAGAATCCCAGGAACCTGCTGGAAAGGTTTGGGGGGACAGTTTGGCTAGTTCTTCTGGCTGCCATGCTTGCCTTGGTCTCTGCTCATTTTTTTGAATATGATATTTCTGCCTTGCCAACAGCTCTTTGAAAAGCCTGCATCTGTGGTTGGAACCTTGACTTGTAAAGAATGATAAGGTCTTCGATGGCAGGGCTATGACTTGGTGATTTCACTAACTTGATTGTAAATCTTTGTACATGGGAGAAATCTGTTAAATATTTCCTGAGTCAATGAAAAATAACTAGTAGCTATCAGATGAAGGAAAACCAATTATTTATAGCTTTCTTTTCCATTTGTTAGCTGTGGTGCCCCAAGGACAAAAGAACAGGCAAGCAAAGAGGGTATTGGAATGCAAGAAGAGATAAACCAGACCCTTATTGTCTTTCCTTCCTCCAGGCTGTAGTACACTGTCCAATCCTTATGACCCCTATGCCACTCCTTAGGCTAGCTTTAAAATGGATCAAAGACCCCTGCTTAATGTTGGTTCTCTCTTGAGCCAGCCCGCTGTTCTAACAGCATCTTCCATTTTCTCTCTTAAGTTGGTCCGCTGTACTGGCCGCAACTCTCCCTTCCCCTACTCTAATAAACTCTACTTTCTTTTCACTCTGCCTCATGTCTGGAAATTCTTTTCCAACCCACACGTGGACCTCGACATTAGCTTGTAGCATTTTTCATCAATGCCACTTTTCCTTGATGTATGAACACTCACCTTCAACAGACTCCATATTTAGAGAAAAGACAAAGTTACTGAAGTTGATTCCATTAAGCTATAATGCCCACTATAAATTATAATATATATATATATATATGATTGACCCCCCCCCCCAATATTTCACTATTTGATGAAATGAAGGATCAAGAGAAGTACTTTAATTACAGTTCTGTGATCCATGTGGCTGAATATGGGGATGGAGGAAACTTGGCAGAAGGCATAGTTGCATGTTTGCTCACGTATGTGATCTTATGGTTTTTTCAGTAGTCAAATATGGATGTGAGATTTGGATCATAAAGAAGGCTGAACAGTGAAGAATTGATGTTTTTGAATTGTGGTGTTGGAGAAGACTCTTGAGAGTTCCTTGGACAGCAAGGAGATAAAACCAGTCAATCCTAAAGTAAATCTACCCTGAATATTCATTGAAAGGACTGATGTCGAAGTTGAAGTTCCAATACTTTGGCCACCTGATGCAAACAGCCAGCTCATTAGAAAAGACCCCAATAGTGGGAAAGATTGAAGGCAAAAGGAGAAGAGGGAAGCAGAGAATGAGATGTTTGAATGGCGTCACCAATTCAATGAAAATGAGTTTGAGCAAACTTCGAGAGATAGTGGAGGACAGAGAAGTCTGGTGTGCTGCAGCCCATGGGGTCACAAAGAGTCAGACATGACTTTGCAGCTTATTTATAGCTTTCTTTTCCATTTGTTAGCTGTGGTGCCCCAAGGACAAAAGAACAGGCAAGCAAAGAGGGTATTGGAATGCAAGAAGAGATAAACCAGACCCTTATTGTCTTTCCTTCCTCCAGGCTGTAGTACACTGTCCAATCCTTATGACCCCTATGCCACTCCTTAGGCTAGCTTTAAAATGGATCAAAGACCCCTGCTTAATGTTGGTTCTCTCTTGAGCCAGCCCGCTGTTCTAACAGCATCTTCCATTTTCTCTCTTAAGTTGGTCCGCTGTACTGGCCGCAACTCTCCCTTCCCCTACTCTAATAAACTCTACTTTCTTTTCACTCTGCCTCATGTCTGGAAATTCTTTTCCAACCCACACGTGGACCTCGACATTAGCTTGTAGCATTTTTCATCAATGCCACTTTTCCTTGATGTATGAACACTCACCTTCAACAGACTCCATATTTAGAGAAAAGACAAAGTTACTGAAGTTGATTCCATTAAGCTATAATGCCCACTATAAATTATAATATATATATATATATATGATTGACCCCCCCCCCCAATATTTCACTATTTGATGAAATGAAGGATCAAGAGAAGTACTTTAATTACAGTTCTGTGATCCATGTGGCTGAATATGGGGATGGAGGAAACTTGGCAGAAGGCATAGTTGCATGTTTGCTCACGTATGTGATCTTATGGTTTTTTCAGTAGTCAAATATGGATGTGAGATTTGGATCATAAAGAAGGCTGAACAGTGAAGAATTGATGTTTTTGAATTGTGGTGTTGGAGAAGACTCTTGAGAGTTCCTTGGACAGCAAGGAGATAAAACCAGTCAATCCTAAAGTAAATCTACCCTGAATATTCATTGAAAGGACTGATGTCGAAGTTGAAGTTCCAATACTTTGGCCACCTGATGCAAACAGCCAGCTCATTAGAAAAGACCCCAATAGTGGGAAAGATTGAAGGCAAAAGGAGAAGAGGGAAGCAGAGAATGAGATGTTTGAATGGCGTCACCAATTCAATGAAAATGAGTTTGAGCAAACTTCGAGAGATAGTGGAGGACAGAGAAGTCTGGTGTGCTGCAGCCCATGGGGTCACAAAGAGTCAGACATGACTTTGCAGCTGAAAAACAACAACAGCAACAGGTGAGGTGAATGTTCACTCATGTATAAGTATAAGCAAGTAGAAGATATACATGAAGTAGTGATGTTGTATGTGGACCTATGTGCCTGCATTTAATTGAGTACATGGCTTTGTCCTTCCCAGAGAATGTATGATGACTTTAATTCAAGGAAGGTAGGGGAGGTAGTTTAAACAAACCTGAAAGAGAAAAAGATTCAGACAAATAGTATCTCTGTTTCTGCATTCCAAGACCCTTCTTGTTTGCCTTGTTCTTTCGTCCTTGGCAAACCACATTCCTTTCTGTTTCTTCATTTCAAGAATGTCAGTGTTGGCCTTGTTATTTCATCCTTAGGACACCACATTTTATATATTTGTGTTTTTTTTATAAATTTACATTTGGCTTAAATTATAACCTTAGCTTTGTACATTTTTTCAAAAATTATTTATTTATTTATTTTTGACTATTCTGGGTTTTCACTGCTGCCACAGGCTCTTCTCTAGTTGCAGGGAGTGGGGGCTACTCTCTAGTTGAGGTGAACAGACTTCTTGTTGCTGTAACTTCTCTTGCCGTGGAACTCAGGCTCTAGGGCTCATGGGCTTCAGTAGTTGCAGCACCTGGGCTCAATAGTTGTGGCTCCAAGGCTGTAGAGCACAGGCTCAATAGTTGTGGCTCACAGGCTTAGTTACTCCACAGCAAATGGGATCTTCCTGGATCAGGGATCAAACCTGTGTCTCCTGCATTGGCAGGTGAACTCTTTACCACTGAGCTATTAGGGACACCCCACTACAGTTTATTGTGGTGAATTATCTCTTCCCAATGGTGTTGACAGCTATTGTTCTATGATGTGCAGCAAGTAGGTGAGCTGGTCTGGAAGGTCTCAGGTGGATCTACCCATATGCCTGGCACCATGATGGATATGGTTCTTCAGAGGCTGAGTTCAGCTGGGACTGTGGGCTAGAGCATCTACATGTGGCCTCTCTAGCACTGGGGCCTCAAGATAGGGACTTCTTCCGTGGCTGCTCAGGGCTCTAAGAGAGAATATTACAGTGAATAACTTAGAATATGACCTGACCTTGGAAATCAGACAGCATCACTTGTGCCATATGCCACTGGTCAAATCAGTGCCTTACAAAAAGAGACCTGAAAGAGCTCCCACACCCATATTCTACCACATGAGGATACTACAGAAGGTTCCAGCTATGAACCAGAAAGCCATCCCATATCAGAATGTGTTGCAGAAAGTGGGACCCACACCAGGGCCCAAAAGTGGGCTCTTGTCTAACACTTGGAAATGAATCACCTGAGGAGACACACATGCTGATAAAGCAAGAGGGCGCCTGGGCAGAGAGCAGTAAGGTTAGGGAACCCAAGAGAACTGCTCTGCCTCATGGCTTGCAGTCTTGGGTTTTATAATAATAGGATTAGTTTCCAGGTTGTCTTTGGGCAGTCATTCTGACTCAGAGTCCTTCCTGGTGGTGCATGTGTTGCTAAGCCAATGTGGATGCCAGTGAGAAGGATTCTGGGAGGTGGTCAGACCTGTGGTGTCTCCTTTGAACCTTTCCTGAACTCTTCTGGTTTGTGGTGGCTTATTAGTTCTATGTCCCTTACGAGGACTCCTGTCACTGAATAACTACTCAGTTGGTTACTACAGTGCCTGGCCAGGGTGGGAGGTTTCAGTCAGTGTGCTTCCCCCAACACATGTGGCTATGCTAGTGCCTTCGTCTTGGAGTTCCCAGTCTCCAGAGCTATGAGAAATAAAATTTTCTTTTATTTATAAACTACCTAATCTATAATATTTTGTTACAGTTGCCTGAATGGACTAAGATAGGAGATGTCTATGACCTACCCATAGATGAATGTATGTAGGGCTTTGGCCAGAATCAGAGTACTCACAGAAGGAGGGCATTTATTCATTTCAAAATTATTTTCTGATTTTTAAAAATGTATACAATTTTAAAGATTACTGTCCATTTACAGTTATTACAGAATATTGACTATACTCCCCATGTTGTACAGTACATCCTTGAGCTTATCTTACACCTAATAGTTTGTACCTCCTGTTACTGAGTCCAAGCTTGCTCTGCTCACTGCATGACAGGCCAATGAATCTGAGAGACAAGGTGTTGAGGCAAGGAAAACAATTTTATTTGGAAAGCAGCTGCCCAAGAAGACGGCAGCTAGCACCTCGAAGTAACCATCTTACTGGGCTCTGGATGCAAGGTTCTTTAATAGATCAGAGATGGGGGAGGTGAGGAAGCAAAGTAAAAAGGTCATTAATCTTGCAAACATCTCCTAGAATGGCCGACCTCAGGCAGAGAATGTGTTACTTTCTTCCTTCCTGTCATCCACAGGTGGACAGGGTTCTGAACAAATTTAGTTTATAAAAACAAAAGCAGGGCTTCCCTGGTGGTCCAGTGGGTAAAGAGTCCGCCTTTCAGTGCAAAAAGTATCAGTTCAATCCCTGGCTGGGGAAGATTGCATGTGCCATGGAGCAGCTGGACCAGTGCGTCCAATTACCAGCCAGCACTCTGGAGCACATGTGCCCAGAGCCGGTGCTCTGTAACCAGACCACTACAATAAGAGGCTTACACAGGCCAAAGAATAAAGATGGATGAAAATAAATAAGTAAAAAACCAATCAAAGAGGCCAAAAAAAAAAAAAAAAAAAAAAGGCAATGAAAAGCACGTCAAAGAAGCAGTTTGCAACAAGGAATCAGAACTGACTTCATCTGTGCAACACTCCCCACTCCACCATCACTGTATAGCTGCCCACACCCCTCCTCCCCTCTCACACACTGGTAACCACTAGTTTGTTCTCTACATCTGTGTCTTGTTTCTTTTTGTTGCGGTTGTTATGTTCACTCCATTCAGGTCAGGCGTTTTTAGATTCCATGCATAAATGACATCATCCAGTTTTTGTCTTTCTCTGACTTACTTCATTTAGCATATCAAAATTATTATTTTTGAAAAATTTTGGCCTCTTTTTTTTTAAATTGATTTTTTATTTATTTTCATCCATTTTTATGCTTTGGCCTTTGTGGGCCTCCCATCACAGTGGCCTCTCTCATTGCAAAGCACCATCTCTGGGCACATGTGCTCCAGAGTGCTGGCTGGTAATTGGACACACCAGTCCAGCTGCTCCACGGGCACTTGGGATCTTCCCAAGGGATTGAACCGGTGCCCCTTGTGCTGCAAGGCAGATTCTTTACCCACTGGACCACCAGGGAAGCCCTCTAGCATATCAAAATTATTTCTGAGAGCCCCCAGAGTTGCTGCTGCTCCACAAGAAACCTCTGTGTGAGTTACAACAATGTTCACTTTCTGGGCGGGTATAACTCTTCTCAGCTTGGGATGCCCAGAGGACCTTTGCGCAAATTGGAAAAGCCCTCATTTTCCCAAATGGAAGCAGCTCCTACTAGCGGTAGGTTTAGTGAGTAGGGAGACCTAGATTTTAGTCCCGGCTACTGGAGTGTTGTTGTAGGGAGGAAACAAATATATTTTTTTAAACATTTATTTTTTATTTATTTATCTTTTGGGGGGTATGGTGGGGAGGGAGGGGGACGGGCGGGCCACTTCTATTGGTCTTTCATTTCTCTATTTTCATCCGTCTTTGTTCTTTGGCCCGTGTGGGCCTCCCATCGCAGTGGCCTCTGTCATTGCAAAGCACCATCTCTGGGCACATGTGCTCCAGAGTGCTGGCTGGTAATTGGACACACCAGTCCAGCTGCTCCACGGGCACTTGGGATCTTCCCAAGGGATTGAACCGGTGCCCCTTGTGCTGCAAGGCAGATTCTTTACCCACTGGACCACCAGGGAAGCCCTCTAGCATATCAAAATTATTTCTGAGAGCCCCCAGAGTTGCTGCTGCTCCACAAGAAACCTCTGTGTGAGTTACAACAATGTTCACTTTCTGGGCGGGTATAACTCTTCTCAGCTTGGGATGCCCAGAGGACCTTTGCGCAAATTGGAAAAGCCCTCATTTTCCCAAATGGAAGCAGCTCCTACTAGCGGTAGGTTTAGTGAGTAGGGAGACCTAGATTTTAGTCCCGGCTACTGGAGTGTTGTTGTAGGGAGGAAACAAATATATTTTTTTAAACATTTATTTTTTATTTATTTATCTTTTGGGGGGTATGGTGGGGAGGGAGGGGGACGGGCGGGCCACTTCTATTGGTCTTTCATTTCTCTATTTTCATCCGTCTTTGTTCTTTGGCCCGTGTGGGCCTCCCATCGCGGTGGCCTCTGTCATCACAGAGCGCCGGCTCTGGGCGCATGCGCCCCAGAGCTCCGGCTCGGTAATCGGACACATCAGTCCAGCCGCTCCGCAGCACGTGGGATCTTCCCAGGCCAGGGATCGAACTGGCGCCCCTTGCACTGCAAGGCGGTGTCCTTACCCACTGGACCACCAGGGGAAGCCCCAGGAAACAAATTTTGATTCCATATTGCAAACTGTTTCTTTGACTTGCTTTTCCTTGCTTTTATTGTTATAATCACACTTAATGGCTTGCTAGCAGAACCCTGCCCCTCTGCCTGACTGTTAAACTAAAGTGCCTTCGTTCAGAACTCTGTCCACCTGTGGATAGCAGAAAGGGAGAAATTAACACATCTCCAGCCTGAGGCTTCCCATTCTAGGAGATGTTAGCAGTATTAATGACCTTTTTATTTTGCTCCCTCACCTCCCCTATCTCTGACCTATAAAAGAACCTGGCATCCAGACCCCCAATAAGATTGTTATTTGTGAGGTGTTAGGTTGCCATCTTTTTTTTTTTAAAGATTTATTTATTTATTTATTTATTTATTTATTTTGGGCAGGAGTCGGGTTGGGGAGGGAGGGGAGCGGGCAGGCCACTTCTATTGGTCTTTCATTTCTCCATTTTCATCCGTCCTTGTTCTTTGGCTCCTGTGGGCCTCCCATCGCAGTGGCTCTGTCGTTGCTGTGCGCCGGCTCTGAGCGCATGCGCTCTAGAGCTCCGACTAGGTAATTGGACACATCAGTTCAGCCGCTCCGCAGCACATGGGATCTTCCCAGACCAGGGCTACGAACCGGCACCCCTTGCACAGCAAGGCGGTGTCCTTACCCACTGGACCACCAGGGGAAGCCCAGGTTGCCATCTTCTTGCGCAGTTTCATACTTCGTCTCTCGGATTCATTGGCTTGTGGTGCTTCGAGCAGAGCAAACTTGGACTCAGTAACAGTATCCCCTTGGCCTTCACTCTAGAAAACAACCTGCAAAACTATACATGAAGCTCTAGATGACTGCTCTGCCCGAGGCTGTGTGTGTGCTGGATGCTAGGTAGACTGCAGCGAGGAGAACAGACATGATTTCTGGTCTCAAGGAACTTAATATTTAAGTGGCAGCCACTTATATTCCAGAGGTGAACAATCTTTTCAGCAGCAACTGGGAAGTAGCAGTAGTTAGAAATCTGCACATGTAGTTGATATGTGAACTGCCTACCTTTGATAAAGTCAGACTGGAAATCTTTGAAGTCCAGATGCAAGAGAACTGACTCAGACACTGATGGAATAGAAGGATTCAAACAGAAATCCTCTCCTAATCACAGCCGAAAACTTTCTCTGAAGGGAGAAAAAGTAGAAATTAGCATTGGAGTCATGGGGTATATTTTGTATTGTCTGTCATCAATAACATTCCAACTTCACTGTTAATGAATCATTTCAAGCTGAGTCATTCTTGACTAATTCTCACCACTTCCTTTATTTGTTAAGTACCAGGCTGAATGGTAGGGATAGTTCTATGGATAGTTCTTATTAATGCCTTCAGGAGTCCAATAGGTTCTGTACAAACATGAGGCACTCAGCTTGAGGAAATACAGTAAGGGAACTATGGGAAACTGGAGAGTACATTGTCCCTTACCATATTCTTCAAGTGTAACTTAATAATAATAACAGTAAATGAATAATAAACAAATGCGATGGCCAAACAAAATGTACTTAGGGAATGGGTTTGGCCAACCTATGATCTCTGGGGTATGTTGATAGAAATGTACTTTTAGTGTTCTTATCAGACATACCAGATAAGTGGCAGCAGCACGTGTTATGGAACAGGTTATAGCTCTGTAGGCAGGTCCATTCTTTAGAGTGTAATATGTTACTTATGCTCTGGGCAGTACTATCTTGAATGAGTTAAGAGAACAAAGGATTGTCTAGAGGAGGTTATGCTGCTGTATCACTTACAATTAAGTCTGCCTGTGAACAACAACCCCTTCCTCCTAACAAATAATAAGGCAGAACCTTCTCTCCCATTTCTCTCAGGTAAAGGAAATCTGGAATTAGGCTGTCCACAAATAGTATATAATCTTTAGTCTCTTCTCCTTTTGCCCTACCACACTCAGAGCATAGCTTTCATCTTCAGAGTCACCTTATGGTCCAAGTTGGCAGGTGGGGTTTCAGCCATCAAGTCTGTTTTGCAGAAGATAGGGAAAAAAGGGATAGGACAAATGGTCATACATCATTAAGGATCCTGCCTGGAAGATCCTCCTAATGCTTTCATTCACATTTGACTGAACAGGACAAACTTAGTCCAGACCTTGCTACAAAACATGCTAGGAAATTATCTTTGAAGTCCAGATGCAAGAGAACTGACTCAGACACTGATGGAATAGAAGGATTCAAACAGAAATCCTCTCCTAATCACAGCCGAAAACTTTCTCTGAAGGAGAAAAAGTAGAAATTAGCATTGAGTCATGGGGTATATTTTGTATTGTCTGTCATCAATAACATTCCAACTTCACTGTTAATGAATCATTTCAAGCTGAGTCATTCTTGACTAATTCTCACCACTTCCTTTATTTGTTAAGTACCAGGCTGAATGGTAGGGATAGTTCTATGGATAGTTCTTATTAATGCCTTCAGGAGTCCAATAGGTTCTGTACAAACATGAGGCACTCAGCTTGAGGAAATACAGTAAGGGAACTATGGGAAACTGGAGAGTACATTGTCCCTTACCATATTCTTCAAGTGTAACTTAATAATAATAACAGTAAATGAATAATAAACAAATGCGATGGCCAAACAAAATGTACTTAGGGAATGGGTTTGGCCAACCTATGATCTCTGGGGTATGTTGATAGAAATGTACTTTTAGTGTTCTTATCAGACATACCAGATAAGTGGCAGCAGCACGTGTTATGGAACAGGTTATAGCTCTGTAGGCAGGTCCATTCTTTAGAGTGTAATATGTTACTTATGCTCTGGGCAGTACTATCTTGAATGAGTTAAGAGAACAAAGGATTGTCTAGAGGAGGTTATGCTGCTGTATCACTTACAATTAAGTCTGCCTGTGAACAAAAACCCCCTTCCTCCTAACAAATAATAAGGCAGAACCTTCTCTCCCATTTCTCTCAGGTAAAGGAAATCTGGAATTAGGCTGTCCACAAATAGTATATAATCTTTAGTCTCTTCTCCTTTTGCCCTACCACACTCAGAGCATAGCTTTCATCTTCAGAGTCACCTTATGGTCCAAGTTGGCAGGTGGGGTTTCAGCCATCAAGTCTGTTTTGCAGAAGATAGGGAAAAAAGGGATAGGACAAATGGTCATACATCATTAAGGATCCTGCCTGGAAGATCCTCCTAATGCTTTCATTCACATTTGACTGAACAGGACAAACTTAGTCCAGACCTTGCTACAAAACATGCTAGGAAATTATAGTTTTCTATTTCTGATTTTTAGCTGGGCACATTGACTAGGTTTCAGTTACAAGGAAGCAAAGGATAGACTAAGGGGATATTGAAGACTAACTAGTTATCTCAACCTCGGTTGCAGATCAATGGCTCTTATTGAACCTACTCCTGCCAAGATGAGTTTGTAGGAGCTGAAGAATAAATGTTTTACTGTGAGAGTAGAAAAAAATGTTTTAACTTGGTTAAAAGGACTCTGTCTTAGACAGAAAGACTATGTCCTTAACTCTCAGTGAGCATTTGACTCTGTCCTGAGAAATTTTAAAGATAAAAAATACCAGAGGTATGAAGAAATGAAAAACAGAGCTGACCTTGCATCGGGCCCAGACCTCTGAAAGCCAGAGAAATGCAGCTTCCCCCAGATGGTTGATATGCACAATACTGTCTATTGTTAACATTTTTTTCAGACATAACTTCAAAGGGTTTTGAGACATGGGTTTATACAGGTAAACTAAGTATAAATGTGAGTTAAAAGCTTCATTTGGGGTCTTTGGTTGGAAGGAATTCCCCAATGGGCCCACTAGCGTAATAAATTGAACTCCACTATCCACTCTGTCACTCTGCGTGAGATTGTTTCTCGGAGTTTGCCTATAACAATACAATGGCTATTTGCACAAAGCTGGCCTTCATTTTTTTTCAGCAGAAGGCAAGAGGATACCCTTTCTTAGTGAACAATTCAATCCCATTGTTGTGTAAACATCAACTCTCTGGTTCCAAAACATTTTCGCCACCTTAATAGAACCTGGCCACCTTAATAGAACCTGATCCCATTAAGCAATTGCTCTCATTCCCCTTTCCCCCAACCCCCTGGTAACCATCATCCTGCATTCAGTCTTTATGGATTCATCCATTCTGCGTATTTCATATGAATGGACTAATATGATATGTTACTTCTTTCATCTGGCTTCATTTACCTGGCATAATGTTTTCAAATTTCATGCATACTGTAGCGTGTGTCAGTACTTTCGTTACTGAAAGGTGTGTGTGAATTTGGGCTGAGATTCCTAATGCTATCATTCACATTTGACTGAACAGGACAAACTTAGTCCAGACCTTGCTACAAAACATGCTAGGAAATTATAGTTTTCTATTTCTGATTTTTAGCTGGGCACATTGACTAGGTTTCAGTTACAAGGAAGCAAAGGATAGACTAAGGGGATATTGAAGACTAACTAGTTATCTCAACCTCGGTTGCAGATCAATGGCTCTTATTGAACCTACTCCTGCCAAGATGAGTTTGTAGGAGCTGAAGAATAAATGTTTTACTGTGAGAGTAGAAAAAAATGTTTTAACTTGGTTAAAAGGACTCTGTCTTAGACAGAAAGACTATGTCCTTAACTCTCAGTGAGCATTTGACTCTGTCCTGAGAAATTTTAAAGATAAAAAATACCAGAGGTATGAAGAAATGAAAAACAGAGCTGACCTTGCATCGGGCCCAGACCTCTGAAAGCCAGAGAAATGCAGCTTCCCCCAGATGGTTGATATGCACAATACTGTCTATTGTTAACATTTTTTTCAGACATAACTTCAAAGGGTTTTGAGACATGGGTTTATACAGGTAAACTAAGTATAAATGTGAGTTAAAAGCTTCATTTGGGGTCTTTGGTTGGAAGGAATTCCCCAATGGGCCCACTAGCGTAATAAATTGAACTCCACTATCCACTCTGTCACTCTGCGTGAGATTGTTTCTCGAGTTTGCCTATAACAATACAATGGCTATTTGCACAAAGCTGGCCTTCATTTTTTTTCAGCAGAAGGCAAGAGGATACCCTTTCTTAGTGAACAATTCAATCCCATTGTTGTGTAAACATCAACTCTCTGGTTCCAAAACATTTTCGCCACCTTAATAGAACCTGGCCACCTTAATAGAACCTGATCCCATTAAGCAATTGCTCTCATTCCCCTTTCCCCCAACCCCCTGGTAACCATCATCCTGCATTCAGTCTTTATGGATTCATCCATTCTGCGTATTTCATATGAATGGACTAATATGATATGTTACTTCTTTCATCTGGCTTCATTTACCTGGCATAATGTTTTCAAATTTCATGCATACTGTAGCGTGTGTCAGTACTTTCGTTACTGAAAGGTGTGTGTGAATTTGGGCTGCTCAAAAGCCAATAAACAGGCCAGGTTGGTGGAAAAGAAGGTTTGCTTTATTTCACTTGCTGGCAATTGTGGGGAAGGCTGTGGGACCTCTGTCCAAAGGCTGACATTGCCCCTCCCCCTACAGTGGCAACCAATGGGGAAAGACCTTTTATAGACAGAGTTGGGGGAGTTACATGCAGAAATAGCAGTCAGCCCTGATAGTCATCTTCAAATTGGTCATCAGTGGTCTGACCAGCATCATCTTGGTTATTTTGGATACAGTTAATCTTCAGTTTCAGGGTCCATTTGTTCCTGTTTCTTTGCTGTCAGTTCTCAGAATTGTGGCAGCTCATGTTGTGGATACAGTCTGGTCATCATGTAGTTACCTTCTCCACCTGGAATTTTTGTATCTATAAGACAGCTCATAGGATATGCCTCAGAATATTATCTACTGCCCTTGAGAGAAAACTAAAGGTCCTTGACTATATATAAAATGATGACATTATTATTATTTAGTCTCCTTTGACTGTTTTCCTTTGTTTCAGCATTGCTCGCTTCTCTGATCAAACTTATTCTTTGACTTAAGTTTCCATAGACAAAAGGCAGGCAAGGTCATGGTGGTGGGACAAGGACCATAGAGTCCTGCTCTTGTTTCATTACCATCACAAGCATCATTTCATGTACTTAAAAAAAAATATGTGGACCATTTAAAATCTTTATGGAATTTGTTATAATGTGTTGCTTTTGTTTTTTAAAAAGAGTTATTTATTTTGTTATCTATGATGGATCTTCATTGCTCCATGTGGGCTTTCTCTAGTTGTGGTGCAAGGGCTTCTCATCACAGTGGCTTCTCTTATTGTGGAGCACAGGCTCTAGGTGTATGGGCTTCAGTAGTTGCAGCTCATAGGTTCAGTAGTTGTGGCTCTCCAGCTCTAGACTATAGGCTCACTGGTTGTGGCACATGGGCTTAGTTGCTCTAAGGCATGTGGAATCTTCCTTGACCAGAGATCGAACTGGTGTCCCTCAGATTGCAAGGCAGATTCTTAACCACTGAACTATTAGGGAAGCCCTTGCTCCTGTTTCGTGTTTTTTGTTTTGTTTTGACTGTAAGGCACGTGGGATCTCAGCTCCCTGACCAGAGATTGGACCCACGCCACTTGCATTGGAAGGTGAAGTCTTAACCACAAGACTACCAGGTAAATCCCCCATGTACTTTTTTATCACTCGTTAAGATACGTACATCATCTTTGTTTTAGAACTTGTATTCCAAAGTGACTTCTTCATAGTTTCCCAGCTAGTATGTGAGAGACCTGGGATTTAAACCTTCACTATGTTCTGTCAGGATTTTATAATCTTCCCTATATTCCACCATCACTATAAACTAGAGCTAATTTTTTCGGAGCTTTTTCCTTCCATAGTATCCAATCTAGCTAGCTACTGCATGATGCCTGCAGGAAGTGTTTGTGGGGTGAATGTTGAGTAACCAACCACCTGAACCCTGTCTCTCCAGGTTTCTTGGAGTCTCTGTGGAGGCCCCGGGCCAGACCCTGTAGTGAAAGCTGCAGGACCTTTCTTCCAGTCCCAGCAACTCTGACTGAGTCCACAGGTGCCCACCTGACCCGGGGCTCCCAGGAAGGGCAGAGCTATCTGCAAGACAGCCCGGGGGTGAAACCTAGCAGTAAGATGCCAGCCAAGCAGAGCGCTCCCCAGTGGTCCCCAGCTCTGGCTGCAGAGGGACAAGGCAGTGTGTGTGTGAGGTGAGGAAGGAGAGAGCTTCAGGGGCAGGAATTGAGTGAGGAGATGGCCAGACCTGTCACTAATGCCTCAGGGAAAGGGCAGGAGGGGCAGATTCCAGACTTGCTGCCCCTGAGATGGCTCCATCATCCCCCAGCTGAAGGGGAGCACCACCTGGCTGGTGTCCTGCATCCAGAGCCCTGCCTGACTCAGTGGAAAATGTGATGCAGCTGATGGAGGAAAGGTAGGATGGGAGGGTGAGCCCCACAGTCTGGGGAATGAGGGGACGCTCCCTGCTGATTCTGTTTCTAGACTCTGGAAAGCACCCTTTCACCTATAGCCCCTTACTTCCCCAGCTGTGACCATAGATCTCTTCTCCTCCCCAAGAAGAACTATAAAACACTGTCCCTGTTGCATTCTCATTTGTGCCTTTGTTTAGTTGCTGCTTTCATTTACCACTGAATTTAGGATGCCTATGATCTGCACAGTAAAATGAACACCTATGAATCTATCAAGTTAGGATCAGGAACACATAGACAGAATGACAAAGCCAACCATAGAGCATAATGAGGCTGTAGATATTCATGCAATGCTGAATGGATATTAGTAACATGGCTATTAAAAATCAAACTGTAAATCTGGGTTCTTTGTGGAAGATACAGAATAAAAGCACTACAAGCAGTTGTGTCATTAAATTGTCCACAAAGATAGCATGACCTTTCCTCTGTGGGAGAGACTTCCTTGTATGGGATTTTTCAAGCTTTTTCTGTTTGTTTGTTTTCTTGGCCGTGCCATATAGCATGTGGGATCTTAGTTCCACAACCAGAGATCAAAACCAAAACCTCTGCAATGGAAGTGCGGAGCCTTAACTACTGGACTGCCAGGGAAGTACCTCAGAAGTTTTTTGGTAGATCTTCATATAAATTGATAGAAGGGACTTTGTTTATAATTATGCTGTATCAAATAGTATACATTGGGACATATAGTCAACCTAATAATAATGTCATTTATAGCAACTCCATCCTCTCTCTTTTTTTTTTCATCTTTTATTTAAACTGAAGTGTATCCTGGTGGCTCAGCAGTAAGAGAATCTATCTGCAATGCAAGAGACATGACAGGAACCTCACGTTCAATCCCTGGATTGGGAAGATAACCTGGAGAAGAAAATGGCAACCCACTCCAGTTTTCTTGCCTGGGAATCCCATGGACAGAGAGCCTGGAGGACTACAGTCTACAGGGTTACAAAGAATTGGATAAGACAGCCACTAAACAACAACATAGTTGATTTACAATGTTGTGTTAATTCTTTCTTTACAGCACAATGATTCATATATATATATATATATTCTTTTTTCAAATTCTTTTCTATTGTGGTTTATCACAGGATGTTGAATATAGTTCCCTGTTATTGAAGCCCCATCTTGCGTGTAGTGCTATGTGCTTGTTTTGGTTATCTTCTAAAGTAGGCCTTCACAAGCATTTTTTCTAGGGCCTGATAGTAAATATTTTAGGCTGTGTGGCTCATACAGTGTCTGTTACAACTAGTCAACTCAGTCTTTGTAGCATGAGAATAGCCATAATCCATAGGCAAACATGCCTACCTCTATTCTAGAGAATTCTCCAGAGGAAGTTAAATGTCTAGGGTGAAAACAGATCTCAACAAATTTATCATAACAACATGCCAAAACTGGGCTTCCCCAGTGGTTCAGTGGCAAAGAATCTGTCCGCCAATGCAGGAGACACGGGTTCAATTCCTGATCTGGGAGGATCCCACATCCTTCGGGGCAACTAAGCCCATGTGCCACAATTATTGACCCTGTGTCCTAGAATCCAGGAGCTGAAACTACTGAGCCTTGTGCCACAACTGCTGAAGCCTGCACACCCTATAGTCTGTTCTCCACAACAAGAGAGGTCATCACAATGAGAAGCCCATGTACTGTGACTAGAGAGTAGCCCGTCCTCCCCACACCCAGAGAAAGTCTGCACAGCAACAAAGACCCAGCACAGCCACAAATAAAGAAAGATGATTAATTTAAAAAAAGAAGCCCAAACTGAGGGTACACATTCCCCATGGTCTGACTACATACAAATAGAAAAGACTAAATTATAGGTATCAATGAGTGGGCTAAATGCACATCAGTAATCTTACATAAGTGCCCTATAAACCTGCCAGGGGCCTCAGAGAAAATGCTTCTATGCACCTTCTGGGGGCTTCAGGGAGGCCTCTTCCATGCACCTTCCGGGGGCCTCAGGGAGGCCTCTTCCATGCACCTTCCGGGGGCCTCAGGGAGGCCACTTCCATTCTCAGTTGCCAAATGCTCTGGAGCATCTGAAGTGTATAACGATGTCACCTTTGATTTGACCCAGAGTCTCCCGGCCTTTTTCACGTCTGTGATTACTACTCTCTTCCCAGTGAAATGGCATCACTTTCCTGGAGAGCAAATAGAAGCGTCGTTGCAAAGCCCTGAAACCCAATTAACTGCATGCAACATCCTGTATCGTTCATGTCCTGTTAACAGGGTACCAAGGTCCCACACCAGAGGTCGCTTGTTTTGTTTTTTATCTTCTAAAGTAGGCCTTCACAAGCATTTTTTCTAGGGCCTGATAGTAAATATTTTAGGCTGTGTGGCTCATACAGTGTCTGTTACAACTAGTCAACTCAGTCTTTGTAGCATGAGAATAGCCATAATCCATAGGCAAACATGCCTACCTCTATTCTAGAGAATTCTCCAGAGGAAGTTAAATGTCTAGGGTGAAAACAGATCTCAACAAATTTATCATAACAACATGCCAAAACTGGGCTTCCCCAGTGGTTCAGTGGCAAAGAATCTGTCCGCCAATGCAGGAGACACGGGTTCAATTCCTGATCTGGGAGGATCCCACATCCTTCGGGGCAACTAAGCCCATGTGCCACAATTATTGACCCTGTGTCCTAGAATCCAGGAGCTGAAACTACTGAGCCTTGTGCCACAACTGCTGAAGCCTGCACACCCTATAGTCTGTTCTCCACAACAAGAGAGGTCATCACAATGAGAAGCCCATGTACTGTGACTAGAGAGTAGCCCGTCCTCCCCACACCCAGAGAAAGTCTGCACAGCAACAAAGACCCAGCACAGCCACAAATAAAGAAAGATGATTAATTTAAAAAAAGAAGCCCAAACTGAGGGTACACATTCCCCATGGTCTGACTACATACAAATAGAAAAGACTAAATTATAGGTATCAATGAGTGGGCTAAATGCACATCAGTAATCTTACATAAGTGCCCTATAAACCTGCCAGGGGCCTCAGAGAAAATGCTTCTATGCACCTTCTGGGGGCTTCAGGGAGGCCTCTTCCATGCACCTTCCGGGGGCCTCAGGGAGGCCTCTTCCATGCACCTTCCGGGGGCCTCAGGGAGGCCACTTCCATTCTCAGTTGCCAAATGCTCTGGAGCATCTGAAGTGTATAACGATGTCACCTTTGATTTGACCCAGAGTCTCCCGGCCTTTTTCACGTCTGTGATTACTACTCTCTTCCCAGTGAAATGGCATCACTTTCCTGGAGAGCAAATAGAAGCGTCGTTGCAAAGCCCTGAAACCCAATTAACTGCATGCAACATCCTGTATCGTTCATGTCCTGTTAACAGGGTACCAAGGTCCCACACCAGAGGTCGTCTTCAAGCTGGAGCGAGGAGCGGGGCCGTGGACATTGGAGGAGGAAAGCCCACATCACAGCTGCTTAGGTGAGTGGGACCTGACCAGATGGGGGATAATGGAGTAGGTGTGCTTTTCTAGGAGCGGGCGATGCTTTTGCAAGGCTCTGAGAGAACCTGTCTTGAGGGCTCTAAGAAAGCCCGCGATCCCTGTCCCAGAATGCTCTACTGCGTAACGTAGCTCCTTACGGCGACGGAGGGGGGCGCACTTGCGGCTGTGGAGCGGTGGCGACAGGCTTCGGCGTCGGCGGAGTGACGGGGGTCCCTCCGTGCGGGAGCCCCTCCGTGCGGGAGCCGGTGACGAGCCGGTGACTTTGCTGGCAGTGGTATCGCCACCCTAAGGCCACCCTGCCCCTTCCCCGGCCCGCGACGTCGCCACGAAAGCGAGGCAGCGGCGGCCGCCAGAAACCAGTGACTCGGCCTCCTAACCGTAAGAACCCCCTCAGAAGCCGGCCGTCTGAAATGAACAGTGGGTGGGAGGCATAGAGGGAGTAACATGGAAACCGAAACTACTATATGTGAAAATGATAGCTACGGTCATTGCGCTGTGGGCATAGGAGTTCCTACACGGGCTCGGTGCGACAGCCTGGAGGGGTAGGATGGGGGGACTGGGAGTGGGGAGGGGGCCAGGGATACGCATATGACTGATCAGGGAACGGGCGTGTCTGTGAACAACAAAACTGTAATAATTTTTTTTAAAAATTTAAAAACCCAGACAAATAGAAAAGATATGCAGAAAGTTTTGATAGAAACCTAATGATTCTAAGTACAACAAAGGAAAAAAAAAAAAGTCTGCCCTCTGGCAGTAAGAAGCATGACAACCCCACTGATCAGGTTCCCCTTGGTCAATTCTAGGCCCTGAGACGCTCAGAAAGAGCCAGCGTTTTCTGCTTCCTGCCGCCCTCGGGAACTGTGCTCTGTGTGCGAGTCCTAGAGGCCTCCATCTTCCCCTTCGAGGTGCTGGAGCTTGGCGTGGCCGCCGTCTTGTTGAAAGATGGCCAGCTGCCGCCAGGGGGCGAATGACTGCAAGGGGGCAAACGGCTGCAAGGGGGTGAGCGGCGGCCAGGGGGCGAGCGGCAGCTCCTGGGACAGATTCACTGTGGAACGCAAATATAAACTCAAACAGCAGATAGGGCGTGGCGCCTTTGGGACCGTGCATGTGGCGGTCAACGTCACTACCGGCAAGCAAGTGGCCGTGAAGCTGGAATTTCAGCACGCCACGCACTCTTATTTATTCCATGAGATGCAAGTCTATATGGCACTTGAAGGTGGGGTTGGCATCCCCCGCCTACAAGGGTATGGTCAGCGAGCAGGCTGTAATATGCTAGCGATGGACATGCTTGGACCCAGCCTGGAAGCCCTCTTTGACTCTTGCTCAAGAAAGTTCTCAATGAAAACCATACTTATGCTAGCAGAGCAGATGATCAGCAGACTCGAATATGTGCATTCCAAAAATATCATCCACAGAGACATTAAACCAGAAAACTTCCTAATGGGCACTGGGGATGACTGTAATAAGTTATTCCTTGTTGATTTTGGTTTGGCGAACGAGTACAGGAACCGCAGCACAGGCCAACACATAGAATACAGAGAAGATGCAAGCTTCGTTGGCACTCCGGCATATGCCAGCCTCAATGCCCAGCTTGGTATTGAACAGAGTCGCCGAGATGACATGGAATCATTAGGATATGTTTTGGTGTATTTTATTAGATCCAGCCTGCCATGGCTAGAAAAAGATGGTGCACCAGGAATGAATGCCTCTCAAAGGTGGCAGAAAGGAAGTTGAACACACCTCTTGATGTTCTGTGCCAAGGACTTCCTCCACAGTTTCGCATGTACTTGAGCTATTGTCGTCAGCTGGGCTTTGAAGATGCCCCAGATTACGAATATCTGAAGCGGCTGTTCCCCTCTCCTCAGGACTATGAATCACCAACATGACTATGCATTTGATTGGAAAATATTGGAGCAGAGTGCAGCACAGCAGGTAGCCTGTACAAGTGGGCGGGTCAAAAAAATGGCCAAGGAATCAACCAACGATGACTATGCAAAAAATGGAGGTGCTGGAGCTTGGCGTGGCCGCCTTGTTGAAAGATGGCCAGCTGCGCCAGGGGCGAATGACTGCAAGGGGCAACGGCTGCAAGGGGTGGCGGCGCCAGGCGGCGGCAGCTCCTGGGACAGATTCACTGTGGAACGCAAATATAAACTCAAACAGCAGATAGGGCGTGGCGCCTTTGGGACCGTGCATGTGGCGGTCAACGTCACTACCGGCAAGCAAGTGGCCGTGAAGCTGGAATTTCAGCACGCCACGCACTCTTATTTATTCCATGAGATGCAAGTCTATATGGCACTTGAAGGTGGGGTTGGCATCCCCCGCCTACAAGGGTATGGTCAGCGAGCAGGCTGTAATATGCTAGCGATGGACATGCTTGGACCCAGCCTGGAAGCCCTCTTTGACTCTTGCTCAAGAAAGTTCTCAATGAAAACCATACTTATGCTAGCAGAGCAGATGATCAGCAGACTCGAATATGTGCATTCCAAAAATATCATCCACAGAGACATTAAACCAGAAAACTTCCTAATGGGCACTGGGGATGACTGTAATAAGTTATTCCTTGTTGATTTTGGTTTGGCGAACGAGTACAGGAACCGCAGCACAGGCCAACACATAGAATACAGAGAAGATGCAAGCTTCGTTGGCACTCCGGCATATGCCAGCCTCAATGCCCAGCTTGGTATTGAACAGAGTCGCCGAGATGACATGGAATCATTAGGATATGTTTTGGTGTATTTTATTAGATCCAGCCTGCCATGGCTAGAAAAAGATGGTGCACCAGGAATGAATGCCTCTCCAAAGGTGGCAGAAAGGAAGTTGAACACACCTCTTGATGTTCTGTGCCAAGGACTTCCTCCACAGTTTCGCATGTACTTGAGCTATTGTCGTCAGCTGGGCTTTGAAGATGCCCCAGATTACGAATATCTGAAGCGGCTGTTCCGCCGTCTCCTCAGGACTATGAATCACCAACATGACTATGCATTTGATTGGAAAATATTGGAGCAGAGTGCAGCACAGCAGGTAGCCTGTACAAGTGGGCCGGGTCAGCAGGCCCAACCCCCGGCAGGCCAGCAAACTGGCCAAGGCAAGGATAAAGCAAAATCTTTCTAACCACGAGTCAAGAAACTGAAAATGCAGAGGCAAACAGGAGAATATGTGTTTCTTCCCAAATTTATAACTTTTAGTTCATATGTACAGTAGTGTTTGAGCTGATGAAAGACTGCCTGTTTACCTGTGCTAGAAGTAACAACATCTGAAGTGAAATACCTGAGAAAAACTTAGTGACTACGAGATTACCCTTAGTACTCTGCATTAACTCTGTAATGTTCTTGAAAGTATATATTAAATATGTGTTGTAAATAACAACATCTAAAGTGAAATACCTAAAAAAACCTTAATGACTACTAGATTATGCTTAGGAATCTGCATTAACTCTTTAATGTTCTTGAATGTATGTATTAAAAATGTGCAAGAAATAACATATAAAGTGAACACCTAAGAAAAACTTAGTGACTGCTAGATTAACCTTAGGACTCTGCATTAACTCTATAGTGTCCTTGAATGTATGTAATAAATATGTGTTGTAAATAACAACATCTAAAGTGAAATACCTAAAAAAACCTTAATGACTACTAGATTATGCTTAGGAATCTGCATTAACTCTTTAATGTTCTTGAATGTATGTATTAAAAATGTGCAAGAAATAACATATAAAGTGAACACCTAAGAAAAACTTAGTGACTGCTAGATTAACCTTAGGACTCTGCATTAACTCTATAGTGTCCTTGAATGTATGTAATAAAATGTGCTAGAAATAACAACATCTAAAGAAAAGACCTACAAAAAACTTAGTGACTACTGGATGAACTCTATAATGTTCTTGAATGTATGTATTAAAAATGTGCTAGAAATAACAACATCTAATGTGAAGACCTAAGAAAAGCTTAGTGACTGTGAGATTGTCCTTAGGACTCTGCATTAACTCTTTAATGTTCTTTAATGTATGTATTAAAAATGTATAAACTGCACCTTAAGTGATGTTGGTTTGATTCTGTTTTTCCTTAAAAATTTGTAAGAATGATTTACCTATTCCAGGTATATATTTGTTTCAGACATAGATATTGGGAATCTTTCACCACTTGTTCAATTCTATATTTTGGTGAACAGAAATCCTGAAATTTAGTGTAGTTTATTTTATAACTAGTGACAGTTAACAGCTTTATTTAGATATGATTTGCATAAAATAAAATTCACTCATTTCAAAACTGAAAAAATGTATTAAAAAGCATATTTGTCAGATTTGTCTGTATTATCTCTATATTGTTGTCAAAAAAGCATATTTAGCACTCATGTATTAACTCCATAATGTCCTTGGTGTGAAAATAAAAGCATATTTTTCAGGGAAAGTTAGTTAACATCTTTCCACTGAACATGTATCTGTGTGGCTTAAATAAATATAATTACTATAAATATGATCTAGATTTTGTTTTTACTTTGAAATGGGAGCGTTTTCTTTACAAATTCATTGAACACTCTAAACTGTTTCCTATAAAGAAAAAAAGGCTCTAAACCTCCAGGGGTGCTCAGAGAGAGTTGACAGAAGCCCCTTCAATCCCTAATGCCATCTCCTAGTATGACCCTTGCCACGGTCCACTGTCGTCTTTGCTTGGCTCTCTGGCAGGAGAGCTACCTGCCCTCCTCCCCCTCCCCCTGTCCTCTAGGCACCCACGCTGCCTTCTCAAGGACCTGGCTTTCTTAGTTGTTTTCTCTTCCCTCATGTTTTGTGCTTCTGCTGTCCGGCCTCCCCCCACCCCACCGCCATAGTTTTGTTCTTATGCATTCGGATTTCGCGGATCTGCCTCCTTTCAGAACCAGCAGGGCCTGCTCGTGCTCCTGCCCGTCCCTTTTCCTTTCCTCTCCAGCTCCTCAACTGTCCTCCAGAACCAGCCTCATTCTGTTGCATGCATGTCAACGCTGGTCCTATACTCTTGCGCATCACCCTGTGCCTCATCTGCAGCTGCTAGCTTTGTGGTGTTTGTGCCTCAATTTCTCTTTTCACCAGCTACTTTTGAATATTGATTGTATTGCTATCCATGGGGATTCCATCCTGTGAAGTGCGTCTACTCACTTGTTATATCCATTTGTCACTGTAGATATCTTTTCCTTGTTAATGAGTACCTCATTTTCTTTTTACAGGCTTTTCCCCTTCCGTTCCCTGTAGCTGAAGGGCCCTGTCTACTGTCCTCTGCTCTTCCCTTCCTTAAGGGGATCTTCCAGCCACTCTGAACACAGGTTTTGTTTTCCTATTCTACTGACTCACATGGTGATACGTTTAGTGCTTGCAGTACAACTGGCCCCTAATACCACATGTTACCTTGTGACCTCACGATGCAGCATGCAATCAGGTATTTGTCTGTATTATCTCTATATTGTTGTCAAAAAAGCATATTTAGCACTCATGTATTAACTCCATAATGTCCTTGGTGTGAAAATAAAAGCATATTTTTCAGGGAAAGTTAGTTAACATCTTTCCACTGAACATGTATCTGTGTGGCTTAAATAAATATAATTACTATAAATATGATCTAGATTTTGTTTTTACTTTGAAATGGGAGCGTTTTCTTTACAAATTCATTGAACACTCTAAACTGTTTCCTATAAAGAAAAAAAGGCTCTAAACCTCCAGGGGTGCTCAGAGAGAGTTGACAGAAGCCCCTTCAATCCCTAATGCCATCTCCTAGTATGACCCTTGCCACGGTCCACTGTCGTCTTTGCTTGGCTCTCTGGCAGGAGAGCTACCTGCCCTCCTCCCCCTCCCCCTGTCCTCTAGGCACCCACGCTGCCTTCTCAAGGACCTGGCTTTCTTAGTTGTTTTCTCTTCCCTCATGTTTTGTGCTTCTGCTGTCCGGCCTCCCCCCACCCCACCGCCATAGTTTTGTTCTTATGCATTCGGATTTCGCGGATCTGCCTCCTTTCAGAACCAGCAGGGCCTGCTCGTGCTCCTGCCCGTCCCTTTTCCTTTCCTCTCCAGCTCCTCAACTGTCCTCCAGAACCAGCCTCATTCTGTTGCATGCATGTCAACGCTGGTCCTATACTCTTGCGCATCACCCTGTGCCTCATCTGCAGCTGCTAGCTTTGTGGTGTTTGTGCCTCAATTTCTCTTTTCACCAGCTACTTTTGAATATTGATTGTATTGCTATCCATGGGGATTCCATCCTGTGAAGTGCGTCTACTCACTTGTTATATCCATTTGTCACTGTAGATATCTTTTCCTTGTTAATGAGTACCTCATTTTCTTTTTACAGGCTTTTCCCCTTCCGTTCCCTGTAGCTGAAGGGCCCTGTCTACTGTCCTCTGCTCTTCCCTTCCTTAAGGGGATCTTCCAGCCACTCTGAACACAGGTTTTGTTTTCCTATTCTACTGACTCACATGGTGATACGTTTAGTGCTTGCAGTACAACTGGCCCCTAATACCACATGTTACCTGTGTAGAGTGGCATTTCTCACAGCTGTGCGGTTCCTTCATTCTCAATATAGTATTATCTGCAGTCATCATTGCCCAAATCAGGTATTTTTCTCCTCTTCAATGTTCTTCACTCTGCAATTCCTAAGTTTTTATTCCCTCTTTTTGAAAGTGTTATTTAAAAGCCCCCTTTTTATGTTGATGTTTGGCAGTAAACAGCAAAACTCTGTAAAGCTATGATCCTTCAATTAAAAAATATTTCAAAATGCCCCCCTTTTTGTCATGTCCCATCTATGTCACCTAAAACCAAGTCCATATTTTATCCTGTTTGGATTATTCTGTTCTTAATAGGATTAATTGGTTCCTTTTTCTAACACATTCATTTTTGGTCCTACTGACAGATTTCATTACCTGAACCATGGCGTTTATCTTGTCCCCAGTTTAGGAAATAAAATAGCAGTTACCTCCTATTATGTAACACATGTTAATTAAACTTTCCTCTTAATGACAACAGGCCCCTTATTTCCAACTCAAACTTGTTGTAGGGAAATAACTAGTTCTAGCTCCATGTTGCAAACTTTCTTTTACTTGCTTTCTGATGCCTTTAGTATTATAATCATACTTAATGGCTGGCCTCGAGGACTCTGCCCCTCTGCCTGACTGTTAAATTGCACTGTGTGTATATAGCTAAGCATTAGAAAAATATCCTCTGGTTTATTTATATGTGTTTAGTCATTTATTCAGCTTCCTTTGTAGTTGAGCTGGTAAAGAGGCCGCCTGCAATGCAGGAGACTCTGGTTTGATTCCTGGGTCAGGAAGATCCCACGGAGCAGGGATAGTTTATTCATGCCAGTATTCTTGGTATTCCCTTGTGGCTCAGCTTGTAAAGAATCCACCTGCAATCCAGGAGACCAGGGTTTTATCTTTGGTTGGGAAGATCCCCTGGAGAAGGGAATAGCTACCAACTCAAGTGTTCTTGCCTGGAGAATTGCATGGTACATAGCAGGTGTTCAAAAACATTCGCTGAATCATTTATGTACCAGGCATTGTGCTCAATACATAATTTAGCTAGAGATACTTATAAAAAGCAACAGAAAAAATAGAACAACAATAACAACAAGAACTCAATCCCTGCCTCTAAAGAATTTAACGTAAAGTGGGATATCAACAAATTTGCTAATGTGATACAACATGGTATTACCGAGTCCAAGCTCTCTCTGAGTGCTACACGATAGGCCAATGAATCTGAGAGACGAAGTGTTGAGGCAAGGAAAACAACTTTATTCAGAAAGCAGCTGACCAAGAAAATGGCAGACTAGCGCCTTAGAAAAAAACATCTTATTGGGGTTTGGATGCCAGGTTCTTTTATAGATCAGAGATGAGGGGAGGTGAGGAAGCAAAGCAAAAAGGTCATTAATCTTGCTAACATCTCCTAGAATGGCAAGCCTCAGGCAGGGGAAGTGTTACCTTCTTGTGGAAAGGATTTTTGGACTAAGGTATTTAACTTTAAAACTCAGGCAGAGGGGCAGGGTCCTCAAGGCAAGCCATTAAGCATGATTATAATAATAATAGCAATGGAAAGCAAGTCAAAGAAACAGTTTGCAACACAGAGCCAGAATTAATTTTGCCCCTGCAACAATGGGAAGGGCCACATTACAATTAACCACTAGGTCTTAGGGGAAATTATAGAAAACAGACATTACCCTGTTTAAGGAGGCTTCCTGGAACAAATAGCATCTGAAGTGGGTTCTCGACAGCTGGGAGAAGGTAACAGGTCAAAATGATTAGTTAGGTAAAAAGAGGAGCATACTCAGCAGCCCAGAGGAGTTACGCTTCCTTGATGTTCTTAGGAAAGAGTGAGATTCGGGGCCACTGCTAGAGAAGGGGGTGGGAAACAAATTGCAAACATATTAGGATAGGCTAGATCTTACTATGGTAACGTTATTGAATGCAAGATTGTGTGTTTGACGCACACTGAGGCCAAACGAATCAAAAGGTCAGAGTTTAGAGCGGAGAAAGATTGATTGCAGAGACAAGCAAGGAGAACGGTGGTTCATGCTCAAAACCCCTGAAATCCCCAATGGCTTTCAGGGAGAAGTTTTTTTTTTTTTTAAGATTATTTATTTATTTGCGGGGCGGGGTGGTACGGTTGGGAGGGAGGGGAGCAGGCGGGCTACTTCTATTGGTCTTTCATTTGTCTATTTTCATCCATCTTTGTTTTTTGGCCCTGTGGGCCTCCCATTGCAGTGGCCTCTGTTGTCGCAGAGCACCGGCTCTGGGCGCATGCGCTCCAGAGCTCCGGCTCGGTAATTGGACACACTGATCCAGTCACTCTGCGGCACGTGGGATCTTCCCAGGCCAGGGATGGAACTGGCGACCCTTGCACTACAAGGCGGTGTCCTTACCCACTGGACCACCAGGGAAGCCCGGGAGAAGTTTTTATAGGCAAAATTTGGGGTGAGGGCTGCAGGGTGTATAACTTCTGATTGGTTAGTGGTGAAGGTAACAGGATGGTGCTCCAGGAATCATGCTCTCAGCCTAAAGTTACCATCCTCTACCTGTGTGGGGACCTTAGTTACTGCAGAAGAACTCAAAAGATACTTAGATATACCTTGTTCCGTGGGAAGGAACAAGGATGCTGCTTTAAAGCTGCACTATTGTTTCTTGACTGCTCCTGATTTCTTTCTGCATGTCCTTAATTCATGATCAACTGTTTTGAATCTACTCTTTGAGACTCAGGGAAGGTCATGGAGGCTGAAAGAAGCCTATTGCTTACAACAAAGAAATGGGGAACACAGAAAGGGTTTTGTGTCCAGGAGGACCCTTAAAGGCCTTTCTTGGTTTCAGTAACAGCCAGAAAGTATGAAAAAATTCGCCCACAGCACTCACCATACATGGATTTTCTGCAGTACATTGCCCTCAATTTAACCTGAGGAGGAGTGCTGTAGCATGTCAGTTGGGCTAACAGAGAATAGCAGGTGCAGTGAGACAGACAGACAGACGGACAAAGGGAGAGAGACAGACAGAGGGAGAGGGACAGACAGAGGGAGAGGGAGGGGGAAAGACGGAGAGGAGGCCGACAGAGAGAGAGGGAGAAGGAGAGGGAGAGGCAAGGGAGGTGTTCATAGTTTGTTTTTTGAGAGCTTAAACATCCATATGTTTGCAGGAACTGATACTGTCAGCCCAGGCTAGGACTCAGTCACAGCCCTCCTAAATAATTACCCTCATGACTCTAGGCTGTTTATGTTATCTCCTTAATGGAAAGGGCGTACTGCAGCTGGGCGGCAACTAGACCAGCAAGAAGTTAAGGAGTTTGTTCTGTATGTGCATGCAGCATTTAACGTGGGCTGACCTGGTGTTCCTAAGTCCACAGCAGATCTCCCACCTGTTCTTGCAGAGCAGTATGACCCCAGTTAATGGGCCCATGTGAATGGAATCAACTTGTTTCTGTCTTAGTTCTTTCTGTGATGTTTCTCTTAGTTGCTTTTTTATCATTCCCAAGATGTTTTTCTCCTGACTGGGCCAAAGCTCTGAAAACTTCCATCGGCTTACACAGGGCCTATGCAACAACCTAGAGGGGTGAGATGGGGAGGGAGAGGAAGGGAAATTCAAGTGGGGAGGGTCATGTGTATACCTATGGCCAATTTGGGTTTATGTATGGCAGTAAACAACAAAACTCTGTAAAAGTAAAATTTAAAGAAAGTGAAAACATGGAAAGACAGACATGGACAGTGGACATATGGACATTGTGGGGAAGGAACAGAGGGTGGAAGACGTAAAGGAAATAGCATGAAGGCCTGTACTATCATAAGTGAAGAAAATAGCTCTAGTCATTGCTCTGTGAGAAAAGGGGATCCTTCAGGGTTGCTGTGTGATGGTTGGGAGGGGTGGGAAGGGGGGATATACACATGACTAATCTGGGAACATGCATATCTGTAAACAAAAAAACTGTAAAAGCTAAAAGCAAAATAAAGGTTTTAAAAAAAAAGAAAGAAAGAAAGTGAAAACAAAACCAAACCTCCACCAGCTTGTTTCCTACAGAGAAGAACACAGAAAACCAAGCATTTGATTTTAAATACATCTGTACGGAAGTGCCACTCATCATCTCTGCTCTCATTTAATTGGCCAAAGCAAATCATAAAGCCACCAAAGACTTTAAAGAGGTAAAAACAGCAATTCTCCCTGGGTTCAGACATAGATGATGGTGAAAACTTGGCTTCTGAGCACCTGTGTGGAAGTGAATCTCAGAGATGGAGTTCTGGGTAAAATAGAAAAGAATAGCTTTATTGCTTTGTCAGGCAAAGGGGGACACAGTGGGCTCATGCCTTAAAACTTGTTCCAACCAGGGGATTTGGTGAGGAGTTTTATAGCAGCAAGAAGTTAAGGAGTTTGTTCTGTATGTGCAGCATTTAACGTGGGCTGACCTGGTGTTCCTAAGTCCACAGCAGATCTCCCACCTGTTCTTGCAGAGCAGTATGACCCCAGTTAATGGGCCCATGTGAATGGAATCAACTTGTTTCTGTCTTAGTTCTTTCTGTGATGTTTCTCTTAGTTGCTTTTTTATCATTCCCAAGATGTTTTTCTCCTGACTGGGCCAAAGCTCTGAAAACTTCCATCGGCTTACACAGGGCCTATGCAACAACCTAGAGGGGTGAGATGGGGAGGGAGAGGAAGGGAAATTCAAGTGGGGAGGGTCATGTGTATACCTATGGCCAATTTGGGTTTATGTATGGCAGTAAACAACAAAACTCTGTAAAAGTAAAATTTAAAGAAAGTGAAAACATGGAAAGACAGACATGGACAGTGGACATATGGACATTGTGGGGAAGGAACAGAGGGTGGAAGACGTAAAGGAAATAGCATGAAGGCCTGTACTATCATAAGTGAAGAAAATAGCTCTAGTCATTGCTCTGTGAGAAAAGGGGATCCTTCAGGGTTGCTGTGTGATGGTTGGGAGGGGTGGGAAGGGGGGATATACACATGACTAATCTGGGAACATGCATATCTGTAAACAAAAAAACTGTAAAAGCTAAAAGCAAAATAAAGGTTTTAAAAAAAAAGAAAGAAAGAAAGTGAAAACAAAACCAAACCTCCACCAGCTTGTTTCCTACAGAGAAGAACACAGAAAACCAAGCATTTGATTTTAAATACATCTGTACGGAAGTGCCACTCATCATCTCTGCTCTCATTTAATTGGCCAAAAGCAAATCATAAAGCCACCAAAGACTTTAAAGAGGTAAAAACAGCAATTCTCCCTGGGTTCAGACATAGATGATGGTGAAAACTTGGCTTCTGAGCACCTGTGTGGAAGTGAATCTCAGAGATGGAGTTCTGGGTAAAATAGAAAAGAATAGCTTTATTGCTTTGTCAGGCAAAGGGGGACACAGTGGGCTCATGCCTTAAAAACTTGTTCCAACCCAGGGGGATTTGGTGAGGAGTTTTATAGCAATGGTTCAAAGGCGAAGTTGCTGAAACGATTAGGGTTTGTACACGGTCTGCACTCCTTTAATCTGGCCTCAATCTGGTCTCCTGATGAGCTTCTCTGGTTCCTCTAATCTAGTAGGGGGGTCTCCTCCTTTGTCTCTCAATCCCCTCCCCTCCCTGATTAGCAACTGTTCACATCTGCCCTTTGGGACACAGGGAAGGTCATGGAGGCTGGACTTTATTCCTTACAAACAAAAAACAGGGGACACAGAAAGACTTCCGTGACCAGGAGCCCCACACAGTCTTGCTTGGTTTTAAAGGAACTCACACCTATTGCTTTCAAACTGTGGTGCTGGAAAAGACTCTTGGACTGCAAGGAGATCAATCCAGTCAATCCTAAAGGAAATAAACCCTGAATATTCGTTGGAAGGACTGATGCTGAAGCTCCAATACTTCGGCTGCCTGAGGGGAAGAGCCAACTCATTGAAAAAAGACCCTGATGAAAGATTGAGGGCAGGAAGAGAAGGGGTCACAGAGGATGAGATGGTTGGATGGCATCACCAAGTCAATGTACATGAGTTTGAGCAAGCTCCGGGAGATGGTGAAGGACAGGAAAGCCTGGCATGCTGCAGCTCACAGGGTCCCAAATAGTCGGGCAAAGAGTTGGACACAACTGAGTGACTGAACAATGCACATATTGGGGAAATTCCAGAAAAATCTACTATAGACCTTAAGTCCCACACTTAGGAATTTTGATTTTATCCTCAAATGTGGCACAATTCCAAGCAGAGGCAAAACAAACATAAGGAACTTAGGGTCAGCTGTACCATTGGCTGTCTTCAGACTGTACAGTGTGTTTCCAGAGACAGTGGGGTTAGGGTCCAGTCAGGAAAATGGAACCAGTAGCTATTTCAACAGAGGAGGTGTGATACAAGGAATTGGCTACATAGGTATTGGAGAAATGAGAGAGTAAAAAGGTAAGTGCGAAGTAACCAGAGAGAATAACTGCGAACAGCAGCTGCTGTCCCTAGGGTTGGAATCACAGCAGGGAACAGGTGGGGTTATCAGAACCTGGAATTTCTGAAGGGATGCCCTATGGAATTGATATTCGGGCCTCGTGAGAGGTCTGGCTGCTGCTGCTGAGCTTGGTTCTGGAAGGAAGACCTGTCATTGTCCCAGCTTCTCTCACATGCCCCTGACCCCCGTCATTTATCAAACTCCTTCATTTCTTTGTCTCCCCAGCCTAGGGTCTTCCCTACTCTCTTGGGATACATCATATTTCCCTAGTTGATATCTTAGCTTTTCTATCCCTTGTATAACCAATTATCTGCATAAAATTTCCTCTGTTGAAAATACTCGAAGTGTTTTTATTATTATTACTAAGTCTTCAATACATTAGTGACTCTCTGGCCTATTTGTGAAAACCTACCAGAGAGTTAGGGGTTCCCAGGTGGCGCTAGTGCTAAAGAACCTGCCTGCTAATGCAGGAGATGTAAGAGATGGTGGTTTGATCCCTGGGTTGGGAAGATACCCTGGAGGAGGGCAAGGCAACCCACTCCAGTATTCTTGTCTGGAGAATCCCATGGACAGAGGAGTCTGGTGGGCTACAGTCTATAGCACTGCAATGAGTCAGACACAACTAAAGCAACTTAGCACACACACACCAGAGAGTTAATTTTGGACACCTGATTTCCAATTTTAGAAACCATGATGCTAAGATTTATGCCCTTGGACTTTATAGTACCCTGTGGATACGCCTGGACTTAGGAGTTAAGCTTTCTTGTCTTGCCATATCCTGCCACATTTCAGGGTAACTGAAATTAGGAGACATCTCTGGGAGACTTTTTTCCCTTCAATTAATGGTATGTATTTTACTTTTGAATTATTATTTCCAGTTTCATTGAGATCTAATTGACATATATCACTGAGTTTCAAGTGTACAGCATAAAGTATTGACTTCTATCATGAAGAGGCCTGAGCCACATCCTGAAATTTTTTTTTCATAATTGAGATATTATTGATTGTTCTGAGGATCAGTACACAAACATTTCAATTTGTACACAATTTTTCACATACGTACCAAAATCTAAAAAATTATGTAGTTGTGGTTCTTTTAACAGTTATTTCAGTGATGTTCCATCTTAAAATTTGAAGGCAAATTTTCCTTAACAGGATATCAAGTACCAGTATCTTCAAATATTGATATGCTGTTACACCCTACGTCCCATGGATTCACAATTTAATATCAGGTACACTACATACTCACACGGTCAGTTGTTCACAGCACATGAAAAAAGTTAGCAGGAAAATTGGACTACCATGACCAAGATGTTGTAGAGGGCACAAAATTCTGACCAGGAGAGCCAAGATTAAGGAGTGAGGTTTGTTGTAGGAAGTAATTCTACCAAAACAATATGGGAAGAGAAGTAATTTAAGGTGTTCAAGACATAAATACACAACTGACTCCAAACTGCCCTTTAGTATGCTTTGTATTATAGGATACAAAAGCTACCCCCATCTATGGAATGTTAAACTGACACCCCAGACAATCAAAGCTTTCCATTTCAATATTCCAGTATTTTCTGGTTGTACCAAAAATAAACAACCAGCAAATGATTTCGTTTCTTAAGAAAAACCATTTACACTTAAAAAATGGGATGAGTTGGAATTCCCTCCACTTAAAAAATGTTTCTAGAGCTACTATTGCATTTACAAAATAATTGATAAAAATATTCCTCTGAATTGTACAAGAAGGGAGACAGGGACAATTGATAGGACTGGGCGTGTCATATTAATCAGACTTGACCTCTTTCTCTTCTACATCATCAGAGGCTGGGCTCCCCTCATTTTTTTTTTTTAAATGTGTTCTCTCTCTCTCTCTCTCTCTCTCTCTCTTTTTGAGGGGGCCACTTCTATTGGTCTTTCATTTATCTATTTTCATCCATCTTTGTTCTTTGGCCCGTGTGGGCCTCCCATCGCAGTGGCCTCTGTTGTTGCAGAGCACCGGCTCTGGGCGCATGTGCTCCAGAGCTTCGGCTCTGTAATTGGTCCAGTCACTCCGCCGCACGTGGGATCTTCCCAGGCCAGGGATAGAACTGGCGTCCCTTGCACTGCAAGGTGGTGTCCTTACCCACTGGACCACCAGGGAAGCCCCCTCCCCGCATTTTTAGTCTCCCCATTTCCTGCAGGTAGGTCTTCTTTCATCTCTTGGTTGGCCACTTCTGCCTGTTTTCTCTTTGCTCTTCTTTTCCTTTTTGTTTGCACTTTTTGGCCTGAAGATTTATCCTTTCCTGCCGCCTTTTTTGTCTTCATTTCCACTTTTGCCAGAGCCGGTTTAGCTGACAACCTCGCCAATCCCCTCATCGGCTCTTCCTTTGCTGCCCCCTCAGCGCAGCTGACATTCCTCTTGGGCATCTTGGCGGCGGGGCGGGCAACTGCTGGGTGCCTGCCGGCCGCGGTGTGCCGAGAGCCTTCGCGAAGCGGATTGGCCTGGCCGCTGCCGCACATTCTTAAATGAATTTGAAATTAGAGAATGTCCAAGGGTAACAAAAGGGTTTGTTAACACACAACAGGGAGGAGTTATTTGAAGTAACACAGTAAAATGTATTTTTTAGCATGCAGTTGTATGAACTTAACACATGTGAAGATTCATATAACGATCAGAATACAGAACAATTCTGTCAGTCCCAAATCCTGTCTTGTACTCTCTTTATAATTGCCCTCTTCCTCTCCTACTAACTCTTGTCAACTACTGATCCATTCTCCATAGCTCCAGTTTCGTTTTTTTAAGAATGTCCTAAAATCTATGTAATGGGATGGCCATGGTAGCTAATACTGTGGTGATAATCATTTTTTAAATTATAAATGTATCAAATCAACACATTGCACACCTCAACTCACACAGTGTGATGTGTCAATTATATCTCAATAAAGCTGAGGAAAAGAGAATGTCACAAAAGTAGATTCATGTAGTATGCAACCTTTGAGACTGCCATTCATCATAATGCCTCTGAGATTCATTCAGGTTATTAGGTATATAAGCTGTTTAGTCCTTTTTATTGTTGAGTAATATTCCACTGGGGCTTCCTTGGTAGTTCAGCTGGTGAAGAATCTGCCCACAATGTAGGAGACCTGGGTTTGATCCCTGGGTTGGGAAGATGCCCTGAAGGAAGGCAATGCAACCCATTCCAGTATTCTTGCCTGGAGAATTCCCATAGACAGAAAGGCCTGGAAGGCTATAGTCCATGCAAAGAGATAGACACCACTGAGTGACTGAACTGAACTGAATTGTTTCAAACCACTTGTTGAAAAGAATGTTATTTTTCTTCATTGAATTGTTTTTATGTACTTTTGTCAAAAATCAATTCATCATATTTGTGTGTAGACCTGTACTCTCTTCTATTTCATTGATCTATAAATCTGTTCCTTCCCCAATAACACCTTACTTTGATTGCTTTATTCCTTTTTACTAGTACCTGTATAATAAGTCTTCTTTTTCTTTCTTTTTGGCTGCACTGTGTGGCTTATGAGCTCTTAGTTCTCCGATTAGGGATTGAACCTGTATCCCCTGAAATGGAGACACAGAGTCTTAACTACTGGATCACCAGGGAAGTCTTACTTTGATGTTCTTATTAATTTTAGATTTCCCTTGTCTATATTTACAATAATTTTTTCATAGATGTTGGCTTGAATTACATTAAATCTGTATATAAATTTGCAAGAATTAACATCTTTGCTAGGTTTACTCTTCTGATCACAAACATGGTATGTCTTTCCATTCATTGAGACCTTCTTTGATTACTTTCATCAGTATTTAGTAGTTTTCAGCCAGAATATAGATCCTGAACATATTTTGTTAAATTTATCCCTATTATTTTATTTTCTGCTATTGTGAATGATATATTTAAAACTTTTTAATCTCAGACTGCATGTGGCTAGTATATAATAATAGATTTCACAGATTCCTTGGGATCTTCTAAGTGGACAATCATGTCATCTGTGGATAGGAGAAATTTTCTAATATTCTTTGAGAACTCCTTTTCCTTCCTTCCTTTTAATTTTGTTCCTTCTGTTTTTTTTTTTTTTTTTTTTGTTGTTGTTCCTTTGTTTCCTCGGTGTTCTGTTTAACTTTATATATTGTGGGGTTTTTTTGCAATACCTGTATGCCTTTATTATTATTATTATTTTTGCTTTATTGTACTAAGAGTTTTAGCCCACTATTAAAGAGGTACGATTAGGGCTTCCCTGTGGCCATGGTAATCCATCTTGCAGTCAAAGGACCCATTTGATCCATGGCAACCCATTCCAGTATTCTTGCCTGGAGAATTCCCATAGACAGAAAGGCCTGGAAGGCTATAGTCCATGCAAAGAGATAGACACCACTGAGTGACTGAACTGAACTGAATTGTTTCAAACCACTTGTTGAAAAGAATGTTATTTTTCTTCATTGAATTGTTTTTATGTACTTTTGTCAAAAATCAATTCATCATATTTGTGTGTAGACCTGTACTCTCTTCTATTTCATTGATCTATAAATCTGTTCCTTCCCCAATAACACCTTACTTTGATTGCTTTATTCCTTTTTACTAGTACCTGTATAATAAGTCTTCTTTTTCTTTCTTTTTGGCTGCACTGTGTGGCTTATGAGCTCTTAGTTCTCCGATTAGGGATTGAACCTGTATCCCCTGAAATGGAGACACAGAGTCTTAACTACTGGATCACCAGGGAAGTCTTACTTTGATGTTCTTATTAATTTTAGATTTCCCTTGTCTATATTTACAATAATTTTTTCATAGATGTTGGCTTGAATTACATTAAATCTGTATATAAATTTGCAAGAATTAACATCTTTGCTAGGTTTACTCTTCTGATCACAAACATGGTATGTCTTTCCATTCATTGAGACCTTCTTTGATTACTTTCATCAGTATTTAGTAGTTTTCAGCCAGAATATAGATCCTGAACATATTTTGTTAAATTTATCCCTATTATTTTATTTTCTGCTATTGTGAATGATATATTTAAAACTTTTTAATCTCAGACTGCATGTGGCTAGTATATAATAATAGATTTCACAGATTCCTTGGGATCTTCTAAGTGGACAATCATGTCATCTGTGGATAGGAGAAATTTTCTAATATTCTTTGAGAACTCCTTTTCCTTCCTTCCTTTTAATTTTGTTCCTTCTGTTTTTTTTTTTTTTTTTTTTTTGTTGTTGTTCCTTTGTTTCCTCGGTGTTCTGTTTAACTTTATATATTGTGGGGTTTTTTTGCAATACCTGTATGCCTTTATTATTATTATTATTTTTGCTTTATTGTACTAAGAGTTTTAGCCCACTATTAAAGAGGTACGATTAGGGCTTCCCTGGTGGTCCAGTGGGTAGAGTCCATCTTGCAGTGCAAAGGACACCAGTTTGATCCATGGCTGGGGAAGATCCCATGTGCCTCGGAGCAGCTGGACTGATACGTCCAATTATGAGCGCACATGCCCAGAGCCAGTGCTCTGCGATGAGAGAGGCCACTGCAACAGGAGGCTCACACAGGCCAAAGAATAAAGATGGATGAAAATAAATAGATAAAAAACCACTGAAAGAGGCCAAAAATTTTTTTTAAAAAAACCATAAAAATAAATAAAATTGGGTTTATCTGGTGGTTCAGTGGATAAAGAGTCTGACTTGCAGTGCAAGGGGCACTGGTTTGATCCCTGGCCTGGGAATATGCCACGTGCCAAGGAGTGGCTGGACTGGTGTGTCCAATTGCGGGCCAGTGCTCTGGAGCACATGTGCCCAGAGCCAGTGCTCTGCAGCAAGAGAGGCCGCTGCAAGGGGAAACCCACACAGGTCAAAGAATAAAGATGGATGAAAAGAAATAAATAAGTAACCAATAAAAGAGGCCAAAATTTAAAAAAAAAATTAAATTAAAAAAAAGAGGTATGATTATAGTGGATCTTCCTGCCTTTTTCCTCATCTTGGCTGCATGCTAAGCCTCTTCGATTGTGTCTGCCCCTTTGCAACCCTATGGACTGTAGCCCACCAGGCTCCTCTGTCCAAGGGATTCTCTAGGCAACAATACTGGAGTGGGTTGCCATGCCCTCCACCAGGGGATCTTCCTGACCCAAGGATTGAACCCACAACTCTTACGTCGCCTGCATTGGCAGGTGGGTTCTTTCCCACTAGCACCACTTACAGTATCAGGAATCAGTTCACCATCCTTGCCCATTGGTGCTTTTCAGAATATCTGCTCTAACCTCAGCTTCTGGTGGATGGGTGAGCTGAAATCCGGATTTTCCCCACTCCCCCAGTAGGTGGGCCTCTGACCCAAATCCAGCTGATTTACTGGTTTGTCGGGGACTGGAAGATCATTCAGATCCATTTTTATTGGCTGATAAGTAAGCAGGAAAACCAGTCTGGTAAAGAAGCCAGAGAGGAGCAGTGCTTATTCCCAGCCGAGGGATTGAACCTCAGTCTCTTATGTTTCCTGCATTGGCAGCAGGTTTTTATCACTAGCGCCGCCTGGGAAGCCCTTTCTCATCTTAGGGGGAAATAATTCAGTCTTTAACCTTAAGAATGTTGTTAGTGGTTTTTTTGTTTGTTTTTTTGTTTTGTTTTTCTATATGGCCTTTATCAAGTTGAGGAGGTTCCCTTTTATTTCTGTTTTTCTAAAAGTTATTATCATGAATGGACAAGTCAACAATATAATCATGTGGTTTTTCTTTAGTTAATTAATACGGCAGATTTCATTGATTGTCTCTTGTTAAACCAGCCTTGAAATCTCTGGAAACATACCACTTGATTATGATGTATACTTCCTTTTATTGTTAGATTCAATTTCCTACTACTTTGTTGAGGAATTTTATGTCTAAGTTCATGAGAGAGAGTGGTCTGCAGCTTTCTTTTTTTGAACTGTCTGTCCATTTTTGTATTAGGGTAATGTTGGCCTCATAAAATGAGAAGTTGTCATTCCTCTCATATTTTCTAGGAAGGATTGTATAGTACTGGTATTGTTTCTTCTCAAAAATATTCAGTGGAATTTACCAGTGAAATCACCTGGGCCTGTAAAATTCTTCTTTGGAACATTTTCTACAGGTTTAATTTCTTCAAGTTCATGTGGTATGCTGAATTATGATCTCCTCTATTTATATCCTAGTTACCAGAACCTGTAAATATATTACCTTATTGGCAAAAGGAACCTTGCAAATGTGAATAAGTTAAAGATCTAGAGATGAGAAGATTACTTGGGTTATCTAAGTGGACCTAAAAATGTACTCTTATTAAAAGTCCTTTAAAAGGAGGCAAGAAGGTCAAAGGAGGAAGTAGGAGACATGGCAATGAAAGCAACATGCTACACTGCTGATTTTGAATGTGGAGGAAGGGACCACAAGGCAGGTAATGCAGCTCCATCATGTGGAAGTGACAAAGAAAATGGGGCCCCCTGAGCTTTTATCCAGCCCTCCCCAGTATTTCCCTGGTTTGTTCGGGACTGGAAGATCATTCAGATCCATTTTATTGGCTGATAAGTAAGCAGGAAAACCAGTCTGGTAAAGAAGCCAGAGAGGAGCAGTGCTTATTCCCAGCCGAGGGATTGAACCTCAGTCTCTTATGTTTCCTGCATTGGCAGCAGGTTTTTATCACTAGCGCCGCCTGGGAAGCCCTTTCTCATCTTAGGGGGAAATAATTCAGTCTTTAACCTTAAGAATGTTGTTAGTGGTTTTTTTGTTTGTTTTTTTGTTTTGTTTTTCTATATGGCCTTTATCAAGTTGAGGAGGTTCCCTTTTATTTCTGTTTTTCTAAAAGTTATTATCATGAATGGACAAGTCAACAATATAATCATGTGGTTTTTCTTTAGTTAATTAATACGGCAGATTTCATTGATTGTCTCTTGTTAAACCAGCCTTGAAATCTCTGGAAACATACCACTTGATTATGATGTATACTTCCTTTTATTGTTAGATTCAATTTCCTACTACTTTGTTGAGGAATTTTATGTCTAAGTTCATGAGAGAGAGTGGTCTGCAGCTTTCTTTTTTTGAACTGTCTGTCCATTTTTGTATTAGGGTAATGTTGGCCTCATAAAATGAGAAGTTGTCATTCCTCTCATATTTTCTAGGAAGGATTGTATAGTACTGGTATTGTTTCTTCTCAAAAATATTCAGTGGAATTTACCAGTGAAATCACCTGGGCCTGTAAAATTCTTCTTTGGAACATTTTCTACAGGTTTAATTTCTTCAAGTTCATGTGGTATGCTGAATTATGATCTCCTCTATTTATATCCTAGTTACCAGAACCTGTAAATATATTACCTTATTGGCAAAAGGAACCTTGCAAATGTGAATAAGTTAAAGATCTAGAGATGAGAAGATTACTTGGGTTATCTAAGTGGACCTAAAAATGTACTCTTATTAAAAGTCCTTTAAAAGGGAGGCAAGAAGGTCAAAGGAGGAAGTAGGAGACATGGCAATGAAAGCAACATGCTACACTGCTGATTTTGAATGTGGAGGAAGGGACCACAAGGCAGGTAATGCAGCTCCATCATGTGGAAGAGACAAAGAAATGGATTCTCCTCTTGAGCCTCCAAAAGGGAACATCCCTGCTGAACTGAGCCCAATGAAACTGACTGCAGGCTTTTATTCCATGTGTGTGTGTGTGTTGAGTCACTAAGTCATGTCTGACTCTTTGAGACCCCATGGACTGCAGCACACCAGGCTTCCCAGTCTTTCATGATATCCTCGAGTTTGCTCAAATTCATGTCCATTGACGGTGATGCATCCAACCATCTCATCCTCTGCCACCCTCTTCTTTTGCCTTCAATCTATTCCATGTATACTTAAAGACAATGTGTATTCTGCTGTCGCTGGGTGGAGCATTCTCTAAATGTCAAATACAACCAGTGGATTGATGGTGGTGTTCAGATCTTCTATATCCTTGCTGATTTTCTCTCTATTAGTTCTATCTGTACACGGAGAGGAGTACTGACATCCCCAACTCTAATTATGGACAATTCTGTCACTTTTTGCCTCATTTATTTTAAAGCTGTGGTATTTGATGCACACATAGATAGAATTTTGTGGAAGGCAGTCCCTAAGAAGGTACATCCAAATGAGCTTACCTCTTGATGTTCATGCCTTTGTGTAATATCTTCCCTGGGCAGGGACAGGACCTAGGACTTGCTTATAATGGGTAGAATATGGCAAAGGTTATGGGATGTCACTTTCTAGGTGGTTATGTAGTAAAGATAATGAAACCTCACTCCTATAAGATTCCATCTTAGAAAACTGGAATGAGAGATTATCTTTGTTGGACGGATGAAGTAAGCAGCCATGTTGAGAAAACCCACATGACAAGGAACTTCAGCCAGCCTCTAGGAACTGCTGGTGGCCTCTCATATCTGACAGTAGCTTCCAATAGACATTCAGAAAAATTCTAGGGCTTCCTAGGTGGTACTAGTGATAAGGAACATGCTCGCCAATGTAGGAAACATGAGAGACTTGGGTTCCATCCCTCAGTTGGGAAGAGCCCTTGGAGGAGGAAAATGCAACCCACTCCAGTATTCTTGCCTGGAGAATTCTACGGACAGAGGAGCCTGGTGGGCTACATACATTCTATGGAGTCGCAAAGAGTTGGACACGATTGAGCAACAAAACACACACACACACACACACACACACGGGTTTTATTCAGTGGTTTAGGATCTGGGTGGAGATCTGTTTCTTAGTTCTGTTATCACAGTCTTTTGTATGCTACATAGGATCAGATCCACATGAGAGTTGGGGTGAATCTAGGAAATCATAAAACAATGCGATAGAGTTGTTTTCCTGAGCATCTCCCTCTCCACGATCTTCCTAGTACTTCGCATTTCCTTGGAGTTCCCCTTTTCAATACTTTGGCAAAAAAAATCTGAGTATTTACTTATCTCTGCCATGCACTTCTGCAATTTTACCCAAGTAGTAGGAAGGCAGAAAGAGAAAAAAACATATAGGGCTTGCCCAGTGGTCCAGTGGGTAAAGAGTCCACCTTGCAGAGCAAGGAGCACCGGTTCGATCTGTCGCACGGGAAGATCACACATGCCGCGGAGCGACTGGACTGGTGTGTCCAATTATGAGCCAGTGCTCTGGAGCGCATGCTCCCAGAGCCGGTGCTCTGCAACGAGAGAGGCCACTGCGATGGGAGGCCCACACAGGCCAAAGAACAAAGATGGATGAAAATAAATAAATGAAGGATGAATAAAAGAGGCCAAAATTTAAAAAAAAAATATATATATATAAATTGGGGATTGCCCCCACTGTATTAGGGCCATAGATACTCTAATCAGAAAGGAAAGATTCCTCCTTCCCTCCTCATTTTAAGTGCTTGAGAGCACTGCTGCCTGTACTGTTATGGTTGACTCAGCTTTTGTAGGGGGATTGTCTGTTGGCTAGGGTGCGAGAGAATGGAGAAACAGCTTGGTGTACTTGCCTGTTTTCTCTGAATGCATTTCCTGCTCCCCACTGTGTGCCTTCTGTCCATCTCAATGCCCCCTACTGGTTTCTGCGCTGCTTTCAGTCCAGGCCAGTGGCTATTGGAGAGAAAAAAATGATAAGCTCACCACCATTACTTTATTTTGAATTCTGGTGTTTTTTCTCAACTTGCCTGGTACAAATATATCTTTTGAGATCTCAAATAACTGCTCCATGTATTCTGTTCAGATTTTATAGCTGGATTCCGTGGGGGCAGACGGGTTGAGTATGATCTATTCTGTGTTAACTGCAATCAGAACCCTTGTATAATTGTAAACCCTGTATACGTTAGTTTTCATATCTAAATCTGTAGAGACAATGAAGTGTTTTCTTTGGTGTGTATTTGTGAATAGTTAGTACTAATCTTTTCATCCTCTACCTGAAGCAACCACTTTATACTATAAACACTCTCCTGGTGATCTAATACTTTTGGGGGGCTCAAACCGCACAGCATGCAGGATCTTAGTAAACAGGGATCAAACCATCACCCATTGCAGTGGAAGCACGCAGTCTCAATCACTGGATGGCTGGGGAAGTCCCTGGCTGTCTATTCCTATGGAAGAAATCCCCCTCAAACTTACTAGCTTAAAATAACACAAATTGTGTTATTATTGTCTTATAGATTCAAACATTGATTAGACTTAGCTAGATAATTTTTCCTTGGGGGATCGCTCATACGTTTACAGTATGAGCTGAGCTGAGAATAAAATAATCTGAAGGCTCATTATTCATATATGTGGCATTTGGTCTGGGAACATCCAAAGAGCTCTGGCTTTGGCTGTGTTCGTTTCTACTGCTATGTGGTCTCTCCGTGGTTTCTCCAGCATGAAACTTCAAAATAGATTCCTTTTTCAAAAAAATTCCAGCATTACTGAGATATGATTGATATATAACACTGTGTAAGTTTAAGGAATATAGCATGTTGATTCGATACACATATATACTGCAATATGACTACCAACATAGCATTATCTAATATTCCCATCCTGTCACATAATTACACCTTCTTTTTTGTGGTGAGAACATTTAAGCTCTACTCTCTTAGCAACTCTCAAGTATATAGTACAGTATTATCTATAATCACCATGCTGTACCTTAGATTCCCAGATCTTGTTCATCTTATAACTGGAAGTTTGTACTCGTTGACTAGCATCTCTCCCTCTTTTCCATATCCCCAGCCCCTGGTAACCATCCCTCTACTCTCTGTATCTATCAATCTGGCTTTTTTTGATTCTACATATAAGTAAGATTACACAATATTTGTTTTTCTCTGTCTGACATCTTTCACGTAGCACAATGCCCTCAAGGTTCATCCATGTAGTTGCAAATGACTGGATTTCCTTCTTTCTCATAGCTGAATATTCCTATTTTGTAGATAGATAGACAGATAACACTTTTGGAAAATACAGTCTGCTGTAAGTACTAAGAAATCCTCACATTTAAGGTAGCTCCCAAGTTGTTCTCAGTGTGAGTTCTCAAGTTGTTCTCAGTGTGAGTTACAGAGAAGCTCTTTCCTTGACTTTAGGGAATCTGAGAGGTTGTAATATCAAATATTAGGATCAGTATGGCCAGTTTTCAGCAAACATGGATTTTAGTGAGTCTCTAGAAATTAGATCATGTTTTCCCATTGGTTAACTTTCATTGTGACTTTTTCCAGTGTTTGCAATTTCATTGGGAACTTGCATGAGACTTCAAGGTATATGGAGTTTGTAGGGGCTGTGCCAAAGGCTGGAGGAATAGGAAAATTTGCTAGCTAAAATCTAGATGAAGAGATTCCCTTGCTGCAAAGAAGGTACTAAACAGGCATTATAGGGGGGACCTGGAGGGGAATCAGGAATTCTGCAGTGTTTCAAATAGCTTTCCTACCTGAATGCCATCTCTACTCTTATTACTTCTTTTGGTTAAACTTTGTTTTCTTCGAATGAATGTTCTTAAAATGCAAACTTCTCTGGGAGAGAAAACGTGGAGAGCTGGTACAGATTTCACAGTGCTTCACTAAACACTTATGAGCACAGTACTAGGCATTAGGAATTCAGTGATTCATTAATTCGATCTCTTTTCCTCCTTGACCAAGGGAACAAGGTGAATTGAAAAATTCTAGTTCCTGAGGATTTGTTCCAAGAGGCTTTATCATCCAGAGTCCACTTTATGATTTTCTTCTTCTTCTTCTTTTTTTTAACGGAACTGGGCCTGGTCTTAAGAATCACCCAAAACTCTCTGGGTTGTCAGGAGATCAACATGAAAGGACCACCAGGTAATTCCACCTCCCCAACTACCTGCAGCTCATCCACCGGGAATGGCAAGTGTCCAGTTCCTTCTGGTCCAACCTGCTTCCTCAGTCCAGAATAAAAAGTCAGTCTACTTGCCAAACGATGAAGGGGCTATTTTAACACTCCTACCCTCATTTTAACTCCTAATCGGTTTTCACTTCAGGTCAGGCTAAAGCAGAGGTTTGAATGAATAAAGCCTGGTGGATTCTGGGAAGCCCAGAACGCTGGAAGGCACTCTTAAGAGATGCGAGGAGGGAGATGTAGGGCGTATTGTGACTTCGAGGCTCCTTAGCAGGAGCCCCCCCCCCCGCCCACTTTACTGGGCCCAGAACAGCTATCCACTGGCCGGAGATCAAACACTTGAGTGGCCCCAAACACAAGGATCAAGACCTCACATCCAAGAAGATGCTCCTGCCAGGCATGGGCGACCTCTGGCGTCCCATTTACGAAGCGCAGCAGCGAGTGCCCAGGAAGCGGCCCCAAGAACCCAGACGTCCTGGCCAGGTACACCGGGACCGGGGGAGGAGCGCAGTGAGGCGAGGGTCTCGCGGCCGGGTCTGGGAGTGGGGTGGGACGGAGGGCGACAGGCGACCTCGCTGGGGGTGGTGGTGGGGGCGCCGCGGCGCGGCTGCGGGCCGGACAGGTGCGCGGGCGGGGGGCGGTGCTTGGGGATCCTGCGCACTGCGCGCGCCCCTCCCCCAGCGCGGCTCCCTGCGCGGCCCCCAGCGCTAGCGGGAGGAGGAGCTGCAGCGGCCGCGGCCACTCGGGCAGGTCGCCGGCGCCACGGGAAACCGCCGACGGCGCGGGCTGCTGGTCCCAGCGTGCAGGAGGCGCGGGCAGCGCTGGGGCCATGGAGCCTGGTGACGCGGCGCGCCTTGGCCCGGGGCGGGCGGCCCGGGCGCTGCTCCCGCTGCTGCTGGGTCGGGGGCTGCGCGGGGCGGCCGCGGCCTCCTCCTCAGGGGCGGCGGCCGAGGACAGCAGCGCCATGGAGGAGCTCGCCACGGAGAAGGAGGCGGAGGAGAGCCACCGGCAGGACAGCGTGAGCCTGCTCACCTTCATCCTTCTGCTCACGCTCACCATCCTCACCATCTGGCTCTTCAAGCACCGCCGGGTTCGCTTCCTGCATGAGACCGGGCTGGCCATGATCTACGGTGAGCACCGGCGCCCACTGCCCCCGACTCCCCTCAGGCTCCGGGGCTGCTGCGCTGCCCGCCCCCCAGGTCCCCCTCCCGCGCCGCCGTGTGCTCCCCCTTCAGTTGCCAACGTGTTTCATTTCTTTTCCGTTTCCCGCTGAGACGGTCTTGGTTCCCAAGGTCAGCTGTCTGCATTTTCGGGCTCCCTCTTACCATAAAAAAGAATTCCACCTCGTTTAGACGTTTCTTCTAGGGGAACCAGGAAAATGAAAGGCACTGGGGTGCCTTATCCAATCGATTCTGTCTTAGCTTCACGTCCCCCCCTCGCGCCCCCGCCCCCAGCCCCAGTTCAGCTCCACAGGATGTGTGTATGGTGGCGGGAGGTGGGTGACCTGCCAGGGACCGCGCCGCCCCAGAAGGCAGGCCACCCTGAGGGTGGGGCCAGGGCTGAGCCTTCCTCTGCTTGGGTAGGGGCTGACAGGGCTTGGTGGATGCTACATCCATGGTAAACCTGGGTGGGCACCCATTTCTGACATCTGTGTTCCTAGGTCTCTGTTGAATCAAGTGGGAGCTTGAGACGCTGTGACAGGTGAGCGTGGCCCTAGTCAGGACCGCCATGGCGGGCCTAGTCGGGAAGATGGGCACGCCTCCCACCCTTGTGTCCAGGTGGGAAGTTAGACCCACTTACTTGCCTTTTCTAAGAGAAGCTTTTGTATTCCTCAGATTGTAACCAGGATGTGGCTTTTACCATACATTTAAGGGTGTGTGAAGAGGAAAAGGAGTAGTTTTAATTTCGGAGTCAGTCTTTTGTTGTGAAAGGTGGGCCATGCCATCATCCTTTTGCGGGTTTAACGCACACGTTGTGTTAAATACACAACAGTCAGCACAAATCTTGCCATACTACATAGATGTCAGCCACAATCTGAATCATCCCTCTTCCCCTGCCTCGCCCCCTCTCTGCCCTCAGACCCACCCACCATGACATGACTTCAAACTGGAACCAAGTATTCTCTTTTTGAATTTAATTCAGTGGAATTAAGGCCCAGGTTGGCATCATCATGTGAAATAGATCAATCTACTTCAGGACTGTTCCCAGTAGGGAACATTTGACTTCATCACTTATACTGGAGAAACCTCTCCACTCAATTTGCATTCAGGGTTCCCTGATAGAGAATGGAAAGTGGACACCTTAATATTTAATGTGACAGTTATCCTTGGCATTGGGCCTTGCTTCTCATGGTGCTTGATTGTTGACAGTTGGGGCTCATGGTCACCAAGGTTATGAAGTGCTCTTGGGTAGCCCTCTAGTTTTAGAGGTAGTGGCCTGAACAGGTCTTGGACTGAAGTAGGACCAGGTCTAAAGCTGAGTTTGGTTATTGCAGATTACGGATGTGAACACAGATCTGACCATTCTTGAGCTTGGTGGTTTGTGTCAGTTTCTGACAAATGACTGATGCCCAGGCCGAAGCAGGTAGACTCGAAGGTTTCCTGAACTGGTGGCAGAATGGAGGAGTTGAAGGATGTTGTCCTTTCCGGCATTTGACTCTGAGCAAATCATTGCCTTTAGCCATGAAAATATTTTTACAGCCCCTAGGTCCAATTCATTAAAGTATCATGTGGGATACTTTTAGGAGGTAGATTTGACAGACTTATAGATACGTGCTCAAGGGTATGGAAAAAATGGGATTTAAAAAAAAATATATTTTCTGAGGAGTACTCCATGTTCTTAGGAGCTCAGTCACCTTTATCTTAAGGCTTGAAAACAACAGTGGAATTTTCCTTTGCGGAGATGTACTTTTGAAATTCATCTCAGTCTTTTAGTCATTGGGATTATGCTGCCAGTGTCCTGTTTCATTTTGTGTTATGGAAATCTGGTTTGATGATGTTCAGCAAAGGCCACCTCCTCTCGTAGCATTCCCCTGCAATTTTCTTCCATGTCTTTGGCTTTTAGTGTTACTTTGAAATGCATTAAGAAATTTGTCAATGTGTGATGTCCTGGGTTCTGCCAGATATTAATATTTTAATGTGGATTGCCTGTAATTGAAAGAAAATATTTCTCTTTGTCTCAGGGATATCTAGTCTTCTGTTTTAAGCACCCCCGCATCTGAATTCTGATGTCATTTGATTAGCTAACTATCCAAATAGACTTAAGGGTTGGGAATTCTGATTTTTAAAAAAATTCAGTATGAAAATCTTTTAATACTTAAGTGCATGCAGTACAGATTTCAGGACTTCTCTTTCTTAATAGTAAGACTTAATAGTAAGATTTAATTTCTTGACATCAATAGAGGAAGTGAGTAACTGTCCTGTTGCCACTGAGTAATAAAAGGCAAAAAGATCTAAGGAAACATTTGTTAAGTATCTTCTGTGTACTGGGTGCCCAGGTTAATTTATGAATTTCAAAACTCTTCATTTTGAAATTAAAAAAAAATAAAATTCCTGCCACTTTAAAAAATATTTACTATTTAAAATAAATTGTGGTATATATATATATATATAGATAATGTATTAATATAGAGTAATACATTAAAATAAATTGTGAGAGTATATGTATTTGCTGGTGTAGTCATAAAATATCTCTGAGAAGACATGCAATAGACTAACACTGTTGGTTTTCTTGTAGGGGAGAAACAAGGTAGATGGAATGTAGGGATGGGGAGGAAAGCCATCACTTTATACTCTTTTGTGCTTTTTTTTTTTTTTTTTTTTTTTTAAGCTTTGGAGTTTGAATCGCCTAATAACATGTCCATGCCTCCATTCTGTGGCATTCTTGTGGCATTTTAAGATGCTCCTCAAATCATCCCATTTGATGCCCACTACTCCATATTAAATCACGTTGTCCATTTTCTGTGACTTTTCAGTTGTTGACTGTACCCACGCAACTTTTGGAGCCCTTAGAGCCCTGGGTCTGGAATGGAGACATAACTGGGAAAGGAGGGAGGCTTTCCCTCCTTTTCCTTTCTCCTTTTTATCTCATTGTCTCCAAAGAAGAGTTGTTGTACTTCAGGAGTGATATGCACAGGTAGATCCCAAAGGACCTAAGGACTGTAAAGAGACAGGCTCTGAATACTTAGCACTTAAATGGAAAGGAATTCCCCCACCCACCAAGGAACTCTTAGAAGCTCTCCTCCCTGACCCCTGGTCCAGCAGCTACCAAGGAAGGTGACCATAGATAAGACACTCCAGGGACCTTGAAGGCAGCCCGCTAAGACCCTTTGATGAGAGCTACTGGGCAGTGGGTAAGGTGCTTGCCTGGCACCAGTCTAACCTGTTTTGTCAGGGCAGGGGTCTCTCAGCTGTCTGGCTCTGTACGTGATTAAGTGCTGTCCTAAAGTTACTGAGCCCTGTGTATCTGTGCAGCAGAAATAGCAAGTGTTTGAGGCAGGGAAAGGTGGCATAAACAGACTACGTCAGTTAACTGTGGTTCTCTCTTGTGTGTACAGTAGTTCCACTTCCCCCATAATGTTTTTGTGACAATTGATATGGGTCCAAAATATCTAACTTCGCCATGCTAGCCTACCACCTGCTTCTTGTTTCCCCCTCCTCCACGCCTACCAACTTTTCAAGTATGTGTTGGTCAGAACCGTCCAGGTTCTGTGGACTGTGGGCTCACTGTTTGTTTGTTTGTTTTTTTAGATATTTGAAATACAACTTTATTCGATTCAAAAGGAATGGGAATGATAGTAACAAACAAGACTCCACCTCTTAATATGTCATGGTACCATAGCAGTCTTATATTCGAAACTCAAGGGGGCAACAACTATGTTCCAAAACACCTTAATATGCCTGTCCAAAAAAAAAAAATAAATGAAGTTTTTTTTTTTAAACTGTCACATTCACTCTGAAGCCTGTCCATCTCCTTCAGCATCCGAAGATTAAGCATGTGTTCTGCTTAGCTACGTAATAAAGTGGCAAACATGCTGCACACTGACATCACAGGACAGTGGCCTATAAACCTAGACCTGACGCAGGGCCCCAGCTTAACTTTCTTGCAGGTCATCATCTTCATCCAGGAGCGCAATTGTCTGAGCAACCTGCCACAGCTGAGTCTGGACCACCTCTGGCGGGGCGAGAACAGGCATGGTGATACAGTCCAAGTTAAGGTCTCCAGTCAGTTTGCTAGCAAGCCAGGCTTTTCAAAGTTGTAGTTACTTTTGGCAGAAATGTCCTAGTACTGAAGATTCTTCTTTCGGTGGAAGACAATTGACTTTGCCTTAACCTTTCTGTCCTTAATGTCCACTTTGTTTCCACACAATGCAGTGGGGATGTTCTCACACTCCTTCCAGATCTCTATGCCAGTTAGGTTACATTCTTGTAAGTAACTCTTGATGTTACATCCAACATAATGGCACACTGAACTTGTATATAATAGCCATCTTTCAGTCCACCAAATTTCGCCTGCCCAGCAGTATCCCATACATTGAACTTACTAGGTCCTCTATTAGTATGGAACACAAGAGGGTGGAGCTCAACACCCAAGGTAGCTACGTACTACTCAAATTCACCAGTCAGATGATGTTTCACGAATGTAGTTTTTCCAGTCCCACCATTACCATGTTACATTACCAACCAATGCAAGTTTGAACTGAACTTGGGGTTCTCCTTGGGCAGCCATCATGATGTTACTTCCAGAAGCATCTCTGTGCCAGTCTGACTGAGCTGATTGTTTTCTGTTGGAGCTGGATTGCTAAGCACAGGCTGAGGGTGGGTCATAGGCAAAGTCTGAAAGGGGGAAGTACTGCATTTTGCAGTATGGTGAAGTTAACATTTGAACTGGTGAGCAAACATTTCAGAACCACCCTCTTCCTGGTTAATTGGGAGCCCTCCCCCCCTTTTCAAGCACCTTTCACTTTGGCACGAGCTTGGGAAATCTGTATAGTCTCAGGTTGCTACCAAATGCCCTGGGTTCAAATGCTAGCCCTGCTGCTTGTAAAGCTGTGTAACACTAGGCAAACTCTCTGAACCTTAGTTTCCTCTTTACAAAAATGGAGACAGTGTCACTCACTTCACAGAATTTTCATATTATTGTGATATCACAGGACAGTGGCCTATAAACCTAGACCTGGCAGGGCCCCAGCTTAACTTTCTTGCAGGTCATCATCTTCATCCAGGAGCGCAATTGTCTGAGCAACCTGCCACAGCTGAGTCTGGACCACCTCTGGCGGGGCGAGAACAGGCATGGTGATACAGTCCAAGTTAAGGTCTCCAGTCAGTTTGCTAGCAAGCCAGGCTTTTCAAAGTTGTAGTTACTTTTGGCAGAAATGTCCTAGTACTGAAGATTCTTCTTTCGGTGGAAGACAATTGACTTTGCCTTAACCTTTCTGTCCTTAATGTCCACTTTGTTTCCACACAATGCAGTGGGGATGTTCTCACACTCCTTCCAGATCTCTATGCCAGTTAGGTTACATTCTTGTAAGTAACTCTTGATGTTACATCCAACATAATGGCACACTGAACTTGTATATAATAGCCATCTTTCAGTCCACCAAATTTCGCCTGCCCAGCAGTATCCCATACATTGAACTTACTAGGTCCTCTATTAGTATGGAACACAAGAGGGTGGAGCTCAACACCCAAGGTAGCTACGTACTACTCAAATTCACCAGTCAGATGATGTTTCACGAATGTAGTTTTTCCAGTCCCACCATTACCATGTTACATTACCAACCAATGCAAGTTTGAACTGAACTTGGGGTTCTCCTTGGGCAGCCATCATGATGTTACTTCCAGAAGCATCTCTGTGCCAGTCTGACTGAGCTGATTGTTTTCTGTTGGAGCTGGATTGCTAAGCACAGGCTGAGGGTGGGTCATAGGCAAAGTCTGAAAGGGGGAAGTACTGCATTTTGCAGTATGGTGAAGTTAACATTTGAACTGGTGAGCAAACATTTCAGAACCACCCTCTTCCTGGTTAATTGGGAGCCCTCCCCCCCTTTTCAAGCACCTTTCACTTTGGCACGAGCTTGGGAAATCTGTATAGTCTCAGGTTGCTACCAAATGCCCTGGGTTCAAATGCTAGCCCTGCTGCTTGTAAAGCTGTGTAACACTAGGCAAACTCTCTGAACCTTAGTTTCCTCTTTACAAAAATGGAGACAGTGTCACTCACTTCACAGAATTTTCATATTATTGTGATATTGTAAAGGTCAACTGTAGCATCTGGTACTTACTTGGTAAATATTAGTTTTCGTTTTCAATTTAGACTTGTGATCCTTTGGCCAGCATTGCTACTTGGGTAGAATCCTGCTGGAATTTAAAAATACATTAGGATACTGTTAGTGGAAGTGATGGGAATTGTAATTTTCTGTGGACCATTTGTTAATGCTTAGGAATTTACAAGGTAGTTATTCTACTCTGTTTATCCAGGAGTCTCCATTCTTGGACTCCATTTTTTCAGAAATACGCGCACTAGCATGTTACATTACAGAGATGACAATATGCGTTGCAGCAGAAAAACGTTGCAATACTCATTAAAAAGGAAATGGTTAAACTACAGCCCATTCCCATTAAGGAATACTGTGCAGCTGGGAAAAAGAGGTCTTTTGCGATGTCCTTTTAAAGGAAGCTGCCCACACAGAGCATTCTGGGGGGGGGGGAAAAAACCCAAACCAAGGCATAGAGCAGTATGTATAGTATTTCATTTATTTTTTTAAATCATATGATGTAAATACACACATCACATGTGAAGAGACCAGACTCCCTCTCTTCTACCATGTGAGGATAACCCATCTGTTGCTCTCATTAAAGTCTTTGTGACCCTGTGAAACTCTTGACATTAGGTTACATGAAATGATGTTGGGCTTACATGACTTGAGAATCAGTAACTTCTTTTTCGTCTCGGTTTTTCTGGTTTGATTTTTAGGTTCATGTGTCTTTTTAAAAACGGCCTCTGTTCTCCTTAGACGAGAGGGTATGTTAGGAGACTTTTCTCTTTTGGTTAAAGCCTGCTCCCTCTCTTTGAATCAATGTGGATATCTCTATTAGGGTAATGTTAGCTCTTATAATAGATCAACCCCAAATTCCCTAACTTGAAAAAAGTTCATTTTTACTCATGTAATGGGTCAGTGCAATGGTCTGGAAGGTGATTCCCATGTAGTGGTGATTCAGGGACCAGGTGCCTTCCATTTTGTGGCTTCTGCACGCCTTGGAGCCTTAGAATGCTCCCCCTCCAGCCCATGAATGGTGGTGGTGCTTTAGTTGCTAAGTTGTGTCTGACTCTTATGACCCCATGGATGTAGCCCTCCAGACTCTTTTATCCGTGGGATTCTCCAGGCAAGAATACTGGAATGGGTTGCCATTTCCTTCTCTAGGAGATCTTCTGAACCCAGGAATTGAACCTGGGTGTCCTGCATTGCAGGCAGATTCTCATATGGGGAAGACTTATGTACTAAACCTGGGAGTGATGCAAGTTGCTTTGCTGTTTCTGTTGGACAGAATTTAGGCATGAGGCCACACCTAACTGGGGGGAGGCAGGAAGTGTAGTCTAGTTTGGAGTAAGAGGAATGGGTTTGGAAAGCAGCTAGCCAACCTCTGCTGAAGTATTTGATGAGTACTTCACCATACAGGGGCTTCCCTGGTGGTAAAGAATCTGCCTGCAACGCAGGAGCCCCAGGTAGGATCCCTGGGTTGGGAAGATCCCCTGCAGAAGAGAATGGCAACCCACTCCAGTATTCTTGCCTGGAGAATTCCATGGAGAGAGGAGCCTGCCAGGCTACAGTCCATGAGGTCACAAAGAATTGGACATGACTGAATGACTACATAATCCAGAAAAGAGAAGTAATAGGATTTACACGCACTTTTATTGTTGGTTGTTGATAAACTAAATTTTCAAATGATCCAGTTTGAAGAGGGCATTCATCTTGAGTTTATGAAGTTGCTTCAGTAGACCTATCAGCATCACCTGGGAGCTTGTTAAAAACGGCAGGTCTGGGGGCTTCCCTGGTGGTCCAGTGGGTAAGGACACCGCCTTGCAGTGCAAGGGGCGCCAGTTTGATCCCTGGCCTGGGAAGATCCCACATGCCACGGAGCGGCTGCACCCATGTGTCCAATTACCGAGCCAGAGCTCTGGAGCGCATGCGCCCAGAGCCGGCGCTCTGCGACAACAGAGGCCACCGCTATGGGAGGCCCACAGGGGCCAAAGAACAAAGATGGATGAAACTAGACAAATGAAAGACCAGTGGAAGTGGCCCGCCCACCCCCCTCCCCCCAGCCCGCCAAAATAAATAAATAAATAAATGTTTTTTTTAAAAAATAACGGTAGGTCTGGCCCTAGAATGATTGAGAATGTCTCAGTGGGGGCCAGAAGTCTGTGATTCAATATAGTACCGGGGAATTTTTCTTTTAAATACTGAAATACTTAGCACCTGCTGTAATAGTCAACCACAATATTATTTTGCATACTCTAAGCCATTTAACCTTCACAGCAAATGTATGAAAACCATATTATTGGCCCCATTTTGCCAGATTAATAAATCAAAAGTTAGGTCTAGTAGCTCATTTGTTTAGGGTCACACATTTGAGATTAGTAAATGGAGATCTATTGAAGGAGGAGATCAATAGGTTGAGGATGTATTTGGCCAGGATAGAGCAGAATCTGAATCCTGTTCCAATTACCTGCTTCCAGGAGGTCTTTGAGGGAAATTCATCAGAATCTAAAACAAAGCAAAGTGACCCTTTATTATTAGCTGGGGTTTTGGCTCCAAACTTCAATGTACAGCTACAGGGTGTGAGGCTGGTCAGTTTGGAAGAGTCAGTTTTCCTATGCTAGATTGACCTGGGGCCCTTGAATCCACGTGAAGCTGATTTATCTGCTTATTTATATTCCAAAGGCCACATTGCAGGTGTCACTCCGTTGACATGTGTTATAGACTGAATATCTGTACCCCTCAAAAATCATATGTTGAAGTCCTAACTCCCAGGGTGATGATGGTATTGGAATGTTTGGCCTTTGGGAATTAATTAGGTTGGAAGATCAGGGTTGGATCCCTGAGGTTAGGAAGATCCCCTGGAGAAGGAAATGGCAACCCATTCCAGTATGCTTGCCTGGAGAATCCCATGGACAGAGGAGCCTGGCGGGCTACAGTCCATAGGAGCCTGCAGTCCATGGGGCTGTACATGGTAAGCTACAGTCCATGGGGTTGTAAAGAGTTGGCCACGACTGAGCGACTAACACTTTGGTCAAAGGTGGAAGATTGGTGCCCTTATAAAGAGGCCCCAGAGAGCTCTCCCCCCTGTGAGGATACAACAGAAAGTTGGCAACATGCAACCTAGAAGAGGACTCATACCAGTACCCGAACATGCCAATACTGTGATCTTGGACTTCCAGCCTCCAGAACTGGGAGAGAGAAATTTCTCTGGTTTGTAGGCTGTGCAGCCTGAACCAAGACAGTATGACAGAAGGCTCCCAGTGTGAGGGGGAAAACAGGTCAAGCGATGATCAGAGTGGCTGCCCTAGGCTTTCTCAGGTGGGAGCAGTTGCCTAAAAGTATTCTCATCTCTACACATCTCTGTCACAGAGGAGGGAGGCAGAGCCAGCTGGGTCTGTCGTGTTCTCAGGTATCTCTGCTTTTACTGTGCTAGTTGTCACGGGCATATCATAGTCTCCTGGAGAGATTTTCCAAAATACGTTAGAAAGAGACCCAGTGCAGGCCGGAATGTCTCTTTTGTTTACTGCTGTCTCTGCCCCTGGAACAGTGCCTGACACATAGTGGGTGCTCTGGCGATATTTGTTTAATGGATTCTACTTTGTCTAACAAAAAAGAAGATGCTGTAATACCGCTTAGCACTAAAGATTCTTCCCTCAAGTTCCTGTGCCTCGGATTCACACTGAGAAGGAAACCCTTGTGAAAATACCTGCTTGAATCGCAGTGAACTGTCTAAGGAAGGAGAATGAAGGGAGAGGAAGGAGAATGAAGGGATAGGTGAGTAGATATTTGCAGAAAATTGTATTTGGAGGTGATAAGCTACATGATCCCTTTTTTCTTTTTTATTCTGGTGAAATATATATAACAAAGTTTTTATTTTAATTACTTTAACTATATAATTCACTAGCATTAATAACATTTATAAAATTGTTTGACCATCACTTCTGTTTCCAAAATGTTTTCATCACCCCAAACAGAAACCTTGTACTCATTGAGCAATAATGCCCCACTCCTCCCTCCTCCTAACTCCATAGCCTTTCATCTGCTTTCTGTCTCTATGAATTTGCCTCTTGAAGAGATTTCATATAAATTTTTCATACAATAATTGATCTGATTTATTTCACTTAGAATAATATTTTCAAGGTTCATCCATGTTGTAGGTAAAGTGGACCTTATAAAGAGGCCCCAGAGAGCCTCCAGAAAAAATGGGCAACCTAGAAGAGGACTCATACCAGTACCCGAACATGCCAATACTGTGATCTTGGACTTCCAGCCTCCAGAACTGGGAGAGAGAAATTTCTCTGGTTTGTAGGCTGTGCAGCCTGAACCAAGACAGTATGACAGAAGGCTCCCAGTGTGAGGGGGAAAACAGGTCAAGCGATGATCAGAGTGGCTGCCCTAGGCTTTCTCAGGTGGGAGCAGTTGCCTAAAAGTATTCTCATCTCTACACATCTCTGTCACAGAGGAGGGAGGCAGAGCCAGCTGGGTCTGTCGTGTTCTCAGGTATCTCTGCTTTTACTGTGCTAGTTGTCACGGGCATATCATAGTCTCCTGGAGAGATTTTCCAAAATACGTTAGAAAGAGACCCAGTGCAGGCCGGAATGTCTCTTTTGTTTACTGCTGTCTCTGCCCCTGGAACAGTGCCTGACACATAGTGGGTGCTCTGGCGATATTTGTTTAATGGATTCTACTTTGTCTAACAAAAAAGAAGATGCTGTAATACCGCTTAGCACTAAAGATTCTTCCCTCAAGTTCCTGTGCCTCGGATTCACACTGAGAAGGAAACCCTTGTGAAAATACCTGCTTGAATCGCAGTGAACTGTCTAAGGAAGGAGAATGAAGGGAGAGGAAGGAGAATGAAGGGATAGGTGAGTAGATATTTGCAGAAAATTGTATTTGGAGGTGATAAGCTACATGATCCCTTTTTTCTTTTTTATTCTGGTGAAATATATATAACAAAGTTTTTATTTTAATTACTTTAACTATATAATTCACTAGCATTAATAACATTTATAAAATTGTTTGACCATCACTTCTGTTTCCAAAATGTTTTCATCACCCCAAACAGAAACCTTGTACTCATTGAGCAATAATGCCCCACTCCTCCCTCCTCCTAACTCCATAGCCTTTCATCTGCTTTCTGTCTCTATGAATTTGCCTCTTGAAGAGATTTCATATAAATTTTTCATACAATAATTGATCTGATTTATTTCACTTAGAATAATATTTTCAAGGTTCATCCATGTTGTAGCAGGTATATGAACTTCATTTCTCTCTGTGGCTGATTAGTATCCCGTTGTATATATACACTACATTTTGATTATTCATCCATCAATTCAGGGACATGGATTGTTTCTACCTTTTGGCTGTTGGTGGTAATAATACTCCTATGAACGTTTGCATACAAGTATCTGGGTCCCTATTTTCGGTTCTTTTGAATATACACCTATAAGTAGAATTGCTGGGTCATAAGTTAAAATTATATGTTTAACTTCTTGAGGAACTGCCAAACTGTTTTCCAAAGTGACTGCAATATTTTACATTTATACCATAATGCACAAGGCTTCCAATATCACCACATCTTCTCCAATACTTAAAAAATAAGTCACCCTAGGGACTTCCCTGGTGGTCCAGTGGCTGAGACTCTGTGCTCCCAATGCAGGGGACCCAGTTTGATCCCTGGTCAGGGAATTAGATCTCACATGCCACAGCTACTCAATGGACATGAGTTTGAGCAAACTCCAGGAGATGATGGAGGACAGGGAATCCTAGCATTCTGTAGTCCATGGGGTTGCAAAGAATAGGACACAAGTTATCCACTGAACAACAGCAAAAAATAAAATAAAAGTCACCCTAGTAGTTGTGAAGTGTTTGTTTATTATGTGTCTGATTTATAATTCCCTAGGGACTAACGATGTTGAGCATCTTTTCATGTGCTTATTGGCTGTTTGTATATCATTTTTGGAGAAATGGTCATTCATGCCTCTGCCTGTTTTAAAAATTGGGTTATTTTTGTTCTTGGGTTGTAGGAGCTTCCTCTATATTCTGGATATTACTGTCTTATCAGATATATGATTTGCAAATATTTTCTTCTGTCCATTGGGTTGCCTTTTCACTCTATGATAATGTCCCTTGATGTGCGAAAGGTTTTAATTTTGATGGAGTTCAGTTTATCTATTTTTTGTTTGGTTGCTTGCATTTTTGTATCCTATCCAAAAAAAATCATTGCCAGATCTAATGCCATAAAAAATATCTTCCTATGTTTTCTTTCCAGAGTTGTAGAGTTTTCATATTTATTTATTTGTTTGGCTAAACCATTCGGCTTGCAGCATCTTAGTTCCCTGACCAGGGATCAAACCTGATCTTGGCTGTGAAAGCTCTAACTCCTAACCACTGGACTGCCAATGAATTCCCACTTTTAGCTTTTAAATTTAGATCTTTGGGGTTTCCCTGGTGGTCCAGTGGGTAAGGACACCGCATTGCAGTGCAAGGGGCGCCAGTTCGATCCCTGGCCTGGGACGATCCCACATGTTGCGGAGCGGCTGGACCGATGTGTCTGATTACCGAGCGGGAGCTCTGAAGCGCATGCGCCTAGAGCCGGTGCTCTGCAAAAACAGAGGTCACCGCGATGGGAGGCCCACATGGGCCAAAGAACAAAGATGGATGAAAATAGACAAATGAAAGACCAATAGAAGTGGCCCAACCGCCCCTCTCCCTCCCCAACCTGCCCCCCTCAAAGAAAAAAAAAAATTAGATCTTCGATCTATTTTGAGTTAATTATTGTATATGGTGTTTTCTTAATTTCCTTTTTGGATTGCTTATTACTTGTATATGGAAGTATGACTAACTTTTGGGGGTATTGTTTATACCCTGCAGCTTTGTTGAATTTATTATCTCTTAATAGTGGTTTTTTTTTTTTTGGTGTGTGTATTCTTGAGGATTTTATATGCAAGCGGAAAAGATGTAATGGGTGGAATCTGAAAGAGTTTAAATGTGGGCTTCCAAAGGGGTGGGGTTTCACAGAACACGTTTCTTCCAGCATTTAAATACAGCAAGGCACACACAGTGTTTCTGCCTAGAAAAGCTTGCTTAAGACTCAGACTTTATTGTAATTGTGGACTGATTAGGCACTCTTACTGAAATTTGTGATTCCCAGAATAAAAGCAAGTGTTCTGTATAAATTACATTCGTAGAAACTATCTAGCCGAATTTAGTATTCCAGGCACATGAATCAGACTTATCAATTAGTAGCATAGGGGATATTTTACAGGCCAGGTTCTCAGGAACTATTGCATGGATCAGTCATACTAAGCAGGTTTTCTAGAGATAGCAACATCAAGCCTAGTAGGTTAACATTTTCCTGTAGTGCGGTATCGTCTGACTGTTGGCTTTTTGTGCTCCTGAGGCTTCTTCAATTTTGTGACACTTTTATTTTTAAAAATCATTGCTTTCCTAGATTTATTAATTTTATTTTAAAAATGATCACAAGTAATATTGACTTTTTATATGTAGTTTTATGAATTTTATAACATGTATAGATATATATAACCACGACCACAATTGAGGTGAGTATTAGTTCCTTCATCCTAAAAAAACTCATGCTACCACACTACTCTGACAATCACTGACCTGTACGTCACAATTGTTTTGTCTTTCAAATATCAACATAAATGGAATCCTTCAGTATGTAACCTTTTGGGATTATTATTTTCACTCAGCTTAAGGCCTTTGAGATTTATCCATGTTGTTGGAGGCATCTGTAACTGGTTCATTTTTATTGCTGAGTTGGAGTCTGTTTTATGGATACAGCATAGTTTGTTGACAGATTGAAAGACATTTAGATTGTTTCCAGTTTGTGTGTGTGTGTGTGTGTGTGTGTGTGTTTGTGACTGTGAATAGAGCTACTAGGAACATTATCAGCTTCCTTGGTGGCTCAGTGGTAAAGAATCACCTGCAGTGCAGGAGATGCACATTCAGTCCCTAGGTGGAGAAGATCCCCTGGAGGAGGAAATAGCAACCCACTCTGGTATTCTTGCCTGGGAAGTACCAGGGACAGAAGAACCTGGCAGGCTGCTGTCCATGGGGTTGCAGAGTCAGACATGACCGAATGACTGAGCATGCATGAACTATGAACATTAGCATACAGGTTTTTGTGTGAATGTAAGTTTCCATTTTATTATGATAAATACCCAGGAGTAGAATTGATGGATTGTAGGGTAAGCATATGTTTAACTTTATAAAGAAATTGCCAAACTGTTTTCTAGAGTAGGTGTACATTCCAACTAGCATTGTATGTTTCAGTTTCTCCACATTCTCTTCAGTACTTAATATTGTTAATATTTTTTATTGTAGCCATTCAAATAGTTGTGTAGTGGTGTCTCATCATGGTTTTAATTTGCATTTCCCTGATGTTGAACATCTTTTCACCTGCTCGTCATTTTTCACGTATTCTTTTTTTTAAAAAAAAACACATTTATTTATTTATTTATTTTGGTGGGGGTGGGGAGGGAGGGAGGTGGGCGGGCCACTTCCACTGGTCTTTCATTTGTCTAGTTTCATCCATCTTTGTTCTTTGGCCCCTGTGGGCCTCCAATAGCGGTGGCATCTGTTGTCGCAGAGCACCGGCTCTGGGCATATGCACTCCAGAGCTCCGGCTTGGTAATTGGACACATGGGTGCAGCCACTCCGCGGCATGTGGGATCTTCCCAGGCCAGGGATCAAACTGGTGCCCCTTGCACTGCAAGGCGGTGTCCTTACCCACTGGACCACCAGGGAAGCCCTCACATATTCTTTTTGGTGAAGTGGCTGATTAAGTCTTTTGCTCATTGTCTAATTGTATTGTTTTCTTTGACTTTTGAGTTCTTTATATATTCTGGAATCAAGACCTTTATTAGATATGTGATGTGCAAATGTTCTGTTCTAGTTTTTAGCTTTTTTTCATCTTACTATGTCTTTTGCAGAGCAAGTGTTTTAAGTTTTGATGCCATCCAATTTATCAACTTTTTCTTTTTTATTGAGTATGCTTTTGGTGTCATGTCTAAAACCTTTTTCTTTAACCCCAGGTCAAGAGGGTTTTATGTTTTCTTCTAAAAGCTTTATAGTTTTGCATTTCATACATTTAGATCTGTGATTTATTTTGAGTTATTTTTTGAATAAGGTAGGATTTGGTTGAGATTCATTTTTTTGCATATGGATGGTTAAGTGTTGAAAAGGTGATCTTTTCTTCATTGAATTACTTTAGCAACTTTGTCCAAAATCAACTGCATACACACACACACACACATACACACATACATGCATATATACATATTTGACTATGCCACATAGCTTGTGGGATCTTATTTACCCAACCAGTGATTGAACCCCAGACCCTGGATAGTGAAAACGCAGAGTCCTAGCCACTGGACAGCCAAGGAATTCCCTCAATTGCCCATATTTGTATGGATGTATTTCTGGACTTCTCTTGTGTTCCATTGATCTCTGTATCTAGCTTTTTGCCAGTGCCATACTGTCTTGCTTGCTGCCGCTTTGTAGTGTATTTCAAAATTGGGTAGTGTGAGTTCTCCGTCTTTATTCTTTTACATAATTGTTTTAGCTGTTTTAGTTCGGATCTTCTCTATTCTTAAGGATTTTCTATGTAGTTCTACCAATTATTCACTACAATTTTAGGGCACTTTTATCACCCTCTCTTGTAGCTATAAGCCTTTCAGATTTTTCTTTCCCCTCATAGGCATATACTGATGTCTCCTGAATACCTGAGGGAGAGACCCCCCTGTGGATCTCCAGGTTTCTGTCTTGTTTGGGTCTCTTTTCGGAACTTTAGCTGCCTTTGTATCCAGCTTCATCAGTTTCTGGAATTCACTAGACTTTGTCTCTGTTTCTTCTCCCTGTTTTGTGGCTTGGAAACTCCCTTAAGGCAGTAAGCTGAAGTAGTCAGGGGCTTACCTCATTTCCCTCAATCTCTCAGGGATCACCTCTTCTTCATTGCCTCATGTACAATGTCTTGAAAACCATTATCTCATGTATTTATGTTTGTTTTTGTTTTGGGCATGAAGATAATCCCAGTCCCTCTTTATCTTGTCTGGAAGTGGATGCCTTAATTCCATACAGGAGTTTTGGCCTTTTTTTTCTCTTTTTTTGGTCATTGTGACCTCTGTACACACTCTTTTTGTGTTATTTATGTTGAACTGTGGACTTCATATGTATGTGTGTGTGTTTATGCAGTTATGCATTTTTTTAATTGGAGGATAATTGCTTTACAATATTGTATTGCTTTCTGCCATATCTCAACAGCAGCTATGCATTTTTATGTACACATGGCCACACATTTAAAATGAGCCTACTGCGGATGATCTTCTAGTTTAGGAGTCTGTTGGCTGCTGTACATTTTTGCTGCAGAGAGAACTGGGGAAAGAAACAATTGCATTCATTAACAGAGTAGGCTACGAATGAGCCAGAATGACTCTCTTCAGTGGTATGAATGAGAGAATTGTCTCTCTTCAGTGGCAGTGTTGTGCAGGGTGTTTATGATGGCACTGGAGAGAGACACAGACAAGACGGTAATACTGCAGTGTTGCCTGAAAGAAAAATGCATGACGTGGAAGTTGTGAGTTGTTTTATTTGGGAGACAACCTCCCAGATAGTTCTAAGGAACTGCTCCTAAGAGGAGATGGAGAAACCAGAATATGTATGAATTGGTGGGCATCTGCTGTGGCTAAGAGTTTAATCTTTGTAGCACTGGAATGGTAGGCAGTGTTTATGCTGGGTGGTGCTCTGATGTGGCAGATGAAGTCTCAGTCCCTATCCAGTCAGGAAGAAAGAGTCAAGTAGTTCAGTAGGAGACAACTGTGAACCAAGGTGCTGAAAGAGCAGAGAAGCCAACCAGGGTCCACTGAAGCGACCTAGACATAAAGCAACAGTGGAAGCCGTTGTCACCCCTGGGGTGGACATAGGCAGAAGGTGGTGTTACCAGAGCCCTGGAGTGAAGTTGCCTGAGAGACCCTAGCTTCTTTCTTCTCACCGTCTAGTCTCTCACTGATGGCACCCATTGAATGAATTTAACTGGAAGCCACTTGGAAGGGGGCCTGGAAATGTAGATTCCAGGAGTTCCTCCTTGTTTTCCTTCCTCTGCAACATGTAGCAGAACAACAAAGGGCAGAAAGTGGATCTGAGGACCTGTGAGCCCAGGACCCGTGTGAAAGTCCTTCCTCAGATTGAACGTCCATTCTGAATACAGTATTCCTAATGCCTAGATACGGTCCAGAAGGGAATATGAGAGCTGCATGGTCAGGGTCTGAAGAGCCAATATTTCAGGGGCTTCCCTCATCGCTCAGAGGGTAAAGAGCTAATAATCCTATCAGCAGTCTGGGGGAAAAGAAGCTAGCTGTTGAGATAAAAGCTGAATTTGCTATGATAAAATATGCCTAAAGGATGGGGTGAGGTCATTATGATAAGTAATTGTTCACATTTGAAATGTCAAGTATCTGCATGAATAAACTCCACATCAGCTATTTTGTAAGCTTACCTGGTGATGCTGTTTGATTGACTTATCATATATTATTTAAGGAGAGGAAATGGTGATAGATATGAGGAGAGAAGGAAGAACCCTTTTTGTTTTTATTTATTTTTTATTTGGGCGTGTTGTGTGGCTTGTGGGATCTTAGTTCCCAGACCAGGGATTGAACCCAGGTCATGACAGTGAAGCCGCCAAATCCTAACCATTGGACTGCCAGGCAATTCACGGAAGGACCCTTTTTGTAGTGTAATTAACATAATTTAACATACATGTTATTAATCTTTGTAAGCAAAATGGTGGTTATTTCTTTAACAGCGTCTTTTTTTTTTTGTCACAGGGCTATAGTAACAGTGATATACTAGCATTTCTAAGCCCTTTTTTTGATGAGTTTAGCCAGGGAAACTGTGCCTGTGGAGGGTACTGATCTCTGAGTCCATGTTTTAAAGTGATGTTTCTTTTCTTTTTTAAAATTCTGGCCTCTTTCATTGGTCCTTCATTTATTTATTTTCATCCATATTCACTCCATGGCCCGTGTGGGCCTCCCATTGCAGTGACTTCTCTCCTTGCAGAGCACCGGCTCTGGGCTCCTGTGCTCCAGAGCGCTGGCTCGTAATTGGACACACCAGTCCAGGCGCTCCACAGTATGTGGGATCTTCTCGAGCCAGGGATCGATTTGGTATTCCTTGCTCTGCAAGGCTGACTCTTTACCCACTGGACCACCAGGGAAGCCTTGATGTTTCTTTAATTTCTATGATTCAGGTAGTGTTTGGAACATTCCTAGTTAAAACTGGGTTTCTGTAAAAGAGGACATCTCCAGGGGAGTGGGTCAGTTAAGCACCTGCTGTAGTCTCAGTCTTCCCCACTGGTATGGAGGGCCTGGTTGGGCCCCACGAATGACACAAAGTCAAAAGTTGTGATGGAGGTTTGTGTTTAGTCTACTTTGAAAGGCCAGATGGACATCAAACATTTGTGTGTTACAGGAACATATAAGTTAATGAAAACAAGGGTTTTTTTCCCTTTGGCCTTACTGCATGGCTTGTAGGAATTTTAGTTCCCCGACCAGGGATTGAACCCATGCCATCAGCAGTAAAAGGACAGAGTCCTAACCACTGGACCACCAAGGAATTCCCAACAAGTTCTTTCTTAAATTGAAATTATTGTAACCCAGGCAGGAATATCAGTTATTTCAAACTGATCAGAATCCTTAACTAGATACCAATGCTACAGGAATGTTGAACCTTTCTATGTTTGTGAGATTAGCGAAAGGTCCAGTGAATTATTCGTACATTGGAATTTGCTTGACACAGTCTTTCAGTATTTCAGATATCTAGAATTTGTGGGAAAAGACTGCATATATGATATAAGTACACTTGAAAAACTAATAAACAGCCTTCTGGTTTCAGCTCAGAGATGTAGACTGTAGAGTTCCCCTTCTTACAATAAGAAAAAAGAAGAGCAGATTGTAAATTCGTGACTTTTCTTGAACCCAACGGAAAACTGAGGTTTCTGGGCATACAACTAACCCCAAATCTGGAGACACAAATGCTGCTATAGGGGTAAACAGCATAGCTTACCCGAGATAGACACTGCCGAATGTCATATCAGCCAGTAAGATCAAATTGTTAATGAAGTGCTAAAGGTTGGGGGCCATAGGTATAGAAGGTTCTCTGCATATTGCAGACTGTTCCTTCAGAGTCCCCATTAGGCGTTCACAAGGAAGATCGGGAAGACTCCTGAGAAAGTGCCTCCTGCCTGCTGGCTAGGATAGTGGAACAACAGCCACTGCCCAAATCTGCCCAGGCATGTCTCCTCTCCTCACAAGGAATGAAGACCTTTATCTGCAGGAGGAAAGGGAACAAAAACTGGCGGAAACCCACAGCAGCTGGCAAAGGAGACCAGGTGAAACAAAACAAAGAAGCTCTACACTTAGGGGAGGAAAGGAGTATCATAATTCTGAGCCCAGAATTTTGCTTGGACAAGGATCACATGCTTATGAAGGTCACAGTCCCCAAACTCAGGGCCAAAGTGCTGTGCTTAGTTGCTCTGTCATGTCCGACTCTTTGTGACCCTACGGACTGTAGCCCTCTAGGCTCTTCTGTCCATGGAGATTCTCCAGGCAAGAATACTGTAGTGGGTTGCCATGCCTTCCTCCAGAGGATCTTCACCACCCGGGTCTCCCACATTGCAGGTGGGTTCTTTATACCTTCTGAGCCACCAGGGAATCCCAGGAATACTGGAATGGGTAGCCTATCTCTTCTCCAGGGTATCTTTCTGATCCAGGAATTGAACTGGGATCTCCTGCATTGCAGGTGGATTCTTTACCAGCTGAGCTACCAGAGGTCGTAGTACCTATCTAATATTGAGAACTGATCAGAACAGAAGAGGCTGTCCCCATCTCCGACTGCCTTACTACCAAACCAACAAGCATTAAGTGCAAATAGCAACAGAACTGATCAAATGGAATCATAAAAAATACTCAGTAAAAAATAGAAAAGGCAGAGCAGAATAAACAAATGAAGAACAGATAAAACAACTAACAAGATAGTAGATTTTAATCCTGATAGATCAGTGATCACTTTATATGTGAAAATGTGAATGGCCTAAAAGAGATTGTCAGATCAGACTTTTTTTTTTTTAAAGAAGACATAACTGTATGCTATTTACAAGAAACCCACTTTAAATAGAAAGGTATATAGATTCAAAGGAAAAGGAAGAATAAAGATACACCACACAAATGCTAAACAGTAGAAATCTGACGTAGCTCTGTTAATTTCAAATACGACTTCATAACAAGGAAGGTTAGGAACTTGAATTGTATCTGAAAAGTCATTTCACCTTTGTCATATAATGTAACATAATTACAGGAGTGATGTCCCTTCACTTTTGCCATATTCTTTTGGTTAGAAGCAAGTTAGAACTCCTTCCCACCCAAAACATGGCTAGTCCTCACTTTGCATTAATCTGATATGTACAATTTCAGTGACCATGGTTTAGTTAAGTAATACCAGTCCCCTAATAGCATAGTTCAAATTTCAGTTGTGTCCAATTCTTTGTGATTCTTTGGACTATAGCCCACCAGGCCCTTGGACAAGGATCACATGCTATGTGGGCTTAGTTGCTCTGTCATGTCCGACTCTTTGTGACCCTACGGACTGTAGCCCTCTAGGCTCTTCTGTCCATGGAGATTCTCCAGGCAAGAATACTGTAGTGGGTTGCCATGCCTTCCTCCAGAGGATCTTCACCACCCGGGTCTCCCACATTGCAGGTGGGTTCTTTATACCTTCTGAGCCACCAGGGAATCCCAGGAATACTGGAATGGGTAGCCTATCTCTTCTCCAGGGTATCTTTCTGATCCAGGAATTGAACTGGGATCTCCTGCATTGCAGGTGGATTCTTTACCAGCTGAGCTACCAGAGGTCGTAGTACCTATCTAATATTGAGAACTGATCAGAACAGAAGAGGCTGTCCCCATCTCCGACTGCCTTACTACCAAACCAACAAGCATTAAGTGCAAATAGCAACAGAACTGATCAAATGGAATCATAAAAAATACTCAGTAAAAACTAGAAAAGGCAGAGCAGAATAAACAAATGAAGAACAGATAAAACAACTAACAAGATAGTAGATTTTAATCCTGATAGATCAGTGATCACTTTATATGTGAAAATGTGAATGGCCTAAAAGAGATTGTCAGATCAGACTTTTTTTTTTTTAAAGAAGACATAACTGTATGCTATTTACAAGAAACCCACTTTAAATAGAAAGGTATATAGATTCAAAGGAAAAGGAAGAATAAAGATACACCACACAAATGCTAAACAGTAGAAATCTGACGTAGCTCTGTTAATTTCAAATACGACTTCATAACAAGGAAGGTTAGGAACTTGAATTGTATCTGAAAAGTCATTTCACCTTTGTCATATAATGTAACATAATTACAGGAGTGATGTCCCTTCACTTTTGCCATATTCTTTTGGTTAGAAGCAAGTTAGAACTCCTTCCCACCCAAAACATGGCTAGTCCTCACTTTGCATTAATCTGATATGTACGAATTTCAGTGACCATGGTTTAGTTAAGTAATACCAGTCCCCTAATAGCATAGTTCAAATTTCAGTTGTGTCCAATTCTTTGTGATTCTTTGGACTATAGCCCACCAGGCCCCTCTGTCCATGGGATTTCCCAGGCCAGAATACTGGTGTGGGTTGCCATTTCCTTTCCAGGGGATCTTCCCAACCCAGGGATCAAACCCGTGTCTACTGTGTCTCATGCATTGCAGGCAGATTCTTAACCCACTGAGTCATCAGAGAAGCCCATGATATATTAATTGTGAGTAATTGCATAAACTTCAACCTTTCCTGCTAGCTCTTTCTAATATATAAATAACAGACAGACATCAAGGTGAGAGACCAATCTTTCTGAGTCTGTCCGTGGTGGTCACCACCCATTATTACGGTGTTTACACACAGACAGAACAGCATGCAGTTGGGTTGCCTCTTGTCTCCCAGTGACAAACCCATGTGAGATTTTGCAAAAATGGATAACTGAAAGAGGGAATTGGCTAGCAAAAATGGTGCAGCAGAGAAGTGAAAAGTGACAACACTGGAAGAGAAATTTGTATCAAACCTAAAGGGAGTAATAGAAGAAAGGGCTGATGGCAGAGATGTCCACACTGCCACCATTAGAGAAACTGTACATATACAGCCAGATGAACTTAGTGAAGAAGAATTGATTGCTGTAAACGAATAAAGTAGATGTGATGAAAAGGGTGATGATCCAGAGGAAGTGATGCCAGGAAAAACAAAACAGAGCTTCAGATTGAAGGAGCAATTGGAGAGATTTCAAGACATGGAAAGTACTAAGGATATAATGTGAAAGCTGATCCTAGCCTAGAAAGGAGTGTGACAATTCACCAAGGTATAGAAAAGATGCTCGTTCTGTATCCCTCTCTATCGTAAATTATACAGTGAGAGAAAGCAAGCACTGTTCAAACTACTTTTGATTTTTTTTTTTACAAAGGAAAAAACCCTTTAATTCTTAATATTTTGCATGTTTTAAATTAAAGTAAAATAAATATTAGTTTTGTTCTCTTTTCATTTCCTTTTACATTTATAGCCAAGAGTAAGAGTCTTTAATGTTTTGATGACTGTTTTTAAATTTTATTTGTTTATTTATTTTTCGACTATTCTGGGTTTTCACTACTGGCACAGGCTCTTCTCTAGTTGCAGGGAATGGGGGCTCCTTTCTAGTTGAGGTGAGCAAGCTTCTTATTGTGGTGACTTCTCTTGTTGTGGAACTCGAGCTCTAGGGCACATGGGCTTCAGTAGTTGTGGCACAAGGGCTCAATAGTTGTGGCTCATGGGCTTAGTTGCTCCATGGCATGTGGGATCTTCCCAGATTAGGGACTGAACTCATGTCTCCTGCATTGGCATGCGAACTCTTTACCACTGAACTACCATGGAAGCCCCTGTTTTGATGACATTTTTAAGGATCATTGAGCAATTTTATTTTCCACATTGATTATTAAGATTGCTTTCAGCTTGCATAGTGGTTCTTACAGTCCCCACTACCATGGTGGGACTGTTTATACTATTCAGTGATTAAAAAGAATGAAGCAGTGATTCATGCTAAAACATGAATGGACCTCAACATTATGCTAAATGAAAGAAGTCTTGCACAGAAGGTCACATACTGTGTGATTCCATTTACATGAAATGTTTAGAAAAGGCAAATGTATAGCAACAAAATACAGATTAGTGGTTGCCTGAAGCTGGGGCCGGAAACAGGTATTAACTGTAAACTGGTACCAGGGATCTCATGGAGTGATGGTGATAATTGCATAGCTTGGGAAGTTTACTAAAATGGTTGAATCATATATTGGATGAATTTTATGGAATGTAAATTATGTATAAGTCAATAAAGTTGTTTCTTCTGAAAGATGAGGGTGAAATAATGGCATTCTCAGGTAAACAGACACTGAAAGAACTTATTCCTAGCAGATCTGCGTTACAAGAAATACTTAAGGAAGTCTTTTAGGTTAAAAGGAAATGACACTGGATAATAACTCAAATCCATACAAGGAAATAAAGACTATTGGAAAATGTGAATATGTGAGCAACTATTAAAAACTGCATAAATACATTTTTCTCTTTTCTTAACTTTTAAAAATATACAAAGTTGAATTAAACAGTAGTTATAATACTGTATTGTTGGATTTGTCCTGTACATAGATGACTTATGTTTTAAAATACTAGCATAAAGGAAGTATGTGCAAATGGAGCTAAAATCAAAGAAACTTTTGATATTTTACTGAAATTAAATTACCATCACACTGAAGTAGATTGTGATCAAGATGACTATTATAATTCCTGGAACAACCATGATGAAAATAAAAAAATAACAAAATATTTAAAAAAATTAAAATTCTAAGCACACAAATATATATATATATAGAGAGAGAGAGAGAGGGAGAGAGCAAGCGAGCGTGAGTGAGCATGCATGTGCAAGCACACCAGGGAAAGCAAGCAAGCATGCATGTGTATGCACACAAGAAAGCAGTGAGAAAGTAACAAAGAACCAAAGTGACATGAAGCGTAGAAAATAAACAGCAACTATGGCAGTCGTAACTCCAGTCACTAAAATGTGACTCAACTAAATACTGCATCAAAAGTTGGAAATTGTTACACTAGGGAAAAAAATCTGAGTTTCAACTCTATGCCATCTAAAGGATACATAGGTAAGGTAAGGTTTCTCAACCTCATACCATTGAAATTTTGGACTGGATAATTCTTGGTTGTGGGGGCTATCCCGTGCATTGTAGGGGATTTAGTATCATCCCTGGTTTTGATCCATTACATGTCAGTAGTAGGCATGCAGTTATGATAAACATAAATTTCTCCAACTATTGACAGATGTCACTCGGGGCAGAATTGCACCCTGCTGAGACTATGCTTTAGATTCACAGACACACATGCACGCAGAGGTTGAAAGTGAAAGGATGGAAAAGTACATGCCAGCTAACATGAATCATAAAAGCACTGTGGAACTATGTTAATATCAGAGAGGATAGACTTTAAGACAAGAAATATTATTATAGATAAAGAGGGACACTTCATAATGCCTTCAGGAAGGTATAAAAATTAAGAATGTGGGCATACCTAAAAACATCTCCAAAACACACGAAGCAAAAACTGACAGCCTTGGAGAGATGCAATTCAACAGTAATAGATAAGAACTTCTATACTTTTCTCTCAATAATTGAAAGGACACCTGTATAAAAAGTCATCAGGGTTACAGAAGATATGAACAACACTATCAACCTACTTGACCTAACTGGCATCTATATAACAGTCTACCCAGCAACAGTAAAATATACATCCTTTTTAAACACACATGGAACATTCTTTATCAAAGGTAGTGTACCATGTGTCCTCTACTGTACCATGTGTTTTTTGTTGATGTTACCCTAGAGATGTTACCGTATGAGAACAAAGAAGTCTTCCCATTCTTTTATAGCTGCAAGGTAGGAGAAGACACAGGAGATGTGAGTTCAATCCCTGGGTTAGGGAAAGCCCCTGGAGAAGGAAATAGAGACCCATTCCAGTATTCTTGCCTGGAGAATCCCATGGACCGAGGAACCTGGCAGGCTACAGTTCGTGGAATCACAAAGAGTCAGGCACGACTAAGCACACAGTCTGTTGTTAGATATACCGTAATTTAGGCCTTTGGTGGATGTTTTCAGTCTAATTGTAACCAAACAATAATACACTGGCTAACCTTGTACATCTTGTACATTTATGGGATAGATTCCTAGAAGTAAGATCACTGGCTTAAAAGGTAAATAAGCTTGCAGTTTTGGACAGTATTGCCGAGTCTTCTCAGTAGAAGTTGTTCTGTTTTCCACTCTTACCAGCAACCAACGTGTCCATTTTCCCAGTCTTATCAAAAGAGGGTGTTGTCAGACTTGGATTTTTGTCAATTTGAGAAAATTTCAGTGTCTTAAATTTCTCCAGCTATTGACAGATGTCACTGGGGAATTGCCCCCAGACACAAAAAATGCACGCAGAGGTTGAAAGTGAAAGGATGGAAAAGTACATGCCAGCTAACATGAATCATAAAAGCACTGTGGAACTATGTTAATATCAGAGAGGATAGACTTTAAGACAAGAAATATTATTATAGATAAAGAGGGACACTTCATAATGCCTTCAGGAAGGTATAAAAATTAAGAATGTGGGCATACCTAAAAACATCTCCAAAACACACGAAGCAAAAACTGACAGCCTTGGAGAGATGCAATTCAACAGTAATAGATAAGAACTTCTATACTTTTCTCTCAATAATTGAAAGGACACCTGTATAAAAAGTCATCAGGGTTACAGAAGATATGAACAACACTATCAACCTACTTGACCTAACTGGCATCTATATAACAGTCTACCCAGCAACAGTAAAATATACATCCTTTTTAAACACACATGGAACATTCTTTATCAAAGGTAGTGTACCATGTGTCCTCTACTGTACCATGTGTTTTTTGTTGATGTTACCCTAGAGATGTTACCGTATGAGAACAAAGAAGTCTTCCCCATTCTTTTATAGCTGCAAGGTAGGAGAAGACACAGGAGATGTGAGTTCAATCCCTGGGTTAGGGAAAGCCCCTGGAGAAGGAAATAGAGACCCATTCCAGTATTCTTGCCTGGAGAATCCCATGGACCGAGGAACCTGGCAGGCTACAGTTCGTGGAATCACAAAGAGTCAGGCACGACTAAGCACACAGTCTGTTGTTAGATATACCGTAATTTAGGCCTTTGGTGGATGTTTTCAGTCTAATTGTAACCAAACAATAATACACTGGCTAACCTTGTACATCTTGTACATTTATGGGATAGATTCCTAGAAGTAAGATCACTGGCTTAAAAGGTAAATAAGCTTGCAGTTTTGGACAGTATTGCCGAGTCTTCTCAGTAGAAGTTGTTCTGTTTTCCACTCTTACCAGCAACCAACGTGTCCATTTTCCCAGTCTTATCAAAAGAGGGTGTTGTCAGACTTGGATTTTTGTCAATTTGAGAGATAAGAATGGTGTCTCAGTGTCATTTGATTTGCATTTTTCTTATAAATAGTGATGAGTATCTTTTCAAAAGCTTAAGAACCATTATTATTTTCTTCCTGTGAATTGTCTATTTATATTTGTTGCTTATTTTTTCCCATGGACTTGTCTGTTTCTTGATTCTAGGACCTTTTCATATTTTATATTAGGAAAATTCTCACCTTTGTCTGTGATGACTTACAAACATTTTTTCAGTATATATATATATTTTAACCTTGATTATATGTTTTCCAGGGCTTTCCAGGTGGTGCTAGTGGTAAAGAACCTGCCTGCTGATGCAGGTGACATGAGAAACGTGGGTTCAATCCTCAGGTCAGGAAGACCCCCTGGAGGAGGGCATGGCAACCCACTCCAGTAGTCTTGCCTGGAGAATCCCATGCATAGAGGAGCCTAGCGGGCTACCGTCCATAGCGTTGCAAAGAGTCAGACATGACTTACCACACATTAATATCACAAAACAAACTTCTAGAATTGCATTTAATTTCTAGTTATCTCTGGTATCATATACATATGACTTAATGAACTCACATACAATCTAACAGCTGACAGTGCAGAGAAATTAGACTCTGTAATGTCAAACTTTGAAAATATGACAACTGACATTTTTAATAAAATTGCAATAATAATGCACCCTTGAATAGAACATCACATTTACTAAACTCAGAAGTTGTTTCTAAGATAGTGATATTTTGGTTTGGTCTCAGCCAAATATGAATTTTCAACATTTACCCTTTAACCATTCAATGTATCCAAAGTATTCTGTGTGTCTCTAATAAAAGTGATTTCAGGATTCCAAACCAGCTTCCACCAAACCAATACCAAAATGCACTCTGGGTTCAGCCTTCTCTGCCTTCAAACTTTATGATATATCTACCATTAGTAACATTTACATGACTAACATTTGCATTAAGCCATTTTCAGTGCTTGATTTTTTACATTAATTTTCAAGATACTGGATTGGCCAAAAAGTGTATTTGGGTTTTTCTGTAACATCTTTTTTTTTTTTTTTAAAATCTTGGCCTCTTTTATTGGTTACTTATTTATTTATTATCATCCATCTTTATTCTTTGGCCTGTGTGGGTCTCCCATTGCAGTGGCCTCTGTCGTTGCACAGCACTGGCTCTGGGCACATGTGCTTCAGAGCACTGGCTCATAATTGGACACACTGGTCCAGCTGCTCCGTGGCATGTAAAATCTTCCCGGGCCAGGGATATAACCACTGCCCCTGCACTGCAAGGTGGACTCTTAACCCACTGGACTACCAGGGAAGCCCTTTCTGTAACATCTTACAGAAAAAACCAAACAAACTTTTTGGCCAATGAAGAACTTCATTTCAAGGCAAAAATATAGTAAAAGGCATTTGATAATTTTCAAGAAATGTACTGGGCTATGAAAGTGAAAGTAAGGAGAAAATAATATGACTAAGAAGATGTAAAAGAAAAATATTCCAGAACAATGATACAGTTCAAAGACATGGTGGACAAGAAGACCTCATTTTTTAATATAATAGTAACAAACAAAAAATATAAAATATCTACGTATAAGGTTAATAAGAAATGTGCAGAACTGAAGAGGAAAACTCAAAAATCCTCCTGAAGAACACAAGAGTCTTGAAAAATGCAAAGGCATAGGAGGTCCCTGAATAGCAAGAATCAACATTCTGAAAATTATTCTTCTCACATTGGTTCATAAATTCAACACTAGTGTAATAAAAATGTCAATAGGCATTCAGGCAGGAACTAGAGAATTATGGAGTCACATACAAAACTAAACAGACAAGAACCAGGAAAAGTCAACGGGAAAAGTGAGCAATGAGGGACATTAGCCGAAACAGATTTGAAATACATACAGGTATTTAAGATATGATAGAGAAGGCATCTCAAATCAGCAGGGTCATTATGAACTTCTTAGTAACTGGTGTTGGGACAATTAAGTAGATATTCAGGGAGCACCTTTCTAATAATGAAGTCCAGACATCTTAGAAGGCAAAACTTCCACTACTTGATAGCAACAACAACAAACTTCTGAGAGGAGGAAGACATGCATGTGTACGTGCTAAGTTGCTTCAGTTGTGCCCGACTCTTTGCGACTCCATGGACTGTAGCCTGCCAGGCTCCTCTATCCATAGGATTCTCCAGGCAAGAATACTGGAGTGGGTTGCCATGCCCTCTGCCAGGGAATCTTTCTGACCCAGGGATCAAACCTGCATCGCTCACATCTCCTGCATCAGCAGGCGGCTTCTTTACCACTAGCACCACCTGGGAAGTCCTTGGGGTATTAATGATACCAAACAGTCTGACAAGGATTAGAATTATAACCTAATGTCTATTATTCTATCTTGTGTTGTTGCTTAAGGGTGTAGATATTTGTTTACTTAACTAGATACATTGTTTTTCCTTAAGTTATTTAGCAGTTGCATTGTTCATGCAACAAACATTTACTGTCTACCTATTCATTTCTTAATAGTATGTTCCTTTTTAAAAGTCAGGTTTATTGAGGTCTAGTTTATACACAATAAAATTCATTTCCTTTATATACACAGTTCAATGAGTTTTTCCCCACATACACTTTGTGTGACCACCACCAAAAATCAAGGTATAGAATGTTCATCTGTCCCTTCACAAAGTCCTCATGCACCTTTACACACTATGGCCTACTCCTATCCCAGCCCTGAGCAACTACTGGTCTATTCTCTGTCCCTATAGTTTTGCCTTTTCTAAAACTTCAAGTGGATGAAATCATATATTAGGTACCCTTTTGTATCTCACTTCTTTCCCTTAGTGTAATAGCTTTTGTAGTTTTGTGTGTATCAGTAGCCCGTTCCTTGCATTCAGGCAGGAACTAGAGAATTATGGAGTCACATACAAAACTAAACAGACAAGAACCAGGAAAAGTCAACGGGAAAAGTGAGCAATGAGGGACATTAGCCGAAACAGATTTGAAATACATACAGGTATTTAAGATATGATAGAGAAGGCATCTCAAATCAGCAGGGTCATTATGAACTTCTTAGTAACTGGTGTTGGGACAATTAAGTAGATATTCAGGGAGCACCTTTCTAATAATGAAGTCCAGACATCTTAGAAGGCAAAACTTCCACTACTTGATAGCAACAACAACAAACTTCTGAGAGGAGGAAGACATGCATGTGTACGTGCTAAGTTGCTTCAGTTGTGCCCGACTCTTTGCGACTCCATGGACTGTAGCCTGCCAGGCTCCTCTATCCATAGGATTCTCCAGGCAAGAATACTGGAGTGGGTTGCCATGCCCTCTGCCAGGGAATCTTTCTGACCCAGGGATCAAACCTGCATCGCTCACATCTCCTGCATCAGCAGGCGGCTTCTTTACCACTAGCACCACCTGGGAAGTCCTTGGGGTATTAATGATACCAAACAGTCTGACAAGGATTAGAATTATAACCTAATGTCTATTATTCTATCTTGTGTTGTTGCTTAAGGGTGTAGATATTTGTTTACTTAACTAGATACATTGTTTTTCCTTAAGTTATTTAGCAGTTGCATTGTTCATGCAACAAACATTTACTGTCTACCTATTCATTTCTTAATAGTATGTTCCTTTTTAAAAGTCAGGTTTATTGAGGTCTAGTTTATACACAATAAAATTCATTTCCTTTATATACACAGTTCAATGAGTTTTTCCCCACATACACTTTGTGTGACCACCACCAAAAATCAAGGTATAGAATGTTCATCTGTCCCTTCACAAAGTCCTCATGCACCTTTACACACTATGGCCTACTCCTATCCCAGCCCTGAGCAACTACTGGTCTATTCTCTGTCCCTATAGTTTTGCCTTTTCTAAAACTTCAAGTGGATGAAATCATATATTAGGTACCCTTTTGTATCTCACTTCTTTCCCTTAGTGTAATAGCTTTTGTAGTTTTGTGTGTATCAGTAGCCCGTTCCTTTGTTACTACTGAGCAGTATTCCATTGCATCACCATTGCAAATGGTGCATCACCATTTACTTGCATACTCACCATTTGTTGAACATTTGGGTTGTTTTCAGTTCTGGGTATTATAAATAAAGCTGCTATGAACATTTGTCTACACGTCTTTGTGTGGGCATGTGTTTTCATTTCTGGTGGCTAAATACCCAAGAGTGAGATTTCTGGGTTGTATGGTAAGTGGATGTTTAACGTTAGAAAAACTTGGCAATCTTTTTCAAAGGGAGTGAACGTGTTGCACTCCCCGCAGCGGTGTGGAAGATTGCCCCACAGCCTTGCCAATTTTTGTTATTTAGGGATTTTTAATTTTTGCTGTTTGAGTGTGAATTGGTATCTTATTGTTTTAATTTGTGTCTCTCCGTGATCAGTGGTCATGCAAATAAACAACTCATTGGAAAAGTCCTTGATTCTGGGAAAGATTGAGAGCAGAAGGAGAAGAGTATTAGACAGGTATTAGAAGATGAGATGGGTGGACAGGCATCACTGATGCATTGGACTTGAACCTGGGCAAACTTCCAGAGATAGTGGGGAGGCCTGGTATACTGCTGTCCATGGGCTCTCAAAGAGTCAGACACAAGTGGGCAACTAAACAACAAGAATGATTGGTGTTGTGGAACTTCTTTTCTTGTGTTTATTTGCCATCTGTGTACCTTGTTTGGTGCATTGTTCATATTTTTGGCCCATTGTAAACCTCTTTTGGGGTCTTCTTATTGAGTTGTGCTTTTATATTTTCTGGGTATGAATTCTTTATCAAATGAGAGACTTGTAGAATTTCCTCCCTGCCTGTGGCTTGTCTCTTCATTTCCCTAGCAGTGTGTTTTGAAGCGTAGAAGCTTTAGATTTTTGAGCAAGTCCAATTTGTCAGTTTTTCCCTTTATTGTTTGTACTTTCCATGCCTACCTTAATACTTTCTTAATGAGTTAACTGTTTTGTATGTAAAAGCAACAGCTCTCACAGTCATTAATCAACATTTATTCCTGATTCTCTTGAATAAGCAGACTGGTAGAATTTCTATGTGTAAAAACATATAAGGCTCTCTGTAGTCCACATTACAAATAGACTTTATAATAAATACAAAAGACATGCCTTGTTTATATTGCTCATGTTGACATGCTAGTTACATGTGATGACATTCTTTATCTATGCTATCACATGGTCATTGGCTACTAACAGTTAAGAAATACCAAAATGACACTACAGGAGATGTTCGGTTACTTCTGAAGACCAAAGCTGATTTTTTGCCAAAGTCAAACTTTGGGACATCCCCTAATTCATATTGATTAGTTCCTTGTGTTTATTTTGGTATTGTCTATTAATTACAGATTTCAGTCTTGCCATCAAGAGACCAAAGTAAAACCAACCAGGATTTCACAAAATTAAGTCATGTGTTGACACCCCTGCATTTGTGGCTGTTTATTGTACAGGGACCCAGACCTTCCTCACAAGGACTCCTGTGGGAGTGCTGTGTGGAGGAGGTTATTAGGAAACCAGCTTTATGATCCCTCTGGAGCTGCTCCTTCCTCCTCTGGGAATGAGTCAAGAGAGTGGTTTGGGTTAGGCTTGTCATCTTCAACATTTTATGTGGGTTCTCACTGCCATCCAGACACCAAGACTTTTAAAATGACAGCATCCTTTCATGATAGCAGAATAATTATGACCCAGCTTTATTTGTTGCTTCAATGCAGTTAATGTTTTACTGAACTTTTCAGGTATAAGAAACTATGCTGGGGTGCCAGGCAGTGGACAAAGGAAATAAAGGGTTCTGCCCTGAGGAGTTAACACCAGGTGGAACACATCTTTTTGCCTGAAAGGTCTTCTTATTGAGTTGTGCTTTTATATTTTCTGGGTATGAATTCTTTATCAAATGAGAGACTTGTAGAATTTCCTCCCTGCCTGTGGCTTGTCTCTTCATTTCCCTAGCAGTGTGTTTTGAAGCGTAGAAGCTTTAGATTTTTGAGCAAGTCCAATTTGTCAGTTTTTCCCTTTATTGTTTGTACTTTCCATGCCTACCTTAATACTTTCTTAATGAGTTAACTGTTTTGTATGTAAAAGCAACAGCTCTCACAGTCATTAATCAACATTTATTCCTGATTCTCTTGAATAAGCAGACTGGTAGAATTTCTATGTGTAAAAACATATAAGGCTCTCTGTAGTCCACATTACAAATAGACTTTATAATAAATACAAAAGACATGCCTTGTTTATATTGCTCATGTTGACATGCTAGTTACATGTGATGACATTCTTTATCTATGCTATCACATGGTCATTGGCTACTAACAGTTAAGAAATACCAAAATGACACTACAGGAGATGTTCGGTTACTTCTGAAGACCAAAGCTGATTTTTTGCCAAAGTCAAACTTTGGGACATCCCCTAATTCATATTGATTAGTTCCTTGTGTTTATTTTGGTATTGTCTATTAATTACAGATTTCAGTCTTGCCATCAAGAGACCAAAGTAAAACCAACCAGGATTTCACAAAATTAAGTCATGTGTTGACACCCCTGCATTTGTGGCTGTTTATTGTACAGGGACCCAGACCTTCCTCACAAGGACTCCTGTGGGAGTGCTGTGTGGAGGAGGTTATTAGGAAACCAGCTTTATGATCCCTCTGGAGCTGCTCCTTCCTCCTCTGGGAATGAGTCAAGAGAGTGGTTTGGGTTAGGCTTGTCATCTTCAACATTTTATGTGGGTTCTCACTGCCATCCAGACACCAAGACTTTTAAAATGACAGCATCCTTTCATGATAGCAGAATAATTATGACCCAGCTTTATTTGTTGCTTCAATGCAGTTAATGTTTTACTGAACTTTTCAGGTATAAGAAACTATGCTGGGGTGCCAGGCAGTGGACAAAGGAAATAAAAGGGTTCTGCCCCTGAGGAGTTAACACCAGGTGGAACACAGTGCACTGAAAGCTGGGTCAGGCTGTGTGGCTGAGGTTTAGGGCATGTGGGGATCACTGCCAGAAATAATATGGGAAGTACAGGATTCAGGGAACAGACTGTGGACCTCTGTTGCCCTTTGGGAGTTCTGAGGCTCTATTCTATTAAAAGATCTTTATTCATGAATAAAGACTTGGGTTGATTTAGATGTGCCTGGAGGATGATCTTGGTCTCCCATATTTTGCGTCTTTGAAAACAGTTAATTGGGGAATGTTGGGTCTGCCTTGGTTGTTGTTTGGAGCTGGACCGGGTTTGGGGAGCTGTCAGTTGGCATGTGGGCCTTTGGCCTGCAGAGGATGGTAGAAAAAGACTGATGGGAAAGGGGGCTGTGGCATCTCAATAAGACCCACGAACACCTCGGCTCCCACTGTGGCAGTCATTCACCACCTGTGTGGGTGAAGGGACAGAAGAACTGTGCACTTGGATGGCTTCTGAGCCTCCTGTGGAGATGAAGCTGTTGTGCCTGATGTATTTTCTATTCCATATTCTTCTCTGAAGGGCTTCCCAGAAGGCTCAGTGGTCAAGAATCCACCTGCCAATGCAGGAGCCACAGGACACATGGGTTCGACCCCTGAATCTAGACGTTCCCCGGCAGGAGGAAATGGCAACCCACTCCAGTATTCTTGCCTGAGAAGTTCCATGGACAGAAGAGCCTGGTGGGCTATAGTCTCTGAGGTCACAAAGCATCTGACATGCCTGAGCATACACACACACTTTACATGCATGCATCCTTCTCTAAAGCGAAGTAAATATTGTATTAGCTTAAAGCCTGTTTGTGTCTTGGGAGTCTGATTGCCTGCTTGAACCCATCACTGTGGCTTCACTGCCACCTGGAAATGAGAGGTTAGTGATACAAGCTGGGGAGATGCCTTTAGAGCGACTGTGTTGGGAATGAAGAGGACCTGAATCAGGGTTATAGCAAGAAAAAAGTGAGAACAATGAAAATCATTACCCATATGGCCACTGAACTTTTCAGAGTCGGGGTTAAAATTCTGCCCTGAGGAGTTAACACCAGGTGGAACACAGTGCACTGAAAGCTGGGTCAGGCTGTGTGGCTGAGGTTTAGGGCATGTGGGGATCACTGCCAGAAATAATATGGGAAGTACAGGATTCAGGGAACAGACTGTGGACCTCTGTTGCCCTTTGGGAGTTCTGAGGCTCTATTCTATTAAAAGATCTTTATTCATGAATAAAGACTTGGGTTGATTTAGATGTGCCTGGAGGATGATCTTGGTCTCCCATATTTTGCGTCTTTGAAAACAGTTAATTGGGGAATGTTGGGTCTGCCTTGGTTGTTGTTTGGAGCTGGACCGGGTTTGGGGAGCTGTCAGTTGGCATGTGGGCCTTTGGCCTGCAGAGGATGGTAGAAAAAGACTGATGGGAAAGGGGGCTGTGGCATCTCAATAAGACCCACGAACACCTCGGCTCCCACTGTGGCAGTCATTCACCACCTGTGTGGGTGAAGGGACAGAAGAACTGTGCACTTGGATGGCTTCTGAGCCTCCTGTGGAGATGAAGCTGTTGTGCCTGATGTATTTTCTATTCCATATTCTTCTCTGAAGGGCTTCCCAGAAGGCTCAGTGGTCAAGAATCCACCTGCCAATGCAGGAGCCACAGGACACATGGGTTCGATCCCTGAATCGAGAAGATCCCCTGGAGGAGGAAATGGCAACCCACTCCAGTATTCTTGCCTGAGAAGTTCCATGGACAGAAGAGCCTGGTGGGCTATAGTCTCTGAGGTCACAAAGCATCTGACATGCCTGAGCATACACACACACTTTACATGCATGCATCCTTCTCTAAAGCGAAGTAAATATTGTATTAGCTTAAAGCCTGTTTGTGTCTTGGGAGTCTGATTGCCTGCTTGAACCCATCACTGTGGCTTCACTGCCACCTGGAAATGAGAGGTTAGTGATACAAGCTGGGGAGATGCCTTTAGAGCGACTGTGTTGGGAATGAAGAGGACCTGAATCAGGGTTATAGCAAGAAAAAAGTGAGAACAATGAAAATCATTACCCATATGGCCACTGAGACTCCTCTTAGCTATTCTGGCAAGTGATCTGGGGCAGGATGGAGAACAGAACCCCAATTATAGCTCTAATGACAGGTCTGAATGGGGTTGGGGCTCTTCCTCATTGTGTAAATACTTTCGTTTCATTATTTTACTTTTTAAAAATTCAATAAACAGTGCTTGATATGTGCCCAAGTTGGGAAGATCCCCTGGAGGAGGGCATGGCAACCAGCTCCAGTGTTCTTGCCTGGAGAATTCCATGGAAGGAGGAGCCTGGCAGGCTACAGTCCATGGGGTCCCAAAGAGTCAGACACAACTGAGTGACTAATACACACACACTATTCCAGGCACCTGATATTCACTCACTTAATTCCTCATAATAACATGATACTGTTTACCATTTACTGATGAGAAAATTGTGGTCCAAAGAAGTAAAGTAACTTGCTTGAGGCCATCCAGCTTAGTAAACAGTGAAGCTGAGATTTGAACCCAGGCATTCTAGCTCCAGAATCCTTGCTCTGAACCCTTCCAGTTCCTCTCTTCTGAATTCTTCCTCATAGCAAATGGATGGAATCACTAGTTTTGTTTTGTTTTAAATGTCATCAGTGACGATTGAGTCAGAACGTTCATGCAGGTTACAGCTGTACAGATTTATGTCATTGGGCACTTTCTGGGCTTCATGGATTCCCCTGAGATTTATTTTCAAATATAGGTAAGCATTCTAGATATCAGAGTGAAAAATTTCCCTGTGTGTTTTTTAATCTGTTCATGGTATTTTCAAATTTACTGGTGGGCTATAGTCTCTGAGGTCACAAAGCATCTGACATGCCTGAGCATACACACACACTTTACATGCATGCATCCTTCTCTAAAGCGAAGTAAATATTGTATTAGCTTAAAGCCTGTTTGTGTCTTGGGAGTCTGATTGCCTGCTTGAACCCATCACTGTGGCTTCACTGCCACCTGGAAATGAGAGGTTAGTGATACAAGCTGGGGAGATGCCTTTAGAGCGACTGTGTTGGGAATGAAGAGGACCTGAATCAGGGTTATAGCAAGAAAAAAGTGAGAACAATGAAAATCATTACCCATATGGCCACTGAGACTCCTCTTAGCTATTCTGGCAAGTGATCTGGGGCAGGATGGAGAACAGAACCCCAATTATAGCTCTAATGACAGGTCTGAATGGGGTTGGGGCTCTTCCTCATTGTGTAAATACTTTCGTTTCATTATTTTACTTTTTAAAAATTCAATAAACAGTGCTTGATATGTGCCCAAGTTGGGAAGATCCCCTGGAGGAGGGCATGGCAACCAGCTCCAGTGTTCTTGCCTGGAGAATTCCATGGAAGGAGGAGCCTGGCAGGCTACAGTCCATGGGGTCCCAAAGAGTCAGACACAACTGAGTGACTAATACACACACACTATTCCAGGCACCTGATATTCACTCACTTAATTCCTCATAATAACATGATACTGTTTACCATTTACTGATGAGAAAATTGTGGTCCAAAGAAGTAAAGTAACTTGCTTGAGGCCATCCAGCTTAGTAAACAGTGAAGCTGAGATTTGAACCCAGGCATTCTAGCTCCAGAATCCTTGCTCTGAACCCTTCCAGTTCCTCTCTTCTGAATTCTTCCTCATAGCAAATGGATGGAATCACTAGTTTTGTTTTGTTTTAAATGTCATCAGTGACGATTGAGTCAGAACGTTCATGCAGGTTACAGCTGTACAGATTTATGTCATTGGGCACTTTCTGGGCTTCATGGATTCCCCTGAGATTTATTTTCAAATATAGGTAAGCATTCTAGATATCAGAGTGAAAAATTTCCCTGTGTGTTTTTTAATCTGTTCATGGTATTTTAAAATTTTTAATTGGAATGTAATTGCTTTACAACATTGTACTGATTTCTGCCATCCATCAGCATGCATCAGCCATAGGTGTACACATGTCCCCTCCCTCTTGAGCTTCCCTCCTATCTCCCTCCCCATTCTACCCCTCCAGGTTGTCACAGAGCACCAGTTTGAGCTCCCTGCATCATCCCATGCCTTTTGGACTGCTTGAAGACTTCTGTGGATGTGCAGTGTCTCCCTTGCTCCAAGGATGGGACGTGTGTGACCGCTTGATCTTCTACATGGTTTAGCCCCTCTCTGTTCCTGCCATTAAGATGTCCACTGTCTGGTTATCAACCCTATTCCCACTGCTGGATTTTTACGTTGGAGTATAGATCTCAAAATGTAGTCAGGAGTCCGGTCGTAAATATGTTGCCTGGAGCCCATTTGTATTTTGCCTCAGGAAATGTAAACGGGGCTGATAGTGAATGTCTGGCCTGGAGCCCATCTTTCTCTCACCCCAGGAAGTATGAATAGGGGACCAGAGGTAAATGTGTACTCTGGAGCCCATCTATCTCCTGGCTCACTTACATGGTACATGGGTGAAGAGAGCACCTGCCTTTTGGCTTGTGCCCCTGTCCTCCTCCCAGGGAAGGCTTGTATGATAGTTGTACGGCCTTATTTCATATCTTTTGACAGCCCCTTCCTCAGAGTTCCTCTTGGCATCCTTTGCAGGGCTCATAGCTGTGATGTTCCCGTCTCCTGGCTCGCCTCCCTCGAAGGGGAGTGAAGGATTTTGCTCTGGGAAGAAACCCAGACAAGGTCTGAGCAACGAGTGTGCACTTGGGGTTGCTCAGGGCTTCAAACATTGCTCTGTTGAGGGCTTTTGCCTTTTCTTCTGAGTAATTTCATTGTAAATCCATGGATTGCCCCACCCAGGTGCTTTAGTCACAGCAAAGAAAGCAAATCGTTCCTTTTCCATTGCTAGGTGCATAGATTGAAGGTGGCTTTTTCATCATGATTTTTACTCTGGGCTACAAAGCAGTGATTTGGTTTCCAAGCTGACATTGCAAGCAGCCTAATGTTTTATCACAGTGCTCCAGCTTCCTCTCACTGCTGACTGAGCAGGGGCTTCTGAAGTATATTGTCAATTGAAAAAAAATAAAACGCACACAGAACCTAAGAGTTGAAAGCTATGTTTTATTTTGAGACTTTACTGAAGACTGTAGCCTGAGAGGTCTCTGAAGAACTGATCCAAGGAGGTAAGAGAAGAACCAGGAGTGCTTGCTTAAAACAAAACAAAAAACAATCCCCTCCCCCCAAAACAAACAAACAAACAAAAAACATGTAACAAACATCAAAAGGTTAGTGCTGATCACAAAAAACAGACACCTCAAGTTTATAATTTTAGTGTGCTTTTCTATATATGGGCTTCCCTGATGGCTCAGTGGCAAAGAATCTGCCTGAAATGCAGGAGACATAGGAGACATGGATTTGATCCCTGGGTTAGAAAGATCCCCTGGAGGAGGGCATGGCAACCCACTCCAGTATTCTTGTCTGGAAAATTCCATGGACAGAGGAGCCTGGTGGACTACAGTCCCAGGGATTGCAAAGAGTCAGATATGACTGAGCATGCAAGCACATGCATGCACACACACACACTCACACACTTCTATGTATAGGAAGATGCAGGAGTATATATTTATTGATAATATCGAATTATTCATTTGATATGTATCTTAACTATTCAGGGCCAGCATCCTGTTTCTCCTCCGTCCTGAATTCCCCTCAGAGTGGCTTCCATGGCTAATGGTTTGATGGCCGGAAAAATTTGGGTACCTGAATGGCAGGCAGCATATTTTTTATTTTACTGAAATGGCAGGTGACATTTTTTTTTGTCCACAGTATTGTTCAAGTTGTTGGTGTTTTCATTGTCCTATTTTGTACCAATTGAAGCATGACACATCCCACTCTGTGACTGAAGCTATGAGTGACAGTTGTTTCTGTGTGGTGGCCTAAAATGCCAGAAGGTTTCTGCTTACTATGGAAGAATCTTTTGGAGGTCCCCCCCGACACCTCTGCTTTGAGCCCACAGCAGAACCTGTGTATGGCACCTAGTAAATGGCAACCTCATTGTTATATTGACCTGCAGACACAAAGGAGGAGTTAATTTGTCATATAAAGTCTTGGACCACTTTGGTCACCTATTTCATGCTGTTTTTCATGGTTTTATTGGTAGACATGCCTGCAAAAAGGACTTTGTGATCAGCACCCCTCTCTTAATTTGGTGACTGTCTTTAATACTCTGATTCTCTGTGCATAATGTTGAAATGAAATGTCATAAATGGAGATGATAAAATTTCCTGCCCCTCTGAATTTTAGTTCTTACAAAGAATCATAGAATAATTTAGGTAACTTAAGATTTGGGGCAGAAACAATTCTTACTCACACATAAGATTCCTCTATTATGTTCCATTTTCTGCAAATAGCTCTTATTAGCTCGATTAACTAACATTGTCACAGAGTGTTTTCTTTAAAGCCTTAGATCACCACATTTATAGTTGTAAAAGCCATAAACAAACAGGCATTTCTCCCTTATTAGCAGGACTTACACAGATGTTTCAACATTAAAGATAGTGATGATGCTAAACATAATTAAACTCTAAATTAAGGCTTTAGACTGGTTCTGAAACCTCTGTTGATAGGCTACTCATATGTGGAACACCTTTGCATTTTGTGCAAAGTACCACTAAGACTGTTGTTGATCATGGTACTCAGTCACCCACCTCTCCACAAAAATACCAGGGGCAATTTTTTCATAGAGCACGGGATTATCAGAATTGATTTTCGGTTGCTCAATGCTTAGACTAGAATAGAAAATCCATGTTTATTCTTGTATTTGTGTAATTCATAGTCTAAACCATGAAGTTACATACTGATTGAGAATGTAGGAAGCAAAATGGAAAAAATATCCCCTCATTGGTGAATTTCACCAACTACTTTCAGTAACTGCACTTCGCACAATATTATAAGCATCTCTTCTCTTTGTTCACTTTTTTATTGGCAAGTCCTCCCTATTCACGCTATACCATAGGATCTATAAAGGCAAAACCCTTGATTGCCTCATTGTGCCAGAAGGTTTCTGCTTACTATGGAAGAATCTTTTGGAGGTCCCCGACACCTCTGCTTTGAGCCCACAGCAGAACCTGTGTATGGCACCTAGTAAATGGCAACCTCATTGTTATATTGACCTGCAGACACAAAGGAGGAGTTAATTTGTCATATAAAGTCTTGGACCACTTTGGTCACCTATTTCATGCTGTTTTTCATGGTTTTATTGGTAGACATGCCTGCAAAAAGGACTTTGTGATCAGCACCCCTCTCTTAATTTGGTGACTGTCTTTAATACTCTGATTCTCTGTGCATAATGTTGAAATGAAATGTCATAAATGGAGATGATAAAATTTCCTGCCCCTCTGAATTTTAGTTCTTACAAAGAATCATAGAATAATTTAGGTAACTTAAGATTTGGGGCAGAAACAATTCTTACTCACACATAAGATTCCTCTATTATGTTCCATTTTCTGCAAATAGCTCTTATTAGCTCGATTAACTAACATTGTCACAGAGTGTTTTCTTTAAAGCCTTAGATCACCACATTTATAGTTGTAAAAGCCATAAACAAACAGGCATTTCTCCCTTATTAGCAGGACTTACACAGATGTTTCAACATTAAAGATAGTGATGATGCTAAACATAATTAAACTCTAAATTAAGGCTTTAGACTGGTTCTGAAACCTCTGTTGATAGGCTACTCATATGTGGAACACCTTTGCATTTTGTGCAAAGTACCACTAAGACTGTTGTTGATCATGGTACTCAGTCACCCACCTCTCCACAAAAATACCAGGGGCAATTTTTTCATAGAGCACGGGATTATCAGAATTGATTTTCGGTTGCTCAATGCTTAGACTAGAATAGAAAATCCATGTTTATTCTTGTATTTGTGTAATTCATAGTCTAAACCATGAAGTTACATACTGATTGAGAATGTAGGAAGCAAAATGGAAAAAATATCCCCTCATTGGTGAATTTCACCAACTACTTTCAGTAACTGCACTTCGCACAATATTATAAGCATCTCTTCTCTTTGTTCACTTTTTTATTGGCAAGTCCTCCCTATTCACGCTATACCATAGGATCTATAAAGGCAAAACCCTTGATTGCCTCATTCATGATGGCTCAAATACTGGCTGTGTGAGAGTCTCCATAGTCTGCAGTGGGTAGAATGGTGATGCATGCGGATGAAAATCTCTTTTCCCATCCTAGCTCTTCACTTTGAAATCCAAGCTGTGTTGTGATACTTACACAATAATTTAAAACTGTGAAGCATCTGAAGATGACTTTGGGGGAAGCTGAATTTCAAAGCAAGCTTATTTATTTCTTGGAAGCCTAATGGATAATTTTAAAGAAAGAGAACCATTTGTTTCTAGCTTTGCAAACCAGAGACACTAGAGGCTGAGGGATGTGCTGTTTTCCCTGTCTCCTATTTTCTTGCAGCTCTGATTTCTTTCCAGGGTAACTTGACCTAGGTGAGCTCTTTGCATCTTTGAAATTTCCACTCTTCTGCTAGCTGATTAGAGTGGTAAAATGGAAACATATATTGTGTGTCCTCTGTCATCCTGGAGAATTATTAATAACGTCTCTCTCTGGCAGTTCTCACCGAGTAATTTAATTTTAGAAGTGAAAATTGCATTATCTGTTGGAGCACTTTAACCTAAGCAGGCTATTATATTAAACTCTCTTAAGAATAAAAATTATTTCCTAGAATTTTGTAAGATCAGCTCAAAGTTAAATGAAATTATATCTATTTTCAAATAGGATCAGTAAGATGATCAGCTCCATCAGACAATATATTTTAAAAACCTGGTTAATATCATTGCATGTATTTGGACCAGAGCTGATCATTTTTTGGCAATGTGGTCTGAAGTCCTTTCTTGAATCTGCTTGTTCTTAGGTCTGGGTTTCCTTGTACTTGAGACCTTATCTTTAACATCCATTTGATTGATGCTTTATAACTTTTTGTAGAGATTTTTCTCTCCAAATTCAGAATATAGCCTTGACAGTCTGAATGTGTAGGGGATTTTGCTTTGATACATCATCTCAGAGATCCCTAGGGTTTAATTGATGATGAGATTGGATGATAACTTTAGCTGAGAATCCCTTCTTTTCTGTTTTCCTTGTCTTTTTTCCCCTGTCTCTCTTTTTTTTTGGCCACTTTTATTGGTTTTTATTTATTTATTTATTTTGGAGGGGTGGGTTGGGGAGGGAGGGGGCGGGCAGGCCACTTCTATTGGTCTTTCATTTTATTTATTTTTATCCATCTTTGTTCTTTGGCCCGTGTGGGCCTCCCATCACAGTGGCCTCTGTTGTTGCAGAGTGCCGGCTCTGGGCACATGCGCTCCAGAGCTTCAGCTTGGTAATTGGACACATTGGTCCAGCCGCTCTGTGGCGTGGGATCTTCCCAGGCCAGGAATTGAACCAGTGCCCCTTGCACTGCAAGGCGGTGTCCTTACCCACTGGACCACCAGGGAAGCCCTTTCCCTCTCTCTTCCTTCCCCCCTTTTTCCTCTCTGCAAATGCTGAGAACTCTAGAAGGACAGTATTACCAGGATGATAGCAAGGTGAGTGAGGAGCACTCTAAGGTGTTGAATAGGATGAGTGTTTATGTGTGAGGAGCATTTGGTGGTAGGAAGTAAAACTGGAGAGATAGCAGATGCCACGGTCTTTGTGGGCCTCGAATGCTGTTAAGGAGCTTGGATTTCTTTTTCCATGGATGATGAAGTCATTGAAGAATTTTAAGCAGGCATGCCTGCTTCCCTGGTGGCTCAATAGGTAAAGAATCTGCCTGAAATGCAGGAGACCTGGGTTCAATCCCTGGGTTAGGAAAATCCCCTAGAGAAGGGAATGCCAATCCCCTCCAATATTCTTGCCTGGAGAATTCCATGGTCAGAGGAGCCTGGTGGGTTACAGTCCATGGGGTCACAAGAGTCGGATGTGACTTAGCAACTAAACCACCACCACCATGGCATGGCTAGCCTTATCTGTGATTCAGAGAAAGTAGTCTGGTGGTGATTGGAGAGTGGATGATGGTTAGAGAACCAGGTTAGGAGAGAGGAAAGTTAAGAAATTTATTGTGGAAAGTCCAGACAGACGACTTGAACCAAAGTGATACTAATAAGTTGAACTGCTAACTCATTATGATGAGCAGAAAGAGTGAGTGCTTAAGCAGTAGAATTGACAGGACTGGGAAAGGATAGTCTGTGGAGATGATGAGGTGCCTATCAGCTTTAATGCTTGACTTACGTAATTGCTCAAGTTCCTGAACCAGAGTTGCTTTCTGAGAAAACTCTTATTTATGATTTTAGAGCCTCTCTTTAGCAGGCAAGAAAATACAGATCAAGATCTTTTTTAAAAAAAATTAACAGTATCATCTTTACAACTGGCATACCTGAAAACTGTTATTTATTGAGCTTTTAAATAACCAAGTATTGAGATTCTCAGTAATGATCTTAGTCATGTTGGTCATTCATCCTGCTTGTGTCAGAGCCTGGCTAAAAATTTTAGAGTCTGAGAATGTTCTTAGGGAATGTATAATTTTTAATTTTTGAAAAAAATATTTTCAGGACTTCCTTGGTGGTTCAGTGGTTAAGAATCTGCCTGCCAAAGCAGGAGACAAGGGTTTGATCCCTGATCCAGGAAAATCCCCACATGCTGCAAGGCCACTAAGCCCAAGCACCACAGCTATTGTGCAGCCATGCTCCAGAGCCCCTGAGTCACAACCACCAAGCCCACGTGTAGCTACTGCCAAAGCCTGGCACCTAGAGCCTGTGCTTCTCAACAAGAGAAGCCCCTAGAGTGAGAAGTCCGCACACTGCAACTAGAGAATAGCCCCTACTCACCACAACTAGAGAAAGCCCACCTGCAGCAGTGAAGACCCCGCACAGCCAAACAGAAAATAGAACTTCAGCCTGCAACACCAGGAAATGGAAGATTGGAGCATATTAATTTGCCCTCCAGTATTCCAGCACCAGTGATGTGCTTATAGAATCAAACTGACATCATGTCTTTAGTTTTCTCTTAGGGCTACTTATATACGGAATGCCTTTGAGTTTTGGAGAAAAGTGTTATCAAGGCTATTATTGACCTTAGTGGCCCTCTTCTCCTAAATTTCCACACAGACCCTCACACAGATTCTTCTTAGAGCATAGGACCAACAAAATGATTTTTTAATTTATCAACTTTTAGGCTAGATAGAATAGGAAACTCAGGGTTATTATCGTTTTCCACTTTGCCTTTGTCAGCTACAACGAAATTTTAAGCAGTAGAATTGACAGGACTGGGAAAGGATAGTCTGTGGAGATGATGAGGTGCCTATCAGCTTTAATGCTTGACTTACGTAATTGCTCAAGTTCCTGAACCAGAGTTGCTTTCTGAGAAAACTCTTATTTATGATTTTAGAGCCTCTCTTTAGCAGGCAAGAAAATACAGATCAAGATCTTTTTTAAAAAAAATTAACAGTATCATCTTTACAACTGGCATACCTGAAAACTGTTATTTATTGAGCTTTTAAATAACCAAGTATTGAGATTCTCAGTAATGATCTTAGTCATGTTGGTCATTCATCCTGCTTGTGTCAGAGCCTGGCTAAAAATTTTAGAGTCTGAGAATGTTCTTAGGGAATGTATAATTTTTAATTTTTGAAAAAAATATTTTCAGGACTTCCTTGGTGGTTCAGTGGTTAAGAATCTGCCTGCCAAAGCAGGAGACAAGGGTTTGATCCCTGATCCAGGAAAATCCCCACATGCTGCAAGGCCACTAAGCCCAAGCACCACAGCTATTGTGCAGCCATGCTCCAGAGCCCCTGAGTCACAACCACCAAGCCCACGTGTAGCTACTGCCAAAGCCTGGCACCTAGAGCCTGTGCTTCTCAACAAGAGAAGCCCCTAGAGTGAGAAGTCCGCACACTGCAACTAGAGAATAGCCCCTACTCACCACAACTAGAGAAAGCCCACCTGCAGCAGTGAAGACCCCGCACAGCCAAACAGAAAATAGAACTTCAGCCTGCAACACCAGGAAATGGAAGATTGGAGCATATTAATTTGCCCTCCAGTATTCCAGCACCAGTGATGTGCTTATAGAATCAAACTGACATCATGTCTTTAGTTTTCTCTTAGGGCTACTTATATACGGAATGCCTTTGAGTTTTGGAGAAAAGTGTTATCAAGGCTATTATTGACCTTAGTGGCCCTCTTCTCCTAAATTTCCACACAGACCCTCACACAGATTCTTCTTAGAGCATAGGACCAACAAAATGATTTTTTAATTTATCAACTTTTAGGCTAGATAGAATAGGAAACTCAGGGTTATGATCGTGTTTCCCACTTTGCCTTTGTCAGCTACAAGCACGAAATTTTAAGCTTATTTTCTATGGCTTTCCTAAGGTGGTATTTTTTCTTTCTTTGATTATGGATTTTTTTCTGTTCTATTTCTTACTGTATTCATTAATCTTTTAACTTGATTTGTGTTTTTACTTTAAGTCATTTTAATCAGTTGGCTATATATTAAAGTATGTTTTTAAGGAGAATGAAGATTTTGGATGACCCTACATTAGTACTTACTAGGGTATTTAAGAAAAGGACTGTTTAGACTTTTTTGAGCAGCATTGTTTTTTCTCAGTGACGTTAAAGTAACACTTTATTACCCAATCATAATAGAAATGAATCAGAGAAATATCGGGAATTTTTGTGGTACTACATGGGATTTCTAGTCACTCGGCCCTTGTATAATTACTGTCTCTATTATATATATCCGTTTTATATTACTTGGAGAACCTTTTGAGCATTTTCTAGAAATATGGATTGCAGCTGGAAACTTTGCTTTTTTATGGTATAAATCCTGGCTGCAGTGCTCAAGAATGTGACATCCTCTTCCCAATAATGTCATTATTTCAGGAGAAAATGCAATTAGGTTATCCTAGTGACTTCTTTGGCTTAACTCACATGGCCAAATGTACAGGGTGGAGAACCAGGGCTAGGTATTTTTTTTTTTAAATAAGTTATCATTTGTTTATTTTATAACTACATAAAAAGTTAAATGTTACATCCACATAAAGTATCTTTAAAGTTTATTGTCTCTTTTATTGTTTTTGCTTTAAGCTCTTTCTTTTTCTCTTCTAGTTTGATTGAGGTAAGATGGACGCCCATAACTGTATAAGTTTAAGGCATACAGCATAATGATTTGACTTACATATATCATGGAATGGTTAGTGAACATTCATCATCTCATATTATATCCACAAGTTGAAGAAATAGAAAAGTGTTTTCCTTGTCATGAGAACTCTTAGATTTACTCCTTAATAACTTTTATATATAACATACAGCAATGTTAATTACACTTATCATGTTGTATATTACATCCCTGATAGTTATTTGTCTTATAACTGGAAATTTGTGCCTTTTGACTACCTTCATAAAATTCCTCCTCCTTTCCCCTGCCCACCTCTGGTAAGCCCAAATCTGATTTCTTTTTCTATGAGTTTGCTTATTTTTGAAGTATAATTGACCTACAGCACTCTTTTAGCTCTTGTTACACAGTGTAGCAATTCGGTATTTTTATACATTTCAACGTGATCAGCACCATAATTCTAGTCACTGTCTTTCAACAGACAAAGATATTATATAATTATTGATGGATGGAAAAGATGTTGTATAATAATGTATGGATGAGGAAAGGAGAGAAATAGGAGAGAGAGAAGAGGCAGAAACTTTCAGTTGCAAAATAAATGAGCCATCCAGATGAAATGTACAATGTGGGGAATATAGGCCTAGAGTTTTTGTTTTGTTTTTGTCCTGAGCAGCCCATATCTTTTTGGCCAGACTTCTGACTTTATTTGGAAGTCAACTGACTTCAGGACCAGGTGGTCCTCCCTTTCTAAAACAGCAAGGAACTGGAATAAGAAAGAGGGAAAAAAAGGAAAAAGAAGTTAAGAAAACCTAAACCATGATCGAAACAGCTTCAAATTGGGTTTGAAAGTCACTTGAGAATTATTTGCCTGTTGATATCAGTCATCCCTTCCTGTTTGGTTATAAATCACTTTCCTGCTGCTGGGTATTTTGAATGAGAAGAATGAGTGCCTTCACAATAGGCTTAGATCTCTTGAAGTTTAATATTTCAAGTGTCTTACGGGGTGAGTCAGTGGGAGTTTGAGAGAAGATTTGGGCAAGGTAATTACTTCCCCTCTGAGCTTCTTTAGCACTAGCCTCTGAGCTTCCTTAACACTTGCCTCTACTGCAGTGCTCCTGCCCTGTGCTAGAGCTGCTTGTCTTACTGAGTAGGATCCTGCCTTAGTCATCTCAGGGTTTTCAGCATCTAGTGGCTGAGTAATACAGGCAAGTGGGAGTCTGATTTCCATTTGTTATGAGCTTAGGTACTCTAAAATTAAGCATATGTTAGCAGAAGTTACTGGAAGCCTGAGCCCTCTAAGGCCCTGCAGATGTTCACTTAATTTGGAGATGTGTTGTGGATCCAGTTCTATGCATATGAGCACTGGCTTAAGAGTCAGAAGTCTTGGGTCAATGTTTCACTCTTCAGTACCCATCTGCATTTGAGCAGACCGCGTACTATCTGTAGATCCCTGTATTCTTTTCATACATCTCACCCATTCCTCCCTCCCAAAAATTGGTATTTTAAAATCTAATTTAGCAATCTTTTTTTCCTGTATTCTTTCCTCCATTGACTATATATACTTATTTTCCCTTTCCTCCTTAAAACCAGCTTTTTACCTAATTAACCAATTTTTTTTGACATTTGTTCACTGTGTATTTTAATAGAATCTTGTTTTTAACTCTTTGACATTCAGACTTTGACAAAAATGAGAGCCTAAAAATAGTGTGTGTGTGTGTGTGTGTGTGTGTGTGTGTGTGTGTGTGCGCGCGCGCACGCGCGTTGCTCAGTTGTTTGTAGTTCTTTGTGATCCTATGGACTGTAGCCCGCCAGGCTCCTGTGTCCATGGAATTCTCCAGGCAAGAATACTGGAGTGGGTTGCCATCCGCTCCTCCAGGGGATCTTCCTGACTCAGGGATCGAACCCATATCTCCCACATTGCAGGTGGATTCTTTATCATCTGAGGCACTAGGGAAGCCCAAGAAATAATATATTTTGTGGTTAATACCCAACCATCCTCCAAATAGATTTAGTCCATGATGTAGCTGATATAATATACAATTAAACTTTAGAAAGGACTTCCCCAGTATTTCAATGGTAAAGAATCTGCCTGCCAATGCAGGAGACACAGGAAACTTGGGTTCAATCCCTGGGTCGGGAAGATTCCCTGGAGGAGGTCATGCCTACCACTCCAGTATTCTTTATTTTCAAAGTAAAATATCCTGTTTATTTATATATATTTAAACTATTTAACAGATACAAACTGTTCTACCAAATTCATTAGATTTGTTTTTATATTATTTTAAAGTTTTACAGAGTTTTTAGCATCTAGTGGCTGAGTAATACAGGCAAGTGGGAGTCTGATTTCCATTTGTTATGAGCTTAGGTACTCTAAAATTAAGCATATGTTAGCAGAAGTTACTGGAAGCCTGAGCCCTCTAAGGCCCTGCAGATGTTCACTTAATTTGGAGATGTGTTGTGGATCCAGTTCTATGCATATGAGCACTGGCTTAAGAGTCAGAAGTCTTGGGTCAATGTTTCACTCTTCAGTACCCATCTGCATTTGAGCAGACCGCGTACTATCTGTAGATCCCTGTATTCTTTTCATACATCTCACCCATTCCTCCCTCCCAAAAATTGGTATTTTAAAATCTAATTTAGCAATCTTTTTTTCCTGTATTCTTTCCTCCATTGACTATATATACTTATTTTCCCTTTCCTCCTTAAAACCAGCTTTTACCTAATTAACCAATTTTTTTTGACATTTGTTCACTGTGTATTTTAATAGAATCTTGTTTTTAACTCTTTGACATTCAGACTTTGACAAAAATGAGAGCCTAAAAATAGTGTGTGTGTGTGTGTGTGTGTGTGTGTGTGTGTGTGTGTGCGCGCGCGCACGCGCGTTGCTCAGTTGTTTGTAGTTCTTTGTGATCCTATGGACTGTAGCCCGCCAGGCTCCTGTGTCCATGGAATTCTCCAGGCAAGAATACTGGAGTGGGTTGCCATCCGCTCCTCCAGGGGATCTTCCTGACTCAGGGATCGAACCCATATCTCCCACATTGCAGGTGGATTCTTTATCATCTGAGGCACTAGGGAAGCCCAAGAAATAATATATTTTGTGGTTAATACCCAACCATCCTCCAAATAGATTTAGTCCATGATGTAGCTGATATAATATACAATTAAACTTTAGAAAGGACTTCCCCAGTATTTCAATGGTAAAGAATCTGCCTGCCAATGCAGGAGACACAGGAAACTTGGGTTCAATCCCTGGGTCGGGAAGATTCCCTGGAGGAGGTCATGCCTACCACTCCAGTATTCTTTATTTTCAAAGTAAAATATCCTGTTTATTTATATATATTTAAACTATTTAACAGATACAAACTGTTCTACCAAATTCATTAGATTTGTTTTTTTTATTATTTATTTTAAAGGTTTTACAGAGTTTTGTTGTTCAAAGACATGTATGTTCCCAGATCAGTCATATGCATGGTCCCCACCCCACCCCCAGTTCCCCCATCCCACCCCTTTGGACCATCGCCCCAAGCCATTGTAAGCACTCCTATTCCCTTAGCACAATGACAATAGCTATCTTTTCCACACATGACAGTATAGATTTCCATGTTACTGCCTCCATTCCTCCCCCTCCCTATTTCTTCCCCACAATGTCCCTATGTCTATGCTCTGTCTGTTTTTCCATGAGTTCACTGCGTGTGTTATCAAGACCGTCCTACTAGATTCCATATATGTGTGTTAGTATACTGTGTTTGTCTTTCTTTTTTTTTTCTTTTTTCTTTTTAAAATTTATTTATTTATTTATTTATTTTTTTACATGTATGTTCCCAGATCATTCATATGCATATCCCTGGACCCTCCCCCCACCCAGTTCCCCCCCTCCCATCCCTCCAGACCATCGCTCCAAGTGGTTGTAGGTACTCCTATTCCCCTAGCACAATGACAATAGCTATCTTTTCCACACATGACAGTATAGGCTTCCATGTTACTCCCTCCATGCCTCCCCCTCCCTATTTCTTCCCCACAATGTCCCTATGTCTATGCTCTGTCTGTTTTTCCATGAGTTCACTGCGTGTGTTATCAAGACCGTCCTACTAGATTCCATATATGTGTGTTAGTATACTGTGTTTGTCTTTCTCTTTTTTTCTTTTTCTTTTAAAATTTATTTATTTATTTATTTATTTTTTTACATGTATGTTCCCAGATCATTCATATGCATATCCCTGGACCCTCCCCCCACCCAGTTCCCCCCCTCCCATCCCTCCAGACCATCGCTCCAAGTGGTTGTAGGTACTCCTATTCCCCTAGCACAATGACAATAGCTATCTTTTCCACACATGACAGTATAGGCTTCCATGTTACTCCCTCCATGCCTCCCTCCCACTGTTCGGTCTCCACAATGTCTTTATGTCTATTCTCTGTTTTTTCATGAGTTCACTGCGTGTGTTATCATGACCATCTTACTAGATCCCATATATATGAGTTAGTATTCTATACTTGTCTTTCTCTTTTTGACTTACTTCACTTTTTATGATAGGTTCTAGAGCCAGCCACCTCATTAGGACTGAGTCTTCTGCATTTCTTTTAACAGCTGAGTAGTATTCCATTGTATATATGTACCCGAGCTTCTGTATCCATTCATTCATCGATGGACATCTAGGTTGCTTCCATGTTCTGGCTATTGTATAGAGAGCTGCAATGAACATTGGGGTACAGGTGCTTCTTTCAGTTTTGATTTCATCAGCATATAAGCCTAATAGTGGGATTGCTCACTCCAGTATTCTTGCCTGAAAAATCCCATGGACAGAGGAGCCTGGTGGACTACAGTCCATGGAGTCATAGGAGTTGGATGTGACTGAGCGCATACACACTCTTTAGAAAATTAGATTCTTGTAATGACAGTAATTTAAATATAATATTAAGGAACTTTTGAGAGAGAGTTTAACGTTTTGGCCTCTTTTTATTGATTTTTTATTTATTTATTTTTTCATCCATCTTTTTTATTCTTTGACCTGTATGGGCTTCCCATTGCAGTGACCTTTGTCCTTGCAGAGCACTGGCTCTGGGCACATGCGCTCCAGAGCACTGGTTCATAATTGGGCACACTGGTCCAGCCACTCCACGGCATGTGGGATCTTCCCAGGCCAGGGATCGAACTGGTATCCCTTGCACTGCAAGGTAGACTCTTTACCCACTGGACCACCAGGGAAGCCCTAAGGAATTTTTTTCTTAACTTTTTTTTTTTGGCTGTGCAGCATGTTGGATCTTAGTTCCCCAATCAGGAATGAAACCCGTGCTCTCTGCAAGTGGGAGTGTGTAGTCTTAACCACTAGACCACAAAGGAAATACCATCTTAATGGACTTTTTGATGATGAGTATGTTTGATTAGGGGATGAGGAGAAAGTAGACAGCAAGAGTAATTTATGGTTAACTATTCTGATAGGACAGTTTATAGGTAATCAATACTTTTAGACATTTGATCCCATTGGTTCTTCATTTTCACCCTTAACTCAGAACTTCTGGTATTTGTTTCCTTAACATGAGTGTATTCTGAACATGATTCTTTTTTTTCTTTTCTTTTCTTTTCTTTTTTTTTGTTTAATTTTAATTTTTTACATGTATGTTCCCAGATCATTCATATGCATATCCCTGGACCCTCCCCACCCAGGTCCCCCTCCCATCCCTCCAGACCATCGCCCAAGTGGTTGTAGGTACTCCTATTCCCCTAGCACAATGACAATAGCTATCTTTTCCACACATGACAGTATAGGTTTCCATGTTTGAACATGATTCTTACATTTTCCAGTCACAGATAATATGCGTGGTTATGAATATTAACTCAGCAATTCTACTTTACAAATGAGGAAAACAAGGTATGGTAAGTAATTTACTCACAACCATCAAACTAGTATTTGAGAAGCATTGATTTGAACTTAGTCAGGTTGAGCTTAGAATCCACCCACTTAACCTTACTTGAGTGGCTCTACCTGTCAGTTTTGGCTTTGCAAATTGAGCTCACTTAACCTTGGCTGCCTGGAGGGAAAATTGCAGCCTGGAGGGCTCAAGCAATTTGAACAAGGTTAACCAGTATTCTTGCTTGGAAAATTCCATGGACATAGGAGCCTGGCAGGCTATGTCCAAGGGGTTGCAAAGAGTCAGACATGACTGAGTGACTAACACACAACACAACTAGCTAATTTGTAGTGATTGGATAGTCAAGTGTTTATTGAAGACCTACTGTGCTGTTCCATGTGGGAGATATAAAAGAAATCTTATCTAGAACTAGTCCTTAAGGAATTTACAGTTTAGTTAGGGATATGAAATGATTTAAGAACTAGTTTGATCTGTGATACATTGCACAGCTTACAGGACTTTAGTTTCCCCACCAGGGATCAAACCACACCCCCTGCAGTGGAAGCAGAGTCTTAACCGCTGAGCCACCAGGGCAGTCCCCTGCAAGAAACTTATGTTTATTAGGGATGAGGAGAAAGTAGACAGCAAGAGTAATTTATGGTTAACTATTCTGATAGGACAGTTTATAGGTAATCAATACTTTTAGACATTTGATCCCATTGGTTCTTCATTTTCACCCTTAACTCAGAACTTCTGGTATTTGTTTCCTTAACATGAGTGTATTCTGAACATGATTCTTTTTTTTCTTTTCTTTTCTTTTCTTTTTTTTTGTTTAATTTTAATTTTTTACATGTATGTTCCCAGATCATTCATATGCATATCCCTGGACCCTCCCCCCACCCAGGTCCCCCCCTCCCATCCCTCCAGACCATCGCCCAAGTGGTTGTAGGTACTCCTATTCCCCTAGCACAATGACAATAGCTATCTTTTCCACACATGACAGTATAGGTTTCCATGTTTGAACATGATTCTTACATTTTCCAGTCACAGATAATATGCGTGGTTATGAATATTAACTCAGCAATTCTACTTTACAAATGAGGAAAACAAGGTATGGTAAGTAATTTACTCACAACCATCAAACTAGTATTTGAGAAGCATTGATTTGAACTTAGTCAGGTTGAGCTTAGAATCCACCCACTTAACCTTACTTGAGTGGCTCTACCTGTCAGTTTTGGCTTTGCAAATTGAGCTCACTTAACCTTGGCTGCCTGGAGGGAAAATTGCAGCCTGGAGGGCTCAAGCAATTTGAACAAGGTTAACCAGTATTCTTGCTTGGAAAATTCCATGGACATAGGAGCCTGGCAGGCTATGTCCAAGGGGTTGCAAAGAGTCAGACATGACTGAGTGACTAACACACAACACAACTAGCTAATTTGTAGTGATTGGATAGTCAAGTGTTTATTGAAGACCTACTGTGCTGTTCCATGTGGGAGATATAAAAGAAATCTTATCTAGAACTAGTCCTTAAGGAATTTACAGTTTAGTTAGGGATATGAAATGATTTAAGAACTAGTTTGATCTGTGATACATTGCACAGCTTACAGGACTTTAGTTTCCCCACCAGGGATCAAACCACACCCCCTGCAGTGGAAGCAGAGTCTTAACCGCTGAGCCACCAGGGCAGTCCTAACTATTTATTGTTTTAAAATAATAAGTAATTGTTTAGAAAAATGAAATATCAATATGAACAAGAAACTTTAGAAAGTTGAGGTTTAACCTGGGAATGTGATCCAGGTGTAAAGAAAGTTCATGAGGTTATAGAGATGGACAAATTGCATGTAGCACAATGTCTGCTATGTAGTAAATGTTCAATAAATGTTAATTTGCTTGAGGAATGAATCTCTTGCAACATGTTTATCTTCCAGTTTGCCAGTTCTCTCTTCGGCAGTGTCTAGTTTGCTGTTGAACTTGAAAATGAAATAAAATTCTAAGCTCAGGTTTTTCTGTTCTAGAGTTTCTGTTGGTTCTTTCTAAAATTGCACTCTTCCACCACACCCTACTCTTTCTAATCCTTTTCCTGCTTTATTTTTTGCAATCACACTTACCATGTTCTTTACTTATGTAGTTATTTTGTTTCTTGTGTTTCTTCCTGTACCAGAAGTAAAGTTCTGTGAGAGCAGGAATTGCTCTTTGTTTTGTTCACTGGTGTGTATACCCAGAGACTAGAACAATGCTTGGGATATAGTAGAAGCTCAAAAATATTTGTTGAATGAGTGTATGTTCTGTAAACGTGGAGGCAATGATAAAACCTGTCAGATCAGATTGAGGAAAGACATCCTTGTAGAGCATAGTAAGAAATCAGATGGGAGGAAACCATTATGGCCAGATTATAGAGAGTAGTCTGTGCTGAGGGGAGGTTAAGGGGTTCAATAGAGTAAGTAGTGTATTATTTATAAAGCTGAGTAAAAGTTTGCCTATAATTCATTTGTTTTCTGGGAGGCATCAGGACATAGCAGAAAGAATTCTGGCTTTGGAATTGAAATATATGAATTTGAATCCTAGGTCTGTAGTTTTTGTGACCAGTCCAGCTTTATGACCTTAGGCAAATCATTTACTCTTTAAGACCTAATTTTCTTAACTGTAGTGTTAATAATCTCTACTTCCTAAATTCTGGTGAAAATTAAGAGATAATGTAAGTAAAATCCTTAGTGATAGATGACAGTAGATAGGTTACTGTGAACGGTGTCAGATTCTTGATCTCCAGTGGAGAAGAATTCACATTAGGATCAAAAAGACTTGGGTTTGGTCACTCAGAGCTTTGTGAAGTAAAAGCTTATTAAAGAAAAAAAGGATAGAGCTACCAGCACACGCACTGGAAGCGGAGATAGAAGAGAACACCCCTTTAGCCAGTTCAGGCAAGACAATTTGTATTTTCTGGTCAGTTATTAGCAATGGATCAAAAGAATATCTTAAAGTTGTAAAGACCTTGCTAGGCTCACCCCCACGACATTAACATATGATTAGCTAGAGAATAGTCTCCAGGCTAGGTGGGACATTCCCATGTAAAGGCCTTGCTGGGCCCACAACATTAACATATGACTTAGTTTCAGGGTTGATCTTTATCATGCTAAACATTTCAGGCTAGAAAATTCTGTTCTTCTTTTCTTCTTCCATTTTTTTCTGACCTCCTTATCAAATCTGCCTATTCACGCCTTTCACGTAGTAAAAGCAGGTATTAAATAAGTAATTCTTATCCTGCACTGATTGGCTTCGATCCCTCTCCTGAAAAAAAGGGGGTTCAGGAATTGCTCTTTGTTTTGTTCACTGGTGTGTATACCCAGAGACTAGAACAATGCTTGGGATATAGTAGAAGCTCAAAAATATTTGTTGAATGAGTGTATGTTCTGTAAACGTGGAGGCAATGATAAAACCTGTCAGATCAGATTGAGGAAAGACATCCTTGTAGAGCATAGTAAGAAATCAGATGGGAGGAAACCATTATGGCCAGATTATAGAGAGTAGTCTGTGCTGAGGGGAGGTTAAGGGGTTCAATAGAGTAAGTAGTGTATTATTTATAAAGCTGAGTAAAAGTTTGCCTATAATTCATTTGTTTTCTGGGAGGCATCAGGACATAGCAGAAAGAATTCTGGCTTTGGAATTGAAATATATGAATTTGAATCCTAGGTCTGTAGTTTTTGTGACCAGTCCAGCTTTATGACCTTAGGCAAATCATTTACTCTTTAAGACCTAATTTTCTTAACTGTAGTGTTAATAATCTCTACTTCCTAAATTCTGGTGAAAATTAAGAGATAATGTAAGTAAAATCCTTAGTGATAGATGACAGTAGATAGGTTACTGTGAACGGTGTCAGATTCTTGATCTCCAGTGGAGAAGAATTCACATTAGGATCAAAAAGACTTGGGTTTGGTCACTCAGAGCTTTGTGAAGTAAAAGCTTATTAAAGAAAAGGATAGAGCTACCAGCACACGCACTGGAAGCGGAGATAGAAGAGAACACCCCTTTAGCCAGTTCAGGCAAGACAATTTGTATTTTCTGGTCAGTTATTAGCAATGGATCAAAAGAATATCTTAAAGTTGTAAAGACCTTGCTAGGCTCACCCCCACGACATTAACATATGATTAGCTAGAGAATAGTCTCCAGGCTAGGTGGGACATTCCCATGTAAAGGCCTTGCTGGGCCCACAACATTAACATATGACTTAGTTTCAGGGTTGATCTTTATCATGCTAAACATTTCAGGCTAGAAAATTCTGTTCTTCTTTTTCTTCTTCCATTTTCTCCCTCTCCTGTTTGGGACCTGCTGACCTCCTTATCAAATCTGCCTATTCACGCCTTTCACGTAGTAAAAGCAGGTATTAAATAAGTAATTCTTATCCTGCACTGATTGGCTTGAAACTGTTATCTCTTAACATACTAAATGTTCCTTTTGTGTTTGGGGCAAGTTACATAGAATAATAATAAGAAGCAATAACATTAGGGTAGTGCATTGGTAACTGTGGTCTAGAAAAAACAACTTCTGAATATGAGTAAAAATGAAAAGGAAGATACTATATTTAGATGTTTTACAGTCATGAAAAAAAGCACTGAAATAACCAGTATGCTTTCACTTCTCCAAAATGGTTTGAAATCTTGAATAAATTACAGGAGAGAGGAAAATCCCCTAATTATACCAGAGTCACTATATAGTATGAACTCCAAAAGTACCAGACCACAGGGAAGCCGCTAGGCTCTGGGGAAGCACGGGCCTTTTTCCTAGTGGTCAGGTCCTCATGGATGTCCCGCTCCTGGCAGGAATCTCGTGTTGAAACTGGGGCACTACCCTGACCCTTATTGGGAAATTTTTAATGTTAAGTCTTCTGCTTGTTAAGGGTCAACTGAGGAAATTTTCTTCTGACAGGGCCTTGTGCAAACATTTCTTTTACTTAACTTGCTTATTTCCTTTGACCAGGTGATGCAAATCAGACAGAACACAAGTTTCCTTTTTGTTTCCATTGTCATAAAACCCAGAAAGCAGGTAATGCTTGACTACATCAACAGAAAGTCAAGGAAGACCATACAGTTAGTTCCTCCTTTTATGTATGGTGTAGTTAACATTATCAGTTTCTATTTTAATTGGCTTAGGGTACCTTAAAGACTTTAGAAACAGTCAGACTGTACTTAAGACTGATCCATTTGTTTAGCATTTAACTGATTTATCATTTCCCCTAATGTGATCCAAACACTGTAATTTAAGTGTTTAAAAGATCCAGTTACTTAGCAGTAGGGAAAAGGTTTAATAAATGCAATGTATTCATAAATCCTAGCTTTGAATTCATAGCTCCTAAATTCTAAAGCACATGTCATGTGAGCCCTTATATGATACATGACAGAGAACTGAACAGCAATGAATATACATGAATGTTTGTGTTCTGAACATGGGTAACTCAAAAACGTCATGTTGAATGAAAGAAGGGAGATGCGGCAAAATCCATCCAGGATATACAGAAGAGAATGTTACTTGTTCTCTAGTATCTGCTTTGGATTTCCCAGGTGGCACTAGTGGTAAAGAATCCACCTGCAGTGCAGGAGACGTAAGAGACATAGGTCCTATCCCTGGGTGGGAAAGATCCCCTGGAGAAGGAATGGCAACCCACTTCAGTATTCTTGCCTGGAGAATTCCATGGACAGAGGAGTGTGGTGGATTACAGTCCGTGGGGTCACACAGAGTTGAACATGATTGAAGCGATTGAGCACACACACACACAATGGGATTTTAGAAGGATGAAATGACTTCCGAAAGAAGACTTTCTTTTCTAACCTCCCTTGCAGTGAGATCTGACCATATGACCAGGTCCTGGCCAGTGGGATGTGAGTTAAAGTAGTGTGGAGTTTAAAGGCTGTCCCCATAAATGAAAGGGAGAGCCTGTCTTATCTGATCTCAATTCTCTCTTCCTGAAATGTGCGCCTGATTGTGAGGGCAATACATCATGGAGGCTAGAGCTGTGAGACCGGGGAGCTGCTCTTCTATACTAGGAATATTTATACTCTTATTTTTTAAAAAAATATTTATTTTTGGCTGTGCTGGGTATTTGTTGCTGCATGCACTTGTGGGGGCTTCTCTCTAGTTGCTGTGTACTGGCTTCTCATTGTGGTGGCTTCTCTTGTTGCAGAGCACAAGCTCTAGGGCACACAGACTTCAGTAGTTCTGACTCGTGGGCTCAGTAGTTGTGGCTCCCAGACTGTAGACCACAGGCTTAATAATTGTGTGGGCTTAGTTGCTTCGTGGCATGTGGGATCTTCCTGGACCAGGGATTGAAACGGTGCATTCTTTACCGCTGAGCCACCAAGGAAGCCCCTCTACTCTGACTCTTATGTGAGAGAGAAAATAACTTTTTTTTCACAGTCTTTTAATTGATAGCTCCTAAATTCTAAAGCACATGTCATGTGAGCCCTTATATGATACATGACAGAGAACTGAACAGCAATGAATATACATGAATGTTTGTGTTCTGAACATGGGTAACTCAAAAACGTCATGTTGAATGAAAGAAGGGAGATGCGGCAAAATCCATCCAGGATATACAGAAGAGAATGTTACTTGTTCTCTAGTATCTGCTTTGGATTTCCCAGGTGGCACTAGTGGTAAAGAATCCACCTGCAGTGCAGGAGACGTAAGAGACATAGGTCCTATCCCTGGGTGGGAAAGATCCCCTGGAGAAGGAATGGCAACCCACTTCAGTATTCTTGCCTGGAGAATTCCATGGACAGAGGAGTGTGGTGGATTACAGTCCGTGGGGTCACACAGAGTTGAACATGATTGAAGCGATTGAGCACACACACACACAATGGGATTTTAGAAGGATGAAATGACTTCCGAAAGAAGACTTTCTTTTCTAACCTCCCTTGCAGTGAGATCTGACCATATGACCAGGTCCTGGCCAGTGGGATGTGAGTTAAAGTAGTGTGGAGTTTAAAGGCTGTCCCCATAAATGAAAGGGAGAGCCTGTCTTATCTGATCTCAATTCTCTCTTCCTGAAATGTGCGCCTGATTGTGAGGGCAATACATCATGGAGGCTAGAGCTGTGAGACCGGGGAGCTGCTCTTCTATACTAGGAATATTTATACTCTTATTTTTTAAAAAAATATTTATTTTTGGCTGTGCTGGGTATTTGTTGCTGCATGCACTTGTGGGGGCTTCTCTCTAGTTGCTGTGTACTGGCTTCTCATTGTGGTGGCTTCTCTTGTTGCAGAGCACAAGCTCTAGGGCACACAGACTTCAGTAGTTCTGACTCGTGGGCTCAGTAGTTGTGGCTCCCAGACTGTAGACCACAGGCTTAATAATTGTGTGGGCTTAGTTGCTTCGTGGCATGTGGGATCTTCCTGGACCAGGGATTGAAACGGTGCATTCTTTACCGCTGAGCCACCAAGGAAGCCCCTCTACTCTGACTCTTATGTGAAAGAGAAATAACTCCCGTCTCAATTAAGCCACTGTTCTTTGGGTCTTTGTTTCAGCAGTTGAACCTGTTTCCTAATTCTGTACGATACTATCTGTATAACTTGAGGCAAAAGAATATTCTATATTATAATATATTTATATTATATATAAATATAGATCTTTAGTAAGCCTTGGACTGAATATAAGCTAACAAAAGCAGTGGTTGTCTTGGAGGCAGAAGTGGGAGAATGGAACCTGGGAAGGAAGCACAGCCTGCTTGCTCTTGTGTACATTAATCCATAAGGGGTTCTCTCTTCTGTGTGCACTGCTCAGTCAGCCATATCCAAGTAAGACAGATGATTTAGTGATAAAGGATGAAGAGTTTATGTATTTTGAGATTTTTGTGATTGCTTTATGCCAAGCTGTTTTCTGGTGGCTTTTAACAGTGACTCATACCTCTGTATAAAGTGACTGAGTTAGCAGAAAATATTGGTATTATCCAATCACCTATAAAACAGACGTGGAAGACACAGCCGTCTGTGTCATTACGAGGAGTGAGTGGTGAAATGAACCTGGGAGAACAGAAGCTTCCACAGTTGGACGTTATGACCTATGGTACAGGTGTTGCTAGGGGAAGGCTGGCAGGCTGCAAAAAGTCACATGGGTAGCATGTACCTCACTCAGTCCAGACTCTAGACAAGGACATTGCCTACTCAAAAGCAGCCGTTGTCAATCTGAGTGGGGTATGTCTCTCAGGGCCACGTTCCTGTTAGTCAGGCTCAGAGAACCTAAACCAGAGTGCCACTTGATGAATTTATGGTAAGGAGTTGACTGTCCAGTATAGCACATGAATGTAGGTTCAGGCAGAGGGGAGTGTTTTCTGTATCACAGCAGTGAACCCTGGCTTGTTGTCAGAAGGTTGTTGAGGACAGAATAAGGACAAAGGCAGTTGTTAGGATATGCTTATGTGCAGACTGGAAAAGGCTGATGAATCCATGGCTTCTCTTGTTGCAGAGCACAAGCTCTAGGGCACACAGACTTCAGTAGTTCTGACTCGTGGGCTCAGTAGTTGTGGCTCCCAGACTGTAGACCACAGGCTTAATAATTGTGTGGGCTTAGTTGCTTCGTGGCATGTGGGATCTTCCTGGACCAGGGATTGAAACGGTGCATTCTTTACCGCTGAGCCACCAAGGAAGCCCCTCTACTCTGACTCTTATGTGAAAGAGAAATAACTCCCGTCTCAATTAAGCCACTGTTCTTTGGGTCTTTGTTTCAGCAGTTGAACCTGTTTCCTAATTCTGTACGATACTATCTGTATAACTTGAGGCAAAAGAATATTCTATATTATAATATATTTATATTATATATAAATATAGATCTTTAGTAAGCCTTGGACTGAATATAAGCTAACAAAAGCAGTGGTTGTCTTGGAGGCAGAAGTGGGAGAATGGAACCTGGGAAGGAAGCACAGCCTGCTTGCTCTTGTGTACATTAATCCATAAGGGGTTCTCTCTTCTGTGTGCACTGCTCAGTCAGCCATATCCAAGTAAGACAGATGATTTAGTGATAAAGGATGAAGAGTTTATGTATTTTGAGATTTTTGTGATTGCTTTATGCCAAGCTGTTTTCTGGTGGCTTTTAACAGTGACTCATACCTCTGTATAAAGTGACTGAGTTAGCAGAAAATATTGGTATTATCCAATCACCTATAAAACAGACGTGGAAGACACAGCCGTCTGTGTCATTACGAGGAGTGAGTGGTGAAATGAACCTGGGAGAACAGAAGCTTCCACAGTTGGACGTTATGACCTATGGTACAGGTGTTGCTAGGGGAAGGCTGGCAGGCTGCAAAAAGTCACATGGGTAGCATGTACCTCACTCAGTCCAGACTCTAGACAAGGACATTGCCTACTCAAAAGCAGCCGTTGTCAATCTGAGTGGGGTATGTCTCTCAGGGCCACGTTCCTGTTAGTCAGGCTCAGAGAACCTAAACCAGAGTGCCACTTGATGAATTTATGGTAAGGAGTTGACTGTCCAGTATAGCACATGAATGTAGGTTCAGGCAGAGGGGAGTGTTTTCTGTATCACAGCAGTGAACCCTGGCTTGTTGTCAGAAGGTTGTTGAGGACAGAATAAGGACAAAGGCAGTTGTTAGGATATGCTTATGTGCAGACTGGAAAAGGCTGATGAATCCATGTCCTTGCTAGGAATAGCCTGTATCCTCCTCTCTGCCCCCACTGCTGGTCCAGGGCAGGCAGTGTATCCTTTCCATCAGCTATGGTTGCATGGACAGCCTCAGCATCTGACTTTTGGAGGTTAGCTTTTCTTCTTTTGTTTTTCCATGGTATTTTCCAAATTGGCTATGACATGATGATTCTGGATTTCCCCCAGTGAATCTCAGGTGCATCCCAGGTGGGTTGCCTTGTGATTTGGGGATTCCCAGGCACTTCAGGGCACATGAACCACTAACTTCCTGGTTGACTCCCACAGTTTGATGGTCACGTCGAACATATGGCAGTTTCAGTGGCTAACTCTGACAAAAACCTTGATTCTCTTACCTTTACATTTGTGGGGGCCCTTACTTCTGCTCCCCTATTCCAAGTGCACTCATGATGCTTTCAGTAGTATTTTTAAATGAGATTCTTCACATTACTCAGAAGGCTCTTCTATCTGCCCAGTCGTGGCTGCATTCACTCTCCCTGAATGTGGAAGTGCCCAAGGGCCAGTCCATGTTCTCATAGCTTTCTTTCATCTCTCATCTGCGGCTTCAGATGTCATTGTTGCACAGCTGCCTTGCAAGTCTTTGTATTCAGTCCATATGTTATCAGAGGTTGTTTTGGAAGGTGAAGTGCATAGGTTCTTGCTATCTGGTTTTTTTTATGGTTTTATATTGCTGTCTTAAAAATGTGTGTATGGGGGCTTCCCTTGTGGTCCAGTGGGTAAGGACACCACCTTGCAGTGCAAGGGTCGCTGGTTCGATCCCTGGCCTGGGAAGATCCCATGTGCTGCGGAGTGGCTGGACCAATGTGTCCAACTACAAAGCTGGATCTCTAGAGTGCATGCGCCCAGAGTGAGTGCTCTGCAGCAAAAAAGGCCACTGTGATGGGAGGCCCACACAGGCCAAAGAACAAAGATAAATAGATGAAAGATCAATAGAAGTGTCCAAAAATTTTTTTTAAAAAAATGTGTGTATGTATTACCTTTGCAGTAGGAAAATCGATTTATATAGTAATAATTAATCAGGAAAAAAATGTAATGCCTGCAGTCCTGTCCTGAAACTCACAACTTTTTAAAATTAATTTATTTTAAGATAATACAAATCACTGCTGGTCCAGGGCAGGCAGTGTATCCTTTCCATCAGCTATGGTTGCATGGACAGCCTCAGCATCTGACTTTTGGAGGTTAGCTTTTCTTCTTTTGTTTTTCCATGGTATTTTCCAAATTGGCTATGACATGATGATTCTGGATTTCCCCCAGTGAATCTCAGGTGCATCCCAGGTGGGTTGCCTTGTGATTTGGGGATTCCCAGGCACTTCAGGGCACATGAACCACTAACTTCCTGGTTGACTCCCACAGTTTGATGGTCACGTCGAACATATGGCAGTTTCAGTGGCTAACTCTGACAAAAACCTTGATTCTCTTACCTTTACATTTGTGGGGGCCCTTACTTCTGCTCCCCTATTCCAAGTGCACTCATGATGCTTTCAGTAGTATTTTTAAATGAGATTCTTCACATTACTCAGAAGGCTCTTCTATCTGCCCAGTCGTGGCTGCATTCACTCTCCCTGAATGTGGAAGTGCCCAAGGGCCAGTCCATGTTCTCATAGCTTTCTTTCATCTCTCATCTGCGGCTTCAGATGTCATTGTTGCACAGCTGCCTTGCAAGTCTTTGTATTCAGTCCATATGTTATCAGAGGTTGTTTTGGAAGGTGAAGTGCATAGGTTCTTGCTATCTGGTTTTTTTTATGGTTTTATATTGCTGTCTTAAAAATGTGTGTATGGGGGCTTCCCTTGTGGTCCAGTGGGTAAGGACACCACCTTGCAGTGCAAGGGTCGCTGGTTCGATGCCTGGCCTGGGAAGATCCCATGTGCTGCGGAGTGGCTGGACCAATGTGTCCAACTACAAAGCTGGATCTCTAGAGTGCATGCGCCCAGAGTGAGTGCTCTGCAGCAAAAAAGGCCACTGTGATGGGAGGCCCACACAGGCCAAAGAACAAAGATAAATAGATGAAAGATCAATAGAAGTGTCCAAAAATTTTTTTTAAAAAAATGTGTGTATGTATTACCTTTGCAGTAGGAAAATCGATTTATATAGTAATAATTAATCAGGAAAAAAATGTAATGCCTGCAGTCCTGTCCTGAAACTCACAACTTTTTAAAATTAATTTATTTTAAGATAATACAAATCATGGTACACAGTTCAAAAGTTTCAAGAGAAGACAACTGAAAAATAGGCCTGCCTTTATTGCTGGACAAAAATTTATCCCATTTTCTTCTCTTGGAGACAAATGATCATCTCATTTGAGCCATTTCTCCCTGAATGTGCCATGCTCTGAAATCACATGACAGAGCTGACATCTTCCGTTTTTAATACCATCTTTCCCCCTGAACATTCTCATTTCTGTAAATTGTATCCACCTCTGACTTGCCACAGAGTGACTAAGTCCAAATGTGGGGTTTTCTTTTACTTCTCCTTTGTCCTTTTGCCTCATTTGTGTCTTCCAAATTTTCCTATTTCATTGACTTATCCTGCTGCTGTATTTTGCAGAAGACCTTCCTTTCTGTTACACTAGGCTGCTCTCAGCACCCTAGTAGACAGTGAGGTGAACTCCCTGCCCACACAGCCTTCACTGAGAACTGCAAGTGTACACTGCTGAAACAGAATGAGAAGGATGGTAGACACATTCTCTGTCCAGTGCCTTTTTTTCTTTTCTACATGTTGTCCTCAATTGGTTTATGAACTCTCAGAGGGCAGGAATCATTGTGTACTATTGTGGTCTATCTATCTCCTTTAGTGCGTTACATGGCCTATTGTTTGTCAAGAACAGCAGTCCTGTTGTTTGTTTATCATTTGTTTGTCAAATGATGAGATGAACACTGTTTTTTTGTTAGTTTCAGTAATTAAGATGTGAGCATTTTATTTTATTTTATTTTTTAAAAAGATTTATTTATTTATTTGTTTTGGGTAGGGGTCAGGTTGGGGAGGGAGGGGAGCGGGTGGGCCACTTCTATTGGTCTTTCATTTCTCTATTTTCATCTGTCTTGGTTCTTTGGCTCCTGTGGGCCTCCCATCGTGGTGGCCACCATCGTTGCAGAGCTCCGGGCTCGGTAATTGGACACATCAGTCCAGCCGCTCCGCAGCACGTGGGATCCTCCCAGGCCAGGGATCGAACCCGCACCCCATGCACTGCAAGGCGGTGTCCTTACCCACTGGACCACCAGGGGAAGCCCTATTTTATTTTTTTAATTAGTGGAAAATTGCTTTCCAATTTTGTGTTGGTTTTTGCCATTAAACAATGCAAATCAGCCATAATTATATAAAGAGAATATTTATAATTATATAATTATACTATATATACAATAATTATATATATAATTGTATAATATTATATATAGTTATGGAAGATCTCCTAGGGGAGGGCACAGCAACCCACTCCAGTATTCTTGCCAGGAAAATTCCACAGACAGAGGAGACTGGTGGGCTATAGTCCATGAATTCACAAAGAGTCGGACATGACTGAGTGATTTAGCAGCAGCAGCATGCCTTCCCTCCTGAGCCCCCCAGCTCCATCTCTCTAGGTCATCACAGAGCAACAGGCTGGGCTTCTTGTGTTATTTAGCAACTTCAAGATGTAGGCATTTTATTTTTTAAAATATGGACAAAAATACCTGGTGGAGAATATAATGGCAAGAAGATAACTGCTGTATTTATGGTGGCTTATCACCTCTTCTTTTCTTTGAAACCTCTTTCCTTGCTCTGTAATATTGCACCACTGTTTTTTTTTTTTTTAAACATTTATTTATTGATTTATTTGCGGGGGTGGGGGTGGGCCGCTTCTATTGGTCTTTCATTTGTCTTATTTCTCATCCATCTTTGTTCTTTGGCCTGTGTGGGCCTCCCATCGCGGTGGTGTCTGTTGTCACAGAGCACCGGCTCTGGGCGCATGTGCCCCAGAGCTCCGACTTGGTAATTGGACACATCAGTCCAGCCGCTCCGCGGCACGTGGGATCTTCCCAGGCCAGGGATCGAACCAGCACTCCTTGCACTGCAAGGCGGTGTCCTTACCCACTGGACCACCAGGGAAGCCCTGCACTACTGTCTTATCCCATGACCATGCACAACACTACTCCTTCCCTTCTTTATCTCCTCCTTAATACTTACAGTGTACTATATAACTTATTCAGCATGGTTTTATTAAAAGTTTTTGTTTTTTTATTTTTTGCCTCTAAATCATCATTTATTTTTTGTCCACCTTTATTCTTTGGCCTGTGTGGGCCTCCCATTGCAGTGGCCTCTCTCATTGCAGAGCACTGGCTCTGGGTGCTTGCGGTCTAGAGTGCTGGCTCATAATTGAACACACCGACCCAGCCATTTCTCAGCATGTGGGGTCTTCCCGGGCCAGGAATTGAACTGGTGTCCCTTGCACTGCAAGGCAGTCTCTTTACCACCAGGGAAGAGTCTACCTAAGGAAAGTTAGGAAAGCTAACTAAATAAGTTAGGAAAGTTCCTAACTTACTTAGTGTGTGCATTTCCCCCCCCGGTAGAATGTAGACTCTACAAAGGCAGGATTTTTGTCACTCTTGTTGATGGCTGTACTCCCAGTGCCTGGCATGTGGTAAGCTATGTAATATTTGCTGAATGTATAACCCAGAGAGGTACCAATTGTGTGTGTGTTGTCATTAAATTGATTATGGTCACCAATCCCAGATTTCACTCTGTTCTGTTCAGTATTATTTAGTATCAATGCTTTGAGGCCAGAGAGCCCTTCTTTTTAATCTCTCTGCAAAAAATAATATAGTTTGGAGCTGAGTGATTACATGGACAATATAGTTGATGGTATTGGAAAGACATCTTGGGCTCTGCTCTCCAGGGGCTGGCCTGGTCTCCAGACACTCCCCACTTGCATTTTGCTAACCTATTTTCAGTACCTTTTATAAAGGTGATTCATATGCCAATTTGCTCATATGCCACGCTCTTACCACAGAGGATGTCCTTTTTCATGGCATGATTTCTCCTCCTTTTATGGTTAATATCTGGATTCCTTTGCTTAGGAGCTGTCACTCTGATATTAAGGAGGAGGACAGTTGATTGGGTTTGAGTTCGAGCCTTAAATAGCTCATTTAGTCACACAAAGCAAAATTCTGTTTGGTGGCCACATTTTGCCTATCTAGGCAGCCAGCTGCTATGGATATGTGAGTCTCAGGTCCCATCTCTTGTGGGGGCAGTAGAGGGGGCCATGGCGTGAATACAGAACTGGAGCGATGCTGGTTGAAAGGTGACACAGACTTTCTGATAAGGGCTACCTGGCCAGCCTGCCTCAGGAGATGCCTCACTGGGACTGTGGCTGTGAGAGGTGAGCTGGTCATGCCTCTCACTAGTCAGATAATGATCTCTAAAATGGGTTTTGTGTCCTCTGTAAGAACTGGATTCACTAAGATGGTATCAAGAAAACCTCAGGACCTGATAAAGACAAGAAGAGCAACAGTGTACTCTGCTCAGGAATGGAGACTTTTGTCCTGTAGATCTCAAGGAGTCCCAGAAGGCTTGAAGCTTGGCAGAGATGTTTGTTGTAGAATTGCCATCCTTGCAGTGGTTTTGAGCTGAACTGCCAAGGAATGGGAAGTGGGTGCTGGGAGGCAAGGAAGTTGTCCAAAAAGCAGCTTATGTGAGAAGAATTGTTGCTACTTGTGCAGAACTCATTAACTACTTTGCGCATGAATAAGATTAGGATGATGTAAAAGTAGGTGGCCTCATGGAGACAGGGAATGGAGGTGAGAAGTGACGTTTATAGGGAGGAGTGAGAATTACCTCTCAGACCTGTTAAATTAGAGGTGCTAAGGAAATGTCCAGCAAAAATTTGGATATAAGGTTCTGGAGCATGGGGGAGAAGACTGTCTTGGAACTACAGTTGTTAGAATCACTGCTTTGATGCTTCAAGTTGGGTATGTACACGTGTGCTCCATCACTTGAGTCATGCCTGTCTCTTTGCAACCCTATGGACTGTAGCCCATCAGACTTCTCTGTCCATGGGGTTCTCTAGGCAAGAATACTAGAGTGGGTTTCCATGCACTCCTCCAGGGGATCTTCCTCACCCAGGGATTGCACCTGTGCCTCTTACGTCTCCTGTATTGGCAGGTGAGTTCTTTACCACTAGCACCACCTGGGTGGATGACATTTTTTTCATTTTTTATTATGGAAAATTTCAAACATGTAAATGTGGAAACAGTAAATCACAATGTAACAAAAAATTATGATAGTGTGATTTATAATAAGAAGTGTATATTTGGTTTCCTTGTTCCTGGCACTGAGCTCCTAAAAGTCTTGGAATTTCCTAAGTAATAAGAGCTAGAATGGCATCTTGCTATTTTTAACGGGACCCTTTCAACCACATCTCAGTTTATGCTAATGAGGTGACTTTTGGAAAGTATCTCTCATTTGAGGCTAGTTCCCAAGAAAACCAACAGGTGATTATAGAGTTGGGACTTTCAGTCCCACCCCCTTGACATCTGTTGGGAAGGGGCCTGAGTTCAATTCCAATGGCCAGTGATTTCATCCATGAGTATGAAATGAAGCCTCCATTAAAACCCCAAAAGGACGGGTTGGTTGTAAATGAAGGGTAGAAGGCATCATGCTTGGCAGAGATGTTTGTTGTAGAATTGCCATCCTTGCAGTGGTTTTGAGCTGAACTGCCAAGGAATGGGAAGTGGGTGCTGGGAGGCAAGGAAGTTGTCCAAAAAGCAGCTTATGTGAGAAGAATTGTTGCTACTTGTGCAGAACTCATTAACTACTTTGCGCATGAATAAGATTAGGATGATGTAAAAGTAGGTGGCCTCATGGAGACAGGGAATGGAGGTGAGAAGTGACGTTTATAGGGAGGAGTGAGAATTACCTCTCAGACCTGTTAAATTAGAGGTGCTAAGGAAATGTCCAGCAAAAATTTGGATATAAGGTTCTGGAGCATGGGGGAGAAGACTGTCTTGGAACTACAGTTGTTAGAATCACTGCTTTGATGCTTCAAGTTGGGTATGTACACGTGTGCTCCATCACTTGAGTCATGCCTGTCTCTTTGCAACCCTATGGACTGTAGCCCATCAGACTTCTCTGTCCATGGGGTTCTCTAGGCAAGAATACTAGAGTGGGTTTCCATGCACTCCTCCAGGGGATCTTCCTCACCCAGGGATTGCACCTGTGCCTCTTACGTCTCCTGTATTGGCAGGTGAGTTCTTTACCACTAGCACCACCTGGGTGGATGACATTTTTCTTTTTCATTTTTTATTATGGAAAATTTCAAACATGTAAATGTGGAAACAGTAAATCACAATGTAACAAAAAATTATGATAGTGTGATTTATAATAAGAAGTGTATATTTGGTTTCCTTGTTCCTGGCACTGAGCTCCTAAAAGTCTTGGAATTTCCTAAGTAATAAGAGCTAGAATGGCATCTTGCTATTTTTAACGGGACCCTTTCAACCACATCTCAGTTTATGCTAATGAGGTGACTTTTGGAAAGTATCTCTCATTTGAGGCTAGTTCCCAAGAAAACCAACAGGTGATTATAGAGTTGGGACTTTCAGTCCCACCCCCTTGACATCTGTTGGGAAGGGGCCTGAGTTCAATTCCAATGGCCAGTGATTTCATCCATGAGTATGAAATGAAGCCTCCATTAAAACCCCAAAAGGACGTGGTTGTAGAACTTCTGGGTTGGTGAACATGTGAAGGTGCTAGAAGGCATCATGCTCAGAGAGGGTGTGGAAGCTCTGCACTCCTTCCCACATACCTTGCCCTAATTAGGCATCTCTTCCAGATAACTATTTCTGAGCTATATCCTTTTATGATGAGCCAGTAACTTAGTAAGTAAAATGTTTCTCTGAGTTCTGTGAGTCTCTCTTGCAGATTATTCAAACCCAAAGATGACATTGTGGGGACCGTTGATCTATGGCCAGTTGGTCAGAAGCACCGGTGGATAGCTTGGACTTATGATTGGCATCTGAGTGGGGTCGAGGGCATATTGTGGGACTGAGCCCTTAACCTGTGGGACCTGATACTGTTTCTGGGTAGAGTGTCACAATTGAGTTGAGTTATAGGACACACAGCTGGTATTGGAGAATTGCGTGGTGGTGTGCAAAACACACAGACAGAAGTATAATAAATGAAGCCTTATGTACCTGTTACCCAGTGTTGTTAATTACCAGCACACAGTCAATTGTGTTTTATCTGTATGCCCCCATGGCTACCCCTCCCCATGTCATTGACACAAAAATCCATTTTTTTTTAAGGAGTAATTCTCTTTCTCTTTTTAAAAATATTTTCCCCATCATGCTTCTTATATTTTTGTATTTATTTTCATCCATGTTTTATTCTTTGGCCTTTGTGGGCCTCCCATCGCAGTAGCCTCTCTTGCTGCAGAGCACCAGCTCTGAGCACATGCGCTCCAGAGTGCTGCTTGCAATTGGACACACCAGTCCAGCTGCTCTGCAGCACTTGGGATCCTCCTGGGCCAGGGATCGAACTGGTGCCCCTTGTACTGCAAGGTGGACTCTCCACCCACTGGACCACCAGGGAAGCCCAACATTCCAATTTTTATCTTAAATACTTTTGTATCCATCTCTAAAAGATAACGAATCTTTAAAAGAAAAACAACACAGCTATACTACAAAATCATCCTTCAAAAATAACAATAACTTCATAATATTTGCTAGATATCCAGTGAGTTCATATTTCCCGAATTGACTCTTTTATTTCAGTTTGATTTAAGATGCAAGCAAGGTCCCTACAACAACATTTAGTTGATTCGTATTTCTAGTTCCTTGTTTTACTGTTGTTTAGTTGCTAAGTCATGTCTGATTCTTTGTGACCCCATGGATTGCAGCACACCAAGTTCCTCTGTCCTTGGTTATTCTAGAATTTGCTCAAACTCATGTCCATTGAGTCAGTGATGCCATCCAACCATTTCATCCTCTGTCGCCGCCTTCTCCTCCTTCCCTCAATCTTTCCTGGCATCAAGGTCTTTTCCAAAGAGTTGTCTCTTCGCATCAGGTAGCCAAAGTATTGGAGCTTCAGCTTCAGCATCGTCTTTCCAATGAATGTTCAGGGTTGATTTCCTTCAGCATTGGCTGGTTTGATCTCCTTGCAGTCCAGGGGACTGTCAAGAATCTTCTCCAGAACCACAGAAAAATTTGAAAGCATCTATTCTTCATTCCTAAGTCTGTGTGAATCTGTAGGTTTTCAGAGCATCCTGGGTCCTACTTCTGTGAACCCTAATGATAGCCAGCTCTTGAACACAAGAGGTGGAGGCATATGGGATCTATAGGGATCTTCTTAATTGGAGGAATGATTTTGATATATTTCCCCTGAGAGGCATGGTGTTTTTAGGAAAGTTTGATGAAGTTCTTATACTTGTAGCCTCTCTCACCAGCAGTAAATCCTCTGTAGTGCTGCTGGGGTATCTTCCAAAAGCCAGGCCTGGTCATCCCCCTGCTTAGCCCAGAAGTGTCTGTACCCTTTGGGGCTAAAGTCTGCTCTTGTAAGTTTGGCTTAAGGGCATGGCTCACCATCTTCCTCACCCTTTGATGCTCAATCTCCACCTTCCACCCTCTCCCCAGCCTTGTCACTCTAGTCATTGTTTACTTTCCCACCTCATGCCTCTGAAATAATAGTTCACACCCCTCTTCTTTCATCAGTAGAAGTCTGACTCATTTTGAAAGGCCCAACTGAGAAGTCACCTTCTGTGAAGTTTGCCTCAACTATTTTTTCACCTGAACGAATTATTCATTCTGTTCTTCACTGTGCCACCTTTTTATGCCTCTGTTTTGTGGTGCTTGTTACGACTTGATTGACTTCATTGTTAACTATGTGTTTCTGAGTGTGGTCTAGTGTGTGTGTGTGTGTGCGCGCGCGCGCGTGCGCATGTGCACGCACTGTTGAGAGGGTGCTGAATGGGAGGTGCTATGTCCAAACCAGCTCAAAATCTCCTTAGTAGCCAACCTAGAGGCTTTCCCTCTTGGAGTGCAGAGTGTATATCTACTTGGTACTACCTCTCAAAAGAATGAACAGCAGATTTTCTATCAGAGCTTCTCCACTCTGTGTTTTGTTTTAAAATAATTTTTATCAAGTAGGCTGTTAAATATGATATAGTTTTTAGCTGGACTAAAATAAACCATGTGAGTAATTACACTTATTCTTCCCACATAAACACATGAAGCATTTCTGGGTATATGATGTGAAGTGTTTCTGGTTGTGTCATTAGCGTTGACTCTGGTTGTTGACTTGGGATACTTCACAGACACAAATTTCATGACTCAAGAAATTTCAACAAAAATACAGAAACTCTAATCTTTCTAGACACTGTTTCATTGCCTGTGAAACCCCAGGCATGAACCAAAAGGGAAAAGGGAATTATCTTCATAATTTAGGGAACTGATTCTTCTCAATGTGTATAATCTGTCAACATTATTTGTAGTCAAGTTATAGTTTTTGATTTTCATTATCTCATTATTTTGGCAAACATTTATTGAGTGATAAACACATTCCAGACTTTCTGAGGAGGGGGACAGAGTTTATTTAGCCATGACTCTTTGAAGGAGACATGTAGGCCTTTTATTATAATGTGTGATCCATTCCATGATGTCCATTGTAATAAGTGAGCAGCAGTCACAGGGTCTGGGCAGAGCTGAGGGTTGTAAATACTATTTTCAATTCTTAGTCCAGGTTCTATTAACAAAGAAAAAGTCCGGTGTATTTGGTAAAGAACTAAACAAAATTTCGAGAAAGTAAGAATAGTCACTGAAACTACAAACCCGGTAGGGAGGGTAAAGAACTGAAGAGAGACTTGGTAAGCTAGATGATGTATCTGAAGCATTTTCCTGGAAGGAACATGGAGAGGCAGAAGGAAAGGGAACCCATAAGCTGAAATACCAGACAGCAGTCAGACCACGTGAACCAGAGCCACATGTCAGTAGGGATTATGCTTACAAGCAGATTTGGGGGTGAAAAAGCAAGTTACAGAATAACTCATACCATACATAATTCAAAGGCATGCAAACTTAAACAATATATATCTGCAGTTTAAACTCTAAGGGCATACTAAACACCAATTTGAGGTTAGTGGTTTCCAGGCAGTGGAGTGGGAGGAAGTAGGGGGCTTGACTGGTAAGGGTACAAAGAGTTCTTAGCTCTCTTGGTAAATATTGTTGATTAAGCTGAGTGGAAGCCATGTAGATGACCAGCAGACCATTCTTGTCCTGATAAATTCTTGTGAAGCATATTAAACATTTGAAATACTCTGTATAACTCAACAGATAAAATGGAACAAACACCTGTATTTACTGTCTAGAAAATTACCAGTACCTTTGCACCCCTTGATACTTCACAGACACAAATTTCATGACTCAAGAAATTTCAACAAAAATACAGAAACTCTAATCTTTCTAGACACTGTTTCATTGCCTGTGAAACCCCAGGCATGAACCAAAAGGGAAAAGGGAATTATCTTCATAATTTAGGGAACTGATTCTTCTCAATGTGTATAATCTGTCAACATTATTTGTAGTCAAGTTATAGTTTTTGATTTTCATTATCTCATTATTTTGGCAAACATTTATTGAGTGATAAACACATTCCAGACTTTCTGAGGAGGGGGACAGAGTTTATTTAGCCATGACTCTTTGAAGGAGACATGTAGGCCTTTTATTATAATGTGTGATCCATTCCATGATGTCCATTGTAATAAGTGAGCAGCAGTCACAGGGTCTGGGCAGAGCTGAGGGTTGTAAATACTATTTTCAATTCTTAGTCCAGGTTCTATTAACAAAGAAAAAGTCCGGTGTATTTGGTAAAGAACTAAACAAAATTTCGAGAAAGTAAGAATAGTCACTGAAACTACAAACCCGGTAGGGAGGGTAAAGAACTGAAGAGAGACTTGGTAAGCTAGATGATGTATCTGAAGCATTTTCCTGGAAGGAACATGGAGAGGCAGAAGGAAAGGGAACCCATAAGCTGAAATACCAGACAGCAGTCAGACCACGTGAACCAGAGCCACATGTCAGTAGGGATTATGCTTACAAGCAGATTTGGGGGTGAAAAAGCAAGTTACAGAATAACTCATACCATACATAATTCAAAGGCATGCAAACTTAAACAATATATATCTGCAGTTTAAACTCTAAGGGCATACTAAACACCAATTTGAGGTTAGTGGTTTCCAGGCAGTGGAGTGGGAGGAAGTAGGGGGCTTGACTGGTAAGGGTACAAAGAGTTCTTAGCTCTCTTGGTAAATATTGTTGATTAAGCTGAGTGGAAGCCATGTAGATGACCAGCAGACCATTCTTGTCCTGATAAATTCTTGTGAAGCATATTAAACATTTGAAATACTCTGTATAACTCAACAGATAAAAATGGAACAAACACCTGTATTTACTGTCTAGAAAATTACCAGTACCTTTGCACCCCCTTGTATATTCCTTCCCAATGATGTTATTCTTTATTCCTTATATATACTATACCTTTACCTCTAGGTATCTGATATAATTGATGCTGAAATTTTTAAAAAGATGCCCTATAGTCTTCTTTATAGTTATCATACCAGTGTATTAATTAATCAACTTGAACTTAAGTGTTTGTCCCCCTTTTTTGAATCGTATTGGTCGTCTAAAGAAAAAATTATGTATTGTGTGCCTATGACTGAATTTCAAAATACATTTTCAGCATCTTCCCAAGTGTGTGGCGTTTTAAAAGCATGAATGAAAATTAAACTTGGATCTGGTCCTATCAGGTTTGATCAGGGAGAACAGAAGTATGGTAATTTCTTGGTTAGTGCCATAGGATAATACTTTCTACAAAAGTAGGACTTCATGTCGAAAAGTCAATATGGTGAGTCTCCATTGGAAGATAGAAGAAACTCATTGTGATGATGGTATGGGAAAGGCAAAACAATGAGCAGGAAACATGTCTGGAGCAGTGTTTATGGACCCTGTGTTACTATTAGCATTGGGATCTTCTAACCTGGGAAGGAAACATTTCCTAGTGGGAGGTGGGATGTGAGTTAGCCATAGATATGGTCCAGAGAAGACACTTGCAGTTTCTCAAGATAGTGCATTAGTCTGCTTGGGTTGCTATGACAAAATGCCACAGACTGGGTGGCTTAATAGAAATTTATCTTCTCACAGGCTCAAGGCCTGTGATCCAGGTGCCAGCAGGGTTGGGTTCTGATGAGGCCTTTCTTCCTGGCTAGTGAATAAACTACCTTTTCACTGTGTGCTCACTTGGCCCTTCCTCTGTGTATGTGCACACAGAGAGATCTCTCTTCCTTTTCTTTCTTTGTTTTTAATATGATTTATTTTTCATTGAAAAATAAATTGCTTTTATGTATTGTTTGTTTCTATCAAACATCAGCATGAATCAACCATAGGTTTACTGATGTCCCCTCCCACTTGAACATCCCTCCCACCTTCTTCCTTTTCTTATAAGGCCACTAATTCTGTTGGATTAACATCCTACCCTTATGATCTCGTCTAACCTTAATTACCTTCTAAAAGCTCAGTCTCCCAATACAGTCACTTTGAGGGTTGGGGCTTTAGCATATGTTGTTTGAGTGGACACAGTGAGTCCATTGCACATAGTTTATCTTGGTTAATTGTTGTTGTTGTTGTTGTTCATTTGCTAAGTCATGTCCAACTACTTGTAACTCCATGAACTGCAGCATGCCAGGCTTCCCTGTCCTTCACTTTTTCTTGGAACTTGCTTAAACTCATGTCTATTGAGTCAGTGATGCTATCTAAACGTCTCATCCTCTGCAACCCCTTCTCCTCATACCCTCAGTCTTTGACAGCATCAGGGTCTTTTCCAACAAGTTATATCTTCAAATCAGGTGGCCAAAGTATTGAAGCTTCAACATTAGTCCTTCCAATGACTATTCAGGGTTGATTTCCTTTAGGATTGACTGGTTTGATCTCCTTGCTGTCCAAGGGACTCTCAAGGGTCTTTTCCAGCACCACTATTCAAAAGCATCAATTCTTTGGCACTCAGCCTTCTTTATGGTCCAACTCTACAGCCATATATAAGTACTGGAAAAAGCATAACATGACTATACAGACCTAGTCTTTTAATTCAGGTGAATTCTTAAATAGGTTTTTTAAAAGAAGTATGCCATCAAAAATTAAAAGTGAGGTAAATCTGTAAAAGCTCTATTTTGCTCATGTGCTCTCAAAACCCTCCCTTGTCACTTGTATATATCTCTTTATTGCCATTTGTTTCAGTTTAAGACTCAATCATTCCTTACTAATTGGAATAACTAGAGCACCAGATATAGTTGCTATCGTGTGTTCCAGTTTCATGGCTCTCTAAGATGTCTGTGATTAGTGCATTTGTTTATTTGTGGAGTTGTTTGAATTCAGGGCTTCTAGGAAGTAGATTCTGTAATCTGCCTCAAAATCATTGGAGGTGTTTTAACCTGTGAGAGTACTTGTATTTATCAATTTGGGCCAGATTATAAAGGTGGACCTCCTTGAATTTAATGGCAGGTAAAAGGATGAAAATATGAAGCTGCTTCCTTCAGGGTCAGAACTAAAGTCTTGAAATGGGAATGCATTACAGTATGCTTGCATGGAGAATCCCATGGACAGAGGAGACTGGCAAGCTACAATCTGTGGGGTGGCAAGAGTCAGGGTCAATTTAGCAACTAAACCACCACCACAACCACCTTGTTAACACATGGCTGCTGCCTAACATCTCCATAGTCTATTGTTATGTATTGAGTAGTTGTAGTGGTCAGATTTCAAGGTTGGGTGGTGAGTAATCATTGAGCAATGCTTTCAGGAAAATTAACCCTGGGGATGAGGAACACGTACTTAAATGGTAGTCCCACTGCAGTGCAATAATTGTTCTGATAACTTGTTCATGATCAGAGATTTGTTTTGGAAATGCATGATGAGATGGGTTGCCATGCATGATTGTGTGTGTGGTTTCCTGAACCATTCTAGGAAGCCTCTTTGATATTGATATCTGTGAGGGCAACCCTGTTTGTGGAGAATCCAACCCAATCCTGAGGTATCAGAAAGGGCTTCCCTGCCTGGAAGAAGTGATATCTACATTGTGACTTGAGGGGTGAGTAGGAGTTAACCTGGTGAAGATGGTTATGGAGCAGAGAGAGGGAAGAGAGTTGCAGGCAGAGGTTCAGAGGAAAGATCAGTTAATTTATTTCAAAAGGTAGCTGATGTTTAGCTGAATGTCTTGTCCTGGACCTTTAAAGAGTGATGAATGGGTCAGGAAAATGTGTGATAAACTGCTGTAGTAACACTTGTAATCCTTTGGCAGTTGACTTAAATTTGACTAGTGTGTTTTAATTAAATGGGGAGTGCACAAAACAGCAATGAAAGTGTGTTGAGTGATGACTCAGCCACAGGTCTGCTGTCCTTGATTTTGGGAAATGTCAGCGTATGAGGCAGAATCAAATAAATATTCATAGGTCTGACCTACAGTCCTTAGACCTAATCCAGGAATCTGCTGGCCTCCTGTTATCTTCTTAAATGTCTGTGAATTTTATTTTAAAGGCATTGTAAAGAAAATATGATTAAGAATTTGAGGTGTCAGCCATATTGCTTGGGATCTGAGGGGCCGAATTAATGATATTCTCTCTGCAATAAAAATTTGGAACCAGTTGGAAGATAAAGGAGCCAGGTGGGTAGAGCTTGGAGAGGTGGTTTAGGTGTGGCAAAATGGCTTCCTAAATTACCTGTAGCCCTGGATTAGACAGAGATAATCCCTCCAGGTTCTGAAGGTGTTGAGCCAACAGAGGCCCCACCTAGAATGTAGTGTAATCAGTTTAGACTTGGGTACCATGTTGGACTCATCTAGTTAAAAGTTCAGTCATTGAGACCAAATCTGCCTCCTTGGTTCCTAATTTTCAATGAAAACTTTGCCCACTCTTCCATTATATACTAGAATAGGTATCTCCATTTTGTAAAGACTATCAGAAGCTATGTGATATCTGGTCATCGATATAGAAATGTTGTGCAGCACAGCAATGATGGGAAGGTGTTCCTGGCATCCCAAGAACTTCATGGGACAATATAGTGATTTTTTCCCCCAAGTAGATATATAAGGCCTAACATCATTTTCTTTCTCTTGTTCTTAACTGTGATATTCCACATTTGGGGAAACTACTTAGAACTGATGTATACTTTGAACCACACAAACCTGTTCCATATTGGTTTTAACCAGATTTTTGGAATTGCAGCTGTTAAAAAAGAGGGGCATTGAACTAGAGGTTGAACTCTTAGCTGATGGGCCTAATTTTCATTATTTTAGTGTCTCGTGTACTGAAGGAAGCAAGACAGAATATTTGTCTCGAAGGGCTACAAACTCAGTTTATTTCTTGAGTCAAAGTCAACCTCTATCAGAGTAGCATGACTCCCAGGTCAGCTAATTGGCTATTCATAGATTTTCTATTGTTTTGTCAAGAGTTATCAGATTCAGAGCAACTAGAACTCTCATACATTGCTTGGAGGGTGGGTGGATTGTTGAAAGTATGGTATAGAAACTCTGGGAAATGATTTGACCAGTTCTTATAAAGTTAAACATACACTGCCCATTGACTGAGAATCTGCTGGCCTCCTGTTATCTTCTTAAATGTCTGTGAATTTTATTTTAAAGGCATTGTAAAGAAAATATGATTAAGAATTTGAGGTGTCAGCCATATTGCTTGGGATCTGAGGGGCCGAATTAATGATATTCTCTCTGCAATAAAAATTTGGAACCAGTTGGAAGATAAAGGAGCCAGGTGGGTAGAGCTTGGAGAGGTGGTTTAGGTGTGGCAAAATGGCTTCCTAAATTACCTGTAGCCCTGGATTAGACAGAGATAATCCCTCCAGGTTCTGAAGGTGTTGAGCCAACAGAGGCCCCACCTAGAATGTAGTGTAATCAGTTTAGACTTGGGTACCATGTTGGACTCATCTAGTTAAAAGTTCAGTCATTGAGACCAAATCTGCCTCCTTGGTTCCTAATTTTCAATGAAAACTTTGCCCACTCTTCCATTATATACTAGAATAGGTATCTCCATTTTGTAAAGACTATCAGAAGCTATGTGATATCTGGTCATCGATATAGAAATGTTGTGCAGCACAGCAATGATGGGAAGGTGTTCCTGGCATCCCAAGAACTTCATGGGACAATATAGTGATTTTTTCCCCCAAGTAGATATATAAGGCCTAACATCATTTTCTTTCTCTTGTTCTTAACTGTGATATTCCACATTTGGGGAAACTACTTAGAACTGATGTATACTTTGAACCACACAAACCTGTTCCATATTGGTTTTAACCAGATTTTTGGAATTGCAGCTGTTAAAAAAGAGGGGCATTGAACTAGAGGTTGAACTCTTAGCTGATGGGCCTAATTTTCATTATTTTAGTGTCTCGTGTACTGAAGGAAGCAAGACAGAATATTTGTCTCGAAGGGCTACAAACTCAGTTTATTTCTTGAGTCAAAGTCAACCTCTATCAGAGTAGCATGACTCCCAGGTCAGCTAATTGGCTATTCATAGATTTTCTATTGTTTTGTCAAGAGTTATCAGATTCAGAGCAACTAGAACTCTCATACATTGCTTGGAGGGTGGGTGGATTGTTGAAAGTATGGTATAGAAACTCTGGGAAATGATTTGACCAGTTCTTATAAAGTTAAACATACACTGCCCATTGACTGAGCAATCCTGTTCTGGATATTTGCCCTAGAGATGTGAAAACATGTCCACATAAAACCGTGTTCACAGATGTTCGTCTCAGCCTTCTTAGAGATAGCTAAAAACTATAAACAAACCAGATGTCCCTCAACAGGTTTGGTTCAGTTCAGTTCAGTTGCTCAGTCGTGTTTGACTCTTTGCAACTCCATGAACTGCAGCTTCCCTGTCCTTCCCCATCTCCTGGAGCTTGCTCAAGTTCATGTCCATTGACTCAGTGATGCCATTCAACTATCTTGTCCTCTGTTGTCCCCTTCTCCTTTGGCCTTCTATTTTTCCCAGTATCAGGGTCTTTGCCAATGAGTCGTCTCTTCAAATCAGGTGGCCAAAATATTGGAGCTTCAGCATCAGTCCTTCCAATGAATATTCAGAGTTGATTTCCTTTAGCATTGACTGGTTTGACCTCCTTGCTCTCCAAGGGACTATCAAGAGTCTTCTCCACAGTTCAAAGGCATCAAGTCTTTGGTACTCAGCCTTTTTCATTGTCCAGTTCTCACATCTGTACATGACTACTGGGAAAACCATAGCTTTGACTATATGGACTTTTGTCAGTGAATAAATAAACTGTAGTGTATTCACACAATGGAATACTACTCAACAGTAAAAAGGAATGAAGAGACATGTTTGACTGAGCAAGAGAAGTCAGTCTCAAAAGGTTGCATACTTTATGACTCTAACATTGAAAAGACGAAATAGGAAACAAATCAGTGATTCTTGGTTTTATAGTAGGGTGGAGGTGTAACTGTCAAGGAATATAGTACAAGGAAGTTTCACATGAACCTATGGTGTATTGTATACAGAAGTAGAAATACAATGTTGTCCAGTGGTTTGAAAAGTCTTTAGTACTGTGCTTTTCCAGTTCTGTGGCCACTGCTGGATCTTACAGATTTACCAACAGATTGAGTGCAACAATTTGATAACATCATTTTTTAGGATTTTGAGTAGTTCTGCTGGAATTCCATCACACCCACTAGCTTTATTGACAGCAGTGCTTCCTAAGGTCTACTTGACTTCATGGATCACAACTTTGTCATGGCAAAGGGGCTTGCATAACTCAGTGAAGCTATGAGCTATGCCATAGGGCCACCCAAGATGTATAGGTCACAGTGGAGAGAGTTTTGATGAAATGTGGTCCACTGAACGAAGGAATGGCAAACCACCCCTATTATACTTGCTGTGAGAACCTTATGAACTGTATTAAAAAAGACAAAAGAAAAAACAATGTTACCTCAAAAAAACCACCCCATTAAATATTCCCTGTCCTTCCCCATCTCCTGGAGCTTGCTCAAGTTCATGTCCATTGACTCAGTGATGCCATTCAACTATCTTGTCCTCTGTTGTCCCCTTCTCCTTTGGCCTTCTATTTTTCCCAGTATCAGGGTCTTTGCCAATGAGTCGTCTCTTCAAATCAGGTGGCCAAAATATTGGAGCTTCAGCATCAGTCCTTCCAATGAATATTCAGAGTTGATTTCCTTTAGCATTGACTGGTTTGACCTCCTTGCTCTCCAAGGGACTATCAAGAGTCTTCTCCACAGTTCAAAGGCATCAAGTCTTTGGTACTCAGCCTTTTTCATTGTCCAGTTCTCACATCTGTACATGACTACTGGGAAAACCATAGCTTTGACTATATGGACTTTTGTCAGTGAATAAATAAACTGTAGTGTATTCACACAATGGAATACTACTCAACAGTAAAAAGGAATGAAGAGACATGTTTGACTGAGCAAGAGAAGTCAGTCTCAAAAGGTTGCATACTTTATGACTCTAACATTGAAAAGACGAAATAGGAAACAAATCAGTGATTCTTGGTTTTATAGTAGGGTGGAGGTGTAACTGTCAAGGAATATAGTACAAGGAAGTTTCACATGAACCTATGGTGTATTGTATACAGAAGTAGAAATACAATGTTGTCCAGTGGTTTGAAAAGTCTTTAGTACTGTGCTTTTCCAGTTCTGTGGCCACTGCTGGATCTTACAGATTTACCAACAGATTGAGTGCAACAATTTGATAACATCATTTTTTAGGATTTTGAGTAGTTCTGCTGGAATTCCATCACACCCACTAGCTTTATTGACAGCAGTGCTTCCTAAGGTCTACTTGACTTCATGGATCACAACTTTGTCATGGCAAAGGGGCTTGCATAACTCAGTGAAGCTATGAGCTATGCCATAGGGCCACCCAAGATGTATAGGTCACAGTGGAGAGAGTTTTGATGAAATGTGGTCCACTGAACGAAGGAATGGCAAACCACCCCTATTATACTTGCTGTGAGAACCTTATGAACTGTATTAAAAAAGACAAAAGAAAAAACAATGTTACCTCAATAAAATTTAAAAATTCACAGAAGCATATACCCAAAGGGAAAAGTCCATTTTATTATTAAGACAATTTATAAAGTAAGAAAAATTTTAGAAGACAGTATCAAGAAATTTTAAAAAAAGAAAGAAAAGAAAAAACAGTCCAGAGACTGGAAGAAGACATTTTCAAATCATGTATTCAGTAAGAAACTTGTATCTGAATACATCAAGATCTCTTACAATTCAACAAGATGGTCTAAAAATTTAAATTAATGGAGCTTTCACCAAAGAGGATATACAAATGACCTATAAACACATAAAAATATGCTTGACATCGTTAGGCATTAGGGAAATCCAAATTCAAACCACAGTGAGATACTATTTAACACTCTCTTAGATACAATCAAAAGACAATAAAAAGAGTTGTAGAGCATGTTAACACACTATAACTCATATCTTGCTGGTGTGGATGTAAATTGCATAAAATGGTATATAATTCCCCGAATGAAAACAGTTCAATAGTTTCTTAAAGCAGTAATGTAGATTTACAATATGACACAGTGGTTCTACTCCTAGGTTTCTGCCCTGGAGAAATGAAAACATACATCTATACAGATATGCACGCAAACATTTATAGCATTATTCAGAATAGCAGAAAAGTGGAACCAATACAGATGTTCATCAGCTGATGAATAGATAAACAAAATATGGTATATCCATACAGTGGAATACTACTCAACAATAAAAAGTAATGAAGTGCTAATACCTTCCTTCCACATGGGTGAGCCCTGAAAAGATTATGCTGAGAGAAAGAAGCCAGACACAAAGGACTACAGACTTACTGTATAACTCCATTTACATGAAATGTCCAGAAAAGGCAAAGCTATAGAGACAGAAAATAGATCAGTAGTTGCATGGGGCTGGGAGTGGAAACAGAGTGACTGCAAAGGAAATGTTCCAAATTAGACTGTGATAATTGCACAATTGATGCCTTTGGACTGTGGTGCTGGAGAAGACTCTTCAGAGTTCCTTGGACTGCAAGGAGATCAAACCAGTCAATCTTAAAGGAAATCATCCCTGAATATTCATTGGAAGGACTGATGCTGAAGCTCCAATACTTTGGCCACCTGATGTGAAGAGACAACTCGTTGGAAAAGACCCTGATGCTGGGAAGGATAGAAGGCAGAAGGAGAAGGTGATGGCAGAGGATGAGATGGTTGGATGGCATTACTGAGTCATGAGGGGGGACATGAACTTGAGTAAGCTCCAGGAGATGGGGAAGGACAGGGAAGCCTGGTGTGCTTCAGTCCATGGGGTCATAAATGATCAGACACAAATGAGCATCTGAACTGAATTGCACGACCCTGTGAATATAATAAAATCATTGAATTGCACACATAAAATGAGGAATATTTTGATATATAAATTGCACTTCAATGAAATTGTCTTCTAAAAGTGTTTCACTACTTATTCAAAACCAGTAATAAAAATATTTTAAATGAATTCTCCTTCAAACGAATACATCAATGAATAGCACAGCTGCGTAAGTAGTAGAACAAGTAGCAAAGGATATTGAAAAGACTGTAATGTACATTCTCCAAACCAGGGTCACTTAAATAGCTCCCAACCCGAAAAATCATCGTCACTGCTGGAACTCATGGCATTCTCTTTATTTACTCAGTTAGAAATAGTAATCACTCTCTTCAAACACTGTATAATGGCGTGTGGAATAGGGCATTTTCTTTTCTCAGAATTTCAGATGAAGCTTTAGCACATAGAACAACCTCTAAGTGCTGTTAAAATCCCTATAGCAGTGACCAAACCGTACTGACGATTGTCTGCTCCTGGCAGCTCATGTAAGGGGAGGTGGAGTCTCCTTAGAGAACAGGGCATCCATGCACCTGTTCCCAACTCCTTAACAAAGGCTTATTAATAGAGACATTTACATACTGCAGCAGGTGGATAGTTGTCTAGAATTACAGCTGAATGTCGATTGGTTCAACTGTCTTCTCAACAACCTCTGTCACAGAATGGGGGTTAGTTTCTTTTATAGCCTCATAGGATTTTCGAACCATGCTTTGTCTATAATTAAGTTCCTTCCTCATACCACCAATGGGAACATGCACAAATTGTATTGTATATAGGGTTCTTTTTTGGTTAGATGTTGCTTTTAAACTTTGGAAAAGTTGGCCATTATATACCATCAGCAGAGTAACAAATACAGAAGTTTTTTCATACTGAAAAGTGGAAATAGTCTTGAATTTTTTCTGCTGAAAAAGTTTTGAATTTTTGCACCTTTAGAGTTCATCATGCTGCTTTAAGCTCCATCAGATGTCAAAGGAATTTCATCTGTATTTGCTTTCTGTTGAAGTTCAGAACTAAATTCTTTCTTAGCATTAGTCATATACCTGTGAAATCAGCAAGTCTCTTTTCATCAGCTGACATGTGCTGTTTTGCTGGCCCACACAGTAGATTACTGCTCTTTGTAATCTGGAACATTATGATGTTGATCCAGTAAAGTCATTAATGCCTCTGTTGCTTTCTGTCTTTTTTTTGGGGGGGGGAGGTGGTGGTGGTGGATATTGAACTTTCTAAGCTTTGAAAAATATCTAATGTCAAATTCTACTTCCTTGTAGTTATGATCTCTTTATAGTTCCCTGCCATTGAGTATCTTCCATGTCTAGAAGATGGAAATATACCCTTCATGGGTTTTGTAAGTCTTTATTATATTCTCACTAAGCTACCCCTCTACACTCCTAATACTTCTAATGTCTTATTCTTACTTAAAGTAGAAGGTGCCGCATGTGAACTTAATGTAGCAGTGACTCTCCTTTTGTGCCATGGAATACAGTGGTAATAAATATGAATCTAGATGTTTGAGGAATTATTCACACTCTTCAATTAGTGGACTTGTTGTTGCCATGTTTTAACACAAGGGGGCAGCAACATTGCCCTTGCTGTCTCCATCACATCTTTAACCTGGGCACCTTGGGCAAAATTTTAAGTATATAAACAATATTCATCCTCTAATAACGCTTCTAGGTACAGTGGTGATAATTACTGAGAGAGACTTTGAGGGCATTTCCTGTAGTGGAGAAATGTGTCTGCAAATGTAGAGCTCCTGTAAGGAAAAATCTCCTATTGCCCTTCTGCTCTTAGTGCTCTCTCTCAGCAGATATTTCTGTGACCACGTGTATGGGAGTTTTCTCACACCAAGCAATTCTCCAACTCTCTAGTGGATACTGACTATCCCACAGTTCAACTCAATTCTGACATTATTTGCCTGAACGTAGTAGCGTCAAATCCCACAAGCCTCACAAGACCTCTGCCCCCTCACCTCAGAGGTTCGTCCTAAGTCCAACATCTGACCAACTGGCTATAAATCAGAGGTTCCCAGGTTTCCCTCCTTGGCTTTGACCGTTTGCTAGAATAGCTCAAAGAACTTAGGAAACCTGTTTCCTTACTGTATTACTGGTTTATTATAAAAGGAAGAGCCAAATGGGAGAGATGTATGAGGCATGGTATGTGGGAAGGAGCACAGAGCTTCCATGCTGTCTTGGGGTGAGCTACCCTTCTCTGCCCACCATGTGTTCATCAACCCAGAAGCTCTCTGAACCTGGGTACTTGGAAGCTTTTTATAGAGGTTTCATTACATAGGTATAATTAACTAAGTCATTGGTCATTAGGGATCAGTTTAACCTCTAGCACCTCTTTCCTGCCTGGAGCTCAAGGGGAGGGGTGGCATTAAAAGTTTCAACCCTCTTATCACCTGGTTGATTCCCCCTGGCAACCTGCCTTCATTCTGAGGCTAATCTGGGAAACCCCTAGCCATCAGTCAGGCTTCCCTGGTAGCTCAGGCGGTAAAGAATCTGCCTGTAATGTGGGAGACCTGGGTTTGATCCCTGGGTTGGGAAGATCCCCTGGAGGAGGGCATGGCAACCCACTCCAGTATTCTTGCCTGGAGAATCCCACGACTCATGCAGGGGTCACCAAGAGTCGGACACAACTAAGCGACTTCACTTTCAGCCACCAGATATTTCATTTGCACACAAAATGACACTTTGAACCTCAGAGATTCCAGGGGTTTTAGAAACTGTGTACCAGGAAATTGGGATGAAAACCAAGTATATATTTCTTATTATAAATCACAGTATCACATCTGTGGACCCGAAAGAGACTTTGAGGCATTTCCTGTAGTGGAGAAATGTGTCTGCAAAAATCTCCTATTGCCCTTCTGCTCTTAGTGCTCTCTCTCAGCAGATATTTCTGTGACCACGTGTATGGGAGTTTTCTCACACCAAGCAATTCTCCAACTCTCTAGTGGATACTGACTATCCCACAGTTCAACTCAATTCTGACATTATTTGCCTGAACGTAGTAGCGTCAAATCCCACAAGCCTCACAAGACCTCTGCCCCCTCACCTCAGAGGTTCGTCCTAAGTCCAACATCTGACCAACTGGCTATAAATCAGAGGTTCCCAGGTTTCCCTCCTTGGCTTTGACCGTTTGCTAGAATAGCTCAAAGAACTTAGGAAACCTGTTTCCTTACTGTATTACTGGTTTATTATAAAAGGAAGAGCCAAATGGGAGAGATGTATGAGGCATGGTATGTGGGAAGGAGCACAGAGCTTCCATGCTGTCTTGGGGTGAGCTACCCTTCTCTGCCCACCATGTGTTCATCAACCCAGAAGCTCTCTGAACCTGGGTACTTGGAAGCTTTTTATAGAGGTTTCATTACATAGGTATAATTAACTAAGTCATTGGTCATTAGGGATCAGTTTAACCTCTAGCACCTCTTTCCTGCCTGGAGCTCAAGGGGAGGGGTGGCATTAAAAGTTTCAACCCTCTTATCACCTGGTTGATTCCCCCTGGCAACCTGCCTTCATTCTGAGGCTAATCTGGGAAACCCCTAGCCATCAGTCAGGCTTCCCTGGTAGCTCAGGCGGTAAAGAATCTGCCTGTAATGTGGGAGACCTGGGTTTGATCCCTGGGTTGGGAAGATCCCCTGGAGGAGGGCATGGCAACCCACTCCAGTATTCTTGCCTGGAGAATCCCACGACTCATGCAGGGGTCACCAAGAGTCGGACACAACTAAGCGACTTCACTTTCAGCCACCAGATATTTCATTTGCACACAAAATGACACTTTGAACCTCAGAGATTCCAGGGGTTTTAGAAACTGTGTACCAGGAAATTGGGATGAAAACCAAGTATATATTTCTTATTATAAATCACAGTATCACATCTCCTCTTTTGTTAGAGTAGTCGTCATTGTGAAGACCCTGTGGTATTGTGGTTTAGCTCTTTAGTTAACTTTGCTAAAAACAAGGCTAATAAGTAAACATAGTGAGTTACGTGAAGCAGCTATTGATTGGGGAGAAAGACTTTGGTTTCCTGATGAAGACATTGTCAAGTGAATAAAAACGTGTTTTATTCAGGGACCTTACTGAGGACTGTAGAGCCCAGGAAGAACATCAAAAAATACTGCTGATCACAAAAACCAGACCTCTCAAGTTAATGAGTTTAGCACTTTTCTGTGTGGGAAGATGTGAGTCTGGACTCATTGAAATTATCCCTTTGAAATGCATCTTAACGATTGAAGCACATAGCCTGCTTTTCTCTATGGGAATTCTCCCCAGGGCACACCTTGAGGGGTGGTGGTGGGGGTTTCTTTGGCAACTGATCACCTGCAATATTCCTTGTTTATTGAAATGGCGGGCAACATTTTTCTTGTCCACAGAGCCTCCTGTTGGTTGTAAATTAGACCAGATTTTGGGTGGCATTTCTTTACCAATTTGTCCCATGGTTGCTAGGAAGGCTAATTCCTAAATCAGATGAGAATTCTGTTTATAGACCACTTGATGTGCTAAGTTTTGCATTAGGCCCTGTTGATAACCTAAAATTCTCTGGCTCTTCTGTGTTACTAGTCTATTATGATCCAAGAAATGTATTCCCTGTTGCTTCTTCCCACGCCTAGAGTAGCACTATTACAGTGAATTGTATGTAGAGTTAAATGCATGATTGACTATCTCAAGACGTTCACCCATCATTAACTTTGCCAGAAGCATGGTTACACATTGGGTAAAAATTGAATTATAATTGGTTTAAAAGCATATATATGTGTGTGTGTGTGTGTGTGTGTGTGTGTGTGTGGTTTTTTAAACCATATATTATGGTTTTTTAAATTGAGGTAAATATAGCAGACTTGTTTGGGGTCCTTTAATGTTGGGGACCAATAGGGGGAATCCCTCTGGCCCATCTAACCTTAGATAGTTGTGGTCTGTGGGTGAATTAGAAAAGAATTTCCAGACACAAAGTATTTCAGAAGAGAGTGGGTTTATTGAGAACAAAGAGCGGAGACCATGAGGGGTGATGCAAACACAGCAGGTCAACTTCCTGACAGAACAGGGAGAGCCAACCCACTTCACAGGCTAGTGGCCAATTTTATAGCCTCAAGATGAAAGAAAATTCCTGGTAGAAGGGTGGCATTAGGTGACTGATCAGGAAGCTATATGGTGAGTATTTTGCCAAGTATGGAGTCAGGAACAGGCTAATTGAGGTCAGGAGGGCTCATGGCAGCAGTTGCTATGGGGCTTGGTCAGTTCCAGAGATTTTGTCCTGTGACCTCAGTATAGGACTCCATAGTGATGTATCAAAACTTTGTTTTAATCCCATTAATATCTCACTTCTTGATAACTGTCTAAAGATTTTTATCCTTTTGGGATGAGTCCCTTTAAACTTTTGTCTAAAGTTATTTTCCTTTATCACCTGCAATATTCCTTGTTTATTGAAATGGCGGGCAACATTTTTCTTGTCCACAGAGCCTCCTGTTGGTTGTAAATTAGACCAGATTTTGGGTGGCATTTCTTTACCAATTTGTCCCATGGTTGCTAGGAAGGCTAATTCCTAAATCAGATGAGAATTCTGTTTATAGACCACTTGATGTGCTAAGTTTTGCATTAGGCCCTGTTGATAACCTAAAATTCTCTGGCTCTTCTGTGTTACTAGTCTATTATGATCCAAGAAATGTATTCCCTGTTGCTTCTTCCCACGCCTAGAGTAGCACTATTACAGTGAATTGTATGTAGAGTTAAATGCATGATTGACTATCTCAAGACGTTCACCCATCATTAACTTTGCCAGAAGCATGGTTACACATTGGGTAAAAATTGAATTATAATTGGTTTAAAAGCATATATATGTGTGTGTGTGTGTGTGTGTGTGTGTGTGGTTTTTTAAACCATATATTATGGTTTTTTAAATTGAGGTAAATATAGCAGACTTGTTTGGGGTCCTTTAATGTTGGGGACCAATAGGGGGAATCCCTCTGGCCCATCTAACCTTAGATAGTTGTGGTCTGTGGGTGAATTAGAAAAGAATTTCCAGACACAAAGTATTTCAGAAGAGAGTGGGTTTATTGAGAACAAAGAGCGGAGACCATGAGGGGTGATGCAAACACAGCAGGTCAACTTCCTGACAGAACAGGGAGAGCCAACCCACTTCACAGGCTAGTGGCCAATTTTATAGCCTCAAGATGAAAGAAAATTCCTGGTAGAAGGGTGGCATTAGGTGACTGATCAGGAAGCTATATGGTGAGTATTTTGCCAAGTATGGAGTCAGGGAACAGGCTAATTGAGGTCAGGAGGGCTCATGGCAGCAGTTGCTATGGGGCTTGGTCAGTTCCAGAGATTTTTGTCCTGTGACCTCAGTATAGGACTCCATAGTGATGTATCAAAACTTTTGTTTTAATCCCATTAATATCTCACTTCTTGATAACTGTCTAAAGATTTTTATCCTTTTGGGATGAGTCCCTTTAAAGTTTTCACTTTGTTATAAAGAGATCTATAAACTTTCTCTTAGGTTTTTCTTATTTTCCTGTTAATCCACCTAATTATCGATTAACCTAATGTTTGCTGGTATCTGTAAAACCCATTGGAGGCAAGTAGAGGCCACCAATAAGGCTCCTCAAACTGCTCTTTTTGTTTTCCTTTAAATGAAGGGAGTTCCTAGGTTAGCTATTATTTTTTTCAATCCATTGTCTAGTTGGTCTTTTTAAAAATATGTTATTAGCTTTCTTTTTTAAAATTTTGGCTTCTTTTATTGGTTTACTTATTTATTTATTTATTTTCATCCATCTTCACCCTTTGGCCTGTGTGGGCCTCCCATTGCAGTGGCCTGTCTCGCTGCAGAGCACCGGCTCTGGGCGCATGCGCTTCAGAGCGCTGGCTCTTACTTGGACATACTGGGTCCAGCTGCTCCGCGCACATGGCATCTTCTCAGGCTAGAGATCGAACCTGTGCTGCTTGCACTGCAAGGCTGACTCTTTACCCACTGGACCACCAGGGAAGCCCTGTCTAGTTGTTTTTCATAGGTACCAATAAAATGACTGTTTATATAATGAGAGCTAAATATTTGCCAATTTAGAAGTTTCACCAGTTTTAAGAATACATCCTCTGGCTATTGATACCTTAATAGTGACTCGCACCAATAACATGCAAGAAGCTCCCCCACAAGAGAGTACGAAGGCTGCAGCCTTCACAAGATGTAGAAACTTTACTCCCCAAAATGGTTCAAGAAAGTAAAGGACCTTCACTGTACAGGTGGACACAACGAAGGTGAAGATGATAAAGGTCCCTTATGGGCAGCTCTTATCACAGATTTCCTGAGAGTTGACACAGCCAAGCGAGACAAAAAGATTGCCCAGGATTCCGGTCTATTTGTCTGTCAAACGTACACCATATGTGTATTGTTAACTAAAAAAGATGAACAACTTGAGAGTTGTGGGTTAAGTTTTATTTGGGGCACAATGAGGACTGCAGCCCAGGAGGCAGCACCCCGGTAGCTCTTGAGAAACTGCAGCAGAGAACCAGAAAGGAGGTCCTTTTGGGATGAGTCCCTTTAAAGTTTTCACTTTGTTATAAAGAGATCTATAAACTTTCTCTTAGGTTTTTCTTATTTTCCTGTTAATCCACCTAATTATCGATTAACCTAATGTTTGCTGGTATCTGTAAAACCCATTGGAGGCAAGTAGAGGCCACCAATAAGGCTCCTCAAACTGCTCTTTTTGTTTTCCTTTAAATGAAGGGAGTTCCTAGGTTAGCTATTATTTTTTTCAATCCATTGTCTAGTTGGTCTTTTTAAAAATATGTTATTAGCTTTCTTTTTTAAAATTTTGGCTTCTTTTATTGGTTTACTTATTTATTTATTTATTTTCATCCATCTTCACCCTTTGGCCTGTGTGGGCCTCCCATTGCAGTGGCCTGTCTCGCTGCAGAGCACCGGCTCTGGGCGCATGCGCTTCAGAGCGCTGGCTCTTACTTGGACATACGGGTCCAGCTGCTCCGCGCACATGGCATCTTCTCAGGCTAGAGATCGAACCTGTGCTGCTTGCACTGCAAGGCTGACTCTTTACCCACTGGACCACCAGGGAAGCCCTGTCTAGTTGTTTTTCATAGGTACCAATAAAATGACTGTTTATATAATGAGAGCTAAATATTTGCCAATTTAGAAGTTTCACCAGTTTTAAGAATACATCCTCTGGCTATTGATACCTTAATAGTGACTCGCACCAATAACATGCAAGAAGCTCCCCCACAAGAGAGTACGAAGGCTGCAGCCTTCACAAGATGTAGAAACTTTACTCCCCAAAATGGTTCAAGAAAGTAAAGGACCTTCACTGTACAGGTGGACACAACGAAGGTGAAGATGATAAAGGTCCCTTATGGGCAGCTCTTATCACAGATTTCCTGAGAGTTGACACAGCCAAGCGAGACAAAAAGATTGCCCAGGATTCCGGTCTATTTGTCTGTCAAACGTACACCATATGTGTATTGTTAACTAAAAAAGATGAACAACTTGAGAGTTGTGGGTTAAGTTTTATTTGGGGCACAATGAGGACTGCAGCCCAGGAGGCAGCACCCCAGGTAGCTCTTGAGAAACTGCTCCAGAGATGCAGCAGGAGGAAACTCAATATATAAGGTTTTGATGAAGGGAGGGGTCCAATACCATTAAAGACTCATTTTACAAAGGGGGTTTCTGGTTAGTCACGAGGATCTGATGTCACCATGAAGGGATTTAGTGCTTTTCCGAGTACGAGGAGATGCAAGGATTGAGATCGTAAAATCTGTTCCTTAAAACATCCACCTATCTAAAGACCTGTCCCACCAGTTTCCCTGGAGCCCAGAGTGCCTCACTCCACCCTGAACTCCCTCAGAGGGTGTTGAAGGTCAGTCGTTGCTGAGGTCAGTCTCCACAGAGGCAGATGGCAAATGCCTTTGTTGTTCAGCCATTGGCAATGTAATTAGTAAATGCCAATTTGTAGTTGACAGTACATTCTGGGTAGTAGAGACCAAGCTCTCAAGCTGAGATTATTAAGAACCTCATTTTCAACTTGCAGTAAAAATCAACAGCTTTATTTTTCACAAAGTCAGCAAAGTTCAAGTATGTTAGAACAAGTGTTTATTAATAATAAAACAGCGATAATAAATCAGTACAGACACAGAGCACAGAGTTTGGCTTAAAGAACTGTATCTTTCTAGATATTTGCATGTTATATGTTCTTCAACAGTGTCTTGTGAGTTCTCATATATCTTGGTGATAAGAGACATTGTAGAACATTCTACATGGGATATAGTAAACATTGTTCTGTCTTTTCGTCGTATAACGTATTTCTCCATGGCAAAATGAGATAGGTGGAGCATTTTACCATTCTCTATCTTAATACCTAGCGAAGAACTGAATATAAAGAGAAATCTGAAAGTTTCCTCCTAAGAAAGAATTGTGGAAAGTGTGTGGTGGTTACTTATACCCTTTTTTGCCCACATTTCAGTCATTTTTACTTAGGCATGTGTGACTCATGTCCAGGACCAGGGGAGTGACCTTTCTTTATAAATCATGGGGTTAAATGCTTATACACAGTTTTGCTGGTCCTAAAAGGAAAACTCTGCTAAGAAGAGAATGAGACAGAAGGACTTGCAGCTAATTATACTGTCTATATCAGTGCCATAGCCTCAAGAAACCAGCTCTCCAGTCCCTGAATCCTGACTATGAAAATTTACACTGTGGTGTTTGCTTCCCTAAGGGATGTAATTATTTTCTCCATGATGCCTAGTACTTGAAATGACTTAAGCAAAAGCCTTTCTTTTCTTTTTCCCCCACCTTCCTCTGGTGTGTAGCAAAGCAAGTTGCATTTGTAGCAGCTAGAGATTTCCAAGGCCTTGTGCTTGCTGGTGGATGTCTTGAGGGATGGTACTGGTACAAATCAAAGAGCTCAGCAATTCTGCTTTGTGTTGGGCTAAGTGGGAAAACAACTTTGCCAGTTATCACCCATCTTCCTTCATCAAAAACCTAAGAAGTGAGACATGATCAGTGGGTTTCAAGTACTAAGAGTGCTGTCATAACTCTTAATGGTACTATCCTACCTTGTCCTTCCAGTGGCCATAACTCCGAATGGTACTGTCCTACCTTGTCCTTCTAGTGGCCGAGAGACTCAAACTGGAATAGATGGATGCTTAACCCTTCTGAAGGACTCTCCTTGGTCTCCAACAAAATAATTTCTCTGTCCTTCTATGGGCCTGATGGTTTCTTCCACTGTTTCAGGGCTCATCGTCGGGGTGATCCTGAGGTACGGCACCACTGCCACCAGTGGTCATGACAAGTCACTCAGCTGCACTCAGGAAGACAGAGCCTTCAGCACCTTACTAGTGAATGTCAGTGGGAAGTTCTTTGAATACACCCTGAAAGGAGAAATCAGCCCCGGCAAGGTCAACAGTGTAGAGCAGAACGACATGCTGAGGAAGGTGAGCTGGGGCCACTTGGCTGCCGTGGTCCTGACATGTTTTTTTCTTTTTTCAAAAAATGCAAAACTCTTATTGAAAGTTTCCTCCTAAGAAGTTGTGGAAAGTGTGTGGTGGTTACTTATACCCTTTTTTGCCCACATTTCAGTCATTTTTACTTAGGCATGTGTGACTCATGTCCAGGACCAGGGGAGTGACCTTTCTTTATAAATCATGGGGTTAAATGCTTATACACAGTTTTGCTGGTCCTAAAAGGAAAACTCTGCTAAGAAGAGAATGAGACAGAAGGACTTGCAGCTAATTATACTGTCTATATCAGTGCCATAGCCTCAAGAAACCAGCTCTCCAGTCCCTGAATCCTGACTATGAAAATTTACACTGTGGTGTTTGCTTCCCTAAGGGATGTAATTATTTTCTCCATGATGCCTAGTACTTGAAATGACTTAAGCAAAAGCCTTTCTTTTCTTTTTCCCCCACCTTCCTCTGGTGTGTAGCAAAGCAAGTTGCATTTGTAGCAGCTAGAGATTTCCAAGGCCTTGTGCTTGCTGGTGGATGTCTTGAGGGATGGTACTGGTACAAATCAAAGAGCTCAGCAATTCTGCTTTGTGTTGGGCTAAGTGGGAAAACAACTTTGCCAGTTATCACCCATCTTCCTTCATCAAAAACCTAAGAAGTGAGACATGATCAGTGGGTTTCAAGTACTAAGAGTGCTGTCATAACTCTTAATGGTACTATCCTACCTTGTCCTTCCAGTGGCCATAACTCCGAATGGTACTGTCCTACCTTGTCCTTCTAGTGGCCGAGAGACTCAAACTGGAATAGATGGATGCTTAACCCTTCTGAAGGACTCTCCTTGGTCTCCAACAAAATAATTTCTCTGTCCTTCTATGGGCCTGATGGTTTCTTCCACTGTTTCAGGGCTCATCGTCGGGGTGATCCTGAGGTACGGCACCACTGCCACCAGTGGTCATGACAAGTCACTCAGCTGCACTCAGGAAGACAGAGCCTTCAGCACCTTACTAGTGAATGTCAGTGGGAAGTTCTTTGAATACACCCTGAAAGGAGAAATCAGCCCCGGCAAGGTCAACAGTGTAGAGCAGAACGACATGCTGAGGAAGGTGAGCTGGGGCCACTTGGCTGCCGTGGTCCTGACATGTTTTTTTCTTTTTTTCAAAAAAAATGCAAAACTCTTATTGCTTTATTTAATTAAAAACAACTGGCGTGGATTTTGATTTTCCAATTCTGCCTCGACCTTGTGAAGAGCAATCTTTTCTAATTCCTGGAATGTCAGTAATATTCCTGGCTGTCAGTTTGGCTAGGAAGCTTTTGGACTGTAATGAAGAGAAGGAACCAGACGTGAACCTGAACCTTGTAGCTTTGTCAGACTGATGTGGGCCACCAGTGGTGCAGTGCATTTGCATCCCCGCTCAGAGGAAATGGTTGGATGGGATCACTGAGTTAATGGATATGAGTTCGAGCAAGTTCTGGGACATGGTGAAGGACAGGGAAGCCTGGCATGTCACAGTCCATGGGGTCTCAAAGAGTTGGATACGACTGAGCGACTAAACTGAACTGAACTTGGCTCCTCTCTCCAGCTTCCATCTCTTTTTGACTACATTTCTTATCCTTGTTATGGTTTAGGGACGAGATTGCTTCTTTCTTAAAATAACATTGGTTTCTCAATTTTCTTTTGGCTTGTATATTCAGTGTTCAAAAGTGTTATTTTTAGCTCTTCATGGTTCTTTTACCATATTCTACAAACATTTATTGAATTTACCACTGTCACTGGTGATTGATGCCAAAGGCTTAATGAATCTTCAGAGGAAAGATGTCTTGTTGTCTTAGAATTTGAATACAGATGTTGTCTTTTGTTTGGTGCTGGGAGTAGCTAAAATATTCCATAGAAAAGGGGGTTATATAGCTCTTCACCTGGGTGATCTCTAGGATAAGCATGAAATCTGTATTTATTCACATACTTTTGTTACCTTTATAGGCTCAAGTTTGTCAGCAGGAAAGCTTCTGTATAAGGTCTGGGGGATCCAAGTTGTGAGAGTCCCCCCTTTAATATGTGAAGACTTGCAGTCATAGAGTGTAGCCTGAATTCCAAAAATTAAATTACTGTTTTCAGGATCTGCCTTAATCTTTAAAGAAAATTATTCCCAACTTGGAACATTAAACATGCCCATTTTCTCTGTGTCCCTGTTGGCAGTCCTAGTAAGCTCATTGCTCTCAACCCTTCATAAAAATGCTAGAATTTCCATGAACATTTGTGAAATTAAACACAACTGTGAAAGACACCCAGTGTAAACACCACACTAATTAATGGCTATTTTGAAATGGCCACCCTAGTCCTTCATACTAGAGAGGAAAAAAGACCCCAAACCCATTTCCATCTTTTAGTTTCATAATAGAAAATGAAGCTGACTTTTCCTGTTATTCTTAGAAAAGTGTTTATTCAATTCCCTCCTTTTTAAACAAACACGGCCGAGATTATTATTGTTAACTGAATGGAGAACAGGCCTATTGAGGCAGCTTGGTTGATGCAGAGTATCGGAGTGGATGTCAGAGAACTGTTGTGCTGACTCATACATTACTGCGTTTGGTGACTTCCAGTAAGTCCCAGGCTCTTTGGCCTCAGTGTCCTCATACTGGCTAGATATTGTCCAAGGTCCCTTCTCATTTCGACATTCTCTGCTTTTCAGGCTACTTTTATCTTTCGCAGAAGATAGGCTAAAATCTAGTTTGAATTAAAACATATTTGAATTAGGCTAATCAACATTTTCAGTTTCTAAAGGGAAATGCTCACTTTACAATGAATAATTAGAATGAAGATTTGAAATAATTCATTGAAATAAGAGCCAGTTAATCTACCAACATGAACAAATTCTTTTAAAGGGCTCGGAGACTATAGAATATTTAATTCTTATCTGAATCTGATAAAAGTTTGTTAATAGTTTCAGAGTGATTTTCATGATTGCTTACAGGTAATTTTAGTCCCATTAGAGTTGATGAGTTTCTCTTGATATTCAAGAAGCCACTAGCCCCACTGGAGACTTTGCTCTAGGCCGCATCATGTATCAAAAATGGCTGGTCACTCAAAAGAGACTTAAATTCAGTAAGATATGTCTCTAAAACATTATGTGGTGGGTTATAGAAAATGGATCATACCTATATCCTTTATTATAGTAGAACTTTTATAAAAGTTTAATAAAAATCAACGTTTACATTTGTTATTTAACAATATCGACCAGAAGCATTCTGTGAGTTCTCAAAATTGCATTGAATTGTTGTGTCTTAATACATATTCAGTGGGGTTCCCTGGTAGCTCAGTTGGTAATGAATTCACCTGCAATGCAAGAGACCCTGGTTCAATTCCTGGGTTGGGAAGATCCCCTGGAAAAGGAATAGGTTATCCACTTCAGTATTCTTGGGCTTTTCTGGTGGCTCAAACAGTAAAGAATCTGCCAGCAGTGCAGGAGATCTGGGTTCAGTCCCTGGGTTGGGAAGATCCCCTGGAGGAGGGCATGGCAACCCACTCTAGTAGAATTGCCTGGAGAATCCCCGTGAACTGACAGGCTACCATGAGGTTGCAAAAAGTCAGACACAACTGAGTGACAAAGCACAAGTAAGCACAATACATATTCAACAACCCACTAAGAGTAGAAAGCTGAAGTAGAGTATGGAGAAGAGCAGACCAGTGCTCATGGGAGCTGTGGCTTCTCTCCTGTGCGATTTTTCACATTTAAGTGATTTTTTAAAGTCTTTATTTATTAACATATTACTTCTGTTTTATGTTTTGGTTTTTTGGCTGTGAGGCACGTGGGATCCTAGCTTGCTGACCAGAGATCAAACCTGCACCCCTTACATTGGAAGGCAGTGTCTTAACCACTGAATCACCAGGGAAGTCCCATATTTATGTCATTTTTGAAAATATTCAAACTTTAGTCAGTGACTTAAAATATCAAGGAAATATTATGGCACCAATTGGTATTAAACAAAAATTGTTGTTGTTGTTGTTAACTTTTAGGTAACATTTGATCCAGAAGTCTTTTTCAACATTCTGCTGCCTCCAATTATTTTCCATGCTGGATACAGTTTAAAGAAGGTAAGGGATTTTTTTAATAGTATTTTTTTAAGCATGGGAATCTCTGTGTTAATTTACCTGCACAATTTTCTAGTTTTTTTTTTTCCTTCTCCCAGATTGCTTATTACTATGTTCTGTGCCCACTCAGGGATATCAGTTGACTCATCATTAGTGACTCATTTCTTTTTTCAAGTCTGAAACTCTCCTCCATTGCTGGTGGGAATGTAAAATGGTACAGTCACTCTGGAAAACATCTTTGCAGTTTCTTATAAAACTAAAGTTGAAATAATCATTTGGCCCTGAGATTTTATTTCCGAGGATTTATCCCAGAGAAATGGGAATGTCTATGTACATAAGAAAACTGTCCATGGTCATTCATAACAACTTTATTTGTAATAGCCCCGAACTGGAAACAAATGTTGTACAATAGGTGAGTGGTTATGTGAACATGCATACCACGGAATACTATTCAGCAATAAAATGGAGCAAACCACTGATACACAGAACAGCCTGGATGAATCTCAAAGGCATTATGCAGAATGCAAAAATCTAGTCTCAGAAGGTCATATACTATAAGGTTTCATTCATATACCATTCTAGAAATGACAAAATTATAGGGATGGAGGAAAAATTAGTGGTTGCCAGTGGTTAGGTATGGTGGGAATAAGAAGCAGGTAACTGTGACTATAAACAGGGTAGCATGAGGGAAAGCTTCATGGCATTAGAACAATTCTGCATTGAGACTGCATCTAGACTGGTGGTTATAAGATTTTGCACATGTGATAAAATGACATAGAACTATGCACACTCATTGCACTAATATCCGTTTCAAAACTGTCTCCTGATTTTGATAGTGTATTATAATTAGGTAAGGTATAACCAGTGGAGGGAAGTGTGTGAAAGTGAACAGGACCTCTCTACACTATTTTTACAACTTCTGCAAATCTATAATTACACCAAAATTTAAAGTTAGAAAAATCTATCATCATTGGAACTTGCCTCATGATCCCATGGTTAAGACTTGACCTTCCAATATAGTGGGCATGGGTTCCATACCTGGTTGGGGAACTAGGGTCCCACAAGCCCAGGGTGTGGCCAAAAATTAGAAAAAAAATAAAACCTTTTAAAAAATCAGTCATTATTGAGGGAAGGTCATTGTGCTCAGCAACAAGATTCGGACTAACCCTTTAAATATTTAAAATACCAAAAACCTTTATAAATACTGTGAATGGCTGCCTTCCTCCCCCACTGTGGGACTATCCTGTGAAAATTTAGCCTCCAAAAATTTAGCCTGTTTCAGATAATATCTAAGGAACTTGTTTCAGTTGTCTTTCTGAAAGGGAACTAAAGGAAACCTTTCCAGTGAGCTTAGAAAAGGGAGATCTTGGGTGCCAGTAAAACTCAATAACATCCTTAGAAAGTAAAGAATGCCTTCCAAGTTGATAAACCTCTAGGTAGATCAATCAATTTTTAAAAAAAGATAAAAGAAATAAATTACCTGTATCAGGAATGAAAGAGGGGGCATTGCTAAAGACCCTTTATATATTAAAAAGACATAAGAGTATATAATATGAACAACTTTGTACAAATACATTTCACAACCCAGGTGAAATGGACAAATTTCTTGAAAGGTGAATGCGTGAGTCTTAGTTGCTCAGTTGTGTCTGACTCTGTGTGACCCCATGGCATGTAGCTCACCAGTCTCCTCTGTCCATGGGATTTGCCAGGCAAGAATACTAGAGTGGGTTGCCATTCCCTTCTCCAGAGGATCTTCCTGACCCTGGGATTGAACCTGGGTCTCCTGCATTACAGGCAAGTTTATTTTACTCTCTGAGCCACAAATTACCAAAACTGACCCAAGAAGAGATGGAAAACTTGAACAGTCCTCTATGAATGAAATAAATTGGGTTCATAATTTAAAACTTTTATACAAGCCCAGATGGCTTCATTGGTGAATTCTCTCTAGCATTTAAAAAAGAAACAATGTTAATCCTACATAGAATTTTTCAGAGCATAGAGGAGGGAAGAGTCCCAACTAGTTTGATGAGAGAGTGCCTCCCCATTTGGCCAGTTCTTCTGTCAAAAGCAACTGCAGTTTTCAAAAGATTTTTAAACTATTTCCAACCCATCATTAAATGTAGTTAATGATCGAGCATCTGATAACAAGGAACTTTACGTATATCCTTTGTTTCTGTTTTTACATACATTATTTCTAATCATCACAGAAACTCTTTAAGAATGTGAGAATGGGGCTTCCCTTGGTGGTCCAGTGGGTAAGGACACCGCCTTGCAGTGCAAGGGGTGCTGGTTCAATCCCTGGCCTGGGAAGATCCCACGTGCTGCGGAGCGGCTGGATGTGTCCATTTACCGAGCCGGAGTTCTGGAGCGCATGCGCCCAGAGCCAGCGCTCTGCAACAACAGACGCCACCGCGATGGGAGGCCCATAGGAGCCAAAGAACCAAGATGGATGGAAATAGAGAAATGAAAGACCAATAGAAGTGGCCCGCCCGCTCCCCTCCCCCCCCAACCGTTGATAAACCTCTAGGTAGATCAATCAATTTTTAAAAAAAGATAAAAGAAATAAATTACCTGTATCAGGAATGAAAGAGGGGGCATTGCTAAAGACCCTTTATATATTAAAAAGACATAAGAGTATATAATATGAACAACTTTGTACAAATACATTTCACAACCCAGGTGAAATGGACAAATTTCTTGAAAGGTGAATGCGTGAGTCTTAGTTGCTCAGTTGTGTCTGACTCTGTGTGACCCCATGGCATGTAGCTCACCAGTCTCCTCTGTCCATGGGATTTGCCAGGCAAGAATACTAGAGTGGGTTGCCATTCCCTTCTCCAGAGGATCTTCCTGACCCTGGGATTGAACCTGGGTCTCCTGCATTACAGGCAAGTTTATTTTACTCTCTGAGCCACAAATTACCAAAACTGACCCAAGAAGAGATGGAAAACTTGAACAGTCCTCTATGAATGAAATAAATTGGGTTCATAATTTAAAACTTTTATACAAGCCCAGATGGCTTCATTGGTGAATTCTCTCTAGCATTTAAAAAAGAAACAATGTTAATCCTACATAGAATTTTTCAGAGCATAGAGGAGGGAAGAGTCCCAACTAGTTTGATGAGAGAGTGCCTCCCCATTTGGCCAGTTCTTCTGTCAAAAGCAACTGCAGTTTTCAAAAGATTTTTAAACTATTTCCAACCCATCATTAAATGTAGTTAATGATCGAGCATCTGATAACAAGGAACTTTACGTATATCCTTTGTTTCTGTTTTTACATACATTATTTCTAATCATCACAGAAACTCTTTAAGAATGTGAGAATGGGGCTTCCCTTGGTGGTCCAGTGGGTAAGGACACCGCCTTGCAGTGCAAGGGGTGCTGGTTCAATCCCTGGCCTGGGAAGATCCCACGTGCTGCGGAGCGGCTGGATGTGTCCATTTACCGAGCCGGAGTTCTGGAGCGCATGCGCCCAGAGCCAGCGCTCTGCAACAACAGACGCCACCGCGATGGGAGGCCCATAGGAGCCAAAGAACCAAGATGGATGGAAATAGAGAAATGAAAGACCAATAGAAGTGGCCCGCCCGCTCCCCTCCCTCCCCAACCTGACCCTCACCCAAAAATGTAAAATAAATAAATAAATCTTAAAAAAAAAAAAAAAGAATGTGAGAATGTAACTAGAGATAGCCCCCTCTCATTGCAAGTAGAGAAAAGCTTGTGCAGCAAGAAAGATCCAGTGTAACCAATAAATAAATAAATATAAACAAGTAAATAATTTTTTATAAATAAAAAAGAGAATGTGAGAGTGGTAGATTGTCTCATCTCCCTTCTCCTCCAGGTTTCCAACTCATTTATAAATAGACACAAAGAGCTAATTGACAGCTGAATGATCAAGTTATGACCCAAAGTTCATGGTAGTGCATGTTGGGTGGTACAGGTTAGCTCTTGGTAATGGAACTCCTTACTACTGACCTTATAAATTGAAGACACATGCCTGTTAGCCCTCAGGTCACTCATAGTCACACAGGCAGGGAGACTGAAATGGAGATATCCTAGAAGTTGCTGGGCCTGCCAAAGGCTGCCTCTGTTGCTCATAGCATAGAGACTAGGGGAGCAAGAGTGCTCCCCCTCTTTTTATAAGAGGGTCAAGGCTACAAATCAGGGTCAAGCCCATCTCCCCTTCAGAGATTGCATGGCTCTTCCTTACTGCATCATCTTCAGGGAGGAGGGTTGGAACTTAAGTTCCCGCTCCACAATGGATGGCCGTGTTTCTGCACACCAGAGCAGCACACATAATGTACACTCACAGACATGTAGAGAATGTCCTGCATTTGATTAATACTGATGATGACTGCCAAATGATTAAGTGGCGTGTGAGGTTACGTAGGTGGTGCAGGACTGAGTCAAGGTTATGACCTGTCTGTCTGACTGGAGGGCCTAGGGTTGTTCCTCTGGGTTACATTACCTCCAGATTTAGGTTTTCTGTAAAAAAAAAAAAAAAAAGTATCTTTGGGCTTCCGTTGTGGCTCGGTGGTAAATTATCCATCTGCCAATGCAAGATATATGGGTTCGATCCCTGATCCAGAAAGATCCCACATGACACACACACACACGTTAAGCCCATGAGCCACAACTACCGAGCCCATGTTACACAGCCCTGGAGCCCCAACTACTGAGCCCGTGTGCCTCAAATGATGAAGCTCCACTCCCTACAGCCCATGCTTTGCAACAAGAGAAACCACCACAGTGAGAAGCCCACGCACTGCAACTAGAGTATAGCCCCCACTCACCATAGCTAGAAAAAGGCCCCACAGCAATTAAGGCCCAACGCCGCCAAAAATAAATAAATAACATTTTTAAAAAGGATCCTTTCTCTAAGCAATTTATGAGGTTGCCAAAGTAACCTGAATCTGTATGTCAGCTATTGACATGTAACAAATAAGGGATGATCTTACAGGTATAAATAATGTTATTCTGTATTTAAATGAAGAATTTGGGAATGGCTCTTCCAAGCAAATGGGTGATGAATAATGTGGCATTTTCAATTATTAATCTTAGTGTATAATCAGTGTAGTAGTTGCTTTAAAATGAAACCAAATGATTGATTGTTAAAGCCATTGTAATGACTGAAAGAAACCACCTTAGTATTTGCAAAGCCTTTTCTTTGTCAGCTTTATTTTCTCAGAAGAGAAAACAAATAATAGGCTTTTGCCAGCTACCAATTTAAGTTGTTTTTGAAATGCTAGTCTTAAAGTTTATTATTAACTATTAGTTTAGTCTCTTCATTTTAAATCGAGCACCTAAATAGCTGGTTCTTTGATGGTTGCCATCTCTGATTAGATGTTTTCAGTTAAATGTGTGATAAATGTTTTCACCATTTGACGGCTGGTATGTAAGTATATTCATACCCCTTGACCTATGTACATGTAGTTATCATTCAGACATGGGTCTTCTCTTCTCCAACTTGAAGAAAGTACCATGGCATGAGCTTTGATTTGGGGGTACCATTCAGTTTGCTTATAGGGCATTAACAGGGAAGGAAATCACCTGTAGAAGCTTTCAAGTTTTGTGAATTTTCCCCAGCAAGCACACACACACACACACACACACACACAGATACACACACACAGAGATGCACACACATCATGTTAAAATTTGTCAGGGGAATAGGAGATGGTAAGTTTTCCCATGGATTAGAAATGTAAGACTTAGGGCTTCCCTGGTGGTCCAGTGGGTAAGGACACCACCTTGCAGTGCAAGGGGCGCCAGTTCGATCCCTGGCCTGGGAAGATCCCACATGCTGCAGAGCGGCTAGACCCATGTGTCCAATTACCGAGCCAGAGCTTGGGAGCGCATGCGCCCAGAGCCGGTGCTCTGTGACAACAGAGGCCACCGTGATGGGAGGCCCACATGGGCCAAAGAACCAAGATGGATGAAAATAGACAAATGAAAGACCAATAGAAGTGGTCCGCCCGCTCCCCTCCCTCCCCACCCTCCCACCCATAAATAAATAAATAAATCTTTAAAAAAAAAAGAAATGTAAGACTTAGAATGGTACAACTAGGAGTTGGGATGCCAGGTAAATTTTCACTGAAAGCAAACCTTTTCATCTTGGTCAGTTTTAGGTTTATATTGTTAATGGCTTTACCAAGGCATGCCATCTCCTTTTTTTTTTTTTTTTTCCTTTTTGCCATTCTATAATGGAAATGGAAAAGTAAGAAAGAGACTGAACCAGTCGTGGTCGTATAACCCACACATGGCTGTGAACTGTAAGGCCAAATAAAAGGATGAAAGATGTAGGATTCCACGAGACATGTCCTGTCCTTCTTCCCTTAAAAGGAGGTGGTGCAGTACCCTGGGATCAGTAGACCTCTTTTCCATTTCTGGTGCTGCAGTGTGGTAAACATGAAACTTGAGACAACTCACATTGCACTTTTGAACCTCACCTTTAAAATGGTCCAAGGAACACTTTCATGATGGGATTGTTGTGAAAGTTGGATGAGCTAATATATATGAAAGTATTTTATAAAGTATGAAGTATATAGTTAAGTGCTAAGTATAATAATATACAAATAAGTGGCATGCTAGACCTTTTCAAGGTGCAGTAAAATTCCAGTTCACATTAGCAGAGATGAATGGGGATAGGTAATTTGTCTGTACATGTGTGCATGATGTTAGACTATATCATGAATGCATTTTTGGTGGTGGATTTACATTTCCAATTTTCTGCCTCGACTGATATCATGAATACAAATTTACTTAACATATTCAAACTAACCATAGGAATGGTTACCACAAGAAAGCCAAGTGGCAAGGGAAAGCATATCTAGGGTTAAAGTTTAGCTCCTGGGGACTCATTGGTCTTATGTCTTGTCCCTCCCTGGTTTAAGCACTTGTTGGAGCTTTTAAAGGTTAAGATTATTCTTTTTTGTAGATCAAATTGTTTTCCAAAACAGTGGCATATGAATGCATTAGCATTAAATAAAGACTGAGGACAGTGACTGATTTAGGAGGCAAACATAATGTGTCTATAATGTGTACATGCAATGCCTTCATTTGGTGACTTGTCAGTGTGAGAAGCCTTTGAAGGATTCCCTTCTGAGCAGATGGTGTACAAGCACTAGGTATTCCCTGATGCTTTCTTTACAGCCTCAGAGAGGGTCAGTCATTAGGGAAGGCTGAAGCCAAGGTCTTGGATCCTGTGTATGGAATGCAAGCCAGGAAATGCCCACAACCCTTTGTTTAGTCAGGCTTCGTGATGGCTTCTTGTTCTTCTTGTACCTTCTCTTTTCCTGGTGGTGCTCAGATCACATGCTGGGGCTCTCCTGCCTTTTAAAATTTCTAAAGTATTCCTGGTTCCTTTAATTAGAGCACTTAGGAGATTTTGCTTGTCCCGTTTTTGTTACATAGTTCTGATTGTCCAGTGAGCAGCTTTATGCCTTGAAAAGTAAAGGTCATGACTTAAGGGTCCCAAGAATGGGTTTTTCCCCATTAGAATATCCACAGGCTCAGTGATTTATGAGAAGTAAATCCACATACGTACGCGTGTGTGTGTGTATGTACATACTTTAAAATTTGCCCATTGTAGATGAAGCTACCTGTTTCTTGTTTCTCCACATCTATCTCTCTTGTCCCTTTTCCCAGGTTCCAGAGATTAATTCAAATGACTGTCAGGAGACCCCTCTGATTCTGAGCTAAGTAGAAAGCTTCTTAGCACTTTCATAGCTTACTACTTTCAAACTTGTATCTGTAATGTTCTTCTAAGTCCCATCAGAACTGAAATTGACCAGTTGAATCATTAGGGTAAAATAGTTTGGGTTAAATCTGTGAAAATGATTGGTCTACAACACACATGCACGCACACACACACACACACACACACACACTCTGATTTAACGTAGCACACAGAGAGATACACACATTGTGGTTTAATGTAATCACCCAGAGTACATTTTTTCTGAAATTTACTAAGGCCTTGCTTGCTTGTGCAGTGATTGTTAGAACGAAGGATATCTTAAAATCATGATGTTCTAAGGCTAATAGCATTATTCAGGTAACATCAGTTGCTATTTGATATGATGAAAGCAGTAAGTAAGGTTTCACTTTCTAGAGATTTGTAGTGTTTCTAATGTTCACTCTCAAAATTCACAACGTGGTTCCTGCTTTTTTGTTCTATTCAGAGACACTTTTTCAGAAATCTTGGGTCTATTCTGGCCTATGCCTTCTTGGGGACTGCCGTTTCCTGCTTCATTATTGGGTAAGTGAACTCTTCATCATATAACCAAATTGCCACACTTCCAAAGAGATGAGATCCACATGGGTCCACAGAGTCCAATATTTTTTTCCCAGCTTTATTGAGCTATACTGACACATAACAGGTCCTATCCCTGGGTCAGAAGATCTCCTGGAGAAGGGAATGGCAACCCACTCCAGTATTCTTGTCTGAAGAATTCCATGAACAGAGGAACCTGGAGGGCTAGAGTCCATGGGGTTGCAAAGAGTTGGACATGACTGAGCTACTAACACACACATACTGATATAAATAAATGATTGGATGAATAAATAAATGGGGAAGAAGTGACATATGTGTTAGAAGAATTCCAAATAATTGATGCAGATCCAGCCCCCTTCAAAGAGCTGAAGCTTGGACCTAGTCCCTTCAATTGTGGGCGGTGCATAGTGACTTCCTTCCCAAGAGTAGAGCATGTGAAAGAAGATGACAGAGTAGCTTTACAGTGGAGAAATCTGACAGATACTACCTCAGCCAGGTGATCAAGATTCACAACCAAATTGATAAACCATGTTGATACTCTGTACCTCTGATACTCATGATGAGAATGGCTCATGCTACTGGGTCTTCCTCCTAAAATCACAATCCCTCATATGATTTTCCTGGGAAAAAAATCAGACAAGTCGCACATTCTACAAAATATCTGACCAGTACGTCTCCCAACTACCAAGGTCATCAATAAGAATCAAAGTCTGAGAGACTGCCACACCATGAGGAGACAAAAAGAGATATGATGACTGAATGTCATGTGGTGTCCTGGATGGAATCTTGGATCAGAAAAGGGATAGTAGGTAAACACTAAGGAAATTGAATCTGTATCACAGTGTTCAGTTGCTCAGTTGTGTCTGACTCTTTGTGACCCCACAGAATATAGCCCGCCAGGCATCTCTGTTCATGGGATTGTTCAGGCAAGAATACTGGAGTGGGTTGCCATTTCCTACTCCAAGGGATTTAGAGTTCCTGTGAATTGAAATATAACTGTTTTAAGTGTCTGGAGCAATGCCCAGCACACAGTAGGCAAACTTTGAGTTATAATTATTTATTCTCAAAAGGATTCAATTCTGCAAATAATTCTTGAGCTCCTAGCTTCATCAGTTCACTGTTCTAGATACCCAGAGTACAAGGATGAGCAATTACATGGTCTTGACTATCAAGAATCTGATTATTGAGAGTTGGCTATAAGGTGCATGCACGTGTGCTAAGTTGCTTCAGTTGTGTCCGTCTCATTGCAACCCTTCAACTGTAGCCTGTCAGGCTCCTCAGTCCATGGTATTCTCCAAGCAAGAATACTGGAGTGGGTTGCCATGTTCTCCTTTAGCGGACCTTCCCAACCCAGGAATCAAACCCGCTTCGGTTCTTATGTCTTCTGCATTGGCAGGTGAGTTCTTTACCACTAGTGTCACCTGGAAAGCCCCTGGCTATAGGGTGCAATGAGTCTATTCTGTGCCTGTTCGTTTTTGGTTAAATCTATTTCTAGGTATTTTTTGATTCCATTGTAAATGGGATTATTTTCTTAATTTCTGCTTATTCTGTGGTTGTTTGTATTCCCTTAATCCCTACAGCTGCTGCCAAAATACACACACACACACACACATACACACATCCTTAGTAACAAGTACTAGATCTTTTAACACTCCTCACTTCCCCCAGTTTGTCAGCTGGCCTGTAGGAAATGTGCTCTTCTCAGGCTGACATATTAACTTGGTGGTCCTTCCTGGGCCATATCATATCACATTCTGCACAGTATGTAAGGAGGGTTACTGCTGGCCTGCCTAACCCATGTAAAGAGTCAGAAGCCAGAAAATGTCAATGGGTACACTGATATTTTTAATGGAATGTTCAAAGAATTTTGCCTCTTCTCTCTCTCTCTCTTTTTTTTTTTAAAGATTTATTTATTTATTTATTTTGGACGGGGATCGGGTTGGGGAGGGAGGGGAGCGGGCGGGCCACTTCTATTCGTCTTTCATTTCTCTAGTTTCATGGATTGGACCCCACAGAATATAACTTGTTTTCAGGCAAGAATACTGGAGTGGGTTGCCATTTCCTACTCCAAGGGATTTAGAGTTCCTGTGAATTGAAATATAACTGTTTTAAGTGTCTGGAGCAATGCCCAGCACACAGTAGGCAAACTTTGAGTTATAATTATTTATTCTCAAAAGGATTCAATTCTGCAAATAATTCTTGAGCTCCTAGCTTCATCAGTTCACTGTTCTAGATACCCAGAGTACAAGGATGAGCAATTACATGGTCTTGACTATCAAGAATCTGATTATTGAGAGTTGGCTATAAGGTGCATGCACGTGTGCTAAGTTGCTTCAGTTGTGTCCGTCTCATTGCAACCCTTCAACTGTAGCCTGTCAGGCTCCTCAGTCCATGGTATTCTCCAAGCAAGAATACTGGAGTGGGTTGCCATGTTCTCCTTTAGCGGACCTTCCCAACCCAGGAATCAAACCCGCTTCGGTTCTTATGTCTTCTGCATTGGCAGGTGAGTTCTTTACCACTAGTGTCACCTGGAAAGCCCCTGGCTATAGGGTGCAATGAGTCTATTCTGTGCCTGTTCGTTTTTGGTTAAATCTATTTCTAGGTATTTTTTGATTCCATTGTAAATGGGATTATTTTCTTAATTTCTGCTTATTCTGTGGTTGTTTGTATTCCCTTAATCCCTACAGCTGCTGCCAAAATACACACACACACACACACATACACACATCCTTAGTAACAAGTACTAGATCTTTTAACACTCCTCACTTCCCCCAGTTTGTCAGCTGGCCTGTAGGAAATGTGCTCTTCTCAGGCTGACATATTAACTTGGTGGTCCTTCCTGGGCCATATCATATCACATTCTGCACAGTATGTAAGGAGGGTTACTGCTGGCCTGCCTAACCCATGTAAAGAGTCAGAAGCCAGAAAATGTCAATGGGTACACTGATATTTTTAATGGAATGTTCAAAGAATTTTGCCTCTTCTCTCTCTCTCTCTTTTTTTTTTTAAAGATTTATTTATTTATTTATTTTGGACGGGGATCGGGTTGGGGAGGGAGGGGAGCGGGCGGGCCACTTCTATTCGTCTTTCATTTCTCTAGTTTCATCCGTCTTTGTTCTTTGGCCCGTGTGGGCCTCCCATCGCGGTGGCCTCTGCTGTCGCAGAGCACCGACTCTGGGCGCATGTGCTCCAGAGCTCCGGCTTGGTGATTGGACACATCGGTCCAGCCGCTCCGTGGCACGTAGGATCTTCCCAGGCCAGGGATTGAACCGGCGCCCCTTGCACTGCAAGGTGGTGTCCTTACCCACTGGACCACCAGGGGAAGCCCTCATTTATCTATTTTCATCCATCTTTGTTCTTTGGCCCATGTGGGCCTCCCATCGCAGTGGCATCTGTTGTTGCAGAGCACTGGCTCTGGGTGCATGTGCTCCAGAGCTCCGGCTTGGTGATTGGACACATGGGTCCAGCCGCTCCGCGGCACGTGGGATCTTCCCAGGCCAGGGCTCGAACCGGCGCCCCTTGCACTGCAAGGCGGTGTCCTTACCCACTGGACCACCAGGGGAAGCCCTCATTTATCTATTTTCATCCATCTTTGTTCTTTGGCCCATGTGGGCCTCCCATCGCAGTGGCATCTGTTGTTGCAGAGCACTGGCTCTGGGTGCATGTGCTCCAGAGCTCCGGCTTGGTGATTGGACACATGGGTCCAGCCGCTCCGCGGCACGTGGGATCTTCCCAGGCCAGGGCTCGAACCGGCGCCCCTTGCACTGCAAGGTGGTGTCCTTACCCACTGGACCACCAGGGAAGCCCCTCTTCTTTTTTTTGGATTTCAAACACTTCATTTTCTTTTCTTTTGAATCCTAGGCTTTTTGTATTTTTTAGTTTTTTTTTTTTTTTTTTTACACCAAAAATATTTTTATTGGGATATAGCTGATTAACAATTTTGTGATAGTTTCAGGTGAACAGTGAAGACGCTCAGCCATGCATATACATGTATCCATTCTCCCCCAGACCCCCTCCCATCCAGGCTGGTACATTAACATTAAGCAGAGTTCCATGTGCTATACAATAGATATTTTGTTGGAAACACTTTCTTTTCTATAAGGGCACACTTAATAGCATTGTATTATAGGAATCAAACACCATAATAACAACAAAAGTTTTTTTCTTAAGAACCACTTTCATTTCAAATTCAATTGAAATATAATCAAATCAGTCAATGAATTTTCACTTAAAAGAGAAGTTAGTAAAGTAATTCTTCCATGTAGTATAGCATATGAACTACAAGTCACCCCACTTATTTTAATCATCATGGCTTGAGATTTTCTAGGGTGCAGCAGCACTAGATGGAGCTGTTACTACCTAGGCAAGGGAAAAAAACTTGTCACTTGCAAACACAAGAATTGAGGTCACAGTTGTAATTTTAAAAGAATCTTTAGGGCTTCCCTAGTGGTACAGTGGGTAAAGACACCGCTTTGCAGTGCAAGGGGCGCCAGTTCGATCCCTGGCCTGGGAAGATCCCATGTGCCATGGAGCGGCTGGACTGATGTGTCCAACTACCGGGCCAGCACTATGGAGTGCATGTGCCCAGAGCCAGTGTCTGCAACAAGAGAGGCAACTGCAACAGGAGGCCCACACAGGCCAAAGAACAAAGATGGAAATAAATGAAAGACCAATAGAAGTGGCAAAAAACAAAACAAAACAAACAAACCAAGCAGTACATGATTTGGGCTCAGAAAAGAATCTTTAGACAAACCGTTACTTGTTAGAGGAGGTTTGAACGGCACTACCCCTACCGTGAACTGTAGCACGGGTGCAGGGTCAAAACATTCTCGATAAAATAATGTGGGGGAAAAGATCTACATATACTATGAATTTAGCAAAGCACTTTTATGTACAGAAGCCTAAATATCTTAGGCAGTTTAGATAACTGATGAAGATCACAGAGTCAGATTTTTCAAGGCTGGCTCTTTACAAGTATTAAAAACCAGTCCCTGGTCTCAGATGTAGACACATGCCACCTAGGAACCTCTGTTCAGGAATTCCACAGAGTAAGAAATTGTAATTGCCCGTTCTCGATTTCTATTCTTTGACTTAATAATGTGTTATAGTACCTCAGATTTTTATTCCAGAGTTTGCTGCACACTTAGGAAAGGAGATTATACTAAGCATGGGATCAAAGATGTACTTATTTCTAAAAGGGTGGGGGACCTTGCTAAACCGTTCATGCGCTTATGTTACGTAAAGTAATTTTCCCTTCCAAGTTTTTTCTTAAGAACCACTTTCATTTCAAATTCAATTGAAATATAATCAAATCAGTCAATGAATTTTCACTTAAAAGAGAAGTTAGTAAAGTAATTCTTCCATGTAGTATAGCATATGAACTACAAGTCACCCACTTATTTTAATCATCATGGCTTGAGATTTTCTAGGGTGCAGCAGCACTAGATGGAGCTGTTACTACCTAGGCAAGGGAAAAAAACTTGTCACTTGCAAACACAAGAATTGAGGTCACAGTTGTAATTTTAAAAGAATCTTTAGGGCTTCCCTAGTGGTACAGTGGGTAAAGACACCGCTTTGCAGTGCAAGGGGCGCCAGTTCGATCCCTGGCCTGGGAAGATCCCATGTGCCATGGAGCGGCTGGACTGATGTGTCCAACTACCGGGCCAGCACTATGGAGTGCATGTGCCCAGAGCCAGTGTCTGCAACAAGAGAGGCAACTGCAACAGGAGGCCCACACAGGCCAAAGAACAAAGATGGAAATAAATGAAAGACCAATAGAAGTGGCAAAAAACAAAACAAAACAAACAAACCAAGCAGTACATGATTTGGGCTCAGAAAAGAATCTTTAGACAAACCGTTACTTGTTAGAGGAGGTTTGAACGGCACTACCCCTACCGTGAACTGTAGCACGGGTGCAGGGTCAAAACATTCTCGATAAAATAATGTGGGGGAAAAGATCTACATATACTATGAATTTAGCAAAGCACTTTTATGTACAGAAGCCTAAATATCTTAGGCAGTTTAGATAACTGATGAAGATCACAGAGTCAGATTTTTCAAGGCTGGCTCTTTACAAGTATTAAAAACCAGTCCCTGGTCTCAGATGTAGACACATGCCACCTAGGAACCTCTGTTCAGGAATTCCACAGAGTAAGAAATTGTAATTGCCCGTTCTCGATTTCTATTCTTTGACTTAATAATGTGTTATAGTACCTCAGATTTTTATTCCAGAGTTTGCTGCACACTTAGGAAAGGAGATTATACTAAGCATGGGATCAAAGATGTACTTATTTCTAAAAGGGTGGGGGGCCCACCCCTGGTGGTCCAGTGGGTAAAGAGTCCGCCTTGCAGTGCAAGGAGCACTGGTTCGATCCCTGGCCCTGGAAGATCCCACGTGCCATGGAGTGGTTGGACTGGTGTGTCCAATTATGAGTCCGCTCTGGAGCACATGCGCCCAGAGCTGGAGCTCTGTGAAGAGAGAGGCCACTGTGATGGGACGCCCACATAGGCCAAAGAATAAAAACGGATGAAAATAAATGGACAAAAAATCAATAAAAGAGGCCAAAATTAAAAAAGAAAAGGGCTTCCCTGGTGGTCCAGTGGGTAAGGAACACCGCCTTGTAGTGCAAGGAGTGCCGGTTCGATCCCTGGCCTGGGAAGATCCCACGTGCCGTGGAGCAGCTGAACCAATGTGTCCAATTACCGAGCCGGAGCTCTGGAGCACATGCGCCCAGAGCCAGTGCTCTGCGACAACAGAGGCCACCGTGATGGGACGCCCACACGGGCCAAAAGAACAAACATGGATGAAAATAGATGAAAGACCAGCAGAAGTGGCCCGCTAAAAAAAAAGAAAAAAGGGAGAGGGGATATTCTTATTTTCTGAAGACATGTGAAGGTTTACTCCCCTATGTATTACTTTTTTCATCACTGATCTCTTCCCCTTTTTTTTTGAAATAATTATTGGCAGAGAAGGTTGACCAGTTGGAACTTTGTGGCCAACCCGTTTTTTTCCCTCCAGCTTTATTTGGTCCTTTCATTTCTATGCCTTTAAATGCACTGTCTTAAAATCCTGGGGGTTCTGTAGCAATTCATTACTCACTTTGCAGGATTCTTTCTCTTCCTTTCTTCCCTACTATCCTGTTTTTTAAAACGCCCTGTTTCTCCTTGAAGATCGTACTTTTATAATTGTAAGTAAGGACAATTTTAAAAAATGGAATACTCAAGATACTTCAGGAAGGCGACACTAGCTGCAGACGATTACTTGGTGCCAAAGTCTTATTTGCACATGTTCCTGGTTGGTGTCCAACCACAGCAGCTGCCTGATGTTTTCACAGCCCTCTGGCAGTGCGGTATTCTAGTACTCCTCTGCTTGCGCATTTGCTAGGTTACTCAGTTAAATGGGTTTTCTTTTGGGTCCAGTGGGTAAAGAGTCCGCCTTGCAGTGCAAGGAGCACTGGTTCGATCCCTGGCCCTGGAAGATCCCACGTGCCATGGAGTGGTTGGACTGGTGTGTCCAATTATGAGTCCGCTCTGGAGCACATGCGCCCAGAGCTGGAGCTCTGTGAAGAGAGAGGCCACTGTGATGGGACGCCCACATAGGCCAAAGAATAAAAACGGATGAAAATAAATGGACAAAAAATCAATAAAAGAGGCCAAAATTAAAAAAGAAAAGGGCTTCCCTGGTGGTCCAGTGGGTAAGGAACACCGCCTTGTAGTGCAAGGAGTGCCGGTTCGATCCCTGGCCTGGGAAGATCCCACGTGCCGTGGAGCAGCTGAACCAATGTGTCCAATTACCGAGCCGGAGCTCTGGAGCACATGCGCCCAGAGCCAGTGCTCTGCGACAACAGAGGCCACCGTGATGGGACGCCCACACGGGCCAAAAGAACAAACATGGATGAAAATAGATGAAAGACCAGCAGAAGTGGCCCGCTAAAAAAAAAGAAAAAAGGGAGAGGGGATATTCTTATTTTCTGAAGACATGTGAAGGTTTACTCCCCTATGTATTACTTTTTTCATCACTGATCTCTTCCCCTTTTTTTTTGAAATAATTATTGGCAGAGAAGGTTGACCAGTTGGAACTTTGTGGCCAACCCGTTTTTTTCCCTCCAGCTTTATTTGGTCCTTTCATTTCTATGCCTTTAAATGCACTGTCTTAAAATCCTGGGGGTTCTGTAGCAATTCATTACTCACTTTGCAGGATTCTTTCTCTTCCTTTCTTCCCTACTATCCTGTTTTTTAAAACGCCCTGTTTCTCCTTGAAGATCGTACTTTTATAATTGTAAGTAAGGACAATTTTAAAAAATGGAATACTCAAGATACTTCAGGAAGGCGACACTAGCTGCAGACGATTACTTGGTGCCAAAGTCTTATTTGCACATGTTCCTGGTTGGTGTCCAACCACAGCAGCTGCCTGATGTTTTCACAGCCCTCTGGCAGTGCGGTATTCTAGTACTCCTCTGCTTGCGCATTTGCTAGGTTACTCAGTTAAATGGGTTTTCTTTTCAGTTTTTTTCTTCTGACATAGTTTACCTTTTCTTCTTCTAGAAATCTCATGTATGGTGTGGTGAAGCTCATGAAGATAGTGGGGCAGCTCTCGGATAAATTCTACTACACAGATTGTCTCTTTTTCGGAGCAATTATCTCCGCCACTGACCCAGGTATTTGCGTATTTGGCCTTCTCATCACAATGGTCTTAAAAAGTTCAGAGCAAGCATTCACTTCCATTGCAGTGGAGGAAGAGAGCAGTAAGTGAAGTGGTCTAGTGGATGTAGATGGCTTTTTTAAGAAGGGCCTGCCTTTCCCCTTTCTAAAAAATTATTATTATTACTATAAAAAATAACAATTTGCCATATTAATCATCATTATGTATATAGTTCAACAGTATTGAGTATATTCACATTGTTGTGCAACCAGTCTCCAGAATTTTTTCATCTTGCAATGGAAACTCTATATCAATTAAATAACATCGCTCCATTCTTTCCCTGCTCCATCTCCCAGTCCTGGGCTACTGCCATTCTCCTTTCTGTCTCTGTGAGTTTAATTACTATAGATAACTCATATAAACGGAATCGTCAGTATTTGTCTCTTTGTGTCTGGTTTATTTCATTAGCATAATGTCCTCAGGATTCATCCATGTTGTAACATGTATCTGAAATTCCTTCCTTTTAAATATGAATAATACTCCATTGTATGAATATACCACATTTTGTTTATCTATTCATCTGCCAACAAGCACTTGGATTGCTTCCACCTGTGTTTCTCCCTTTTGTCTTGTTTTAGAATGTCTAATTTGCTTATAATTTTTACACTTAGACTGTCTGTTTTTCTCAGTGTTGTGTTTTTGCCTTCTTTTAAGGAACATATCATTTGGTTTAAATAATAACTTGGCTTAGTAGAAATGCACACCACTACTGGTGTGAATCTGATTTAATTGTAAAGTCCTTTTGTGCAGTGTTCCTACACACCATGATGTGGTTCCTATTCATAAACCTCTTACCTTGGAGTTTTCAAGTGTTAGTTAAACCAGTTCTCAAAAGTGGAATTATATACCCTTCCTCCCCTGCAGTTCAGGACAAACAAACCAGCTCTCCTCTCCAAGTTGGAACCCATAATTGAGTCAGTCCACTTAAAGTAGTTACAGCTATTCTTTCCTCTAATGGTAACTATTGAGTGGACCACTGTAGGGAAAGAATTCATGGTGAAGGAGTTGATGTTATTCTCATAGTACAGATGGAAAGCTCTTTTCAATGTCTGTGATGCCCTCTAACATCCTGGGTAGTAATGACCTTTAAGTTATTGAAATCCTGCCCCCCAACTTCACTGTGCCTCTTGGGGGTCTTCTAGATCACTGCTACCCAGTAGACCTTTCTGCAATGATAGAAATGTTCCATAATCTGCCCAGGGCTTTACAGTAGCCAGTGGGTATATGTGGCTATTTCACACTTGACATGTGAGATAGTGTAACTTTTGAACTGATTTTTGAATTTTTATGTTTACTAATTTAAGTTTAAATAGCTACATGTGGCTGCTGGCTCCCACACTAGATAGCACAGCTCTAGACAGTTTGTGTGGCTTGAAAAAATCTCCGTGATCCAAAAACCATTGACCTCTCTCACCCCTCTATTTTCTTACAAACACTGTAAGTAACTTGATCCTGAAGACTTGGCTGGTTGAAGTACCCCTGCTTGTGAAAATAACATGAGATGAGAAGTTACAGGTGGTGATTTGAGTTCTAGCCCTTGCCAGCCATGGCCCGGGTGGCCCAGGCACAATTTGTCTCTTGAATGTCAGTTTTCTCATTTATGAATTAGGAATAATGGTACCTGTTTCCTATTGTGATGGGCTGTTGTGAAGATTAAATGAGATAATACATGTAAAGCATTGAGTGTAGCATCTGCTGATTATGTTGGTCTCTCTAAACATTTTATGACTCAGGTAGATATTTCTCTGTTTTCCCTGTGTGCATGTGTGTGTGCATGCACAAATAACAGGTTACCACTTAACCCAAGTACTCTGAAAAGTAGCTTTATTATTATGATACTGTAATATCTGTGATATTTCCAGATGTTTATTGTTTTTGAAAAAGAGTTTTCAAGTGTTAGTTAAACCAGTTCTCAAAAGTGGAATTATATACCCTTCCTCCCCTGCAGTTCAGGACAAACAAACCAGCTCTCCTCTCCAAGTTGGAACCCATAATTGAGTCAGTCCACTTAAAGTAGTTACAGCTATTCTTTCCTCTAATGGTAACTATTGAGTGGACCACTGTAGGGAAAGAATTCATGGTGAAGGAGTTGATGTTATTCTCATAGTACAGATGGAAAGCTCTTTTCAATGTCTGTGATGCCCTCTAACATCCTGGGTAGTAATGACCTTTAAGTTATTGAAATCCTGCCCCCCAACTTCACTGTGCCTCTTGGGGGTCTTCTAGATCACTGCTACCCAGTAGACCTTTCTGCAATGATAGAAATGTTCCATAATCTGCCCAGGGCTTTACAGTAGCCAGTGGGTATATGTGGCTATTTCACACTTGACATGTGAGATAGTGTAACTTTTGAACTGATTTTTGAATTTTTATGTTTACTAATTTAAGTTTAAATAGCTACATGTGGCTGCTGGCTCCCACACTAGATAGCACAGCTCTAGACAGTTTGTGTGGCTTGAAAAAATCTCCGTGATCCAAAAACCATTGACCTCTCTCACCCCTCTATTTTCTTACAAACACTGTAAGTAACTTGATCCTGAAGACTTGGCTGGTTGAAGTACCCCTGCTTGTGAAAATAACATGAGATGAGAAGTTACAGGTGGTGATTTGAGTTCTAGCCCTTGCCAGCCATGGCCCGGGTGGCCCAGGCACAATTTGTCTCTTGAATGTCAGTTTTCTCATTTATGAATTAGGAATAATGGTACCTGTTTCCTATTGTGATGGGCTGTTGTGAAGATTAAATGAGATAATACATGTAAAGCATTGAGTGTAGCATCTGCTGATTATGTTGGTCTCTCTAAACATTTTATGACTCAGGTAGATATTTCTCTGTTTTCCCTGTGTGCATGTGTGTGTGCATGCACAAATAACAGGTTACCACTTAACCCAAGTACTCTGAAAAGTAGCTTTATTATTATGATACTGTAATATCTGTGATATTTCCAGATGTTTATTGTTTTTGAAAATATGCTACTAACCATATTCATCTATAACTTTATTTCTAATATCTTACTGGTACCACCGATAAGCAAATGCAAGTTAGAGAAACAAAGATTACTGATACTGTTTTCTGAGCTCTTACTTAATGTTGCTTCATTAAATTGGATAGAAAGGCTTATTTTTCTGGATTACCTTTGTAATTGTTTACTTCACTTTAATGTGTCCATAATGTGATAGAAAATAATGGAAGGCATTACCATGACACATCATTTTTTATTTGGCCTGTGAAGACTGGCAGAGTAAGAGTTTTATATAAATGAATGCTTTTTTTTTTTTTTTAAGGATTTTTTTTTTAAATTTATTTATCTTTTGGAGGGTGGGGTGGGGAGGGAGGGGGCTGGGCGGGCCACTTCTGTTGGTCTTTCATTTATCTATTTTCATCCGTCTTTGTTCTTTGGCTCCTGTGGGCCTCCCATCACGGTGGCCACTGTCGTCACGGAGCACTGGCTCTGGGCACACGCACGCCAGAGCTCCGGCTCGGTAATTGGACACATCAGTCCAGCCGCTCTGCGGCACGTGGGATCTTCCCAGGCCAGGGATCGAACCAGCGCCCCTTGCACTGCAAGGCGGTGTCTTTACCCACTGGACCACCAGGGGGAAGCCCTAAATGAATGTTCTAGACAATTGAAGCTTTCAACTTAATAAACATCAGAACATTAACTTTTAAGTGCTCTGTGATGGAAATCTTTCTGAAATGTAGAATTTTTTGTAAATCAAAAATGTTTTACCAAGCTTCTTAAAAATATCTTGTTTGAAAACTTGGGCCATAAAGGAAATAAAAACTTCAGTGCAGAGTTAGAGGGAACCATAAGATCAGATTTACTTCTTGTGCATGGTGTATCCAACACAAATTCTGATTTGGGGGTATGGAGTGGTATTGAGAGATTTTAAAAGAGTATAAGAGTCCTTGTTCCTGATTTCACTGTACTTGACTCCAGTCTTTGGTCTTACCGTTGATGGAGGCAGTGTATATATGGGGTGATGTAGGCTGCTTTATGACCTGAAGCCCTCTCTATTCTGTGGTTATGTGCCACAAGTACCATGTGCCACTTTTGTGGACTCTACTTAAATGGATCCAACATTCAGGAAAGAAAATGTAAGTTTCCAGTGCATAGTACATACATAAGCAGCTACCAGAGAAAATGAGGGCCAATTCCTTCCTATGAACTATTATGCAGTGATTCCTCTCATTGTAATCCTGGCAGTTTTACACCCCTCAAGTCAAGCAGACCCATTCACAGGTTTCAAAAATCTGTGATTGGTGCTGTTAGAAAAGAATCCTCTAGTTGCACTGCCCAGGGTAGTCAGTCTTTCACTTCGTTTCCTGGTAAGACCTTAATTATTGTTGTTGTTATTGTTATGGTTGCTAATTTTTCTTCAGCCCTAGGTTCAAAACAAGACAGTTTTTAGGTTATATAATGATAAACTAGAGTGACAGTTTTGTACTAGTCAGGGTGCTTCAAAGAAACAGAATAGCAGATATACGCATGTGTGTGTATATGCATGGTGAGGAGGAGGAGAGGAAAAGAGAGATACTGTTTGATTATAAGGAATTGGCTCATGTGATTATGGAAACCAAGAGGTTCCGAAATCTACAGTCTGAAGGCTTGGGAACCTGAATTCTCCCTTACTCTACTTTTTTGTTCTAGTGAAACCTTCAGCAGACTGGATGAGTCCCACCCTCATTGAGGAGGGCCGTCTGCTTTACTCGGTCTACTGATTCAAATGTTAATCTCATCCAGAACCTCACAGACACATCCAGAAGACTGTTTAACCAAATATCTGCGCACCCCATGGCCCAGTCAAGCTGACACAGGAAAATAACCATCATGGGTTTTCTGTAAGGAGCCACACATATTGTTCATGTAGTAAATAATCCACAAAACATGAACTGGTTTTAGCCTAAGCTCTAAAGGTTGTTCCAGTTGTGTAACTTGCTAAACTGTTTTTAGGGGTGGAAGAGATTGACCTTGTGTCTTATGCTGTACTTGACTCCAGTCTTTGGTCTTACCGTTGATGGAGGCAGTGTATATATGGGGTGATGTAGGCTGCTTTATGACCTGAAGCCCTCTCTATTCTGTGGTTATGTGCCACAAGTACCATGTGCCACTTTTGTGGACTCTACTTAAATGGATCCAACATTCAGGAAAGAAAATGTAAGTTTCCAGTGCATAGTACATACATAAGCAGCTACCAGAGAAAATGAGGGCCAATTCCTTCCTATGAACTATTATGCAGTGATTCCTCTCATTGTAATCCTGGCAGTTTTACACCCCTCAAGTCAAGCAGACCCATTCACAGGTTTCAAAAATCTGTGATTGGTGCTGTTAGAAAAGAATCCTCTAGTTGCACTGCCCAGGGTAGTCAGTCTTTCACTTCGTTTCCTGGTAAGACCTTAATTATTGTTGTTGTTATTGTTATGGTTGCTAATTTTTCTTCAGCCCTAGGTTCAAAACAAGACAGTTTTTAGGTTATATAATGATAAACTAGAGTGACAGTTTTGTACTAGTCAGGGTGCTTCAAAGAAACAGAATAGCAGATATACGCATGTGTGTGTATATGCATGGTGAGGAGGAGGAGAGGAAAAGAGAGATACTGTTTGATTATAAGGAATTGGCTCATGTGATTATGGAAACCAAGAGGTTCCGAAATCTACAGTCTGAAGGCTTGGGAACCTGAATTCTCCCTTACTCTACTTTTTTGTTCTAGTGAAACCTTCAGCAGACTGGATGAGTCCCACCCTCATTGAGGAGGGCCGTCTGCTTTACTCGGTCTACTGATTCAAATGTTAATCTCATCCAGAACCTCACAGACACATCCAGAAGACTGTTTAACCAAATATCTGCGCACCCCATGGCCCAGTCAAGCTGACACAGGAAAATAACCATCATGGGTTTTCTGTAAGGAGCCACACATATTGTTCATGTAGTAAATAATCCACAAAACATGAACTGGTTTTAGCCTAAGCTCTAAAGGTTGTTCCAGTTGTGTAACTTGCTAAACTGTTTTTAGGGGTGGAAGAGATTGACCTTGTGTCTTATGCTGTGAAGACCACCCATCTGTCCTTGAGGAAGTTGGCCTGCTGCTGATGGCCCCATGTTGATGTCTGTTAGCATCTGGATGCTTATAGCAGTGATTTTATTGCCTAGATATATGATGATCTGAATCAACCTCTTGATATCATTGACATTTTTCAAATCCAAAATATATTTTTTTAAAGATTTATTTATTAATTTATTTTGGGCAGGGGTCGGGTTGGGGAGGGAGGGGAGCAGGTGGGCCACTTCTATTGGTCTTTCATTTCTCTATTTTCATCTGTCTTTGTTGTTTTGACTCCTATGGGCCTCCCATTGCGGTGGCGTCCGTTGTTGCTGAGCTCCGGCTCTGGGCACATGCGCTCCAGAGCTCCGGCTAGGCAATTGGACACATCAGTCCAGCCGCTCCGCGGCACGTGGGATCTTCCCAGGCCAGGGATCGAACCGGCGCCCCTTGCACTGCAAGGCGGTGTCCTTACCCACTGGACCACCAGGGGAAGCCCCAAAATATTTTTTGTTTACTGTCAATAAATGAATTAAATTTTTTGTAAACAACGGCACAGCGAGGTATAGTTTGGGAATCTCTTATTCCTAGCAAAAATAGAACAAACAGGACAGCAGAAGAGAAAAAACAGAACTAGCTGACAGAGTACCTCCATGAATCCCCGATGTCCAATGGAGGGGTCAAAGTACCCATGGCAGTGAGACTTTGGGATAAGAATAACAGCTATGCTGAAGGAAGCAAAGGGAAGAGGGGCTTGCTGGTTGTTTTGACTGTTAGGGAACCCAGAAATTCCTCAGAAATATTCACATTCAAAAGGGGTCCCCACTCGGTGTCAAGAATTTTATAGTCCTGTCAGGTAATAATAATTGATATTGGGAGGAAGCTTTTCAGGCTTCCATTTGTGGGTGAGGGCAAGGAGGCTGGGGGAGGTATGAGGCTGCTGGAGGGGCCTGGGTCCTCAGGGCTCTCAGGAAATCCCTTGTGGAAGATCTCACTACAAGGACAATTCAGTTCAGTTCATTTGTTCAGTGGTGTCTGAGTCTTTGTGACCCCATGGACTGTAGCATGCCAGGCTTCCATGTCCTTTACCATCTCCTGAAGCTTGGTCAAACACATGTCCATTGGGTCAGTGATGCAATCCAACCATCTCATCCTCTGTTGTCCCCTTCTCCTTCTACCTTCTGTTTTTTCCCAGAATCAGGGTCTTTTCCAACAAGCTGTCTCTTTGCATCAGGTGCAAGTTTGGAGCTTATATGATGATCGAATCCTCTTGATATCATTGACATTTTTCAAATCCAAAATATATTTTTTAAAGATTTATTTATTAATTTATTTTGGGCAGGGGTGGGGTGGGGGAGGAGGGGAGCAGGTGGGCCACTTCTATTGGTCTTTCATTTCTCTATTTTCATCTGTCTTTGTTGTTTTGACTCCTATGGGCCTCCCATTGCGGTGGCGTCCGTTGTTGCTGAGCTCCGGCTCTGGGCACATGCGCTCCAGAGCTCCGGCTAGGCAATTGGACACATCAGTCCAGCCGCTCCGCGGCACGTGGGATCTTCCCAGGCCAGGGATCGAACCGGCGCCCCTTGCACTGCAAGGCGGTGTCCTTACCCACTGGACCACCAGGGGAAGCCCCAAAATATTTTTTGTTTACTGTCAATAAATGAATTAAATTTTTTGTAAACAACGGCACAGCGAGGTATAGTTTGGGAATCTCTTATTCCCTAGCAAAAATAGAACAAACAGGACAGCAGAAGAGAAAAAACAGAACTAGCTGACAGAGTACCTCCATGAATCCCCGATGTCCAATGGAGGGGTCAAAGTACCCATGGCAGTGAGACTTTGGGATAAGAATAACAGCTATGCTGAAGGAAGCAAAGGGAAGAGGGGCTTGCTGGTTGTTTTGACTGTTAGGGAACCCAGAAATTCCTCAGAAATATTCACATTCAAAAGGGGTCCCCACTCGGTGTCAAGAATTTTATAGTCCTGTCAGGTAATAATAATTGATATTGGGAGGAAGCTTTTCAGGCTTCCATTTGTGGGTGAGGGCAAGGAGGCTGGGGGAGGTATGAGGCTGCTGGAGGGGCCTGGGTCCTCAGGGCTCTCAGGAAATCCCTTGTGGAAGATCTCACTACAAGGACAATTCAGTTCAGTTCATTTGTTCAGTGGTGTCTGAGTCTTTGTGACCCCATGGACTGTAGCATGCCAGGCTTCCATGTCCTTTACCATCTCCTGAAGCTTGGTCAAACACATGTCCATTGGGTCAGTGATGCAATCCAACCATCTCATCCTCTGTTGTCCCCTTCTCCTTCTACCTTCTGTTTTTTCCCAGAATCAGGGTCTTTTCCAACAAGCTGTCTCTTTGCATCAGGTGGCCAAAGTATTGGAGCTTCAGCTTCAGTCCTTCTAATGACCAGGGCTGATTTCCTTTAGGATTGACTGGTTTGAGCCATGCCCTAAAAATGACCTGCTCAGACCACAGACTTTGATTGACAGGCCATTAAAGGAGGATGAAAGCTCAAATAGTAATGATGAAGGAAACCAGAAGTAGATCTGAGAGTGTATTGAGGAGGTGACTACACCCAGAGACCGTATTTTTAATATTTCACTGTAAACCCAGAAGAGGGAGCCATAAAGCCATGAAACTAGAAAAGTTATTCTGGGCCTTCTACCTCCTACCCACCTCACTTTCTATGAGCAGCAGAAATAGAGTGAGGTTGAATTTCATATAAATAGGAAGAAAAATGGGGATAACCCTTCTGAATTATGAAGTTGCAGATAATGAAGTCATATCAGAAAAAGAGGCTCCCAAGCAGATGTAACTTTATTAGTATTCCAACAGAAGCTAAAGGAAGTTAAGAAAATGATAGAAGTTATAAAAGAACTATTCATTGGAATGAGGAAACTAAACAATAGGGCATTGTGAGAAGAAGGCTAACAGAAAGGAATGAAGGGGGGAACCCATGGAGTAAAAGAGATGTAAAGTATTAAAACAATTAATTTAAAAATGGGTAAAACTAGTTGCTTTTGAGAAAAGGAAGGGACTTGAAATTGGGATGGGATGTATTATGAGGGGCTTCTACAGGGCTTGGCAAAGTGCCATTTTTGGCACTGGGTGATGCTTATAAGAGTTGTTGGCTTATGATACTGCTAAATATCTGAGTATTTTCTAATTGTATCAGTAAGTAATGCATTTGGCTGTAAAGAACAGAAAAGTCTGGTTAATACTAGCTTAAATAGAGAGCTGTTTATCTTTGTTAACAGCCTCAAGTTGGTGCCATGGCTTCCACGGAATTCAGGCATCCAGGCACTCAGTCTTTCTAGGGCACAGCCTTTGGGTTTCAAGCACACCTTGGAGACAAGATGACTACACTGTGTCCAGTATTCACCCTGTTTCAGGCAGCAGGAGGTGGCTCCTCACTGTAAGGGAAGCAAGGAAGTGAGTTTAGTGTCTCAGGTCCTTAATGGCAGAAACTAACAAAGCAGAAGGTAGTTGGGTGTGAGTGTTGAGAGGGAATCCCACCTGCATGTACACATTAGCGCAGTGGTTCTTAGCCAGGGACAGTCCTGTCCCCCACAGCAGATGTTTGGCAATGTCTGGAGACATTTTTGATTGTCCCAACTTGGCAGGGGAGCATGTGCAACGCTACTGGTATGTTGTGAGTAAATACCAGGGATGCTGCTAAACTATCTTGTGACACCCAGGTCAGCCCCCATGACAAAGAGTTATATGGCTCCAAATATAAGTAGAACCAAAGTCCAGACAATCCAGAACCTTTTCGGGGGGTCCATAAGGTCAAAACTGATTTGATAATAATAGTGACAGATTATTTGTCTTTTTTTACTTGCATTCTTTCGTAAGTCTATTGTTGAGTTTTCCAGGGGCTACCGAATTATGACATTGACTCTCTGCTGATCAAATGTAGAAACAAATATGAAACTCAACATTTTCTTTTATTTCAGATAATACAGAGATCTGAGAAAATGAGAAACAGTGGCTTTCTTCACATTGTCTTTTTTTTTGAAAATATAATGATTTTTCATCAAAAATATGTTAGCAAAGAATGGCTTTACTAGTAATTTAAATGAATACATAGTTTATTTTTTGTTTTACTCAATATAGTAAATATTGATAGCTATAACCCACAAAACTAAAGCTCTTTGGGGGCCTCTGAATTTTTTAAGGATGTAAAGAAGTCCTGAGAGAGCTGTTGGTCTGGAGAAGAGCTGATTTTTCAATGCCTAGGAAATGTGAAACCTGTGAGAAGTGTAATTACGTATAGTCTGTCATAAATGGAGATTTTCATTATTTCACAGACCTTCTTTGTGCCTTGACCATATGCTGGGGTCTAGAAGCACAGTGATCAATAAAATAGGGCTTCAGGGCTTCCCTGGTGGTCCAGTGGGTAAAGAGTCTGCCTTGCAGTACAAGGGGCACCAGTTTGATCCCTGGCCTGGGAAGATCCCACGTGCTGTGCAGCAGCTGGACCAGTGTGTCCAACTACTGAGCCAGTGCTCTGCAACGAGAGAGGCCACTGCAATGGGAGGCCCACACAGGCCAAAGAACAAAGATGGATGAAAGTAAATAAATGAAGGACCAATAAAAGAGGCCAAAATTTTAAAAAAAGAAGGTTTCATTGCAGCAACATGGATGAACCTAAAGATTATCATACTAAATGAAATAAGAGAAAGACAAATACCATATGATATCATTTATATGTGGAATCTAAAATACAACACAAATGAACCTAGCCGTTAAGCAGAAACAGACTCAGAGAAAGGCATAGAGGACAGACTTGTGATTGTCAAGGGGGAGGCGGAGGGTTGTGTTGGCAATTTGTGAATAGCAGATGCAAACCATTATATATAGCATAGATAAGCAACAGGGGCTGGGTGTATTGTACGGGAAACTATATTCAATATCCTGTGATAAACCATAATGGAAAAGAATATGAAAAGGAATATATGTGTGTGTGTATATAACTGAATTGCTTTGCTGTACAGCAGAAGTTAACACAACATTGTAAATCAACTGTACATAAACAAAAGAAAACATAAAGTTGGGTTTCTACCTTAAAAGATTTCAGCCCATCAGTAGAGCCCATCACATTAATTGTGATGATTTTTAAAGCTCCGTAATAGAAATATTTTCAAAGTGTGATGGAATTACAGTAGAAAGTGTAGTGTTAGAATCAAGCATCATATCACTCCTCATTCAGATTAGAAAGATTGTCATTTTCATTTCTGCCGTAGACAGGCAACTCATCTTTGACTCCCTGACCATCTCCCAAACCACTCTGTCCAGCCAAAGATAAGAATTACTTCCATGAATTTGTTATCAGTGGCTTAAAGTCAGAAACTGCAACTAATTTACCTGATTTTGGCCCATTTTTAGTGACCGTGCTGGCGATATTTAATGAATTGCATGCAGATGTGGACCTTTACGCACTTCTGTTTGGAGAAAGTGTCCTAAATGATGCTGTCGCCATTGTACTGTCCTCGTAAGTAACAGTATTTCTACCCCAGAAGAGAGACTCTGGCTTCCTGAATGCTCTGGGCTATCATCAGAGGTCCATCTTAAAAGTGGTGAATTTTGAACTGGGTGCTCTTCTAAATGAAGTTTATCAGCCTTGTTGATGAAGTTATGTTGCTTTGTCCAGTGGCCAGTGATTAGAATGCTAATAACCATCATTAACATGGTGACTGGAGGTTAGGAGGTTAAATTACATGAATACACCAGAGGGGAGTGCTCTGCAAAGTGTAGATACCTGTGTTTATCAATACTTATAAGCACCATGGTGGAAAATCGGCCCAATGTTTTCTAATACTCTCTCTCTTTAAACTCTAGGTCCATTGTTGCCTACCAGCCAGCGGGGCTGAACACTCATGCCTTTGATGCTGCTGCCTTTTTTAAATCAGTTGGCATTTTTCTAGGTATATTTAGTGGTTCTTTTACCATGGGAGCTGTGACTGGTGTCGTGACTGCTCTAATATCCTTTTTGTAGTTTCTGAAGTCCCGTGAGTATGGTTATGTGACCTAGCACTTGTGAAAAGAAAGCTCACAGTTCCTCCTTTCAGAAGTGAATCTTTAATGGTTTGTTCCACTGAGGGGGCGGGGTGCTTCTGAAATGTCACCCTTTGGTGAAACTTGACAGTCAGTGACCCAGGTATGAGTCTCATAAAATGTTTGAGAGTGTAGCTTTGGGCTTAGCTTTGTCTTCACCCTTGCATTTTGTCCTCTTCCTATAAAACAGTTGGAGATAGGAACTTGGAGGAAGCATCAGTTGTGAGGGTTGGGGTGCAGAAAGACTGGAAGAGCCAGGAGGCTGAGAGGAAGCAGGCTGTGCCGTAGACAGGCAACTCATCTTTGACTCCCTGACCATCTCCCAAACCACTCTGTCCAGCCAAAGATAAGAATTACTTCCATGAATTTGTTATCAGTGGCTTAAAGTCAGAAACTGCAACTAATTTACCTGATTTTGGCCCATTTTTAGTGACCGTGCTGGCGATATTTAATGAATTGCATGCAGATGTGGACCTTTACGCACTTCTGTTTGGAGAAAGTGTCCTAAATGATGCTGTCGCCATTGTACTGTCCTCGTAAGTAACAGTATTTCTACCCCAGAAGAGAGACTCTGGCTTCCTGAATGCTCTGGGCTATCATCAGAGGTCCATCTTAAAAGTGGTGAATTTTGAACTGGGTGCTCTTCTAAATGAAGTTTATCAGCCTTGTTGATGAAGTTATGTTGCTTTGTCCAGTGGCCAGTGATTAGAATGCTAATAACCATCATTAACATGGTGACTGGAGGTTAGGAGGTTAAATTACATGAATACACCAGAGGGGAGTGCTCTGCAAAGTGTAGATACCTGTGTTTATCAATACTTATAAGCACCATGGTGGAAAATCGGCCCAATGTTTTCTAATACTCTCTCTCTTTAAACTCTAGGTCCATTGTTGCCTACCAGCCAGCGGGGCTGAACACTCATGCCTTTGATGCTGCTGCCTTTTTTAAATCAGTTGGCATTTTTCTAGGTATATTTAGTGGTTCTTTTACCATGGGAGCTGTGACTGGTGTCGTGACTGCTCTAATATCCTTTTTGTAGTTTCTGAAGTCCCGTGAGTATGGTTATGTGACCTAGCACTTGTGAAAAGAAAGCTCACAGTTCCTCCTTTCAGAAGTGAATCTTTAATGGTTTGTTCCACTGAGGGGGCGGGGTGCTTCTGAAATGTCACCCTTTGGTGAAACTTGACAGTCAGTGACCCAGGTATGAGTCTCATAAAATGTTTGAGAGTGTAGCTTTGGGCTTAGCTTTGTCTTCACCCTTGCATTTTGTCCTCTTCCTATAAAACAGTTGGAGATAGGAACTTGGAGGAAGCATCAGTTGTGAGGGTTGGGGTGCAGAAAGACTGGAAGAGCCAGGAGGCTGAGAGGAAGCAGGCTGTGAAGTACTTTAGCCCCAGCCTGGCTGCTGTCATCTGCTGTTCCAGGCCATATGGAGTTAATGTGGCCTTCACTAGCTAGGGACCGTCTGAAGGAATTATAGCAAGATGACCTTCCTTAAGCAGAGGACAGCATGATATTGAGTTAAAAACCAACCGACCAACCAGCATAAAAGCAAAGTGTTGGAATGAGCAGGCAGACCTTCCACAGGTGTGCTGAGTCCTTCATCACATCCTCGTTCAATGGCCTTTAGATCACCAGTGACCGGTACAGAAGTAATGGAGGCCACGAGTGTGAGTCACATCATTTCAGCCTACAGTAGATACACAGATGATTAACAAAACCTATACAAATTCGTGATGAGATTTTATTCATTCAACTTTTGTACTAAGTCTTTGAAATATGGTGGGTATTTTACTCTTAGAGCGTATCTCAACTCAGACTAGCCACAGGTAAGTGCTGAGTGGTTACATGTGGCTAGTGGCTACTGCACTGGACTGTGCAGATGTAGATGTTTTTTTTTTCCTCAAGGCCCTCTGTGGACTTAGATTGGCTCACTGAAACCACTCGTGAGCTGGCTCCTGTGGAAAGGCAGTGTTAGGAGGGGAATTTCCAATCCCCAAAAGTGACCCCAGCATTTTATAGTTGTCCCTGGAGTTATATATTCCTCCCTGCCTTCCTTCTTTCTTCCCTCCCTCACTCATGCATGCATTAGGCACCTGCCATGAACTTGGACCTTAGTAGTCCACGGAGGTCAGAGTCTCCCTGCCTCATCTTCCCAGGCCTGCCCGAGGCACTCCTTACACTGCCAGAACCCACCTGCCAGTCACACCTCAGGCCTCAACTGTGGGTCTCAGAAATATAGGCATTGCAAGGAGCACAGAGAGCCCATTTCCAGTTCCCTTGGAAAGCTTGATTTAAGAAAAAAAAAAAGCTTTTGAAACACACATACACAAAACTTTATTCAGAGGAAATTCATATACCATAAAATTCACCCATTTGAAGTGTACAATTCATTGGGTTTTGGTATATCACATTATTATTATTTTTTAATTGTGGTAAAATATGCCTAACATGAAATTTTCCACTTTAACCATTTGAAGTGTATAATTTGGTGGCATTAAGTGCCTCTGTGGTGTTGTGTAACCGCCTCCATCATTTATAGAACCTTTTTCATCACCCGCAACAGAAACTGTGTGCCCATCAAACTGTATCCTCCCTATCCCCCTTTGCCCAGCCCTCGAAACCTCCATTCTACTGAGAAGCTTCATTTGTTTCATGTTAAAAACCAAGCCACAGGGCTTGCCTGGTGGTCCAGTGGGTCAAGAGTCCGCCTTGCAGGGCAAGGGGCACTGGTTCGATCCCTGGCCCAGGAAGATCCCACGTGCTGTGGAACAGCTGGACCAATGTGTCCAACTACCGAGCTGGAGCTCTGGAGCCCATGCGCCCAGAGCCAGTGCTCTGCAATGAGAGAGGGCACTGCAATGGGAGGCCGAAGAATAAAGATGGATGAAAAGAAATCAATAAATAACCAATAAAAGAGGCCACAATCTAAAAAAAAATTTTAAAAAGACCCACCAAGCCACAGCTTTGGGGCCCCAAAGGAAGAGTTGATGGAAAAGAGTAGCCCTTAGTAGCCCTATGGACTCACATAGCGTGGTTCTTGGTGACCCCAATGTACTGCTGGAGAGAGTTCCTTGACATGGGCTGACGTGACCAAGTTTACCAAGCTGCACTGCTTCCCCCTGCTGGAGACAGCGCTCTTCTTTCTGATGTCATGGAGCACATTTCTCTTGGCGGAAGCCTGTGGGTTCACAGGTGGGTTTCCTCTGCCCTTGGGCCGCCCTTCCCTTCACTGGGGCTGGGGCCATGAGAGCTTGTGGGGAGGGCCAAATTTTTAAATAGCTGTGGCCTGGAGTTAATAAACCACTCACGAAGTGACCATATGGAGGATTACTGAGCGAGGCCTGTGTTGCCTTGTGAATGAGCTAGTGTCCCCCAAAGCTACATATTTTTTTGAAGGATAAGCTTTATTGTTTGAAACTCAGTTACATCTTTGAGTACTCACTCTTAACTATGAGTAGATGCTTAGGTGTGAAAGTTACTGTATATATTAACATCTTATTTGTATCTTCCCCTGGATCCCAATGTTATTTTATAAGCAGTAGTGTTAACAAACAAAATATACATCATTTGAAAGATTGTTTTGCATCTACTCAGATGAGTGTGAGCACTATTTTTTCTTGTTTTGTTTCTTCTCTGTTTAACCACTGATTTTCTGTACTATGTTTGAATGGTACCTGGTTCAGAGATTATTAGTGTTAGTGATTGTGTGGTTTTACTTCTTCACATTCTCTCATAGGAAAAACTCAATGGACTTTCCTGTTAGAAAACTCAAGTACCATTGCTCTATGTAACCTAGGTTACATAGGAAGCACTTTTTATTTTTATCGTCTTTTCTAAATACCACAACATATCTTTATATACCCTACTTCCTTTGAAACTTGACAACCATCTGTAAATATAGAAGCAAAAAAAAAATCCCAGGTGTGTTAATTGTGTTGAACAACAAAACAGTCAACATTAACCAGAAGTCTATAGATTTCTCAGGGCTGGGATAAATGAACTAGTACTCTGGATTCATTTGGTCTGAAGCCCTGGAGCATGCAAAAATACAAAGCACTGGTTTGAAATTGAATTCATTAATTCCACAAAGAGGAATGTGACAAAAGCGTGTGACGGGCAGACTTCACAGTCTCTTTGAGGGAGTGAATGCTAAATGCCACATTGTTGTATTGTCCAGTTGCGCAGTCATGTTCGACTCTTTGCAACCCCATGGACTGCAGCACGCCAGGCTTTACTGTCCCTTCACCATCTCCCAAAGTTTACCCAAGTTCATGTCCATTGCTTCAGTGATGCCATCCACATGGACGGTCGATTCAGTAGGAATTTAGAAGAGGGGAGAGAGAATACCCTTAAAACTGGAGCAAGGGGGTAAATTGAGGGCCTTGGCTTTGAAGAGTTGTGAAGAAGGCAAGGTTGATATGAGAAGTGGGGCAGGGGGAGCTTTCAGTAATAGGCAACTTTCCAAACTTCCAGCAAGTTGGATATGCTAGGCTTTCCTACCTTAACTGTTTGCTTCAGAGGGAGATTTTTTTCTGGCTTCTTTCCTTGCCCCTTATGGATTTTTCTTGAACTCTCTTGGCAGGTGTGGTAGCTGTCCTCTTCTGTGGGATCACACAAGCTCATTACACCTACAACAATCTGTCAGGTCAGGTAAGAAGCAGGGCAGGTGTGGAAAACATGTAAAATTATTATGTTACTGTGATTGTTTTTTTTGTTTCTTCTCTGTTTAACCACTGATTTTCTGTACTATGTTTGAATGGTACCTGGTTCAGAGATTATTAGTGTTAGTGATTGTGTGGTTTTACTTCTTCACATTCTCTCATAGGAAAAACTCAATGGACTTTCCTGTTAGAAAACTCAAGTACCATTGCTCTATGTAACCTAGGTTACATAGGAAGCACTTTTTATTTTTATCGTCTTTTCTAAATACCACAACATATCTTTATATACCCTACTTCCTTTGAAACTTGACAACCATCTGTAAATATAGAAGCAAAAAAAAAATCCCAGGTGTGTTAATTGTGTTGAACAACAAAACAGTCAACATTAACCAGAAGTCTATAGATTTCTCAGGGCTGGGATAAATGAACTAGTACTCTGGATTCATTTGGTCTGAAGCCCTGGAGCATGCAAAAATACAAAGCACTGGTTTGAAATTGAATTCATTAATTCCACAAAGAGGAATGTGACAAAAGCGTGTGACGGGCAGACTTCACAGTCTCTTTGAGGGAGTGAATGCTAAATGCCACATTGTTGTATTGTCCAGTTGCGCAGTCATGTTCGACTCTTTGCAACCCCATGGACTGCAGCACGCCAGGCTTTACTGTCCCTTCACCATCTCCCAAAGTTTACCCAAGTTCATGTCCATTGCTTCAGTGATGCCATCCACATGGACGGTCGATTCAGTAGGAATTTAGAAGAGGGGAGAGAGAATACCCTTAAAACTGGAGCAAGGGGGTAAATTGAGGGCCTTGGCTTTGAAGAGTTGTGAAGAAGGCAAGGTTGATATGAGAAGTGGGGCAGGGGGAGCTTTCAGTAATAGGCAACTTTCCAAACTTCCAGCAAGTTGGATATGCTAGGCTTTCCTACCTTAACTGTTTGCTTCAGAGGGAGATTTTTTTCTGGCTTCTTTCCTTGCCCCTTATGGATTTTTCTTGAACTCTCTTGGCAGGTGTGGTAGCTGTCCTCTTCTGTGGGATCACACAAGCTCATTACACCTACAACAATCTGTCAGTGGAATCCAGAAGTCGAACGAAGCAGGTGAGCCCTGTATCCCCAGCAGTGACCTGGAATGTGAGGGAGGGAACCATGGGATTTACAGCTTCCTTTTCCCTTTCCCTGCAGCTCTTTGAGGTACTACACTTCCTGGCAGAAAACTTCATCTTTTCCTACATGGGCCTGGCGCTGTTTACCTTCCAGAAGCACGTGTTCAGCCCTGTTTTCATCATTGGAGCTTTTGTATCCTTTATTGGTTCCACTGTTTCCTACACAGAAAGATGATTGCTGCTGGGGAAGCTATAAGAACAATATTTCTGGTTTTGGAGGGGAGGTGACTGAACCAGCACTGGTTCGTGGAATCTTTATGATGAGAAAGAGAAGGCTTAAGTGGTAAATGTATAAAGCTAAGAGTATTTGATTTCAATGACGGGTATTGATTCTAGTTACCCTTTCTGCATTTTCCGTGTTGTTACTGTTGTTCAGTCTCTAAATCATGTCTGACTCTGAGACCCCATGGACTGTAGCACACCAGGCTTCCCTGTCCTTCACCATCTCCCGGAGTTTTCTCAAACTGATGTCCCTTGAGTCGGTGATGCCATCCAACCACCTTGTCCTCTGCTGTCTACTTCTCATCCCCTCAGTCTTTCTCAGCAGCAGGGTCTTTTCCAATGAGTTGGCTCTTTGTATCTTGAGGTGGCCAAAGTGTTAGAGCTTCAGCTTTAGCAACTGTTCTTCCAGTGAATTTTCAGGGTGTTGTTTCTAGTTGCCCTTTCTGTGTTTTCTGTGTAAGATGACCTTTTCCAAGGGGGAGGTTGGCCCCCACATTATGTACTGTGAAAGTTGTGAAGGCAAGGTTGATATGAGAAGTGGGGCAGGGGGAGCTTTCAGTAATAGGCAACTTTCCAAACTTCCAGCAAGTTGGATATGCTAGGCTTTCCTACCTTAACTGTTTGCTTCAGAGGGAGATTTTTTTCTGGCTTCTTTCCTTGCCCCTTATGGATTTTTCTTGAACTCTCTTGGCAGGTGTGGTAGCTGTCCTCTTCTGTGGGATCACACAAGCTCATTACACCTACAACAATCTGTCAGTGGAATCCAGAAGTCGAACGAAGCAGGTGAGCCCTGTATCCCCAGCAGTGACCTGGAATGTGAGGGAGGGAACCATGGGATTTACAGCTTCCTTTTCCCTTTCCCTGCAGCTCTTTGAGGTACTACACTTCCTGGCAGAAAACTTCATCTTTTCCTACATGGGCCTGGCGCTGTTTACCTTCCAGAAGCACGTGTTCAGCCCTGTTTTCATCATTGGAGCTTTTGTATCCTTTATTGGTTCCACTGTTTCCTACACAGAAAGATGATTGCTGCTGGGGAAGCTATAAGAACAATATTTCTGGTTTTGGAGGGGAGGTGACTGAACCAGCACTGGTTCGTGGAATCTTTATGATGAGAAAGAGAAGGCTTAAGTGGTAAATGTATAAAGCTAAGAGTATTTGATTTCAATGACGGGTATTGATTCTAGTTACCCTTTCTGCATTTTCCGTGTTGTTACTGTTGTTCAGTCTCTAAATCATGTCTGACTCTGAGACCCCATGGACTGTAGCACACCAGGCTTCCCTGTCCTTCACCATCTCCCGGAGTTTTCTCAAACTGATGTCCCTTGAGTCGGTGATGCCATCCAACCACCTTGTCCTCTGCTGTCTACTTCTCATCCCCTCAGTCTTTCTCAGCAGCAGGGTCTTTTCCAATGAGTTGGCTCTTTGTATCTTGAGGTGGCCAAAGTGTTAGAGCTTCAGCTTTAGCAACTGTTCTTCCAGTGAATTTTCAGGGTGTTGTTTCTAGTTGCCCTTTCTGTGTTTTCTGTGTAAGATGACCTTTCTGCTACACAGGCAATTGGTGGGTGGTAGTTTGTTGTTTGTAAAGCACCCTTCCTAACAAATTAAAAGTAAGAAACCCGTATCTGTCCCCCGAATTATTGTTTTCTCGTTGCCACATGAATTCCAATCCATTTGGAAGGCTTGGAGGTTCTGTGACCCTTGCTCTCAGCTGCACGCAGTTGCAGGCAGCCTGCAGGGCAGTGTGCATGCTTTCATGCACACCTTCCTACGGTGGGGAGACCCTTTTTTCCCCAAAAAATGGAAATAGAGAGGAAGGGAAGATAAAATAGGGAAATGCTTGGTTCCTTCATTTATTCCCATTCTGATAGCAGTGTTTTGGAAGAGATACCCAGTTTGGGGGTTGGCTCCTCTGAAAGGAGGAGACATTTGAATGCCCAGCAGTTCATTGACAGCTGAGGGCTTTGCTCACTTGGCCTCAGACCCTTTTGTTTTTATGAAAGTGAACTCTTCTAGGCCTCAGAACACTAGAACTTCAGCTCAGCCTGGATTTCCAAACCCTTAGCAAGAGGCCACTGTCACTGCCTATTCCCTTTTGCCTCTTCTGAGGCCTCATGGGTATCCTTAGGTCTTGGGATACTGCCCTCCACCCAAAAAAAAGAAGCATTTTTCTCTTCTGGGCTTTTCACTTATTGTTCAGGAATAACTAATACTCACCAAGCAGCTAGAGAGCCACAGTGACCTCATGCCACGCCAAACTCCTACCAGTTCGAGTATTACCTGCTTCAACTGGGGCTCATTTCCTAGGTTTATACACTCGACAGACTAAGAGCTGAAGATCCAGCAGATTAGTGTTTTTATTCTTAAGAAAGACTGTGCATGTCACTGTGATTTGCATTCTTAGCACGGCATCCTGTGAGAGAGAGTGAAAGCACTGCCCTTGTTTATGGTGGGGGGACCATGTTCAAGGGGAAACCGGGGCCTCTGTGAATCCTGAAGGCCACTTCCACTCAAGGACTCCTCTTCCCTCCTGTTTAAAACCAAGCAAACCAAACAATAGCAAGAAGGAAAAGAGAGAGAAGAGATAAAAAAAAAAAAAGACAGAGGAGTTGGTATTAGATCCTAGGGAAGGCAGAAGATAGTCCTGCCCTTGCTCCTATCTGCAACAGCTGCAGCCTGGGCAGCTGGTGCTTTGTGGAAACGGAAGCTCCCTGTTCCTCTGGCTCGCCCAGCGGTTTCCTCCCATGAGCAGGGCAGTGTGCATCTCTCTGTTGAGCTCTGTTCTAAACTCAGCAAGTGACGAATGACTGGCTTCCCTGAATTCTTTGGTTTGCACAGTTAAGAGTTCCTCTTCCACACTCTGCCTTCTGCATCTCTTCCCTCCTGCAAAGACATGTTAGCCACTTAGGCAGAGGACTCTCCCCAGGCAGATCTTTGGGAGGGATATGAATACTCTAAACTTCCTCCCGCTACCTTTTTTAAATTTGTTTACTTGGCAACACTGGGTCTTAGTTGCAGCATGTGAGATCTAGTTCCCTGACCAGGGATTGAACCCAGGCATCCTGCATTGGGAGCTTGGAGTTTTCTTAGCCACTGGACCTCCATGGAAGTCTCCCCACCTCTTATTTATAGGATCTTCCTGGTCATACACACCTTTAATGTTTACTTCCAACCAAAGCTTATGAGCTTATGTAACAAACCTTCCTTCAGAGTTTAACTCGGGTTAGTACATTTTTTCTTCTTGTGATTTTTTTTTCTTCCAACAGAGTCCAACACACTCTTTACTTAGCTCTGCACCCCAGCCATGGTACCTTAGCTGATTCCTGGACTCAGTTTTAGATAGATCAGAGACTTGGTTTGTGTCCATTTAATCAAATCATGAAGTTACAACAGTGTGTTTAACAAGGCAGAAAGGATCTCTGTGAGCCAGTAGGTTGGGAGAATCACCCAATCATATCCAACTTGCTGCTGAGATGTGTATGGAGGCCAAAGAGATAGCCTGCCTTGTCTGTGCAACTCTCCTGGTCCTAACAAGCTGTCAACGGCGTTCCTGAAATTCTCTCCTCAGTCAGAGGTTGTGTGAAAGCGCCATTCTGGAAACGTGTTGCACCCTTAACCTCCACCTGGTGGTCAGGTTGCCATCTTCCTGGGCAGAGCCGCACACATATATCCGCTTTCCTTCTTCCTCAACTTGGGCAGAAGGCACAAGATAGGCTGGAATTTTCAACACATGATGATGTTTTCAGGTAAAAATAATAATACATGCAAATGAAATGAGTTGTGTTAAGCAGACAGTATAAATATGATTAAAATGCAATCAAGAAGGTTCAACTTTCTGGTTTTTTGGAAGCCCCTGCAGTGCTGAGTAGACAGAGCTGATACTAATTTTGTAAACCACCCTACCACAACTGAGCATTTTCCCCTAAAATATTTGCATCTTTATTTTTTCCACCCAAGGAACCTGAAGATATATACGTATTTAGGGTGCTTTGAGTGTTTTCTAGTAGGTGTTCATAACCCTTAGTCTTCCAGAAGGGCTTCATACCTATAATTAGAAGGAAAATAGGTCTTTAATGAGAAAGAACACAGGCCAAATTATTTGATACTTCCAAGTTTCAGTATCCTTTCATAATGAATTTGAAATAATCAGGCAGGGTCTTCCTAGCTGTAACTTTCTAAGAACTAAAACATACACAAGCAAGATAAACCCCAAACTGGAAGATAAGAGCTCTGATAGTTCAGCTTGACTTACACTGTCTCCCACATGCCTCACCTTCACTAGAAAGCCAAGAAGAGTGGAGAAGCCACTGGGGTTGAGGGGACAAAGAACAATAAAGAAATATGTGGAGGTAAAGAAAGGAGAGAGCAATTGACAGGAGTAGATGGTGCAATGAGAGTGGAAAGCATCCAATTTTATAGACAAGACTCAAGAGCCTCTCTGCAGAGCAGAGAAAGGAGATAGGGGCCAAAAGGCCCCTGTGACCCTTAAAGGTACCTCTGTCTGGGAGGGGGAGGGGCTGTACAAGAGGGACAGGAAGTAGCAGCCCTTTACTGCCACAGAGTAGCTCTTGGAGGCCTCAGAGAGTCATACCGAAAACACACCATCAGGCACTGCTCAGCAAAGCGATGGTGTTTTGTGGTCCTTGCTCATATCTGCATTTAAGTTCACAGCCAGCCCTAAAGATTTCCTTTCACTCTGCACACATTTGCTGTACATCCTCTTCATATATGCTATGGGCAGAGCCGCACACATATATCCGCTTTCCTTCTTCCTCAACTTGGGCAGAAGGCACAAGATAGGCTGGAATTTTCAACACATGATGATGTTTTCAGGTAAAAATAATAATACATGCAAATGAAATGAGTTGTGTTAAGCAGACAGTATAAATATGATTAAAATGCAATCAAGAAGGTTCAACTTTCTGGTTTTTTGGAAGCCCCTGCAGTGCTGAGTAGACAGAGCTGATACTAATTTTGTAAACCACCCTACCACAACTGAGCATTTTCCCCTAAAATATTTGCATCTTTATTTTTTCCACCCAAGGAACCTGAAGATATATACGTATTTAGGGTGCTTTGAGTGTTTTCTAGTAGGTGTTCATAACCCTTAGTCTTCCAGAAGGGCTTCATACCTATAATTAGAAGGAAAATAGGTCTTTAATGAGAAAGAACACAGGCCAAATTATTTGATACTTCCAAGTTTCAGTATCCTTTCATAATGAATTTGAAATAATCAGGCAGGGTCTTCCTAGCTGTAACTTTCTAAGAACTAAAACATACACAAGCAAGATAAACCCCAAACTGGAAGATAAGAGCTCTGATAGTTCAGCTTGACTTACACTGTCTCCCACATGCCTCACCTTCACTAGAAAGCCAAGAAGAGTGGAGAAGCCACTGGGGTTGAGGGGACAAAGAACAATAAAGAAATATGTGGAGGTAAAGAAAGGAGAGAGCAATTGACAGGAGTAGATGGTGCAATGAGAGTGGAAAGCATCCAATTTTATAGACAAGACTCAAGAGCCTCTCTGCAGAGCAGAGAAAGGAGATAGGGGCCAAAAGGCCCCTGTGACCCTTAAAGGTACCTCTGTCTGGGAGGGGGAGGGGCTGTACAAGAGGGACAGGAAGTAGCAGCCCTTTACTGCCACAGAGTAGCTCTTGGAGGCCTCAGAGAGTCATACCGAAAACACACCATCAGGCACTGCTCAGCAAAGCGATGGTGTTTTGTGGTCCTTGCTCATATCTGCATTTAAGTTCACAGCCAGCCCTAAAGATTTCCTTTCACTCTGCCACACATTTGCTGTACATCCTCTTCATATATGCTATTTCTAGGCTGTGGAAGATAGAGAAACCCACCTCCTTCAAGGAACTCACAGTCCACTGTTGGGAGATACTATGCAAAGAGCGAACTTTCTCTCAAGAGAGGGTGGTGAATTGCACTAAAGAGTTGTAGCAGGGCTTCCTTGCTGGTCCAGTGGTTAAGGAGTCTGCCTTGCAATGCAGGGGGCACTGGTTCAATCCCTGGCCCAGGAGGATCCCACATGCTGCGAAGTGGCTTGTCTGATGTGCCAATTGCGAGCCAGTGCTCTGGAGCACATGCGCCCAGAGCCGGTGCTCTGCAATGAGAGAGGCCCCTGCGATGGGAGGCCCACACAGACCAAAGAATAAAAATGGATGAAAATAAATACATAAATTAAAAAAATAATAAAAGAGGCCAAAAAAAAAATGAGTTGTGGCATAGATGTGGAGAAAAGCACGGCCCAGGGCCACCTTCATCTAGGGGGTAGTCTTCCAACTGGGGTTGGATGCAATGGTGTTTCAGGAGGCAGCAGGTCGGAGGAGCAGGGATGCATTACTGTGTGTGGCTTTTACAGGGAAGGGTAGCAGTCTGGTTTAACCATGAGACACATGGGATAATGTAGAAGGAGAGTGAGATTGGAAAGGGAAATTTCATGTGAACTGGTGCAAACCATTACATTTGCATCTGCATCACCTATTGGGCTGGTTAAAGCCAATTGTTGGGCCCCACCACAGAGTGTGGTTCTGAAGGTACAGAGTAGGCCCTGAGAATTTGTAGCTCTAATGTCTTCTCAGCTATTGCTGCTGCTGCTGGTGGTGGTTTGAGGACCACACGGACCACACTTTGAGACTCATTGCTGGAGTCTAGACCACAGAGAAGCCCCAGTGCCATATCAGAGAGTTGGGCTTTTATTCAAGAGCTTCTGTGAAACATAAGAGGTTTCTCAGAAGGGCAAGACAGACCAGATCCTCCATACCTATTAGAAAAATGCCAGGGGAAACAAGGAAGATGAATTGGAGAGAACTTGATCACCTAGATCAAGTGTGTTCATTATCTTCTGTGCTAAAAGACCAAGAGGTAGACAGTGCTGTTTAAAGAGATATCCTATCAAAATTATTGTCTTCAAGGCTATGAAAGAAATAACTGAAGTTCCACTTTCACATTACTTACATCGTTTGGCTAATAAAATGGTGCACATGTTGTCACTCTTCTGACCATCAGGCTTTCTTCTTTGAGACAGCATCAATTGAAAGGTTTAAATACTAAGTGGTGTCATAGCTGACTGTAGAATGATCTAGATGTGTGTCAGTCTTTCAGTAGGACAGATGAATAGGGACCATCATCAGCCTACTACTGAAATCTTCCACCCTCTGAAGAATTCCATTCTTTTCATTGGTAGACCTGAATTACAATAAACTGAACTCATTTTATAGTTATTATAATTATTTACTATGTTTGTATTATAGTATTATAATAGGGTATTTATATATTATACTTTTGGTTTTTATAAATAAAATTTTGTGGAAATTTAATTATTTTTTCACTTTTGTGTTAATACCTACATAATATCCTTGATTTTTCCTCTTGTCCCACAAAGCCTAAAATATTTAGTATCTGACCCTTTAGAGAAAAAGTCACCATTCCCTGATATAGGTGAGGTTATATTGTTACTTCTCTGCCTGGCTTTGCTAAGGAAATGCTCTTTTGTACATTTCATATACTCATACCTAGCCTGTATCTTTTTTTTTTCTTGCCTCTCAGTCATCATTTGTTTTCATCCATATGTATTCTGTGGCCTGTGTAGGCCTCCCATTACAGTGGCCTCTCTCATTGCAGAGCACTGGCTCTGGGCGCATGTGCTCCAGAGCACTGGTTCGTAATTGGACACATCGGTCCAGCCACTCCACAGCTCTTGGGATCTTCCTGGGCCAGGGATCAAACCGGCACCCCTTTCTCTGCAAGGTGGACTCTTTACCCACTGGACCACCAGAGAATACCCCTAGTCTATATCTTAAGTTTATAATGACTTGGATCACAGGCTGAGAGAGCTTATATTATTATTTATTTATATTTCTTTTTATTTCATGTTACTAGCAGGAGAATTATTTCAGTAAAAAAAGAGTGTTATTATTCTAAAGGGCTTCCCTGGTGGCTCAGTAGTAAAAAACCCACCTGCCAGTGTAGGAGACACAGGTTCGCTCCCTTCTGTGTCAGGAAGATCCCCTGGGTGAGGAAATGCCAACCCATTCCAGTCTTCTTGCCTGGAGAATTCCATGGACAGAGGAGCCTGGTGGGCTACAGTCCATAGGGTCACAAAGAGTTGGACATGACTTAGCGACTAAACAACAGATCAATTGAATGGTTTAAATACTAAGTGGTGTCATAGCTGACTGTAGAATGATCTAGATGTGTGTCAGTCTTTCAGTAGGACAGATGAATAGGGACCATCATCAGCCTACTACTGAAATCTTCCACCCTCTGAAGAATTCCATTCTTTTCATTGGTAGACCTGAATTACAATAAACTGAACTCATTTTATAGTTATTATAATTATTTACTATGTTTGTATTATAGTATTATAATAGGGTATTTATATATTATACTTTTGGTTTTATAAATAAAATTTTGTGGAAATTTAATTATTTTTCACTTTTGTGTTAATACCTACATAATATCCTTGATTTTTCCTCTTGTCCCACAAAGCCTAAAATATTTAGTATCTGACCCTTTAGAGAAAAAGTCACCATTCCCTGATATAGGTGAGGTTATATTGTTACTTCTCTGCCTGGCTTTGCTAAGGAAATGCTCTTTTGTACATTTCATATACTCATACCTAGCCTGTATCTTTTTTTTTTCTTGCCTCTCAGTCATCATTTGTTTTCATCCATATGTATTCTGTGGCCTGTGTAGGCCTCCCATTACAGTGGCCTCTCTCATTGCAGAGCACTGGCTCTGGGCGCATGTGCTCCAGAGCACTGGTTCGTAATTGGACACATCGGTCCAGCCACTCCACAGCTCTTGGGATCTTCCTGGGCCAGGGATCAAACCGGCACCCCTTTCTCTGCAAGGTGGACTCTTTACCCACTGGACCACCAGAGAATACCCCTAGTCTATATCTTAAGTTTATAATGACTTGGATCACAGGCTGAGAGAGCTTATATTATTATTTATTTATATTTCTTTTTATTTCATGTTACTAGCAGGAGAATTATTTCAGTAAAAAAAGAGTGTTATTATTCTAAAGGGCTTCCCTGGTGGCTCAGTAGTAAAAAACCCACCTGCCAGTGTAGGAGACACAGGTTCGCTCCCTTCTGTGTCAGGAAGATCCCCTGGGTGAGGAAATGCCAACCCATTCCAGTCTTCTTGCCTGGAGAATTCCATGGACAGAGGAGCCTGGTGGGCTACAGTCCATAGGGTCACAAAGAGTTGGACATGACTTAGCGACTAAACAACAAGGCCACATGCAGATTTGGTTTGGTGGGCAATTGTATGTTTCTCCTTTTTCTGAGTGGTGGACTGTGCTTGATTTCCCTGCTGATTGCCAAGTACTAGCCTCAGTGTGATTCAGTGGGTATGGGATAAGCTTCACAGGTGCTCTCAACAGTTTTTTTTTTTTTTTAATTTGTTAATTTAGCAACACACCAGATTGAATCCTGAACTGTGCGGTATTCACATATGGGATCCTCACAGAGTGCTGTACAAAGTAGGCAGGGTGGGGTTTTTTCTCCTTGCCTTTGGGCATTTTGCAAAAGAAAGCTTCAAATAGGAGGAAATTGTTTAAATTCCTTTAAAGTTCTTTCTGTAGAAAACAGCTTGACTCCTGCAGCTAGGCAGATACAATTTATCAGACCTGTGTGGCTAAGCATTAGATGTGGGGGCACATTGTCATTTATCCTTATGACAGGAGAGCTTCCTCTTTGGTCCCCACAGGCCTCAGGGGAGCGATGGCATTTGCCCTGGCCATCCGGGACACAGCATCCTACGCGCGCCAGATGATGTTCACGACCACCCTCCTCATTGTATTCTTCACTGTCTGGATCATTGGTGGAGGCACGACACCCATGTTGTCATGGCTTAATATAAGGTCAGTTTGAAACCAAGGCCAATTTTTTGTCTGTGTCACTAATCCCATGCAGGGCTGCTACATACAGTTTAGAACATGGAAGTCTTTTAGAGTTTTTTCTTTTGTCTGGGGAAGGATTAAAAAACAATTTAATAATAAATACAAATTCAGAGTATTGGAATTTCCATGGGAAAAAATACCATTAAAATGTTTGTGGGTACAGAAACAGAGTAAGGAACACCTGGACCTTGCTAACACCAAGACATAAGGGCAAGAATGCAAAAAATCTTAAAACTACAGGACAGGATATAGGCATAGCTGCTGGCAGTGTCTGGCATTTCACATTCCTCTGAAATCAAATCTAAGGCCTTAAAAAAATAAGCTCCGGGCTTCCCCTGGTGGTCCAGTGGGTAAGGACACCGCTTTGCCGTGCAAGGGCGCTGGTTCGATCCCTGGCCTGGGAAGATCCCACGTGCCATGGAGCGGCTGGACCAATGTGTCCAATTGCCGAGTCAGACCTCTGGAGCGCATGCGCCCAGAGCCAGTGCTCTGCAACCACAGACGCCACGGCGATGGGAGGCCCACAGGAGCCAAAGAACAATGACGGATGAAAATGGAGAAATGAAAGACCAATAGAAGTGGCCCGCCCACTCCCCTCCCTCCCCAACCCGACCCCCGCCCAAAAATAAATAAATAAATCTTTTAAAAAAAAAAAAAAAAGCTCCTCCGGTGGAAGTAAAGAGAGACAATTAGAGTTTGGTTTTAGGAGGAAGCTATGTTGTGTCTCTTGTTGCTTGCATGCACAGAGGAGGTGACATTTCCTGCATCCTTCTCATTTCTTGCAGCCTCATAGACCTCCCCTGCCTGTGGTTTTGTTAGCTGTGTCAGGATGAAGGAGCACTGACCCAAGATGGTTTTCTTTTTTTGAAGAGCATTTGAATTCCAAGCTGTGCGTATGAGCTCCAGGATCTTATAGTAGAGAGGACATTGGAACAGGGGTCAAGAGACCCATACACTAACCCTAGCCCTGGTTTAAGACAAGCTCCTCATGCCTTTGGGCCTCCGTCTGTCTTCACATTAAATAGAAGCGTCCTATAAGCTTTTCTTCAAGTCCCTCTAGCTCTCAGTGTGCGCTCTCCATCATAGGAGGTACTCTGGGCACCTGCCTCCGTTTCAGATCTGCAGAGAGTAAATGTGCTGGGAATGAGAAGACTTGGGTGGAAGTCTTTTAGAGTTTTTCTTTTGTCTGGGGAAGGATTAAAAAACAATTTAATAATAAATACAAATTCAGAGTATTGGAATTTCCATGGGAAAAAATACCATTAAAATGTTTGTGGGTACAGAAACAGAGTAAGGAACACCTGGACCTTGCTAACACCAAGACATAAGGGCAAGAATGCAAAAAATCTTAAAACTACAGGACAGGATATAGGCATAGCTGCTGGCAGTGTCTGGCATTTCACATTCCTCTGAAATCAAATCTAAGGCCTTAAAAAAATAAGCTCCGGGCTTCCCCTGGTGGTCCAGTGGGTAAGGACACCGCTTTGCCGTGCAAGGGCGCTGGTTCGATCCCTGGCCTGGGAAGATCCCACGTGCCATGGAGCGGCTGGACCAATGTGTCCAATTGCCGAGTCAGACCTCTGGAGCGCATGCGCCCAGAGCCAGTGCTCTGCAACCACAGACGCCACGGCGATGGGAGGCCCACAGGAGCCAAAGAACAATGACGGATGAAAATGGAGAAATGAAAGACCAATAGAAGTGGCCCGCCCACTCCCCTCCCTCCCCAACCCGACCCCCGCCCAAAAATAAATAAATAAATCTTTTAAAAAAAAAAAAAAAAGCTCCTCCGGTGGAAGTAAAGAGAGACAATTAGAGTTTGGTTTTAGGAGGAAGCTATGTTGTGTCTCTTGTTGCTTGCATGCACAGAGGAGGTGACATTTCCTGCATCCTTCTCATTTCTTGCAGCCTCATAGACCTCCCCTGCCTGTGGTTTTGTTAGCTGTGTCAGGATGAAGGAGCACTGACCCAAGATGGTTTTCTTTTTGAAGAGCATTTGAATTCCAAGCTGTGCGTATGAGCTCCAGGATCTTATAGTAGAGAGGACATTGGAACAGGGGTCAAGAGACCCATACACTAACCCTAGCCCTGGTTTAAGACAAGCTCCTCATGCCTTTGGGCCTCCGTCTGTCTTCACATTAAATAGAAGCGTCCTATAAGCTTTTCTTCAAGTCCCTCTAGCTCTCAGTGTGCGCTCTCCATCATAGGAGGTACTCTGGGCACCTGCCTCCGTTTCAGATCTGCAGAGAGTAAATGTGCTGGGAATGAGAAGACTTGGGTGGCACATTAGGTGTGAAGAATTGTCTGAAAATCCACAAAATAGGCAAGTTTTTTTTTTTTCTTTCTTTCTCTGCTGGCTGTTGGTTTGCGTGGAGCTGATACTGGCAGAGCACACCTAGCTTGGAGGAGAGAGAACCGAAAAGGATCTTGCAATGATCCTTGGGATCTGGGAGAAAATTGAGGTTTGAAAGAATAGTCTTTCCCCTCTGGAACTTTTATATTGATGGGAGGCAGGGGTTGCTAGGTGTGGGTGCTGCTGGCTGCACCATTTCTGAGCTACTCTCAGATCTGGGTGGGTGTGCAGAACCTGGGTGGCCTTTTCAGTAAGAATCTTATAAAGCTGACATTTGTGTTGCAACTGTTTAAGATGCCGACACTTACATGAAGAAAATCCTCATAGCATTCCTGTAAGGGAGCTACTACTGCTATCTTCATTTTAGAGCTGAGGAAACTGAGACACAGAGCAGTAACTTGCCCAGCGTCACTCAGCTGGAAGTGGACAAGCTGGGATTTGATCCCTGGTGTGATCTTAGCTACTGTGCTATACTGCCTGAAAGGCTTGCTGTGTTTGGGACTGTTTTTAAGTTGGAAAATTCGAGATGATTCCCATTTTCATTTCCTGACATGAGTCTCAGGAGTCTTACGAAGGAAAATAATTCATCTATGGAAATAGAAATCTCAAGAAGAAAACATAGTTTTGGCTTTGAACTTGAGACATAAGACGGGACCGTCTTTATTCTGTGTAGCAGAATAAAAGCAAAAATGTAGGTTTACCCTGCCCACAGTTGAGAATCTTTGCATCTGGTGACCTCTTTGAGATTACCTCCTGCTCCAGTTTACCTGGTCACCCAGTAGATGCCCTGGATGCTCAGAGCCTGGTTAAATTGTGTTTGTTTTTCAGGCTATTTCATAAGTCCTTTGCCAATGACCCAACCCCTCATTATATACATAGGGCCAAATCATTCTCAAGTGAGAGTAGAGAGTTGACTTTGGACATTTTGCGCATTGTCATAACCCATTTCAAAAAGTGGGCCATTGAAATAATCCTACCCAGAGCTGAGAGCATGGCACACTCTCCCTGATACACACAAGCTGTATATGTGCACATATAATAATTGGATTGTTGTAGAAATATTTATGGGGTATATGCATTAGAACTTAAAATCAGCAGCTAGTACATGGTAAAAGATCACAAAATGTCTATATGACAGATCGAGTTTTTCCACATCCTTGCCAGCATTTATTATTGATAGCATTTTTTTTAACTTTATCTGCTCTAATAGGCATGAGCAGATACCTCATTGTGGTCTCAATTTGCATTTCTCATGGCTAATGTTTTATATCTCTTCGTGTGCTTTATTTAACATTGGTGAAATATCTGTTCAAGTTTTTGGTCCATTTTATAATTGGATTGTTTTTCATTGAGTTTTATGAGTATTTTTTTATTCTCGAAATTATTCTGTTTTCAGATATGTGGTTTGTGAGTATTTTCTCCTACTCTGTAGCTTGTCTTTTAATCTTTTTAACAGAGTCTGTATAGAGCAAGACTTTTAATTTTGATGTGATGCAGTTGATCTTTTTTTTTTTTTAAGTGCATCATGCTTTTGGTGTTATGCCTGAGAACTCTTCAGCAAGCCCCAGGTTCCAAAGACTGTCTTCTGTGTTATATTCTATTTATTTATTTATTTTGGGGGGGTGGGGAGAGAGGGGGGCGGGTGGGCCACTTCTATTGGTCTTTCATTTGTCTATTTTCATCCATCTTTGTTCTTTGGCCTGTGTGGGCTTCCCATCGCGGTAGCCTCCAATGTCACAGAGCACCGGCTCTGGGCTCATGCGCTCCAGAGCTCTGGCTGGGTAATTGGACACATCCGTCCAGCCGCTCCGCAGCACGTGGGATCCTCCCAGGCCAGGGATTGAACCGGCACCCCTTGCACTGCAAGGCGGTGTCCTTACCCCCTGGACCACCAGGGAAGCCCCTGTGTTATATTCTAAAGTATTTTTTAAATTTTATGCTTTACATTTAAATCTGTGATCCATTTTGACTTAAATTTTTGTATTAGACAGAAGGTTTAAGTGGAGGTCTTATTTTGTCTTTGGCTATCCAGTTGTTCCAGTGCAGTTTGTTAGAAAGACTATCTTTACTCCATTGAATTATTTTTGCTCTTTTGCCTGAAACCAGTTTGTGGTGTGCATACGGGTCTGTTTCTATTCTGCTTTGTTGATTTATACGTGTGCTTCCACTAGAACCACAGTGTTTTGATAACTATGCTTATAGGTTCAACTTGAGCATTGGGTAGAGTGGCTGCTCCCACTTTATCCTTCTTTTTCAAAATTATTATAGCTATTCTAGTTCCTTTCCATATACATTAGAATGAGCTTGAGTATATCCTTAAAAAAAATTGTGCTAGAGTTTTCATAAGAATTGTATTAAACCTGATTTTCAGTTTGGGAAGAATTGGCATCTCTATCTTACTGAGTCTTCCAGTCCATGAACATGGCATAGTTTTCTATTTGTTTAATTTATTTAGGACTTCTTTGATTTCTTTTATCAGCATTTAATAGTTTTCAGTGTACAATACCTGTGCATGTTGTGTTAAATTTACATCTAGGTGGGAACTTCCCTGGTGGTCCAGCGGTTAATAATCTGTCTTCCAATGCAGGGGACATAGGTTTGATCCCTGGTCAGTGAACTGAGATCCCACATACCACAAGGTGACTAAGCTCACATGCCTCAACTAAGACCCAATGCAGCCAAATAAATAAACAATTTTTAAAAAACCACCTTACATCTAAGTGTTTCTTCTTCTTTTTGAACTATCTTAAATGTTATTCTATCTTCAGTTTCAGTTTCCATGAGTTCATTGCCAGCATATAGAAATACTGTTGGTTTTTGTAGGTTGATCTTATTTCCTGCCACCCTGCCAAATTCATGTATTAGTTCTAGGAGGGTTGTTTGCAAATGGAGACAGTTTTATCTTTTCCTTTCCAACCCCAATTTCCTTTTCTTGACCTGTTGCTCTGGCTAAGACCATCAGTACTGTGTTAAACAGAAGTGATACGAGCAGACATCCTTGCTTTGTTCCCAGTCTTAAGGGGAAAGCATTTAGTCTTCCCATATTTTTAAATTTTATGCTTTACATTTAAATCTGTGATCCATTTTGACTTAAATTTTTGTATTAGACAGAAGGTTTAAGTGGAGGTCTTATTTTGTCTTTGGCTATCCAGTTGTTCCAGTGCAGTTTGTTAGAAAGACTATCTTTACTCCATTGAATTATTTTTGCTCTTTTGCCTGAAACCAGTTTGTGGTGTGCATACGGGTCTGTTTCTATTCTGCTTTGTTGATTTATACGTGTGCTTCCACTAGAACCACAGTGTTTTGATAACTATGCTTATAGGTTCAACTTGAGCATTGGGTAGAGTGGCTGCTCCCACTTTATCCTTCTTTTTCAAAATTATTATAGCTATTCTAGTTCCTTTCCATATACATTAGAATGAGCTTGAGTATATCCTTAAAAAAAATTGTGCTAGAGTTTTCATAAGAATTGTATTAAACCTGATTTTCAGTTTGGGAAGAATTGGCATCTCTATCTTACTGAGTCTTCCAGTCCATGAACATGGCATAGTTTTCTATTTGTTTAATTTATTTAGGACTTCTTTGATTTCTTTTATCAGCATTTAATAGTTTTCAGTGTACAATACCTGTGCATGTTGTGTTAAATTTACATCTAGGTGGGAACTTCCCTGGTGGTCCAGCGGTTAATAATCTGTCTTCCAATGCAGGGGACATAGGTTTGATCCCTGGTCAGTGAACTGAGATCCCACATACCACAAGGTGACTAAGCTCACATGCCTCAACTAAGACCCAATGCAGCCAAATAAATAAACAATTTTTAAAAAACCACCTTACATCTAAGTGTTTCTTCTTCTTTTTGAACTATCTTAAATGTTATTCTATCTTCAGTTTCAGTTTCCATGAGTTCATTGCCAGCATATAGAAATACTGTTGGTTTTTGTAGGTTGATCTTATTTCCTGCCACCCTGCCAAATTCATGTATTAGTTCTAGGAGGGTTGTTTGCAAATGGAGACAGTTTTATCTTTTCCTTTCCAACCCCAATTTCCTTTTCTTGACCTGTTGCTCTGGCTAAGACCATCAGTACTGTGTTAAACAGAAGTGATACGAGCAGACATCCTTGCTTTGTTCCCAGTCTTAAGGGGAAAGCATTTAGTCTTTCACCAATAAGTGTGATGTTAGCTATAGAGTTTTTGTAGATATTTATCATCAAAGTGAGGAAGTTACCACTGATGGCTAGTTTTCTGAGGGTTTTATCATCAATAGACGTTGAATTTTATCACATGCTTTTTCTGTATAAGATGGTATTATAATATGATTTTTTGTTGTTGTTTAGCCTGCTAATATGGTAAATTACATTGATTAATTTTCAAATATGGAACCAGCATTGCTTGTCTAAAACCAGTCTTGCTTATATAAATGTTTTACATATTGCTGAATTCTATTAGCTAATATTTTGTTAAGGATTTCTGTGTCGATGTTCATGAGGGGTATTGGTCTATAGTTTTCTTTTTCTATATTGCCTTTGTCTCATTTGGTATTAGGGTAATCTCACCTCACAAAATGAGTTGGGACATTTTTTCTTAGTCTTCTGTTTTCTGGAAAAGGTTGTATAGAATTGGTGTTAATAATTCTTCTTGAAGGTTTTGTGAAATTATCCAGTGAAGCCTTCTGATCCTGGAGTCTTCCAGGAGTTTTGTTAGACAAATCATGAATCCAATATCTTTAATAGCTATAGGGCTATTGAGTTGATCTAATTTCATATTGATGAGTTGTAACAGTGTGCAATTGGTCCATCTCATCTAATTGTCATGTTTGTGTTGTTCACAGCATAACCTCATTGTCGTTTTGGTGTCTGTGAAATCGATAGTGATATCCCATGTTTTATTCATAATATTGGTGATTTGCATCTTTTTAACTTTCAGTCTTGCTAGAGGTTTGTCAATTTTAATGATCTTTTCAAAAAACTAGATGTTTATTTCATTAATTTTCTGTATTTTTTCCTATTTTCAATTTCATTGATTTCTCCTTCTATCTTTATTAGTTCCTTCTTTCTATTCAACCCAACCCAGACAGTGTAATGAAGCAAAAAAGGATGCCATTGGTGAAAAATACATCTGTTGTTAGTTCATCACATTTTTCAAGATGTGTATAAATAGTGATTATGCAGGAGATAGAAACTGACATTTACAGAGATTACATCAAAAGAAATTCCCTCAGAAATAAGGTAATGAGACTGATTGGTTTTTCTGGCTTGTGGCTTGCATTGTTAATGACCATGAATCACTTTATGTGAAGCAGGTTTTTATTCTAAAATAATTCAGAAATCCCCTGAAGTTCAATGTGGTGTTTTGACCTCTCTGGCCTCAGTAAGATCAATACCCACTTGCTTCTTACTTCCCCAGTCTGCTGACAGAGGCCCTGATAAGCTGCTAAGTGGCTACTCAGAAGTCAGAAGCCCAGGGTAGGACGTGGAGTTTCAACATAATAAATTAGGAGTTAGCAATGACTTTTTTTTTTTTTTTTAAAGATTTATTTATTTATTTGTTTTGGGCAGGGGTCAGGTTGGGGAGGGAGGGGAGTGGGCGGGCCACTTCTATTGGGCTTTCATTTCTCTAGTTTCATCCGTCTTTGTTCTTTGGTTCCTGCGGGCCTCCCATCGCAGTGGTGTCTGTTGTCGCAGAGCACCGGCTCTGGGCACATGCGCTCCAGGGCTCCGGCTCGGTAATTGGACACATCAGTCCAGCCGCTCCGCGGCACGTGGGATCTTCCCAGGCCAGGGATCGAACCGACGCCCCTTGCACTGCAAGGCGGTGTCCTTATCCACTGGACCACCAGGGGAAGCCCCAGCAATGACTTTTAACCACAGCTAATTTCTAGTCTGTATATAATATCAGATGAATATAACCACAAATCCAAAACCAGGTCACTGCCTTCCAGAAATCCAACTTTTGTTTTTAAATTAGAATTTTGTGATTGGTATTTTGTTTTTATTATTTTTAACCATTTTTAAAAATTAAAATATAGTTAATTTACAATGTGTTAGTTTCAGGTGTAGAGCCAAGTGATTCAGATACATACAGACATTCAGATTCTTTTCCATTATAGGTTATTACAGGATATTGTATATAGTTCCCTGTGCTATACAGTAGGACCTTGTTGTTTATCTATTTTATATATAGTCGTGTGTATATGTTCATCCCAAACTCCTATCCTCCCACCCCTACTGTCCCCTTTGGTAGCCATAAGTTTGTTTCTGTGTTTGTGAGTCTATGTCTGTTCTGTAAAAAAATTTCATTTATGTCATTTTTTGAAATTCCACGTATAAGTGGTATTATATGATATTTCTCTTTGACTTGCTTCTCTTAATATGATAATCCCTACATCCATCATGTTCTGCAGATGGCATTATTTCATTCTATTTTATGGCTGAGTAATATTTCAGTGTATGTGTATAAGAGAGAGAGAAAGAAAGAGAGAGAGAGATCCTCTTTATCTGTTCTGTTGATGGACATTTAGGTTGCTTCCATGTCTTGGCTATTGTGCTGCGTGAACATTAGGGTGAATGTATTTTTTCAAGTTAGTTTTCTCTGGATATATGCCCAGGAGTGTGATTGCTGGATCACATGGTAGCTCTTTTTGTAGTTTTTGAAGGAACCTCCGTAGTGACTGTACCAGTTTATATTCCCACCAGCAGTGTAAGAGGGTTCCCTTTTCTCTACAACCTCTCCAGCATTTATTGTTTGTAGACTTTTTTAATGGTGGCCATTCTGATCGATGTGAGGTGATACCTCCTTGTAGTTTTGATTTGCATTTCTCTAAAAATTTGCAATATTGAACATGTGATTGCTATTTTAAGACAGAATGGCAAAAAGCTCAAATTGCTTTCTGGTAATAAACAAACTACATGATATTTCTCTTAGTCTCTTGAGCAAGTGTTGTTATTCACAAAGATTGTAATTTTGGCAACTTAAAAAAACCATCAGATGAGCAGATTCAGCAGATGAACCTTGTATATTTTGGTGACATGGTGGCTGTCCTCTTAAAAAGGGCCCAGCTTAAAGTGACACACCCATGAAGTGGCGGTGATGATGGGGGTGGTTAATAGCACATACCCAGGCAGCCAAATCATCAGGGTAACTTTCATATCCCAGAGTACAGCAGTACAGTCACTCAAGGACAAGTGGAGACACTCTGCTAGGTATAATCCTGTCACACTGAGAGTTTAAGATAAAGCTTTGTATAAGATGATTTAAGCAATAAAGGCAAGGTTTTATATATAGTCGTGTGTATATGTTCATCCCAAACTCCTATCCTCCCACCCCTACTGTCCCCTTTGGTAGCCATAAGTTTGTTTCTGTGTTTGTGAGTCTATGTCTGTTCTGTAAAAAAATTTCATTTATGTCATTTTTTGAAATTCCACGTATAAGTGGTATTATATGATATTTCTCTTTGACTTGCTTCTCTTAATATGATAATCCCTACATCCATCATGTTCTGCAGATGGCATTATTTCATTCTATTTTATGGCTGAGTAATATTTCAGTGTATGTGTATAAGAGAGAGAGAAAGAAAGAGAGAGAGAGATCCTCTTTATCTGTTCTGTTGATGGACATTTAGGTTGCTTCCATGTCTTGGCTATTGTGCTGCGTGAACATTAGGGTGAATGTATTTTTTCAAGTTAGTTTTCTCTGGATATATGCCCAGGAGTGTGATTGCTGGATCACATGGTAGCTCTTTTTGTAGTTTTTGAAGGAACCTCCGTAGTGACTGTACCAGTTTATATTCCCACCAGCAGTGTAAGAGGGTTCCCTTTTCTCTACAACCTCTCCAGCATTTATTGTTTGTAGACTTTTTTAATGGTGGCCATTCTGATCGATGTGAGGTGATACCTCCTTGTAGTTTTGATTTGCATTTCTCTAAAAATTTGCAATATTGAACATGTGATTGCTATTTTAAGACAGAATGGCAAAAAGCTCAAATTGCTTTCTGGTAATAAACAAACTACATGATATTTCTCTTAGTCTCTTGAGCAAGTGTTGTTATTCACAAAGATTGTAATTTTGGCAACTTAAAAAAACCATCAGATGAGCAGATTCAGCAGATGAACCTTGTATATTTTGGTGACATGGTGGCTGTCCTCTTAAAAGGCCTAGCTTAAAGTGACACACCCATGAAGTGGCGGTGATGATGGGGGTGGTTAATAGCACATACCCAGGCAGCCAAATCATCAGGGTAACTTTCATATCCCAGAGTACAGCAGTACAGTCACTCAAGGACAAGTGGAGACACTCTGCTAGGTATAATCCTGTCACACTGAGAGTTTAAGATAAAGCTTTGTATAAGATGATTTAAGCAATAAAGGCAAGGAGAAGCCCTGAGCTCTTTATGTAATATCATTTGTAACTGGATATTTTAAAAGAATTTCAAGGTGCCACCTTGTCGTCAAAGGCAATATCCTGTAAGGTGTAGAGCTGGGGCTCTGGAATCTAACAATCTCAGTTGCAATCTGGGTTCCACTGTTTTCTACCTTTGTGACCTTGGGCAATTCACCGCTCTGACTTGCAGTTTCCTCACCAGGTAAACAGAGATGACAGTGGTGTGAACTTCAAATGTGATACTAAATAACTGTGATAAAGAGTTCTCCCATTAAATGTACCATCTGGCACATGGAAAGCATTTAGCATATTTTAGCTATAACAGTATCATCACATTAGAACTGCTGCTATTACTATTATTATTACTAGTGAATCTCACATTAATGGAATTGAGCTTGCTTTTTTGAAATTTGTTATAATCTTTCCATACTACTGTAATATATAAAGTCTGGCTGAAGTCACATTCCCAGCAGGTGCGTAATTAAAAGTACCATCTTAAGAAGCATCATGTTCTGACTTGTGTATTTCAGTGGATATTCGTAGCATGAGAATTTGGGCATTGTGTCTCTCAATCTTTTTATTTTCATCATTGTTCCTCAGAGCAGCCTTTAAAAATGTTCTTTTTATCTATGTCTTACATTGAATATTTGTTAGTACTTCAGATCTGTATATCTGTTTATGTACTATGACACTGTAGAGGGCTATAAACCACTGTAATATCTAAAAGAAAATGTTTTATCCCATAAGAACAGCTTTTCACCTCGCCCGGAGGCTATATCACTACCCTACCTCCCATTGAGAAATGCAAAATTATTGATGCTATAGGGAGTGACCTGTATTTGGTGACATGGTGGCTGTCCTCTTAAAGGCCTAGCTTAAAGTGACACACCCATGAAGTGGCGGTGATGATGGGGGTGGTTAATAGCACATACCCAGGCAGCCAAATCATCAGGGTAACTTTCATATCCCAGAGTACAGCAGTACAGTCACTCAAGGACAAGTGGAGACACTCTGCTAGGTATAATCCTGTCACACTGAGAGTTTAAGATAAAGCTTTGTATAAGATGATTTAAGCAATAAAGGCAAGGAGAAGCCCTGAGCTCTTTATGTAATATCATTTGTAACTGGATATTTTAAAAGAATTTCAAGGTGCCACCTTGTCGTCAAAGGCAATATCCTGTAAGGTGTAGAGCTGGGGCTCTGGAATCTAACAATCTCAGTTGCAATCTGGGTTCCACTGTTTTCTACCTTTGTGACCTTGGGCAATTCACCGCTCTGACTTGCAGTTTCCTCACCAGGTAAACAGAGATGACAGTGGTGTGAACTTCAAATGTGATACTAAATAACTGTGATAAAGAGTTCTCCCATTAAATGTACCATCTGGCACATGGAAAGCATTTAGCATATTTTAGCTATAACAGTATCATCACATTAGAACTGCTGCTATTACTATTATTATTACTAGTGAATCTCACATTAATGGAATTGAGCTTGCTTTTTTGAAATTTGTTATAATCTTTCCATACTACTGTAATATATAAAGTCTGGCTGAAGTCACATTCCCAGCAGGTGCGTAATTAAAAGTACCATCTTAAGAAGCATCATGTTCTGACTTGTGTATTTCAGTGGATATTCGTAGCATGAGAATTTGGGCATTGTGTCTCTCAATCTTTTTATTTTCATCATTGTTCCTCAGAGCAGCCTTTAAAAATGTTCTTTTTATCTATGTCTTACATTGAATATTTGTTAGTACTTCAGATCTGTATATCTGTTTATGTACTATGACACTGTAGAGGGCTATAAACCACTGTAATATCTAAAAGAAAATGTTTTATCCCATAAGAACAGCTTTTCACCCCTCGCCCGGAGGCTATATCACTACCCTACCTCCCCATTGAGAATGCAAAATTTAGTGCTGAAGTTCTCACCTTTGGGCATTTTTGCCCTCTCAGGGGACATTTGGCATTGTCTATAGACATTTTTGCCTGTTTCAACATCAGGAGGATGCTGCTGGTGGCATCTTTCAGGTAGAGGCCAGCGCCCAAAATGTCAGCAGTACTGAGGTGGTGAAATCCTGCTTTTAGTAGGATGGCGAAATTCACATGTACCCTGAATAACCCAGCAATTACTAAGGGAGGGGGAAATGGACTGTGTCAACTCTTGAGGCCGTAAGGCGAAGAAAAATAGCAGAAGTTGGGTTCCTGACCTTTAGGCTAACCCCATGGACCATGTGATTACAGGTAGGAAAAAGGGCCACTTCATTTTCCGTTGTTGTTGTTTTCAGTGATACTATGTACTTTGCTCTTCCTGTCAAATGTGTGTACAACTGTGTATAAACACTTCAAATATATGTGAAGAGCTTTCTGTTTTCTAGCTTTTGTATGGATGTGTCTTGCACTGTGAAACGGATGAACTTGTGAAAAGCAGTTTGCGGTCATTTTCTATGAGTTGTGTTTATCCCTCGAATTTCATTATATTTTTGAGAGGTTTGTCCTCATTCCTCATCAGTCCTCATTTGACCTGGCTGGTTGATTCCCACATAAACTTAGCAACCTCTCTGGATTTTAGAGAATGGGGACCAGTTTAAGAAAAGGTGCAGGTTTATATTTAAAGTGAGATAACTTGTTATTTCATATAGTTTCTGGCTGAAGTCACATTCCCAGCAGGTGCGTAATTAAAAGTACCATCTTAAGAAGCATCATGTTCTGACTTGTGTATTTCAGTGGATATTAGCATGAGTATTTGGGCATTGTGTCTCTCAATCTTTTTATTTTCATCATTGTTCCTCAGAGCAGCCTTTAAAAATGTTCTTTTTATCTATGTCTTACATTGAATATTTGTTAGTACTTCAGATCTGTATATCTGTTTATGTACTATGACACTGTAGAGGGCTATAAACCACTGTAATATCTAAAAGAAAATGTTTTATCCCATAAGAACAGCTTTTCACCCCTCGCCCGGAGGCTATATCACTACCCTACCTCCCCATTGAGAATGCAAAATTTAGTGCTGAAGTTCTCACCTTTGGGCATTTTTGCCCTCTCAGGGGACATTTGGCATTGTCTATAGACATTTTTGCCTGTTTCAACATCAGGAGGATGCTGCTGGTGGCATCTTTCAGGTAGAGGCCAGCGCCCAAAATGTCAGCAGTACTGAGGTGGTGAAATCCTGCTTTTAGTAGGATGGCGAAATTCACATGTACCCTGAATAACCCAGCAATTACTAAGGGAGGGGGAAATGGACTGTGTCAACTCTTGAGGCCGTAAGGCGAAGAAAAATAGCAGAAGTTGGGTTCCTGACCTTTAGGCTAACCCCATGGACCATGTGATTACAGGTAGGAAAAAGGGCCACTTCATTTTCCGTTGTTGTTGTTTTCAGTGATACTATGTACTTTGCTCTTCCTGTCAAATGTGTGTACAACTGTGTATAAACACTTCAAATATATGTGAAGAGCTTTCTGTTTTCTAGCTTTTGTATGGATGTGTCTTGCACTGTGAAACGGATGAACTTGTGAAAAGCAGTTTGCGGTCATTTTCTATGAGTTGTGTTTATCCCTCGAATTTCATTATATTTTTGAGAGGTTTGTCCTCATTCCTCATCAGTCCTCATTTGACCTGGCTGGTTGATTCCCACATAAACTTAGCAACCTCTCTGGATTTTAGAGAATGGGGACCAGTTTAAGAAAAGGTGCAGGTTTATATTTAAAGTGAGATGGCCTGGTCTTGGCCAGACGTGGTCCAGGTCACGTGCCCAGAGCCCCTGGCTCCCCTGTGGTCCGTGTCACACTCACGTTCCCTTCTTCTGCCGCTCAGAGTTGGCGTTGAGGAGCCCGCTGAAGAGGACCAGAACGAACACCGCTGGCAGTACTTCAGGTGACACAAGGGCATCCTCAGAAGCAAATTAACTGGCCTGGCTGGCTTTTTTCCTCTTTCTAACCTGAGATGTTTCTCTTTATGCTGTTTGTCTCTTTCTTCTTTCCTGTGTGTGCCAACCCCCTGCCCCTTTTTGAAAAGGGGCAAGAGTGTCTGATTCAGTCTAATCATTCTTCTTCCCTTCTCTGAGTTGATTGACCTGTCGATGTTCCTGAGAGTCTGTCCCCTTCATTCCCAGTTCGGACAGTGTGTGTCAACACCAAAGCCAGGGTTAATGAGTAGCTGCCTGTATAGCTGAGCTTAGTGTTCAGTGCAGCCTATTTTAAGAGCCACAAACACTTTCCCCACAAAATCCCTGCTGGCAATTTAGTAAACAAGTCTTTTAAGTGATAAAGAGAGCTCAAATTTTGTATTTCAACTATAACTGGGATATGGTTTACACCATCTTAAGTAAGCACTGAGACTGTTTTTAAAATACGGACTTTTACATTGTACCTTATCATGGTAAATCAGAAGAGGCAACAACAGATTTTTTAAAAAGCAGATGATAGTGAAAGTCTTCTAATACAGTTTGTTTCTCAGTGACTTCCAGATTTATGATTTAGATTATGCCTAAAGGTGGTGATATTGGGCAATCAGAGTAAAGACCTGAAAGTTTTTTCTTTCCTTTCTGGATTTTTTACTGGCCTTCTCTCTTCCTGATCTGACTCTGGGTGCTGGTAGATAAGCCAAATGCAAAATAGCCTTGAACTCTGTTCTTCTCGTTGTGAAAGTGTTTCACTCTCCAAGGACAGTAGTGAAAACCTGTCGTGGGGTGTGAATTTGGGAATGTTGCCAGGCCCCAGACATAACCTGTCAATGACATGCATATAATTAATTGAAGTATTTAAGATCTCTGGATTCCCACTTTTTTCCTAAAACACACACATTGTCAGAGACCTGACTGGAGGTACCAGTTTCAGAGGAAACCCTTTCCTTTGAAATATCCAACCATCAAGGAGGAAAGCCCTTCAGGCAAAGTTACTACACTTGGGCCATGAGAGAATTCAGATTCTGCTCTGTTGTTCAAGATTTTATATAAATGTGTGTTTTTCATATTCTCCAAATTATTTAGGACCTCAGCCATTCAAATTTAAAAAACCAACAACTTATTGACTAAAGTAGAATGCTCCTAAAATTTCTGAGATACCATGGCATTTTATATGGTGGTTAATCAGAATGTACATATTCTGTCAAAAGGGAAATGATTCATATTCTGTGTTTATTCATTCCAGAATGAGCACATCAGTGTAACTGCCTTATTTTCTCATTTGGTATGGGATTACCACATTTGTCTCCCTCTTAATGAAAATAAGGGTCATTTCATTCTAGAAAGAAAGACTGTTGTGTATGTCAGATGAGCTCAACCTTGATGTATCAGGGGAGTGCTGAAATATGATGTAATGAAATAGCACACAAGTTTCAGATTTGTACCAAGACCTAGATCAAAAGCATTATTACAGGTTAGGAGGAAAATAGAGACTGTGGGCAGTTGCCTGAAACTAGGAGTTTCAGAAATTTCTCAAGTCTTCTGAGGTATTATACTTAAGATACTGTACCTGGTTTTTCTTGCTACCTAGCACACCACTGCACACCCTGCTCCAAGGGTGAGGTGCTTTGTAGGGATCCAGGATCATCCTCAGGGATTGATCCAAGGGACCCCTAACCCCACCAGAAAAGTAATTGTTTAATTGTCCTAAAGTAAGCAGACTTGAATGGGGAAAGAAATAGCAGAACCCCATACTGGGCTCCTGGTCCTTTTTCGTCTGGCATTTGAAACACAGGAGCAATCTGGGAAGCAGGTTTCCTTTCTCCTATTGAGCACTTAGGTCAGTAGCATGGACTTCTGAGACCCTCCAAGAGGCCCTCCTGCATTTCTCTGTCTCTGCAAGGGCCTTGGGGATTTTTGGAGGCTCCGTGTGGTCAGGAGTTGGACTGCATCTCAGGTAGGAAGCTGGCAACAAGTGGCTGCAGTGAGGATCAGAGCTTCCCCGGCAGAGGGAGGCAAGAGTGGGGAATGGGGGCACTGGGTAGGTCTGTTCTCAGAACTGTAGGTTTCCAGGGGACGTGCACAACCAGATCTGAAGATTAGCCATGGGTTCCAGTAATATCTGGAGAAGGAAATGGCTACGAGTCCAGTGTTATTACCTGGAGAATTCCACGGACAGAGGAGCCTGGCAGGCTGCAGTCCCAAAGGGTCAGACATAATTGAGTGTCTACCACACTTTCCAATGACCTAGCGTTTTTCTCCTGCCCTTCAGTTTTAGGAGAAGCTCAACAAAATATTCTAGGGAAAAAAATCATGTGATTACTAGACTCTATATCCACCTATTAGAGCACCCTATGTCCATGAATCTTTACAACTTGTAGTTTTCAGACCCTGGACTAATACAAGATCCTGATTCATTATTATTAGTAAGTTCAATTCAGTCGCTCAGTCATGTTCGAATCTTTGTGACTCCATAGACTGTGGCATGCCAGGCTTCCCTGTCCTTTACCATCTCCTGGAGCTTGCTCAAACTCAAATCCATTGACTAAGTATCATTATTAGTAAATTAGATTAAATCAGAGAGACAGAAATAGTACTCATGTATCAATATTTGTGGAATATTGTCACCAAAGATACCATTAAATATTCTTTAAAAATTGTGGAAAATTTTAAATATGTAAAAAAAAAAGCTGAGAGAATAGAACAATGAATATCCAAGTTCTAACCTGAATACACTAAGCGTTAACATTTTGTCATATATTTTTGGGTCATTTTCTTTCTGTCTCTCTCTTTCAGCCATTTCAGAGTACATTATAGACATCATGAATTTCTGTCCCTAAACACTTCAGCATGTATCCCCTAGGAATCTCTTCTTCTACATAATCACAATACTTCTATCACACCTGAGAAAGTAATGCAAATTTTATACACACACATAGGATCTAGGATCCAATCAAATTTTCCTTTGGTTGTCTTCTCTTTTTTTTCCTTCTTTTCTTAAATTCAAGCCCATGGTGGCTCTGTGCCTTTTTCCTCTGACCAACCTGGTCATCTTTTTAGTTCTTTAATCTAGAACAATCCTACCTTCCTCCTTTTTGTCCCTTTTGACACTGAGGTGTTTTGTTGTTGTTGTTGTTTTTTTGTTAAGGATTTCCAGGATAATCCTCTTGACTAGAGATAGAGAATCATCTGTTTATTGGCCAAATCATTTGTTCTTTGGCCATAAATAATGTAAAAGTAAGTCATGCCTTTCTTATTGCATCATATCAGGTGATACTTGTTGTCCAACTCTCTCTTTATTAGTGATGTTGAATTTGACCACTTTAGACCTAGGTCTTGCCACTTGTAAAAACCTTGTTTTCCCTTTGTAACTAAAAAAAAACCAACCTTTTCTAGTTGATTAAAAATCCACCTTGCAATGCAAGGGACAGGGATTTGATTCCCTGACTGGGGAACTAAGATCCCACATGCCCTGGAGCAACTAAACCAGTGTGCTCTAGACCCCAGCGCACCACACCTAGAGAAGCCCACATGCTGCCAACTAAGACCTGATGCAGTCAAATAAATATTTTTTAAAAAAATGTAACCGGTAGATCAAACCTTTAACATCATATGAATAGTCAGATTCCGAACAAGCCTTTACCCATGGGTAGAATTATACCCTGATGACCTTTGCTTGAAACAACACTATGAGTGAAAAACTGATCATTTTCCAATCCCGTGATACCTTTTGTATTTTTGACAATTATCTGTAGAGAAGAGCTTTCAGAGGGTTTTAGGGTTATTTTCTATGCTAATGAAGTATGAAATCTCTCCAGCGTCTAAGTAATCAGTTCAAGCACATTTTTATTTAGTATTTGTGGGACTATAGAGTGGTGTCTCTGCAGGATCCCAGCAGGGAATCTTGAGTATTATCTCTGAGGCAGCAGAAGGGAACAGACAGTTGTCATTGTTTTTCTATAGAGAGAAAAGTGATTCTCGAGAGACATGGCCAGGATTAGTATTGGGGTGGCCAGAAAGTTTGTTCAGGTTTTTCCTTGTGCTCTTAGGGGAAAACTCAGGTGAACTTTTTGGCCAGTTGAATATTTACTAGGATCTGCACTATTTCAGTAGCAACTCATCTCATGTGGCTGTTTAAATTTAAATGGTAATTAATTAACATGCAGTAAAACTTAAAAATGCCGTTCCTCAGTCATATTGGCCACGTTTCAAGTTTACAGTGGGCACATGTGGCCAGTGGTGACCACATTGGGCAGTACACATCTAGAAGACCATCATGACTGCAGAAAGCTCTACTGGGTGAAGTGCATCTAGAATCACTCTCAAGTTGCCCCAAGCAAAATGTCCAACAAGTTTGAAATGAAGTTAGGATGACCCAAATTTTGTGAGCTTATCAGGTTATCCCAATGTTTTGTGCTTCATTTTTTGAATTCTGTCCTGGCCATGTGGGCGCAGGGTAAAGAGATGAATGCCTCATAACGTTGCCAGGACTTGAATGAAGATAGTCAAAACATAAGTCTTTATAAGCAGACTTCCCTGGTTGCCCAGTGGTAAAGAATCCACCTGCAATGCAGAGGACGCAGGTTCAGTCCCTGGGTCCAGAAGATCCCCTGGGGAAGGGCATGGCAGCCCACTCCACTGTTCTTGCCTGGAAAACCCGATAGACAGAGGAGCCTGGCAGGCTACAGTTTGTGGAGTCGCAAAAAGTTGGGATACAACTGAGCGACTCAGAGTAACACTAATCTTTATAAGCAGTTCTTGTTAAACAGAATTTATTTTAATTCTTGTTAAACAGTGTTTTTTCCTCTTACCAGTGGTTAGTTGAAAAAATTGAGGGGGCCTAGATTTCATTTGTCAGCCTTTATTACATTTGGTTTTATTTTCTTCATTGTAGGACAAGGCACACTTAAGCCTTTTCTTCTCCCCAGAGGCTTCCTGTTTCATCTAGGCCGCTAAAATCAATTTATCTTTACTAGTGTGAAAGCCACTTACAAAGGCTGATACACCTGTTTCAAAAAGTAACTATTTGCTAAATACATGAATTAATCTTGTGGTTTTTAAACTTTGCCTTCAGCAAAATGAGGGGTAACTGTTCCCTTTCCTTCTGTACCTCCCTGCCCCCACCCAGGGGGCACAAACCTTGACTTAGTGCTCGACAAGCCTGGAATAGGACAGGGTGGAGGCTGCCTTTGAGAGAGGGGTTGTCTTCTATCCCTCTTTTCCATTAGTCTCGTTTCTTGAGATCTATCCTGGGCATCACAGGTGGAGAAGCAGGAGGGAGAGATGGAAAAATAAGGCACACAGGGGTCTTTGCACAGCCGCTGTCTGCTAATTGCAGTCAGCGCCTTGGGTCCAGATAGCAAATAACACCCCCTCTCAAGGCCATTTGGCAGCTCTCTTCAAGCTCAGGTCAGACCTGCTGAAAGCTGTGTTTCCTGTTTACCTTTGATGATATCAGCAATTCTTTGCAATTCCTCCTCCAGGGGATCTTCCAGACCCTGGGAGTGAACCCACGTCTTATGCATTGGCAGGTGGGTTCTTTTCCCGAGCCACGTGGGAAGCCCCTGGAGGAGGAAATGGCAACCCACTCCAGTATTCATGCCTGGGAAACCCTGTGGACAAAGGAGCCTGATGGGCTACAGTCTGTGGGGTTGCAAAGAGTCATACACTTAGCAACTGAGTATGTGTTCTTCGAAATATTGGAGGGAGCAGTGAAGAGACAGTTTTCCTAGCATCTTTGTTTTCTCCTCTATCGCCTCATGTTATCCATATTGGATCATCAGTACCACTGTTCACTGTCTTAAAATATGGAAGGTTCAGGGATAAAGAATTAACAGATGCATTGAGCAATAGTTGATATGTTGCTGCCAAGATAACTACCCTAGCATTTTCATGAAATTCATTATTTTGGCACCTTGCTTTTTCTTTCTGTTTTAAGTTATTGATCTCAAATGTGTGAGTTCTCAGGTCATCTTTGCTGCAGGAGGATGCGGAGCCACCAGCATAGAAAGTTGACAGTATGCCTGCTGAAATACTTAGGGGATGTATACGGATGCCTACAGTTTTATTTGAATCCATCCAAAATATAAGGTGTATGATAGAGAGGGATAGGTATGTAATGAAGAAAATACAGCAGAATGTTAATGGTAGAATCTAGGTGAAGGGTATACAGGTGTTCACTGTAACTTTCTTGCAAAACTTCCCTGGATATATGGAAAATTCCATAACAGAAGTTTAGGAAATAAAAGCGGGTCAGAAAGTGAGGAAGCAGCAGACAGGAAGAGGCCTGGGGCTGCAGGACCCGCCTTTGGCTTCCCAGGACTGTCTGGTGCAGAAAGGCAGGTGGGCAGTTGGGCACTGGTGCCATCCCCCAGAGGCCTTGCTGAGGGTGTCAGCATTCAGAGCAATTGGCCAGCCCACCCCTGGGATCTGACGTGGTGTACGACCTCTTTTTCACTTCTGCATGACAGCCTTCCTTTTCTTTTACTTAGCTGCCTATTCCACCTTGGGAAGATGGTCACCCTCTTGGCTACTTTCAGCCAACCTTGCCGCCATGGTCCACGCTAATACTCTCTGTTTTTCTCCCTTGTCTTTCTCCCTGATGGCTCACAGAGTTGGTGTTGACCCAGATCAAGACCCACCTCCCAACAACGACAGCTTCCAAGTCTTACAAGGGGTAAGTCACAGAAGATGCTTCTCTCTGGGAAGGTGTTATGAAAAATAACTAAAATGTATTGAGCATCTACTACTCGCCAAGCAGTTTACATGGATTCTCTGATCTTGACTACAACCTTAGGAAGTAGAAACTGTTATGCCCAGTTTACAGATTAGAAGCTGAAGTCTTGAGAGTTGAAGTGTGTCCTCTAAAGGCAGAGAATTAGAAAATTCTCTGGGATTTGACACCTGAGTCTCTGTTCTTAAAAAATGTCTTAAGGGCCCGAAAAGAGTGTTCAGGCTGACTCTCCACCTTCCAGAATGGATCTATGGATACAATTGGTGATTGGCTCATGGTAAGTGGCTCTTGGAAGTAGAGACATAGGCTTGGCTCTCCAGCCCAGGGAATGTGAGCCAGAGAGAAGACATGCTGGGTGACAGCAGGCCCTCCTGCTCCTCCAGGGCCTGGCAGCTTCTGTGGCCCAGCAGTAGTAGAGAGGCAACTCTCAGCCCCATAGGCTGTGAAGGTCTCAGCAAGGCTAACAGCCTGGAGCAGGGCACCAGGGAGGGAGGCTGTAGAAGCAGTCAGGGAAAAGCCCTGTGGCCACATCTCATGTGACAGTAGGGAAGCGTTCCTGCCACTGCAGGGAATCCTGATGGAGACTGCTGGGGTGTGGGGGCGGGGAGAGGTACATGCTGGCTGCCACTGGTTTTGCCATCTGCTCCAGTTACTCTTGCTGCATAATGGGCTGCCCCAAACATGGGAAAGTGAACAACAATTTCTTATCCACGTGCATTCTCTAGGTCAGGAATTTGTAAAGGGCAGAGTGGGGACAGCATGCCTGTGCTCCATAAAGAAAGTTGGGGGTATCACTCAACAGCTGGGAGCTGGAATCATCATCCAGGGGCTTGTTCACTCATGCATCTGGCACCTGGGCTGGGAGGACCAGTGACTGGGATGCCGGTGATGGCTTCTCCTTGGCCTCAGGGTGTGGGGCCTCTTACGTGATGTCTCTGGCTTCCCAAAGCCTGTGGCCCAGCAAGCAAGGGAGAGGCTCTGTAGCCTTAGCTGGCCTCACTTTGGAAGTCACACAGCATCACTTCCAAAACTTTCTTTTCTTTTGGTGACGAGTCGCTCAGGCCAGCCCAGATTTAGCGGGAGGAGATAAGAGGCCATCCCCTCTGGACTGGAGGCACATCAGTGATGCGGCAGCCATGTTCCGAAGCTGCCGTACCAGCCCTGTTGTGGGGCTGCTGAGGTGTTTCTGCCTCCAGGTTTTGCTCCTTCACAAGGCCAGCATTTCCTGGGCAGGCAGGGTGAGGGAAAGGAGAGTCATGATAGGAGCAGAGATTTGTTTCCAGGATGACCTTGACCTTGGGCATGAAGAACTATTTTAACATAGAATGCCCAGTGCTGAGCACAGAGCTTGGCTCATGGGAGCTTGGTTGGTATTTGATGGGAACACGGGGTAGCAAGAGGAGCACAGGGTGGGGGAGGTTCCACTGACCGTGTGCATGTGTCGTCTGCAAGGCCATATTGAGTGTTTCTTTTCCTTCCAGTCAGCATTGAATCACACTCATTGTACTGAATCCAATTTGTCTGTCTCAGCTTCCCTGGGATCTTCTAAATGATTCCAGCTACCACATCAGACTTAAAAAGTGTCACAAAGTGTGGTGCCGTGTGAGGCCAGGGTGCCACCACAGCTTTCTTTGAGGTCTTTCTCTAAGAGAGTGATCACAGCCTGATGGGCCATTCTTGGGTTGAGGCTCCTTAAGGTACACAAAGCCATGGCCTCTGAAAGTTCTAGGCATCTTGGGAAGAGTGTTCAGTGAGCTTCCTGGAGATTTGGTGCCCTTAGATGCTCTGGAAAACCTCTGCAAGTGTATTAGTCCAGGCTGCCCAAAGGGTGGGGGAGGGAACAGCATGCCTGTGCTCCATAAAGAAAGTTGGGGGTATCACTCAACAGCTGGGAGCTGGAATCATCATCCAGGGGCTTGTTCACTCATGCATCTGGCACCTGGGCTGGGAGGACCAGTGACTGGGATGCCGGTGATGGCTTCTCCTTGGCCTCAGGGTGTGGGGCCTCTTACGTGATGTCTCTGGCTTCCCAAAGCCTGTGGCCCAGCAAGCAAGGGAGAGGCTCTGTAGCCTTAGCTGGCCTCACTTTGGAAGTCACACAGCATCACTTCCAAAACTTTCTTTTCTTTTGGTGACGAGTCGCTCAGGCCAGCCCAGATTTAGCGGGAGGAGATAAGAGGCCATCCCCTCTGGACTGGAGGCACATCAGTGATGCGGCAGCCATGTTCGGCTGCCGTACCAGCCCTGTTGTGGGGCTGCTGAGGTGTTTCTGCCTCCAGGTTTTGCTCCTTCACAAGGCCAGCATTTCCTGGGCAGGCAGGGTGAGGGAAAGGAGAGTCATGATAGGAGCAGAGATTTGTTTCCAGGATGACCTTGACCTTGGGCATGAAGAACTATTTTAACATAGAATGCCCAGTGCTGAGCACAGAGCTTGGCTCATGGGAGCTTGGTTGGTATTTGATGGGAACACGGGGTAGCAAGAGGAGCACAGGGTGGGGGAGGTTCCACTGACCGTGTGCATGTGTCGTCTGCAAGGCCATATTGAGTGTTTCTTTTCCTTCCAGTCAGCATTGAATCACACTCATTGTACTGAATCCAATTTGTCTGTCTCAGCTTCCCTGGGATCTTCTAAATGATTCCAGCTACCACATCAGACTTAAAAAGTGTCACAAAGTGTGGTGCCGTGTGAGGCCAGGGGTGCCACCACAGCTTTCTTTGAGGTCTTTCTCTAAGAGAGTGATCACAGCCTGATGGGCCATTCTTGGGTTGAGGCTCCTTAAGGGACACAAAGCCATGGCCTCTGAAAGTTCTAGGCATCTTGGGAAGAGTGTTCAGTGAGCTTCCCTGGAGATTTGGTGCCCACTCTAATGATGCTCTGGAAAACCTCTGCAAGTGTATTAGTATCGGCCATTGTGCCAGTTGAGAACATGTAGTTTCAATGAGAAGTTCCTTTTGAAAAGTTGCTCTCTGACTAGAGCTTTAGGTCCCTGGTGGCTCAGATGGTAAAGAATCTGTCTGCCATGGAGGAGATCCAGGTTCAATTCCTGGCTTGGGAAAATCCCCTGGAGAAGGGAATGACAATCCACTCCAATATTCTTGCCTGGAGATGTCCATGGACAGAGGAGCCTGGTGGGCTACAATCCATGAGGTTCACAAAGAGTCAGAAACGACTGAATGACTTTCACTTTCCACTTTAACTTTAAGAACTTTAGAAAGCAGGAGTTCAGGAACTGTGTGCCTTGCCGCTAATGTAGAGTCTCAACAGTTTGGGTTTCTCCAAACTGGAATCTGAGGAAAGCTGGGTGAAATTCATAATGGATATCCTCATTTCTCTGAAAAGAAAATAAATGGCTGTGCTAGGATTAATTTTATAAGACAAGCAAGTCACTGCCAGCTGAATAGCCAAGGCTTGGGGCAGTTTCACCTTGACAGCTCCAAGCCAGTCAACACCCCCCTGCCCAGTCCTTTTGTTGGCTTCCATTGCTTCTGCCTCTGGACTCAAGTGTCTATATAAGGAAATATGTGAAGTTGTTTGGTTGGTTCCATGCAGCTGAATTTGCTGTATGTCTCAGAGGCACTGGGCTTGTAACTAGACTTAGTAACAAACTCGCTGTGGAAATATTTGAAAAGTAATGCATCCTGAGTGCAAAGGGTTTTGGCAGTGCATGTAGTCCATGCAGTGATGGCTGCTGTAGCACCCCTAGGCCCAGGTGGGCCTGGGAAACCATCCTTTGGGCCAGTTTTGACCGTACAGGTGACAGTCACTTCGGCTGCCCTCCCAGTGCTGCCTATTTGGGCAGGCCTACTTGGGAACTGTGTCACACCTTCCCTTTAACTGGCTGCCTTCTGAGCCTCATACACAGTCATGCTGAGGGCCCTCTAAGGCAGCTCTGTTGGCCTTTTAAGAGTCTTTCTGTCAGACTAAGGGTGGGGGAAGGCATACTTCAAGCTTGGTTCCTCAGGTCATCTTCTGAAAAATGACTCATGCCCTCGTGTAGAAAAGGCCTCATTTTTCCACGTCCTCCTGACCTGACCTTCTTACTCCAATAAGCCATTAACAACAGGGCTGAGAGTACTCAGTGGTCATGAGAAACCAGTAAAACAGAGAAATAAATGGGTTTCTCATTTTTGGGTGAAACCCTGGGTTCTCGCAGCTTCCCCTGAACTGGGTCCAGGTCACATGCTCAGTGTTGTCATGAAACTGAAATCAGAGGTGGGGAAAGTCCAGATGTTTGTTCCCCACTAGAAAAGAAAAGCCACTTCTCTTTACCTCATTTCTAAATGATCTTCTGAATAAACATACCCAAAAATGCTCTTTGGTAGGAAAACACTTTTTATAAGGAGCACTGTTTTCCTCACCAGTGGTATAAGCCTGAGGTTATGAACAGAGTCATGCCGCTAAAATGTTTTAGAGTCTCAACAGTTTGGGTTTCTCCAAACTGGAATCTGAGGAAAGCTGGGTGAAATTCATAATGGATATCCTCATTTCTCTGAAAAGAAAATAAATGGCTGTGCTAGGATTAATTTTATAAGACAAGCAAGTCACTGCCAGCTGAATAGCCAAGGCTTGGGGCAGTTTCACCTTGACAGCTCCAAGCCAGTCAACACCCCCCTGCCCAGTCCTTTTGTTGGCTTCCATTGCTTCTGCCTCTGGACTCAAGTGTCTATATAAGGAAATATGTGAAGTTGTTTGGTTGGTTCCATGCAGCTGAATTTGCTGTATGTCTCAGAGGCACTGGGCTTGTAACTAGACTTAGTAACAAACTCGCTGTGGAAATATTTGAAAAGTAATGCATCCTGAGTGCAAAGGGTTTTGGCAGTGCATGTAGTCCATGCAGTGATGGCTGCTGTAGCACCCCTAGGCCCAGGTGGGCCTGGGAAACCATCCTTTGGGCCAGTTTTGACCGTACAGGTGACAGTCACTTCGGCTGCCCTCCCAGTGCTGCCTATTTGGGCAGGCCTACTTGGGAACTGTGTCACACCTTCCCTTTAACTGGCTGCCTTCTGAGCCTCATACACAGTCATGCTGAGGGCCCTCTAAGGCAGCTCTGTTGGCCTTTTAAGAGTCTTTCTGTCAGACTAAGGGTGGGGGAAGGCATACTTCAAGCTTGGTTCCTCAGGTCATCTTCTGAAAAATGACTCATGCCCTCGTGTAGAAAAGGCCTCATTTTTCCACGTCCTCCTGACCTGACCTTCTTACTCCAATAAGCCATTAACAACAGGGCTGAGAGTACTCAGTGGTCATGAGAAACCAGTAAAACAGAGAAATAAATGGGTTTCTCATTTTTGGGTGAAACCCTGGGTTCTCGCAGCTTCCCCTGAACTGGGTCCAGGTCACATGCTCAGTGTTGTCATGAAACTGAAATCAGAGGTGGGGAAAGTCCAGATGTTTGTTCCCCACTAGAAAAGAAAAGCCACTTCTCTTTACCTCATTTCTAAATGATCTTCTGAATAAACATACCCAAAAAAATGCTCTTTGGTAGGAAAACACTTTTTATAAGGAGCACTGTTTTCCTCACCAGTGGTATAAGCCTGAGGTTATGAACAGAGTCATGACTACAGAGCCACAGATTATTAGCTCATGTGGGCGAAGGAAGGGAGCTGTTGGCCAAAACTTTTGGCTGTGTGTGAGGGAGGCATAAGAATATTGTGGATAAACTTCAGCTTCATGTCCCTGGCAAGTCTGACTCATTAGAACAAAACAAAACAAAAAAACTCGGTTGCTTTGTTTCTCCGGAGGTCTTGGTGACTTTGCAACCAAAACAAAAACAAGTGCAGCTGGAGGCAAGCTGCCTGGGCCTGGGGGTGGCCTTCCAATCCATTCAAGGGGGGATGTTTCATGCCAGACACAGCTGAAATTTATGTTGGCCGGACAGGCAGACACATCATTCACTTCCTTCCCTGAGTTTACAGAAGCACGCTCATTGAAGAGGCCGGTTTGGAGTAGCTCGGAGCACGAATCTGAATGTATCCCGCCTCTGTCATCTCCGCAGGACAAGGTCACAAGCAGGATATTAGTGGAATGTGGAGGAAGGGAAACCACTATGTTTGTGGTGCTTCTGTGTGCGTGTGCACGTGTGTGTGTATGCTTATGCGTGTGTACCTGAAAACCACAGAAACTCGGCTGTTTATAGTTGCACTGACATAGCTTTCTGGGTACTGTTGGATTTGCTTGTTCTTGGGTCCTCCCACAGCTTCCTTTCAGGCTGAAATCTGATAGCCAGTCCGTTAGATCTTTAACTTCAAAACAGTTGCTGAAGTGCCTTAGCTCAGATTACTACTCTCTGACCCCCTTCCTTACCGCACTTTTTTTTTTTTTGATTGCCTCCCAAGGTTCCTGATTCGCCTTTTTTTCTTAGAAGTTCAAATTTAGTTTAATTCATTTGACACATATTTATTGAGCATCTGTTATATTTCAGACATTCTTTCAGGCACTGGGAGTGTATCTGCCAACAAACTAGATGACTCACTCTCCTCAAGGGCTTGGTGACGGTGTGATGAAGGGTAAGGGTGGAGAGTGGAAGAGGCGAGATAGTAGAGGGGCTCGTCTGCTTCTCCACGAGGGACCATGGACCTCTCCCCGTTGTTCCGAGTGTCCCCGTGGACAGCAGCCTGGGCATCAGCAGAGAGCTTGTTAGCAGTACAGACTCTCAGGCCACATCTAGACCCACAGAATCAGAATCTCCATTTTAACAGGGGGCCCAGGAGGATTGTATGCAATTACAATTTGAGAAGCCCTAGTGGAGGCAACATAGAGCTCTTAATTCCCTGTTTTTAAACCCTGTGTTACCCCGTTCTGAGAAATCTTGGCCCCCATCATCGTCTGTAGGTTAGAAGTCTGGTGGCTTCTACTGGTTTCTCTCTTTCAGGTCGCTCAAGGCCAAAATCAAGGTGTCAGTGGGTTCGGGCTCTGAGGGAGAAGCCATTGCCAGGCTCATTCAGGTTGCTGGTAGAATTCACTTCTGCAAGCTTGTAGGACCGAGGTCCTGTTTCCTCACTGGCCATTGGCCAGGAATCAAGCTCAGCTCCTAGGAGCACCCAAGTTTCCTGGCTCTTGGTTCCTGCACCTTCAAAGCCAGCGACAGCAGGGCAAGCCCCCTGTCATGCTCTGACTCTCTCTTGCCTCTTCTCCCACCACAACTCTCTGACTCTCCTGCCCCCTTGCCCAGTTTGCAGGGTCTTATGTGATTATACTGGGATCACTTGGAAAACCTTAACTCTACCCACAAGGCCCCCTTTTCCATGTAACATAACACACTCAGGCTCCCAGGATTTGGATGTACAATCTTTGGGAAGCAGAGGTAGTTTTCTGCTACATATCTGGAAAAGAAAAACTGTTCTTCTTATGACCTTAACATAAAAAGATTATATCTCATAACAATCAGAATGGAATGAAATATAACTCTGCCCAGAAATCACTATTTGTTAGTTCTAGAAAAATTATTTCAAAATAGTACCTGCTTGCTTTTTTTTCACTACGTACACATCTCTCTGTCTCCCTTGGAAATGTGCTCCTCAAGCGACTGGGGCTGGGTCTCATTCCTCTTTGTGTTTCCAGCACGCAGTATGGTGCCTGGCACACAGTTGATGCTTAATAAATGCAAGAGAAAGAGCCACTCTCAGTTTTATGCTCAAGAATTGGAGGTAAGCAGAGCTGGTGGTCTTAATTTCCTGGTGGGGTCGGAGGTTTTGAGGAGGTGGTGGTGAGAGAACAAGTCTCCCCTTCTTCTGTAAGCAGTGCTTGAATAGAAAGCACTATTCAAGGGTCTGCACAGGAAGCCTGCCAATTGTAGGACCACCTGCACCCACACTGCCCCCTGCTTAGAGCCCACAGGAAGGGCTTACCAGCTTGTTCCGCAGTCACCACCCAAATCATGCCGAGAAGCAGTTGTTGGCTGACTATCTTCTGGGTCCACTGAAAAAAAATAAGTCCTATCCCACAGACCCTCCTGATTTCCCCAGAGCCTCTACATGGCTTTGGGGGAAAAATCTTACTGTCTGTAATCATGCTTCTGGCCCCATCTCTTGGAATGAGAGGTATTTAACAGCCCTGTTGCAGAGCTGCACCTTTTATTTGCCCTGAATTTGTAACTTTTCAGGATGGGCTCTTAGTGTCTTAAGTTTCTGAGGCCACTTTATCTTATTTGTGGACTGCAGGCGTATCTCTTTGTAGACTGAGGAGACCTTTCCTTAATGTGCCTTTAAAAAGAAACCTTTCCCCTGCTTTGCTCATTTTCGTTGTCCCTCTTGGGGCTCACTTACTATATAAGTCAGTCTCCTGTAAGCCGTTCAAAACCTTTGTAAGAATGCATTGTGGTTTGACATTAGGATAACAGAATAGGGGTTTTCCATTTTATTGTTTTTTAATCCATGTAACATAACACACTCAGGCTCCCAGGATTTGGATGTACAATCTTTGGGAAGCAGAGGTAGTTTTCTGCTACATATCTGGAAAAGAAAAACTGTTCTTCTTATGACCTTAACATAAAAAGATTATATCTCATAACAATCAGAATGGAATGAAATATAACTCTGCCCAGAAATCACTATTTGTTAGTTCTAGAAAAATTATTTCAAAATAGTACCTGCTTGCTTTTTTTTCACTACGTACACATCTCTCTGTCTCCCTTGGAAATGTGCTCCTCAAGCGACTGGGGCTGGGTCTCATTCCTCTTTGTGTTTCCAGCACGCAGTATGGTGCCTGGCACACAGTTGATGCTTAATAAATGCAAGAGAAAGAGCCACTCTCAGTTTTATGCTCAAGAATTGGAGGTAAGCAGAGCTGGTGGTCTTAATTTCCTGGTGGGGTCGGAGGTTTTGAGGAGGTGGTGGTGAGAGAACAAGTCTCCCCTTCTTCTGTAAGCAGTGCTTGAATAGAAAGCACTATTCAAGGGTCTGCACAGGAAGCCTGCCAATTGTAGGACCACCTGCACCCACACTGCCCCCTGCTTAGAGCCCACAGGAAGGGCTTACCAGCTTGTTCCGCAGTCACCACCCAAATCATGCCGAGAAGCAGTTGTTGGCTGACTATCTTCTGGGTCCACTGAAAAAAAATAAGTCCTATCCCACAGACCCTCCCTGATTTCCCCAGAGCCTCTACATGGCTTTGGGGAAGAATCTTACTGTCTGTAATCATGCTTCTGGCCCCATCTCTTGGAATGAGAGGTATTTAACAGCCCTGTTGCAGAGCTGCACCTTTTATTTGCCCTGAATTTGTAACTTTTCAGGATGGGCTCTTAGTGTCTTAAGTTTCTGAGGCCACTTTATCTTATTTGTGGACTGCAGGCGTATCTCTTTGTAGACTGAGGAGACCTTTCCTTAATGTGCCTTTAAAAAGAAACCTTTCCCCTGCTTTGCTCATTTTCGTTGTCCCTCTTGGGGCTCACTTACTATATAAGTCAGTCTCCTGTAAGCTTCCCTGAGATGAGATGGCAAGAACTTCAGTGTTACAGGTGGTAAGAATGCATTGTGGTTTGACATTAGGATAACAGAATAGGGGTTTTCCATTTTTATTGTTTTTTTAATGGAAGAGCAAACAAAATGGACTTTTGGGAACTTGCCTTATGCCTGATAGTTTATAGTATCCTTCCGGAAGATGTTTATCATCTCGCTAGAGTTTTCTTTGTAACATTCTACAGACAGAACTAAGAGCTTAGAGCCTGTCACTTTATAAAGAAGCATTTAATATCTTTGTAAAAGGGTCATCTCTCAAAATGGTCATCTATACCACTTTGCCATTCAGTCATGTAGCATTATGAAATCTCCCTGGAGTTGTCATTGAGCTAACAACTATTTACCTGAAGAAGTGATTGTTGTCTGCAGATGGAGCCATTTCTGTGTCCTCTTTCCCCCACATGGTTTATGAAAATGTGAAATAAAGTTGGTCTCTGGGGTCTCTCCTTTTTATTTCCTCATCCACAGAAAGGCCCACTTAATTGAGCCATTTCCACGTAAGTCACTAAACATTCATCAAATACCACTGGGGGCTCTGTTTTTAAAAGTCATCTTGGCTGTTGGAAACATTAGTAATGTAAATCGTACTTGCTCGACTTGTCTATATCTTAACATTCTCAGAAATTCTGACTTATCCTTGGCATGGTACTCGACCACAGGTGGAATTCACACCCACTGAGATTTAGAACTACTGGTACATGCTTGTAATTGTGACTCAACTTTTATTTAACTGTTGTCATTGCCCCTCACTTGTAGAGCCGTCACCCCCTAGAACAGTCAAGTTCAGTTCAGTTCAGTCACTCAGTTGTTTCTGACTCTTTGACCCCATGGACTGCAGCACGCCAGGCTTCCCTGTCCTTCATCATCTCCCGGAGCTTGCTCAAACTCATGTCCATTGACTCAGTGATGCCATCCAACCATCCTGTCCTCTGTCATTCCCTTCTCCTTCTGCCTTCTATTTTTCCCAGCATCAGGGTCTTTTCCAGTGAGTCATCTCTTTGCATCAGGTGGCCAAAGAATTGGAGCTTCAGCTTCAGCATCTGTCCTTCCAATGAACATTCAGGGTTGATTTCCTTTAGGATGGACTGGTTGGCTCTCCTTACAATCCAAGGGACTCTCCACAGTCTTGTCCAACACCACACCACAGTTCAAAGGCATCAGTTCTTCAGCGTTCAGTCAAGAGGAAGGTGATAAAGATGGCTATGCTTCACAAACAGCCTGTACTTTCCAGAGCTTGTCATTCAGCCTCATGGAACCTCAGCAGTGCCCCCAGATGGCTACTATCAGTCCATATTTTACTATTAATTGTGCTGCTTATATTTGCACAGAACAGATTACCTAAACGTCAAATGAATGTTTGATTTTCACCAGTTCTTTTTGAAGATGAAGTGATGGGGATGTTTGAGTTGGAAAGGCATGAGAGGACTAGTAAAGGAGCATACTACTTGGGGGCAGAGAAAATAACAGAGATTCTGATCCTGGCCCCCTTTGCCCTGCCCATCACCTTTGCCTTCCTAAAACTGGTAGGGCAAGCTACTGACTGCCTGAAACACAATGCAGGTGCCTGACTGGGTAAGGACCATCAAGAGCCCTTGACTGATCTGTTAGGAAACTTAACTAAGCATGATTTCTCCAGGCCAGCTCTGTGTGTGTGTGTTGGGGGGAGCCTGGAAAGTTGATTTTACAGATGTTTTCTTTAATATTCTCTATAAATCAGTTTTGGCCTGTTAATATCTAGACTACGTTAGGGTAATTAATCTGTTCTAAGGCACTCTGAGCAAAATTACAGTAAAAATGTCAAAAGAAATTGTGTACTGCATTGAGTGGATCTACCCCTAGATGTAACCAAGGGTTTTTTCTTTGGAGATGGATTTGTCTGCCTTTGGATTTATTCAGTTTTTTTTTTTTTAGCACATTACTGACAGGAGGGGTTTGCAGAAACTAACACCTGTAGTGTTAATATGTCTCTGATCAATAATGTGTTAAAATATCACCTCCTGATATACCTTTGAAATTTTGGTGATACTGGATGTTTGACTCTGAGCTCAAAATCTCTAAAGGCTGTGTTTAAAATGGAAGCTTTCCTCCCTGATTTCAACCCTTTCTCTTTAACTAAATATCTGTCTTCTTATTTGTTCCTAGGATGGTCCAGATTCTGCTAGAGGGAACCGGACAAAACAGGAGAGCGCGTGGCTCTTCAGGCTGTGGTACAGCTTTGACCACAAGTATCCTTTTAAAGGGATTCCCTGTGTTTGTGAAAAAGGGATGATGAAGTCCTCTTATTGGGTTGTCAGTGAATGACTTCTCATGAATAGGGAAAGATGTGTGCTTGCTGCAGGTACACTCAGTCCTCTCTTAGGACACATGCAATGATCATTCAATCGTGGGTAGTCATACTGAGCATCTCTCTGGCCAAGAGGATTGTGTGCCTCATTAGGGTAGCCAGCTCATAGCCTGGTAGATTCATGTGGCTTTTCAGAGCTTTGTGTCCAAAGGAAATATGCCCAGGTAGATAAAAATAGTTACAATTACACTTGAACCATGCTGTGGTCAAGAATGGAAGTGGAGGTTGGCCAGTTAATTCATGTGGGTGGAGGAACTATTCCTATTGGCTGAACTAAGTCTGGCCAAGTCTGATCCTGGTCTTTATGCAGGGCAAACTTTGCTCTAGTAGATTCTTTTGAATCTAGTAGATTCTTTGCTCTAGTAAATTCTAGATCACATGCAGGGCAAACTTTGCTCTAGTAGATTCTTTTGACTCCAGGTGAAAATTAAAAACTGAAAAGTTACACCTTTATGGTTTCTTAAATTGCCATGGTCATCACATGGGTAGATAGCTTATATATAGTCATTGGAGATTTTTAAAATGTTTACAATTTGTTATTGACATAAAGGATATATATAGTAAAGTACACAAAACTTAAGTGCTCAGTGAATTATTGCAAAATAGATATACTCATTCAATACCAAACAGGTCACAAAACACAAAATGACCAGTTCCTTTCATGCCATTGGGACTTCCCTGTGGCTCACTGGTAAAGAACTCAGCTGCCAGTGCAGGAGATTCAGGAGATGTGGGTTGGAACCCCTTCCCCTGGAGAAAGAAATAGCAACCCAATCCAGTATTCTTGCCTGGGAAATCCTATGGACCAAGGAGTCTGGAAGGCTATGGTTCATGGGGTCGCAAAGGGTTGAACCCAACTTAGTAGCTGAATAACAACAGCAATGATAAACCCATAGCTAATACCTTACTCAATGGTAAAAGACTGAAAAGTTTTCCTCTCAGATCTGTAACAAGGCAAGGATATGTAGTCTTGCCACATCTATTCAATACAGTACTGAAAATTCTAGCCAGAGCAGTTAAGCAAAAAAAAAAAAAAAAAGAAAGAAAATGCATACAAATCGGAAAGGAAGAAGTAAAATTGTGTCTGCAGATGATGGAAGAATCTCATATATAGAAAACCCTAAAGATTTCACTAAGAAATTGTTCAAAGCTTTTAAACTAAATCACGCAAGTTGCAGGTGCTGTTATCAGCATACAAAAATCAGTTGTATTTCTATATACTAATAATGAACTATCCAAAAAAGAAATTAAGAAAACAATTCCATTACAGTAGTATTTTATTGTTTTTGAAAACAATAAAATACTTAGTAATAAATTTGACCAAGGAGGTGAAGATCTATATACTGAAAACTAAAGAACATTGATGAAAGAAACTGAAGAAGACACAAGTAAATGGAAGATAACCTGTGTTCATGAATTGGAAGAATTAATATTGTTAAAATGTCTGTACTACCCAAAGCGACCTCAGGTTCAGTACAATCTCTATCAAAACTCTGATTGCATTTTTCACAGAAAAAGAAAAACTATCCTAAAATTTGTATGGAACCACAAAGACCATGTATAGCTAAAGCAATCTTGAGGAAAAAGAACAAAGCTAGAGGCATCACACTTCCTGTTCTCAAATTATATTACAAAGGTATGTTGCTGCTTAGTTGATTCAGTCGTGTCCAGCTCTTTGTGACCCTATGGACTGTAGCCTGCCAGGCTCCTCTGTCCATGGTGTTCTCCAGGCAAGAGCACTGGAGTGGGTTGTGATGCCCTCCTCCAAGGGATCTTCCCAACCCAGGGATCAAACCCAGGTCTCCTGCATTGCAGGTGGATTCTTTACCATCTGAGTCACCAGAGAAGCCCATTACAAAGGTACAGTAATCAGAAAAGTATGGCATTGACCTAAACATGGGCACACATATCAAAGGAACAGAAAAAAAAAAACCAACACAGAAATAAACCCTTGTAAGACCAACATGCCAAGTGTACACAATGGGAATAGGGCAGTCTTTTTAATAAATGGTGTTGGGAAAACTGGATATCCACATGCAAAAGAATGAACCTGGACCTCATCTGATACAAAATCACAAAAAATCAGTTCAAAATGGATTTAGCCTTAAATGTAAGACCTGAATCCATAAAAATCCGAGATGAAAACAAAAGGCAAAACCTCCTTGACATTGGTCTTAGCACCGATTTTTTTTTGTCTTTGACATCAAAAGCACAAGCAACAAAAATAAAATTAAACATGTGGACTACATCACACTAAAAAAAATTCTGCACAAGAAAGGAAACCATCAACAAAATGAAAGTTCTAGGATGAAAAACTGTTTTCTGAGCTTAGAATTTTACACCCAAACTATTAATCAAAAATGAACCAAAAAAGAAGGGTAGCTTTCAAACATGCAAGAATTCAGAAAGTTTTGTATGATGAAGCTTCTATGAGAAGCGGAAAAAGTAACATAAGGATTAAACAAAACAAAATCCAACTAAGGGACAGTATTGAAGAAGCAGTGATTTGTTATAACCCGAAAGTGAACAAAAACCAAAAAGAAATCTCAAAAGCTCCTTTTTTTTCCTGCAGGACACTCAAATGTTCTTTTCTGACGTTTAAATGACATTATATTATATTTCCTTTAATAGTGTCCCAACCGCTCTACTTGGTTACAGTGAATAATATTAACTATTACGCTGCTGCTGCTTCGTCACTTCAGTCGTGTCCGACTCTGCAGCTCCATGGATTATAGCCCGCCAGGCTTCTCTGTCCATGGGATTCTCCAGGCAGGAATACTGGAATAGGTTGCCATGCCCTCCTCCAGGGAATCATCCCAACCCAAGGGTCAAACCCAGGCCACCTGCATTGCAGGCAGATTCTTTACCACTGAGCCACCAGGGATACCCCTATGTTATTATAAGTCCTGCTAATTGGTCTTTAACATTAAGCTAAATCCATAGACAAAGAAGAGACTTGCTTATTAGGTACAGAATGCAGATGTTATATACTGCAGTATAAAATAAATTATAATAAAAATTAGGAAAAAATTTGAAAGAGGCAGGAATGTAAATGAATTAAATTTACCATCCTTCATGAAAAGGAGTTAAAGCTTCTGATTATGATAGGTGATAGACAACGGTAAGTTACCGTGAACAGTGTTGGATTCTTGATCTCCAACGGAGAAGAATTCACGTTGGGATCTAAAAGACTCGGCTTTGGTTACTCAGAGCTTCGTGAAATAAGTTTATTAAGAAAAAAGGATAGAGAGAGAGAGCTTCCAGCATAGACATTGGAAAGGGGATAGAAGAGAACCCTCGAAGTCACTTTAGGCGTGGCGTTATTCTTTTTCAGTTGGTTATTAACAGTAGTTTAAAAAATATTCTACACTTGTAAAGGCCTTGTAGGCCCATACCCACAACATTAACATGAGATTAGCTAGAGGGCAGTCTCCAGGCCTCAGGGCTGGGTGAGACATTCTAAGCTAAAGGCCTTGCTAGGCCCACAGCATTAATATAAGATAAGAAACTTAGTTTCAGTTTCAGCATTGAAAATCTTTGCCTTTCTTTCTCCTTTTTCCTCCCTCTTTCCTCCTTGGGACCCGCTAGCCTCTTTATCAAATCTTCCTATTAACTCCTTTCAATTATAGTTCGTAAATTAGGAAATAGGTGAAAATGCACTCTTTAAAGTCATAATGGTCAATTATAAGAAGTACTGCATGGGAGAGAGGCTTGATATTTTCTTTTTGCTCTTCTAACCATTTGAATATTTAGAATTTACCTGTAGATATTTTTCCTCTTTTAAACAAGTTGTCAGAGGGCCTTGTATGTTTGAGAAGAGGGAGCTTGTCTTTGAACTGCCCAAGACAGGGAAGTGAAAGGCAGCCTCCAGACTCCCTGGGACTCTTACGTTAGTCATTCTGTGAATCCAGCTGATGTCAGCTTCTGAGATAAAGGGAAAAAACCCTGATAGGTCTAGAGGGGCTGTTTCTAGGAATGGGGACAGCAGTCAGAGGGAGCTTGTTCTGTTTATAAAGAGTCCCAGCAGAGCCCACACATCCTCTTTTGGTGAGTAATTCCCAGCTAGAAGTTTACCCCAGGCTCACCCCTCCATCTCCTCCTGCAGAGAAGTCTTTGCTCTTGCATGCTGCTCCAAATGAAGGCAGAAAGTACTGGTTCTCTGAGCAGTCACGCTCTTGGATACAGCTGTGACTCCCACCTGCCTTTAAAGTCCCTTGGCCCTTCTGGCATCTGAGGTGATCCTCTCAGTATCCACCTTTTCTCATTGAGTAGGCTGGGGGTATTAGAAATGGTCCCAACTCCATCGTAATGTGATACACGCTTCAGAGTGCTTCCAACACAGGACTATGCCTTGGGCAGCACACATATCCATAGATTGGTAAACCCTGAGCCAGTGTCCACAAAATAGTTGACCTTCATGTTAGAGCAAGGGGCTCAATTGAGGGCGAGTTTGCTTCTTGGGGGACATTGGGCAATGTCAGGAGACATTTTTGTAATCATACCTGAGAGAGGGGTTTAGTGTGCTTCTGGCATCCAGTGGGTAGAGGCCAGAGATGCTGCTGGGCATCCTACAGTGCAGGATAGCCCCCACAACAAAGGCGACCTGGCCCACGGTGTCAGTAAGATCAAGGTGGAGAAACTGTGTTGGAGAGTCTGGGAGAGAGGTAGCAAGTAGGGGAAGAAGAGTCCAGTCTTTATCAAATCTTCCTATTAACTCCTTTCAATTATAGTTCAAATTAGGAAATAGGTGAAAATGCACTCTTTAAAGTCATAATGGTCAATTATAAGAAGTACTGCATGGGAGAGAGGCTTGATATTTTCTTTTTGCTCTTCTAACCATTTGAATATTTAGAATTTACCTGTAGATATTTTTCCTCTTTTAAACAAGTTGTCAGAGGGCCTTGTATGTTTGAGAAGAGGGAGCTTGTCTTTGAACTGCCCAAGACAGGGAAGTGAAAGGCAGCCTCCAGACTCCCTGGGACTCTTACGTTAGTCATTCTGTGAATCCAGCTGATGTCAGCTTCTGAGATAAAGGGAAAAAACCCTGATAGGTCTAGAGGGGCTGTTTCTAGGAATGGGGACAGCAGTCAGAGGGAGCTTGTTCTGTTTATAAAGAGTCCCAGCAGAGCCCACACATCCTCTTTTGGTGAGTAATTCCCAGCTAGAAGTTTACCCCAGGCTCACCCCTCCATCTCCTCCTGCAGAGAAGTCTTTGCTCTTGCATGCTGCTCCAAATGAAGGCAGAAAGTACTGGTTCTCTGAGCAGTCACGCTCTTGGATACAGCTGTGACTCCCCACCTGCCTTTAAAGTCCCTTGGCCCTTCTGGCATCTGAGGTGATCCTCTCAGTATCCACCTTTTCTCATTGAGTAGGCTGGGGGTATTAGAAATGGTCCCAACTCCATCGTAATGTGATACACGCTTCAGAGTGCTTCCAACACAGGACTATGCCTTGGGCAGCAAAATATCCATAGATTGGTAAACCCTGAGCCAGTGTCCACAAAATAGTTGACCTTCATGTTAGAGCAAGGGGCTCAATTGAGGGCGAGTTTGCTTCTTGGGGGACATTGGGCAATGTCAGGAGACATTTTTGTAATCATACCTGAGAGAGGGGTTTAGTGTGCTTCTGGCATCCAGTGGGTAGAGGCCAGAGATGCTGCTGGGCATCCTACAGTGCAGGATAGCCCCCACAACAAAGGCGACCTGGCCCACGGTGTCAGTAAGATCAAGGTGGAGAAACTGTGTTGGAGAGTCTGGGAGAGAGGTAGCAAGTAGGGGAAGAAGAGTCCAGTATGGTAAGGTGGGAGATTGAGGTCCAGGTGACCTTCGTGAAGCCATTTTGTCTTGCCAAGTCCTCTCTATGTTGCTGTCCACTTTGAACATTTCCACCATGTTAACTTCTGGGCTAAGGGGACCCAGGCGCTGTAACATCTTCATTCCAGCTACACAATTTCCTGTCTCCAAAACATGAGGTGGTTATGTGTCCAAAGGTGGAAGGCTGATCAAAACACAAATTCTCATTCAACATGGCAAAGAAGAGAGAAAGGTGTTTCAATTAATCAAATATTCTTTTTAACTGAAAGGGAGGAACTGCCAACCTGAAAGTTAACAGTTAATACTTGGGGCCGATGGGGCATATTCTTGGATTCAGATGGTTGCCAACAACAAGTACCATACTTTCTGTATGGTGCTGGTAAAACGGGGGAGAGAGGCTTTTTGTGGGTAGAATGTCAGATGATTAACTCTTCGGGATTTCTGAATACTTTTTGTTGGAGTTGTGGTGTTTTTTTTTGCAGGCAGTTTTCCTTAATTCTCTTTTTAAAGTTACCTGAAGCCCATCCTCACGCACAGCGGCCCCCCATTAACTACCACTCTCCCAGCCTGGTGTGGCTTGCTTGCTCGCTGTCTGACCAGTCCCCAGGTGTACGAGGTAAGTACAGCATGGGCGAATTGCCATGGTAACACTGCATTTCTGTCATGGCCTTTGCTTTCAGTTGCCACCAAATATGGCAGAAAACAGCATCCTTGTCTCCTTCACCTAAAGATAGTTGACCCTTCCGGCCTCCCCAACCCCTCCACATAGAAAAATGAAACTCCCTTGCCACCTCTAATACACTGTTTTTAAATTACAAAAAAATACAGGTCAAATGTCGATAACACCATTTCCCTGTGGTTTTTTAAAGTGATTTTTAATACTTGTGGTGAGTTTTTAATGGAATATGAGCCTAGATAATAATGCTAATTATTTTTATATTGGAAGGATACAAACCAATAGATTAAGAAGTTTGTTATAATTCCCCATCCCTTTTTAAAAAATAATTATGTTTTTGTTCTAATGAGGAGTACTTGGCTCAAGGTGGAGAAACTGTGTTGGAGAGTCTGGGAGAGAGGTAGCAAGTAGGGGAAGAAGAGTCCAGTATGGTAAGGTGGGAGATTGAGGTCCAGGTGACCTTCGTGAAGCCATTTTGTCTTGCCAAGTCCTCTCTATGTTGCTGTCCACTTTGAACATTTCCACCATGTTAACTTCTGGGCTAAGGGGACCCAGGCGCTGTAACATCTTCATTCCAGCTACACAATTTCCTGTCTCCAAAACATGAGGTGGTTATGTGTCCAAAGGTGGAAGGCTGATCAAAACACAAATTCTCATTCAACATGGCAAAGAAGAGAGAAAGGTGTTTCAATTAATCAAATATTCTTTTTAACTGAAAGGGAGGAACTGCCAACCTGAAAGTTAACAGTTAATACTTGGGGCCGATGGGGCATATTCTTGGATTCAGATGGTTGCCAACAACAAGTACCATACTTTCTGTATGGTGCTGGTAAAACGGGGGAGAGAGGCTTTTTGTGGGTAGAATGTCAGATGATTAACTCTTCGGGATTTCTGAATACTTTTTGTTGGAGTTGTGGTGTTTTTTTTTGCAGGCAGTTTTCCTTAATTCTCTTTTTAAAGTTACCTGAAGCCCATCCTCACGCACAGCGGCCCCCCATTAACTACCACTCTCCCAGCCTGGTGTGGCTTGCTTGCTCGCTGTCTGACCAGTCCCCAGGTGTACGAGGTAAGTACAGCATGGGCGAATTGCCATGGTAACACTGCATTTCTGTCATGGCCTTTGCTTTCAGTTGCCACCAAATATGGCAGAAAACAGCATCCTTGTCTCCTTCACCTAAAGATAGTTGACCCTTCCGGCCTCCCCAACCCCTCCACATAGAAAAATGAAACTCCCTTGCCACCTCTAATACACTGTTTTTAAATTACAAAAAAATACAGGTCAAATGTCGATAACACCATTTCCCTGTGGTTTTTTAAAGTGATTTTTAATACTTGTGGTGAGTTTTTAATGGAATATGAGCCTAGATAATAATGCTAATTATTTTTATATTGGAAGGATACAAACCAATAGATTAAGAAGTTTGTTATAATTCCCCATCCCTTTTTTAAAAAAATAATTATGTTTTTTGTTCTAATGAGGAGTACTTGGCTCAGTTTGGAACTCTTTGTGTAAAGTGACAGCATGGGTCATTTGGAACAAAGAGACTAGGCATCCTGACTCTTCCCCTGAAGAAGCTCCGAGTGGTTAACACTGTTTTGTTTCACTGGGCTTGTTTCTTTGCCTTCCAGCTCTAGTCTCTCTTTTTTAATTTTTTTTTAAATTTTGGCCTCTTTCTATTGGTTATTTATTTATTTATTTATTTATTTCCATCCATCTTTATTCTTTGGTCAGTGTGGGTCTCCCATTACATTGGCCTCTCCCGTTACCGAGCATCAGCTCTGGGCACATGCGCTCCAGAGCACTGGTTCGTAATTGGACAACCTGGTCCAGCCTCTCTGTGGCACATGGGATCTTCCCGGGCCAGGAATCAAACCGGCACCCCTTGCACTGCAAGGTGGACTCTTTACTCAGTGGACCACCAGGGAAGCCCAAGTCTCTTTTAGGCAATTTCTAAGACCTTCTTTCTTAGGTTTTACAAAGGTCACATTTCACATCTCCATAATAGTAAAATAATTCACCTACTGTTAAAACTTTATATGGGGCTATCCTGGTGATCCAGTGGGTAAGGACACCACCTTGCAGTGCAAGGGGCGCCGGTTTGATCCCTGGCCTGGGAAGATCCCACATACCATGGAGCAGCTGGACCCATGTGTCCAATTACCAAGCCGGAGCTCTGGAGCGCATGCGCCCAGAGCCGGTGCTCTGCGACAAGAGGCCACTGCGATGGGAGGCCCACATGGGCCAAAGAACAAAGATGGATGAAAATAGACAAATGAAAGACCAATAGAAGTGGCCTGCCTGCCCCCCTCCCTCCCCAGCCTGCCCCCTGCCAAAAAAACTTCATATGCACCTTATCTAGTCAGAAACTTACCAGCTATTCCTTCTCACCTCAGCGTAAACTCCAGGCACTTAAAATTTGGGTTTTAGAAAGGTTTGCTTCCTGGGATCAGGTTTGGGCTGTGGACTCCTGTAGCCCCCAATGGGCTCAAACCCCTTCCAATAGATTAAGAAGTTTGTTATAATTCCCCATCCCTTTTTTAAAAAAATAATTATGTTTTTTGTTCTAATGAGGAGTACTTGGCTCAGTTTGGAACTCTTTGTGTAAAGTGACAGCATGGGTCATTTGGAACAAAGAGACTAGGCATCCTGACTCTTCCCCTGAAGAAGCTCCGAGTGGTTAACACTGTTTTGTTTCACTGGGCTTGTTTCTTTGCCTTCCAGCTCTAGTCTCTCTTTTTTAATTTTTTTTTAAATTTTGGCCTCTTTCTATTGGTTATTTATTTATTTATTTATTTATTTCCATCCATCTTTATTCTTTGGTCAGTGTGGGTCTCCCATTACATTGGCCTCTCCCGTTACCGAGCATCAGCTCTGGGCACATGCGCTCCAGAGCACTGGTTCGTAATTGGACAACCTGGTCCAGCCTCTCTGTGGCACATGGGATCTTCCCGGGCCAGGAATCAAACCGGCACCCCTTGCACTGCAAGGTGGACTCTTTACTCAGTGGACCACCAGGGAAGCCCAAGTCTCTTTTAGGCAATTTCTAAGACCTTCTTTCTTAGGTTTTACAAAGGTCACATTTCACATCTCCATAATAGTAAAATAATTCACCTACTGTTAAAACTTTATATGGGGCTATCCTGGTGATCCAGTGGGTAAGGACACCACCTTGCAGTGCAAGGGGCGCCGGTTTGATCCCTGGCCTGGGAAGATCCCACATACCATGGAGCAGCTGGACCCATGTGTCCAATTACCAAGCCGGAGCTCTGGAGCGCATGCGCCCAGAGCCGGTGCTCTGCGACAAGAGGCCACTGCGATGGGAGGCCCACATGGGCCAAAGAACAAAGATGGATGAAAATAGACAAATGAAAGACCAATAGAAGTGGCCTGCCTGCCCCCCTCCCTCCCCAGCCTGCCCCCTGCCAAAAAAACTTCATATGCACCTTATCTAGTCAGAAACTTACCAGCTATTCCTTCTCACCTCAGCGTAAACTCCAGGCACTTAAAATTGAAAGTGCTGCCCTCACCACTTTCAGATTCTGCCCAAGGTTTGCTTCCTGGGATCAGGTTTGGGCTGTGGACTCCCTGTAGCCAACCCAAGATGGGGTGACGTGGGCTCCAGGCTAGAACCACTCTCCAGACTGCTGCTACTGCCTCGGGCTGGGGTCCTGACCCAGGTCTCAGCTCTGGACATGGAGAGGCCTGCTGCTGAGAGAGTGAGACCAGAGTCTTTGGAAATTGAACTGAGGCAGTCAGAGGTGACTTGAGTGGAGCAAAGTGCTGGCTGAGGACCTTGGACGAGCCATTCTTCTGACTGTTTGACCCACTATTGCGTGGCCCTCTGCCATCACTCATAGAATGTTTTATACTTCACCAAGATTCTTTGGGAGATATGAACGGTGTTCATTATTCCTCATTTCCACTAACTCAAAATGAAATGTAGGTTTGAGAACTGCCTGGAAAACAGTGTTCTTCCACTTAGTGAAAAGCTGTGTGCGTGTATACTGTCGTTTCAGTCAGGTCTGACTGCAACCTTGTGGACTATAGCCCACCAGGCTCCTGTGTCCATGGGATTCTCCAAGCAAGAATACTGGAGTGGGCTACCATACCCTCTGCCAGGGGACCTTCCCGACCCAGGGATCGAACCCAGATGTCTTATGTCTCATGTATTGGCAGGCGGCTTCTTTTACCACTAGTACCACCTGGGGTTGTTCAGTACGCACATTTCCACAGCACTCTTGTTTGCAGGTGTTTGCAGGGTTATTTCCCTACATTTCCAGAGCAGCCCTCCCTGAATAGCTAGTTGTGTAATTACCCATACCTCAGCCAAATAAAAATCTGTTGATCTAGTCATCTGGAAGTAGAAGGGGTGGGATGGTTTCATCATCTGCATAGAACATTCCTCTAGCTTTGATCTGAAACTCCCTCTCCACTGGGTTTCACTGCCTCCTTGTTTCTGAGTGACTGTTCCTGAGGTACTGTCTGTCTGGACTTGTGGGTTTCATCATGGAATGGGTCACCATACAGTCTTGTTTCCTCCTATTAGTGAACTCTGGCCCTGCTTCCCAAGGTGAGGGGTCAGAGTGGGTCATGCCAGGGCTCCCATTGATCTGTGTGCTGCTGGTGGGGGCTTGGCTCCCTCTGCAGAATTCCTTGCACACAAAATTGTTTTGTATTCCTCTCTGTCCCCACGTGACTCCAAACCTCAAAACAGCAAAATATGTGCCAGGAAGAGTTCTCCTCCTGAACACTGGGAGCTAAGGAGATTTTGACAGAGATGAACAAAAACATTACTTAGCACATGGATGAACGAGAGAAATGGAGTGTGCTAAAACAGGGAAGATGATGTCATCTGTTGTTAAGAAAACCATCACAGAGCAGATGGGGTTTCAGGACTTTCTGAATGACTAATAGAGAAGAGGAAATAGGGTGTTTAGAGTGAGTTTTAGAATTACTCTCTGCCTGAGTAGAGGATTTTTATTGAACTGTACATTTACACCCTGCCTTATTCCAGTGAGGACTGGAGGCAGCGGGCAGGAGGACTTGTATGCTTGCCTGTTAAAAAGCCCTGGTTAAGTGGAGTGACACTGTGGAGAGTGGAGAAGCCAACATCACTGAGGAATAATGTAGAAAACAAGCATGTGCTTATCGCCAGTACGTGCCCAGAGATGGGCCAGGATAGGAGAGGTGAGGCAGGGCAGTCCCCACGGGTCCTCCTTGAGTCAGTGCCTTTAACAGGCGCCTCCTTTGAGGTCAGCAGTTCAAGGAAGGGTGCCAGGAAGAGGAGGAGGTCACTGCCACTTCAACATGAGAGTGTGCTGAGCCTCGGACTGTGTGACTGAGTAGGGGGGACCTCATGACTGTCAAGGAGGCAGGTTCGACATCCTGCACTGAGGAAACCCTGTCGCGTAGAGGCCAAAACATTTCAGATGCACTTTGAAGGTAGATGGGAAACAGGAGAGAAGGAACCATTTACCTAGAGCGCCTTGGAGCCATGTGTTTGGCATTTAAGGAAGAAGTTCCAAGTGATGGATGGCCTTGTGGCAGGGGTGCAGGAAGTGCACGGCTCCTCGCTTTGCAGGTTATACCCATTGGAGGGTGAAAGGTTGTCTGACCCCAGGCAGCTTCCTGACACTCTCCTTGTAGTCTCGTTGTTTCAAGGTGGCTTCCACTTGGCTAACTTAGCCTGCTTTACTCAGCCTTGTCTGTTCTCTTACCCCCACTGCTTAGCATGAGATGCCTGCCGGTCCCGTTCCCAAAGGGGTGATTTTTCACATCCTGTGTATAGGAGAACCCCTCTAGTGGCAGCAGAAATCCTAAGTCTGCTTCCAATGGCTGGACAACCTCGGGCAGATTCCCTGGGTTCTCTCTGGTGTTCTTTGTGACCTGAGTGTGGGCGCCTTTCACAGGAAAGGGGTGGGGATCAAATGAGAGCCTCTGTGACATTCCTGGCAGGCGGACAATAGATGCTCAAGAAAACGTCCCCTCCCTCTCTGTCCTTCACTTCATCTACCTGAGGGTTTCCTTCCCATCAGGATGTTTCTGTGGGGACTGGAAGGAAATCCTAATTATGGCTCATCCTTTTCCTCCATTACTGAGTAGGACAAAGAGCAATTCAAATGTAAACTAGGTTGGTTTAGGATGGTTTGTTTAGAGGCAGGAGCCCCGCCACCCAGCAGTATCTTCCCAGAGAAGAGAGAACCCAAAATCTATTTACAGGTTCCTGGTAGCTCAGCTGGTAGAGAATCCACCTGCAATGCAGGAGACCCTGGTTTGACTCCTGGGTCGGGCAGATCCCCTGGAGAAGGGATAGGCTACCCACTCCAGTATTCTTGGGCTTCCCTGGTGGCTCAGATGGTAAAGAATCTGCCTGCAATGCCGGAGATCTGGGTTCGATCCCTGAATTGGGAAGATCCCCTGGAGGAGGGCATGACAACCCATTGCAGTATTCTTGACTGGAGAACCCCCATGGACAGAGGAGTGTGGTGGATTACAGTCCATGCAGTCGTAAAGAGTCAGACATGACTGAGTGACTCAGCACAGCATGCAGATCTTACCCATTCCTTTTTTTGTGGGTGGAAAATGAAAGTGTTGGTCCCTCAGTCATGTCCAACTCTTTTGCGACCCCATGGACTGTAGGCTCTCCCTGCCAGGTTCCTCTCTCCATGGAATTCTCCAGGAAAGAACTGGAGTGGGTAGCCATTCCTTTCTCTAGGGTGAAAGGTTGTCTGACCCCAGGCAGCTTCCTGACACTCTCCTTGTAGTCTCGTTGTTTCAAGGTGGCTTCCACTTGGCTAACTTAGCCTGCTTTACTCAGCCTTGTCTGTTCTCTTACCCCATTGCTTAGCATGAGATGCCTGCCGGTCCCGTTCCCAAAGGGGTGATTTTTCACATCCTGTGTATAGGAGAACCCCTCTAGTGGCAGCAGAAATCCTAAGTCTGCTTCCAATGGCTGGACAACCTCGGGCAGATTCCCTGGGTTCTCTCTGGTGTTCTTTGTGACCTGAGTGTGGGCGCCTTTCACAGGAAAGGGGTGGGGATCAAATGAGAGCCTCTGTGACATTCCTGGCAGGCGGACAATAGATGCTCAAGAAAACGTCCCCTCCCTCTCTGTCCTTCACTTCATCTACCTGAGGGTTTCCTTCCCATCAGGATGTTTCTGTGGGGACTGGAAGGAAATCCTAATTATGGCTCATCCTTTTCCTCCATTACTGAGTAGGACAAAGAGCAATTCAAATGTAAACTAGGTTGGTTTAGGATGGTTTGTTTAGAGGCAGGAGCCCCGCCACCCAGCAGTATCTTCCCAGAGAAGAGAGAACCCAAAATCTATTTACAGGTTCCTGGTAGCTCAGCTGGTAGAGAATCCACCTGCAATGCAGGAGACCCTGGTTTGACTCCTGGGTCGGGCAGATCCCCTGGAGAAGGGATAGGCTACCCACTCCAGTATTCTTGGGCTTCCCTGGTGGCTCAGATGGTAAAGAATCTGCCTGCAATGCCGGAGATCTGGGTTCGATCCCTGAATTGGGAAGATCCCCTGGAGGAGGGCATGACAACCCATTGCAGTATTCTTGACTGGAGAACCCCCATGGACAGAGGAGTGTGGTGGATTACAGTCCATGCAGTCGTAAAGAGTCAGACATGACTGAGTGACTCAGCACAGCATGCAGATCTTACCCATTCCTTTTTTTGTGGGTGGAAAATGAAAGTGTTGGTCCCTCAGTCATGTCCAACTCTTTTGCGACCCCATGGACTGTAGGCTCTCCCTGCCAGGTTCCTCTCTCCATGGAATTCTCCAGGAAAGAACTGGAGTGGGTAGCCATTCCTTTCTCTAGGGAATCTTCCCAACCAGGAGCTCAAATCTGCATCTCCTTCATTGCAGAAGAATTCTTTACCACTTGAGTCACCAGAGATGCTGAAAATCCAGGCTGATCACCCTTTCTTCCCTTCTGCCATTTTTTGTCCCTAAGCTGTCAGGGATTTTAAATCAGACCTTCTTGCTGGTATTTGAAGTCCTGGTTCAGCAGGTGGTCTTACTTTGACTAGCACTCTAGAGTTAACACCCAGTTATCCCACTATGGGCTCAGACTTTATAATCCCTACTTTAACATGAGGAATTGGGGCTGCCTTCAGCCCAGGAAGATATTGGTCTCCAATTGTTGATGATATCGCTGCTCCTTGTTGCACTTTTCAGAACCAAGAGCCACTGAGAGAGGAAGACTCTGATTTTATCCTGACCGAGGGTGACCTCACCTTGACCTTTGGGGACAGCACAGTGACTGCGAATGGCTCCTCAGGCTCCCACACGGCCTCCACGAGCCTTGAGGGCGGTCGGAGAACGAAGAGCAGCTCCGAGGAGGTGCTGGAACGAGACCTGGGAATGGGAGATCAGAAGGTTTCCAGCCGGGGCACCCGCCTGGTGTTTCCCCTGGAGGATAACGTGCGCCTCCCCGCCCCGAGCCCTGAGTGACAGGATGGGGCCCCCTGGCGCGGTAAGAATGGCTGCGAGCCCCAGTGTTGTTGAGGTGGGGCCTTGACTGAATGGAATTGACACTTCTGTTTTATTGGGGTTTGACGATATCTTAACATTTAAAGTTTCAGCCAAGATGCAGCTGGTGGGCCGAAAGTGTCTCTAAATCAAGGCAAATGCAGACCTATTCCCACTTTTTTCACATAGTAGTGCGCTGTTCAAACAGCATGCTTTAACGCTCTCTTCATTCATTCACCTGCAGATCTGAATAAGGTGTGGCAGGTGCTGGGTGTTCCTCCCAGGAGAGGCTCTGTGATGTAGGTCTCGTTGGCTGTAGCAATAGCAAGGGGAGAACAGGCTAGAAAAAGATGGTGAAGGAAGGCAACTGCAATTGGACCTCCAGGGACTATGGGAAGCTGGTGTTAAATGGACAGAAAATATGAAAAAGCAATTTGAGTGGAGGCTCCAGCAACAAGGTTGTGTGACTGCACCTTCCTGTCAGGATTCCTGCCCTTCTTAGGCTACCTGTGTTTCCTCTAGACTGAAGACAGGAAAATATGTCCATGAACATTTCAACATGGAGGAACGAATTCCATTTCCTTCTCTGGAAATCTCCATCAGGAAGAAGTTACTGAAATGTTTGAAACCAAAGGCAAAATAGTGTTATACTGTTATTTTTAATTAATCTGGGCACAGGAGAAGAAACTGTTTTGAAACCAGTGGTGATAACACTGCAAAAATCTGTAAGTTCTCAAGGGCTCTCATATGAGCTGACTGCCTGGGAAATTGTGCCAGTAGGATTGGGTTCTTCTGTAGCTTTAGAAATAATACCAGTTTGTGGGTTGCAGTCGTATCTAGGGAAGAGAAGGCAACAAGAAATCTAAGAGGCAATAATAGGCTAGTATTCAGAAGGAGGACATCTCACTGCAAACAAAATTAACTGCAAAGAAAATACAAGATCGTATTCTAATGACTGAGTACAATTCCAGACTTTTGAGTTCATAAATGCATGAGATTTCAGTGGCCACATGAGGAATTAAAGGTGAGGAAAGTTAAGCATTATTCAACCTGGTGGAAGGTTTTGTTGACCATAGTGGGTAGCTGAAGAGTCTGGATGTCTTGACAATTGAATGCCATGTAGAGAAGGGCCATTTTCTTGATATCTGGGGAGCCCTGTACCCACTTAATATGTAAGTGTGGGTTAAAATAAAGGTTTTAATCCATAGTTTGGATTCTTTGTGGAAGAGCTGTTTCACTTGCCCATACCTGTAGTAGCGAAATAGAGAACTCCAAAACCAGGTTGAAAATTCTTTCTATGCTTCAGTGCTAGGATACTTGAAAACCCAGTTTCTAACAAATGCTTTCATAAAATGTGGGCATTTTTCTTTTTATGGCAAACAAAAAATAGTGGCCCAGTTCAACCTAGGACACCTATGATGAAATCAGTCTTAATCTTCTTAACTCATATAATTTGTAAATGACATTGCTTGACACTTTGTTTTTGAATTGATAATTTGGCAAACCAGGAAAAATTGATTGCTAGGCTGAGCCACGTGACATTGCTCATTTTCAACCATTTAAAACCAGAAATGGTCATTTCATATGACTCAATATAATATAATTGAATCATTTTTATTCCCCTTTCCTTTGTATCTAAAGTCCATTTTGATTTCATGGTTCTCCATGGGCTTTGTACTCTTCACTGTAAACATTTAATTCTAACCTACTTAAATATAAGTAAATGGAGATTTGCTAAGACCAGAACTTAACTAGATTTGTAGTTATTTGGTTAGATATTTTTATTCAGTAGATCAGAGTAAGTCACTGATCTATGATCCTAAGTTTTGTTTGCAAGATGTGGAGATGAATCCTGAGTTTACCAGACATTCTGGTAAGTGAGTCCACTCATCAAAATACTTCCACCTCTCAGAAGTATCATACCTGTGCCGAGTGGCAAAAAAGTAGTGTACCACAGAAGCTGAAACCACTTCACTCAAGGCTGAGTATCTGCTGTTGGTCTGGCGGAAATCAGATGGAAACTGCTAAGTAATGGTGCTGCCGTCTAAAGAAAGTTCCCCCAAGAGAGTATTCCCAAGTCATCTTAGAAGCATGTTTGTTCTGGGTTTGGGGAGATGGCAGTTCAGTGGTCGAATGCTCTAGAACACAGGTTCTCAATCCTGGCTGCACATTAGGGTTACTTGTCCAGTTTTTACAGATACTGATGCCAGGGCTCTACTCTCAGAGACTGAGATTCAGTAGGTTGGGGCCTCTATGGGGCTGCTGTGTTTTGTTGTGGATTTTCAAGGATTGTAACATGCAGCTAGGGTTGAGAGCCTCTAGCCTAGAACTTGCAGTGGATCCTATTTGCAACCTTAAAGAAGGCTCTAGCAAAGAACCTTTTTAATTGTTAATCATGTGGAACAAACAGGGTTGATCAGTTATACAGAGAGTGCAGTTGTGAGAGTTTCATGCTAATAATCTTTGCAGAAGTCAAGAAATACTTCGCAGAGTACAACCGAAATGGTCACTTTTGAAAACTTTAGAGTGTGAGAGGGAGAGATGGGCAACTTGAGTGTATGTTTGGGGGCCCCGGTTTGTCAGGGAAAAAAAGGGTGTTCTCAGCTGGGCTGCTGACTAGTCAAATATCTAGGTTTCTGAGATGCTATCTTTGCAATTTAACCTGAGATGGTATTAATAGTCTCCTTTGCAGCTAAGTGAGCGTTCTCTTCACATTTTGCTTGTCTCCATGCCTGCATCCATGCTGGACTCCTCAGAATAAGAATGGGCCCATTTATTGCTGGAGCAGAAGCTGTTTTACTTCGAGAGTTGTGACTGCTTTGCTGTCATGTGGCAGTGGTGTCAGTAGCAAGTAATTAAGGAGATACAAACTTGTGTATAGCACCAACAGAGGAAAGATGAAACTGTCAGCAACTCCTTGTCATACTCTTTTTGAGGACTACAAGGAAAATGGCACTAAAGAAAGAAATTTGGAATTTAAAGAAGGCTGTATTTCTTCCTAGGAAACAGGCATAGGAAGGGCATATGTGATTCAATGGACTCTTAACCATCAGGGTACTTATTGGAGTGACCCGACAAATAGGCATGGATGCCCTGCAGCCAAAAAAATCACACTGTGACATCAAATGTTTCATCAAGCAAACAGCAAGGAGCTCTTTAGGTTTTGTTCTCTAGACCCAAAAATGTCCCCTCCATGGTTCGGTCAACACAAATCTCTTTAGAAAACCTGAAAAAAAAATGTTCTCAGCTATCCGTGAACATTTCAGTCTAGGGCAAAGAAGTAACGTTTCTTTCCAAAACAGTAGTCTGTTTCACACCCACACCCACACGCCCCATCGTAGCTTTCCTTTGTCTGCAGTGGAAGTTAATGTTTTCATGTCAGCTATCTAATGTGAACAAAATGATTTCTAAATGTGGAAACACTGCTGATGCACTTAGCAGAGATTGCTGGCAGGACAGCCAAGCAACTCATCAGAAGGGGAAGCCATCCTCTTGGAAACCTACCCTGGTACCCACTGTTGAGTTCTAAAAGGTGGATCAGAAAGCTGACTTTCCCATCTGCTGTAAAATGGAACCTGGACTGAGAGCATCTGGGAAGTCAGCTGGTTGATTCAGTAAGTATATGACTCCTTATTCCACTTCAGAAAGGGGGCACTTGACAGGTTTTGTGCCTGCTTTTTGATGTTGCTTCTGTAATAAGTTAGTGGAGAAGCTAGTCTATCAAATACCGTTGTTGAATTCTGATCCCTTCTGTTGTTTTTTTTTTAAGTGAGACTCTGCCCCACCCAGGGTCATTTGCTAAGTTCTGATACAGGTACAGTAATTTGAGGGCATCTCATGGCCAAGACTTGAGAGTTTACAAACAGCCTACCTGAATGCTTTCATCATGTGGTTCCTTGAAAAGATCTCCCTTCTTTCTAAAACCTAATGTAAACCATCTACAGAGAAATATCTGGAAACCAGTGCTAGTGTCTAACAAGGAAAAGCAAGTAGGCTCTTTGACAATCCTTTCAAAACAAGACCTAGAGAGAAATTTGGAATTTAAAGAAGGCTGTATTTCTTCCTAGGAAACAGGCATAGGAAGGGCATATGTGATTCAATGGACTCTTAACCATCAGGGTACTTATTGGAGTGACCCGACAAATAGGCATGGATGCCCTGCAGCCAAAAAAATCACACTGTGACATCAAATGTTTCATCAAGCAAACAGCAAGGAGCTCTTTAGGTTTTGTTCTCTAGACCCAAAAATGTCCCCTCCATGGTTCGGTCAACACAAATCTCTTTAGAAAACCTGAAAAAAAAATGTTCTCAGCTATCCGTGAACATTTCAGTCTAGGGCAAAGAAGTAACGTTTCTTTCCAAAACAGTAGTCTGTTTCACACCCACACCCACACGCCCCATCGTAGCTTTCCTTTGTCTGCAGTGGAAGTTAATGTTTTCATGTCAGCTATCTAATGTGAACAAAATGATTTCTAAATGTGGAAACACTGCTGATGCACTTAGCAGAGATTGCTGGCAGGACAGCCAAGCAACTCATCAGAAGGGGAAGCCATCCTCTTGGAAACCTACCCTGGTACCCACTGTTGAGTTCTAAAAGGTGGATCAGAAAGCTGACTTTCCCATCTGCTGTAAAATGGAACCTGGACTGAGAGCATCTGGGAAGTCAGCTGGTTGATTCAGTAAGTATATGACTCCTTATTCCACTTCAGAAAGGGGGCACTTGACAGGTTTTGTGCCTGCTTTTTGATGTTGCTTCTGTAATAAGTTAGTGGAGAAGCTAGTCTATCAAATACCGTTGTTGAATTCTGATCCCTTCTGTTGTTTTTTTTTTAAGTGAGACTCTGCCCCACCCAGGGTCATTTGCTAAGTTCTGATACAGGTACAGTAATTTGAGGGCATCTCATGGCCAAGACTTGAGAGTTTACAAACAGCCTACCTGAATGCTTTCATCATGTGGTTCCTTGAAAAGATCTCCCTTCTTTCTAAAACCTAATGTAAACCATCTACAGAGAAATATCTGGAAACCAGTGCTAGTGTCTAACAAGGAAAAGCAAGTAGGCTCTTTGACAATCCTTTCAAAACAAGACCTAGAGAGAAATCATTCTTTTTCCAGTTCCAAGTTTCATAAGCAGAGTTTTTGTAAATTAACAAACCCATCTTGTCAGCCAGTGCTAGCAGAAATTGTGAAGAGCAAAACCAAAGTTTTTGATGTTTTATTTTTGTAAGCAAGGTAGACTCTAACCACGGCCCACATGGCACACACAGGCAGCCAGTTTTCTGCTACATGAGCAGAAAGAGATGAGGAGAAGGGCTACCTGTTCTGTCTGTAACAGACATGAGAGCACCCAGGAGAGGTCACCTTCTCACCCTGTTGGACACCTTTTTGAAAAGATTCCCAGAACTGCCAAGTGTCATGGTCAGCTCGACTCTTGGCCGGTGGAAAATTATCTGAGTGGGTCTGTATGTGTTGGAGGAACTCCGATGGAAGAGGACTTAGAAACAGCATGAAGAACTCTACATCTGCTGTCTAAAGCACTTCAAAAGAGTTAAGATCCCTGTGTCACTGGGTGAGTGTCTAAACTGCATGGACATTTGGGCGTTAACTTTAGTTGTGATATTCCAGCTGTGGGCTTTGGAGAAGCAATGGGATGATTTTTCAGTCATGTGGGTGTTAAGTCTGTGGATTTGGAATTTGTCACTGAAACCACTCATTCAAAGTATGACTTCATGGTAGGGTCACTTAGGATTTTTTTTTTTAATTTTTTACATAAAATACATCTGGTATTTCTTACTTAGGAAGTTTTACTATGTCCATGAAAACGATTAAATGGGGAGGCCACCAAGATTCATTTAATAGCTGAAAAGCAGGGGTTTTTTTTAAATAGACTAAATTGAATAGGGGCTTATGTGTTCCTGGGGGAATTTTTTTATAGAGAGCCTCCATACTATAATTGGAGGAATTTTTGTCTTTTACTTGCATTCAATAGTAGCAAACTGGTGGTTTTATAAAATTAACATAATATGTTATACAAACATGTTACATAAAATAATATTAAAGTATGTCTGTGAAAATGTGAAGACTTGGAGTTATCAGCAACATTTATGTGCAATAAAGAAAACTGGAGTAAGGCCCCAAAAGTGTTCCCTTTCACTGGCATTTTACTTAATGTTTGCCTTTGTGTATATGTTTAGATTGATATTATAAAGCTAGCTACATGTTTTCCTGCCCTCTACTGATATTTAACACTCTTTTCTCAAAGCTTTTTTCTTTCCTTTCCTTTTTTGTTTTTTTACAAAAATCAAAATAAAAAGATTAACTTGCTGAGCTCACCTCGTTTCATATTTTTTAAACTATTGTCCATTAGAAGAAGAATGTAGTATGGGCCAGTTCTTAGTCTGTTTCTTTCCCTCAGAGAAGTTCTGTTCTGGGTGGAAGCTCCTCTCCAACTTCATTTAGCATAGAGATGGGCAAATTACAGCAGCCCCTAGACCAAGTTCAGCCTACTGTTTGTTTTTGTAAATAAAGTTTTATTGGCATACACTCCACTCACTCATTTTCATACTGTCCGCGACGGCTTTCACACACAGATGAGGAATTGTAATGGCAGTGAACAGCTAGCAGCTCATATTTACTACCAGTCTTCTCAGAAAAGGTTTTTGCTGACTGCTAATTTAGATGCTTGAAAAATTAAGTTTTAAAATTGGATCCCAAAATCACAGCAATAGATTTTTTCCTGTTTTTTTTTTTTTTTTGATTTTAAAAATGTGCCTTATGGTTGAAAGAAACCCTTGAAACCTGTGACTTCCTCTAGCCTGCAACCATCTTTAACAGGCTTTGAGCGTTGGATAATTGCTAAGTTTCTTGAGTTCCCTATTCCTTCAGAGTACTTGTATTCTTCTGTATGTAGATTAGCTTCTCCCTAAACCATGCAGTGGAACTACATCCTAAAATCTGCTTCCTAACAAAACAGATCTTGTCATTAACAGTGACTCTAGAGTCATTTAATAGTATAATTACAAAAACATCCAATAGAACCATTTAAAAGCAAACATTTCTTTCAGTTCATTAGGGTTCTCCCCCTCTCAGGGAGAGAAATTACGTTTTAAAACTCCATTCGGGGATAGGGGCCAGCAGAGCTGTTTGAAGAAGAGCTGGGTGAGTCAGAATTTCAAATACACCACCCAGATCGTTTATTTACTATTAAGTAACTTCATCGAGATACACAGGACTGTGCTTGGCCCTTGTTCACACTGATGTTTTCTCCAGACACCTGCTGATGGGAAAAGGCACCAAATCACGTCGCTTCTTTGTTCTGAGAACGCCTTGTTGACTTGGCTCCAACAGAGGCAGGCTCAGGCTGGGAACTAAAGTTCTTCCTATTTTTTTTTTTTACCATAGTTATCCACATTGCATTGTCACTTCCTTACTGGAAGCTTCATTTCAACCAATGTGTCACTCATTATTTAACAGCTCATGATATTTCTGCTCCATAGAATTAGACAGCAGTTGGTACCAATCAAGCCCCCGTCTCTGACTGTGTGATAGATGGCCTCCACAGTGTGGCTTCTCCAAGGCTGGGACAACATGCTGAGTGTCCTGGTTCATGGTGACTGACCTGGAAGGAAAGAAACAAAGGATGTTTCAACTTTAGAACACAGAAATCCACAGACAGAAGGCCTGTTGAACTCTGACAGTATAAGGCTTCTTAAATATGAAACCTGTAATCTTCCTTACCTAGGATGCCTTATTCAATGTTGTAAATCCATACAGAATCACTATCTATAATTTCTGCTTGTGACCCAAAAGGCATTTGGGGAAGACAGATGGGAAAAAAATGGGGGCAGCCCTCTTAGTGTGACTGTGCTTTCTGCAGCTGCTGCTGTGGGGTGCCTATTCAGGAGAGAACTTTTGGAGACCTGCTGGGTAGAGTGGAGTAAGGGCTGGACTGAAGCTGTATCTTTAGGCACCGACTATGTAACCATCCGTGTTTCACTTGTGTACTGGTTCATGTGTGAAATCGTGCTAACCATGATCTGCTATTCTGTAAAACTGAGACTGTATTGTATGTAAGCACTGTGTCCAGGGTCCTACCTTTGTGGGATCTGGGCTTTTTTCTGCCTTTCATTAAAATATGTTGCTGCATCACTTTATGGGAGCAGCAAATGGTGAACTGTATTCATGCTAGTTCTGCCACTAGGTTCTAGCTGTCTTGGGATCCTTCCTCTGATCCTGGATATGTGCCAAAGTTGACATTAAAAAAAAAAAAAAAAAAAAAAAAAACTTTGGCCTCATTGGTTTTTTATTACTTATTTATTTTCATCCATCTTTGTTCTTTGGCCTGTGTGGGCCTCCCATTGCAGTGGCCTCTCTTGTTGCACAGCACAGGCTCTGGGTGTATATGCTCCAGAGCGCTGGCTCATAATTGGATACACTGGTCCAGCTGCTCCATGGCATGTGGGATCTTCTTGGGCCAGGGATCAAACTGGTGCCCCTTGCACTGCAAGGCAGACTCTCTACCCACTGGACCACCAGGGAAAGCCCAACTGGGATATAGCTGATTAACAGTGATGTGATAGTTCCAGGTGAACAGCAAAGGGGCTCAACCATACGTACACATGTATCCATTCTTGCCCAAACTTCCCTCCCATCCAGGATGCCACATAACATTCAGCAAAGTTCTGTGTGTTAGACAGTAGGTCCTTGTTGGTTATCCATTTTAAATAGAGCAATGTGTACATGCCCATCCCAAACTCCATAACTATCCCTTCTCCCCCATCCACCCCACCAGCAACCACAAGTTCATTATCTAAGTCTGTGAGTGTCTTTCTGTAATCTTCCTTACCTAGGATGCCTTATTCAATGTTGTAAATCCATACAGAATCACTATCTATAATTTCTGCTTGTGACCCAAAAGGCATTTGGGGAAGACAGATGGGAAAAAAATGGGGGCAGCCCTCTTAGTGTGACTGTGCTTTCTGCAGCTGCTGCTGTGGGGTGCCTATTCAGGAGAGAACTTTTGGAGACCTGCTGGGTAGAGTGGAGTAAGGGCTGGACTGAAGCTGTATCTTTAGGCACCGACTATGTAACCATCCGTGTTTCACTTGTGTACTGGTTCATGTGTGAAATCGTGCTAACCATGATCTGCTATTCTGTAAAACTGAGACTGTATTGTATGTAAGCACTGTGTCCAGGGTCCTACCTTTGTGGGATCTGGGCTTTTTTCTGCCTTTCATTAAAATATGTTGCTGCATCACTTTATGGGAGCAGCAAATGGTGAACTGTATTCATGCTAGTTCTGCCACTAGGTTCTAGCTGTCTTGGGATCCTTCCTCTGATCCTGGATATGTGCCAAAGTTGACATTAAAAAAAAAAAAAAAAAAAAAAAAACTTTGGCCTCATTGGTTTTTTATTACTTATTTATTTTCATCCATCTTTGTTCTTTGGCCTGTGTGGGCCTCCCATTGCAGTGGCCTCTCTTGTTGCACAGCACAGGCTCTGGGTGTATATGCTCCAGAGCGCTGGCTCATAATTGGATACACTGGTCCAGCTGCTCCATGGCATGTGGGATCTTCTTGGGCCAGGGATCAAACTGGTGCCCCTTGCACTGCAAGGCAGACTCTCTACCCACTGGACCACCAGGGAAAGCCCAACTGGGATATAGCTGATTAACAGTGATGTGATAGTTCCAGGTGAACAGCAAAGGGGCTCAACCATACGTACACATGTATCCATTCTTGCCCAAACTTCCCTCCCATCCAGGATGCCACATAACATTCAGCAAAGTTCTGTGTGTTAGACAGTAGGTCCTTGTTGGTTATCCATTTTAAATAGAGCAATGTGTACATGCCCATCCCAAACTCCATAACTATCCCTTCTCCCCCATCCACCCCACCAGCAACCACAAGTTCATTATCTAAGTCTGTGAGTGTCTTTCTGTTCTGTAGGTTCATTTGTATCATTTCTTTTTAGATTCCACATATAACAGATGTCACGTGATATTTCTTCTCTTCACTCAGTATGACAATCCCTCGGCCCATCCATGTTGTTGCAAATGACATTAAGAAGATATGGTACATATATAAAATGGAATATTAACCATTAAGGATAATGAAGGAATGCCACTGACATTATTTTCTAATGTGGTGAAACTTCATAAAATGACTGATGTGGAATTTTGGATAAGAAGCACTTTCAAGTTGATTAAAAACATGCAATAAAGAATCATCTTAAGCATTAGGAAAGAACTAATTTTATACATGCCTTGAGGCCTGCCTTTAGCATTATGACAGTACAAGTTATTTACATAAAGAAAGTGCTGACATGTCCATCTCCAGATGGGCTGACTGTGGTTCCAGATGAGGTGGAATAGATCCATTTCTCTGTATTCTTCCAACAAAGTGTAACTAAAATTCCCAAACATGATGTATAAAATAAAGATAAGACTCTTAAGAGAAAGGGGAAAAGTAAGGTGGACTGACTAGGGATCTTGGGAATTGTGGAACAACACAGCTGTGAGTTTCCTGGGTTTTCTTTGACTTCCTCTATATCCTAGAATTGGTGCTGAAGAATCCAACAGACCAGAAATGTCAATGACCATAGCCCATAAAGGCCCTCATGAAAAGCATTATCTTTAGCCAAAAGACAGGGAAAGGGTCAGCCTAGAAAGCACCCAAGCAACCCTGAAAAAATCCCCTCTATCAGCAAAGTGTTTCCCTGGTGGCTCAGATGGTAAAGAATCTGCCTGCAATACAAGAAACCCAGGTTTGATCCCTGGGTGGGGAAGATCCCCTGGAGGAGGGCATGGGAACCCATTCCAGTATTCTTTTTTTTTTTTTTTGGCCACTTCTATTGGTCTTTCATTCATTTAGTTTCATCCATCTCCGTTCTTTGGCTCCCGTGGGCCTCCCATCACAGTGGCCTCTGTTGTCGCAGAGCACCGGCTCTGGGCGCATGCGCCCCAGAGCTCTGGCTCGGTAATTGGACACATTGGTTCAGCCGCTCTGTGGCACGTGGGATCTTCCCAGGCCAGGGATCGAACTGGCGCCCCTTGCACTGCAAGGTGGTGTCCTCACCCACTGGACCACCAGGGAAGCCCCATTCCAGTATTCTTGCATGGAGAATCTCATGGACAGAGGAGCCTGGTGGGCTGCAGTCCACAGAGTCGCAAAGCGTCAGACACAACTGAGCAACTTCCACTTCACAAGATGTATAAATGCTGCTTTTGGGAAAAGCTGGATGAAGGGTACACTGGATCTCTCTGTACTATTTTTGCAACTTCCCATGAGTCTAAAATTATTTCAAAATAATAAAGTTTTCCTCTGTCAGTCTTTGTGCAACGAGTTCAGCTCTCCACTGGGGTCATTTAAAAGACCTGAGAAGAACCTGGCAGTAACTCAGGGTGGCCGGCTGTCTGTAACCAACCAAGTGCTAAAATGTTGCCTAATTAGGTCCATGTCTCAACAGACATTTATGGGAATACTGTCAGCCCAACCTCCAGACCTATAAGCCCTCTTTAAATCCTTTTATTAAAAAACTTTAAACATTTTTTAAAAAATATCTACCTGAAAAGCTGCTTTTCTTAATAAGTTCAATTTTTTAATAAAATCGCCAAGCAGTACAAGGTGGGAGGAGAGGAAAGACGTGTGTGTGCTCCGCTGTGTCCAACCCTTTGCAACCCCGTAGTCCAGCAAGCTCCTCTGCCCATGGGATTTTCCAGGCAAGAATACTGGAGTGGATTGCCATTTCCTACTCCAGGGGAATTTCTCGACCCAGGGATTGAACCTGCATAACCTGCATCTCCTGCATTGGCAGGTGGATTCTTCACATTAGAAATGGATTCCCCAGGGCTTTCCTGGTGATCCAGTGGGTAAAGAGACTGCTTTGCAGTGCAAGGGGTACTGGTTTGATCCCTGGCCCGGGAAGATCCCACGTGCCAAGGAGCAGCTGGACCAGTGTGTCCAATTGGGACCCAGTGCTTTGGCGTGCACGCACCCAGAGCTGGTGCTCTGCACAGAGAGAGGCCACTGTAATGGGAGGCCCACACAGGCCAAAGAATAAAGATGGATGAAAATGAATGGATGGAAAATCAATGAAAAGAGACCAAAATTTTTTTAAAAAATAGCAAAAAAAAGAAAGAAAGAAATGCATTCTCATCCTCCTGGTTTGGTCTCAGTTCCTCGTGTCACTGCACTTGGGCAGGGTGTCTCCAATACCTTCCAGTTCTGACTTTACTTCCAAGCGCACCCTACAAAACCTCTGTCAATTTCCTACCATTTTTCATTAGTTTTTGGTTCTGTTTAAAACAAACACGTCCATGAATTCTTAGTGTGATGTTCCCCCAAATTCTTAAGTCCTTTAGATACAGGATTAAGAATGTAACTCCAGACCCCACTTTTCTTCATACGATGTGGCCTGATTCGTCTAGGGCGGTGAAATATTCAAGTTTGTGTGGACCGTTTAAAACTGAACTCTCAGGTTATCGGCCAGTTACAGTTACCAAGAAAGAATATAGCTTTGCCCTTTTTTCCAACTGCTAGATGTGTAACCATGTAGAATTCAATTTTTTATGACATATATATATATATATTTTTAATTGAAAGATAATAGATTTACAGCTTTGATGTTTACTGCCAAACATCAACATGAATCAGCCATAGATATACATATGTTCCCTCCCTCATGAACATTCAATTTTAAGCTACTATATTTCTTGATTAAAATGAATTCCACTTGCCTGGCAGCTGGGGAGAATATTTGCTAATGCCTGAACCACCTGAGATGGTGTAAAAGGCTAGTCTTAAGTCAAAACTATTTAAAGACCTATCTTGTATGATAATAGATAATTTTTTAAAAACTGTCTTAGTGAAATCGATTTCCAAAATTAGAGATTTCTATATATTGTTTTATGAAGCATCTAGAAAAAAAATTTTTAATATGTGGCACTGAAGTGTGAAGTCATTCCTTAATACTCAAGTTAATTCTCAAGTTCACTTGCACTTTTGAAAAACAGAGTGCTCACTTAAGGATTCCAAGTCATACTCCCATGAGTTGGGTGGATTTTATGTCCTCTGCTATAGTTCCCTTGAGTATTTAAATGACCTGCTGGGCCCTAAATGCAGCTGGTTGACCTAGTAACAGCCTCACTACCATCAAAGGGAAATTTTCATTCCAGGCTGCGATTGCCTGCAGTTGGCTTGGCTGAGCCTTCCCAGGCAGAATAACTCAGGAAGACACACTCAGCATTTTAATCATACTTTTTTCAACCTTTGAAGCTGGGATGGAGAAAGGAAGAATCAATTTCCTGCCGGCTTTCAAGGTTGGCAACAGAAGATTTGGCCAAATCCCCTTGCTTCCCTCTGGTCTTCCTGGACCATTTCATGACAGGTACTGAGCCCTGGGCATCCCCAGTAGCTCTGCCAACCTGAATGGGACCTCCTTCTCCTCCTTGAATTGCACTAGTAGATTTCTACTTGCCCTTTGTTCCGTCCAGTTTTTCTTGGTTTCCCCCATCTCTGCCCACACACTTGTACCAGGTGAGGTGTTCAAGGTTCCCCACCAGAACCCACCTGACAGATTCTGACAAATTTAGGACTTTGGCATTTGGGCTAAGGGAGTTGAAGTTTCCGGGTATTCAGCCCGTCTCCTTATCGCAGGGGAATTATTTTCCAGCCTATTGTAACAGCCTTCCTCCCAGACCCACTGCAGAACAAATGGGCTGAGGACAGGCCTTAGCCTCCTTTTCAAGGGTGACAGGTTCTTGGGGGGGTCATCTCCTGACATCCTATTCTGGAACCGCCCTCTGTGGGTGATGTTACCCTTTTGGCTTATCTAACCCGGGTTAAGCTTTCATGTTCCTGTTTCCACCTCAAATCAATGAAATGCAGTGCCAAGGAAAAGGGAAATGACAGACAGTGTTTGTGACAATAGAGCCATTAGGTTGTCTTTTTCTTTTCTAAGGGAACTGCCTAGGGATAACGTTAAAATAATACTTGAAATACCAGCAATGTCAAAGTGCATGCATTCCCTCCCTATGACTCTGAATCAAATGGAATAAGAAACACTGAGTTTGCTAATACAGCCACCCTCCCGAAATAGCCTAGATAACGTACTTTAAGCAGCATATACGTTGTAAGTTGGTTCCAGACCTTGAATCTGAAAAACTAATGGCAGCAGCAGAGGTCACCAGTGTATTTACATTAGTCAATAATAGTTTCAGTCCTATTTAATACACGCAACGACTCTCCTTTCAGATGAAAACAGAGACTAAGTTTTTGTTGTTGTTTTTTTAAAAAAAACATGAACAAACAAAAATCTTGCCTGGGGAGTAAAGGGAGAAACTAGAGGAGAAGCCACCAGCCCATGTCCCCAGCTGAGCCACACCCCTACCCCTCCCTACTCCCAGTGGGAGAAGAGGACTCAGTTCAGGGTAAAACCTCATTCCCTGTGACTCATTAGCCAAACCCTAGAGTCAGCCAGTGCAAAAACGAAATGGCCATTACCTTTCTCCAATAGGAGAGAATAAAAGAATACCATTTTCAATTTTATCATACCACCACCAGCTCAAAATTTCCCACATTCTTGAGCTGACTTCAGAACAAAAGGAACACGCTCCAAACCAACATTACTAAAACTTGGAAAGGGGTGAGTCCGCCTCATTGACTTTGATTTTTCCCGTCCGTTGAGCTGCTCTGAGGTACAATTTTAATTTGCATACATAATTGCTTTTTTTTTTTTTGAGTAAAGTCATCCCCAACTCAAATAATGGGAGTCAGTATTTTATTATATATATTGGACTGCCCACTTGCAGATGTCTGCCATCTACCAAGTGGGGGCAGCAGAGGTTAGTGAGGGCTTCGGGCTAGGAAGTGCCCAGGGCTTGGACCTGCCATTCAGGCAGCACTTTGGCCCCCACAGGGGCTATGAGTCAATGGAGTGGGGGACACGCGGGTTGCTCCCCCCATCTGCTTCAGGATCCACAGGGTAGGATAGCTAGTCAGGTTACTGAGTCTTTGGGTGAGCCCAAGTCTAGCCCATCACTTCTGGTTCTCTCTCCCTGCTGAACAAGGCCCCATGTCTCTTGCACCCTTTCCTAGAACTGCTTACGGTCTGGCTGGAATAAAATGGCGCAATGACCAAGAGTAGGTTCATTCCTATAAGACACTGTCCTCTCCTGGGCCCACAGGCCTGCCAGAGAGTGCCATACTTAGGAGCAAGACATGGATTTTTCCTGAGCTCAGAATGATTTCTCTTCCCCTTTGGCTGCTGAGGAATAAAAATAAATCTAAAAGGCATTCAATAATGTTGGGAGTTTTGTTGCTCTTTGGGAGGACTCTGTGTTTATTTTCAGCCAACCATCTCCTTTTTTGCAAAATGGTCCCCTTTCAGTCCCAGCTGGGGATCCCCTTTCAGTCCCCAGCTGGGGAGGGATGGGTGCGGGGAAGGGGAAGGGAATGCACAGAAAGGCAACAAAGTTTAACTTTTTTGTTGTTTGCAGAACCCGAAAAATGTACTGTTTTTCCTTCTCGCATCCTTGTTTGCTATGTCCTTTAGAGGAAGGGACAGTATCTATTTTATTGCTTTTAAAATCTGTATATTTAACATATGGCAGCTCTAGGCTGTTTGAAAGGAAGTCCTATTTTTAACACATTATCTTGATTTTAGTATTTTTGGCTTGCTGTTCCCATAACCTCTGTGAAGCAGAAATGAGTCCTTTTTGGCAATGTCTGGTCTCAGTCACGGGCAAAGTGACCCTCAAAGCCCTGGGACATTTTTCCTGGATGCTCATCTGATCTGTATGTATGTCAGGACTGCTTCAGGCAGCCTTCCAGTTTGCTCATAACTTTCCCCAGTTCATCACCTTGACAAAAGAACTCAGTCGCCAGCCCCTACCCACTCCCTATACCTTACAAATGCTTCTGTAATGTTCTATTTCAGCTTTTCAGTTAAACTGGTTTCTCCGCTACATCCTGCTGTACCAAGACAAAACCATCTTAATAACACAGTATTAATCTGTCCAAGCCGGCCCTCTAGGAATTTGGATTTCAGGCCATATTTGGGGCTTCTTGCTATCATGGCCCAGAGATGTCTCTATGTCCTCACAACACTGCCTGTGCCTTCCAGGTTTCCTTCTAACACTCCTGCCTGAAGGTTAACACATCACAGAAAGGGCTTCCATTCCACGAGTAAAATATATATCTATGGACTTGCCCAGGGCTTCCCAGGTGGTGCTAGTGGTAAAGAACCTGCCTGCCAAAGCAAGAGACATAAGAGACATGAGTTTGATCCCTGAATCAGGAAGATCCCCTGGAGAAGGGCAGGGCACCACTCAAGTTTTCTTGCCTGGAGAATCCCGTGGACAGAGGAGTCTGGAAGGCTACACAGTCCATGGGGTCATGAATAGTCAGATATGACTGAGTGACTTACACATGGACTTATCAGGTGTTCCAGTGGTTAGGGCTCTGGGCTTCCACTGCAGGGGGCGCGGTTTTGATCCCTGGTCAGGGAACTAAGATCCCACTTGCCACGTGGCAAAAAAACCCCAAAAGTACCTCAGTGGCTATTTTTGGAATGTGACTCTATAGCCAAGCCCTCTGTTGCATCCATTCCAGGGGAGGGGAATCTGTTCACCTCAGTCATCAATGAGGTCAAACATGGTGGTCATCTTCCACTGCCTCTTAACCCCCAAATTTCAAAACATTCAACCTCTGCTGCTGCTTCCATGTCTTCTCAGCATCCAGCATGATGGCCTCCCAAGTGTGAAAGGCTGGAGGCCACTGGCTTGCTGCCTGTGGGCTGGAGCAGAGCTGAAGCCCTCCTGTTCCCATGAAGACATCAATGAGCTTGGCAACTTTTCTCCAACTGAAACTGCCTCCTGTTAAGCTCTCCAATAGTTCTCCAGCTCCCTGTGTTCTTGAACTTGGGCCAAAGCTGTTTCTTAGTCCCTGCTGCTGCTGTTTAGTCACTTCAGTTGTGTCTGACTCTGTGTGACCCCATGGACTATAGCCGTCAGGCTCCTCTGTCCATGGAATTCTCCAGGCAAGAATAGTGGAGTGGGTTACCATGCCCTCCTCCAGGGGGATCTTCCCAACCCAGGGATGTAACCCAGGCATGCTGCATTGCAGACTGGTTGCTCACCACTGAGCCATCAGCGAAGCTCCATATATATATTTTTGAGACACCATGGACTGTAGCCCTCCAGGCTCCTCTGTCCATGGAATTTTCCAGACAAGAATACTGGAGTGGGTTGCCATTTCCTTCTCCATTCTTAGTCCCTACTCTTCTTTTTTTATATTGCACCTGAGCAGAAACTTTTTTGGCCATACCACAGTGGTATGTGAGCTATTAGTTCCCCAACCAGGAATGGAACTCATGCCCCTGACATTGGGAGCACAAGAGTCTTAACCACTGGGCCACAGAGAAGTCCCTGGTTCTTCCAGTAGAGCCAGTTACTTGGATTCCACTATGAAGTGAGACGATGAGGGGCCAGGAGACCCACAGAGACAGAAGTTCATTTATCTAGCACCTTGCTTAACTGGACACACAAAAGCAAGGCCCATTTGGCTTTTTTTTTTTTTTTTAGTTTCAGTCTTTTCTGGGCTGCTTATGCTGAGAACTGAGAAAAGGAGTACTGTGGGATTTTAAGCCAGCTGTTTATAAATGTTTTTTAAAAGCATCCCCCCAGCTATTTATATTCCATTTGTATTCATGGTAAACAAATCCCTGCCAGGACTAAAAAAGGCCTCTTTGAAAACCCTCTGAACCCTGCTTCAGCAGTGACAATGGGCACTTCTGCCCTCTGCCCATATCCGCTCCCCACCATAAAGAGGGCTCTCAGGAGTATTGAGGAAATGTATTGAGTTCAACTTTATTTCAAATCAGCCTCAGTTCCTTGTCCCAAAATAGCTGACGTTCAACTCACTAGGTACAATCCCCTGCAGCAGTACCAGAAGGTCAGCTTACTAAGAAGCTTGCTACACCCTGACCTTCTGTATGTGTTTTAATAAAGGCATGATCCTTTTTAAAATATATATCTATGTATGGCTGTGCTGGGGCTTCATTCCTGCACACAGGCTTAATCTAGCTGTAGCGAGCAGGTGCTACTCTCTAGTTGCAGTGCATGGACTCCTCATTTCAGTGAGTTCTCTTGTTGCAGAACAGGAGCTCTAGGGCACATGGGCTCAGTATGCAGCATGTGGGCCCAGCAGTTGTGGTCCATGGATTCCAGAGTGCAGGCTCTGTAGTTGTGGCAAATAGGCTTAGTTGCTCCGTGGCATGTGGAATCTTCCTGTACGAGGGATCGAACCCGTGTCCCCTGCATTGCAGGGTGGATTCCTAACCACTGGACCACCAGGGAAGCCCAGGAGGATCATTTAGATTTCAAAATGTGTCCAGTCCTACAAAAGAATCACAGAAATGACACTTTGCACATTGAGGTGCATCAAAGAAGGACTAAGAAGTGAATTTCATCTCTGCATCTATTTATCACAACCTGAGGTGTGAGGCAATTATTCACCATCTGAGATGAACTGTAAGGTCAGAGAGGGCTAGGGTGCTGGGAAAAGGACCTATCATACTAACCAATTTGAAAAAAAAATGAAAAAAATTGCTAAAAAATGTTGTTGTTGCTGAAAGTCTAGGAAACAGACACTCCAAGAAACAGCTGGTGGGAGCAGACGTTGGTGCAATTTTGAACAACACAACCTTTCAAAAGGTAAAGAAGCCTATATACCCTTTGCTATAAGAGGTCACTTTACTGTAGAAATTTTTCTTACAGATATACTTGCATGTATGCAAAGGATTCTACTAAAAATGTAGCAATGAAATGTTGGGACTAGGAACTAGTTAAATATGTTACAATACTTCCTACAATGAAATTACTAGATAGTCACTAAGAAGAAGAAGATATGGGAAGTTCTTTTCTTTTAGGTTTCATTAGTTTTATTTCTGAAACCTTTAAATCACACCCCACAAATTAGATTTTGTCATAACTGGATTTAGGGAAAGCAGAGGAATCCAGTTTACTATTTTCTGAAACACTGACACAAAAAACAGGAGGGAAGAATTACTTAGCTAAGATTATACACAAAAAAAACCATCAGAAAACCCCCTAAACAAACCTAAATACTTAATCATTACATTTAATGCTAATCGGTAAAGGATTTTAAATCAATTCACTGGCATAAACTTTCTTAAGTCCACAAATCTTTCTCTAAACATTATTGATCCTTTGCTAAGGGATAAATGGATGAACTCAGCAGTACCTTATGACACAGCTAGCTGTTGGGACATCTATAGGAAAACGAAAACTAATTTTTGTAAGAATGTGATAGCAACAATTAGCCAATATTCTCAGAATTTCCAATTACCAAAAGCATATACAATTTTCATCTAGGAAAGTCAACTTTATAAAATTAAGCTTTTCGACTGAAAAGCACCCTGCTTTAACTGGCACAAAAATACCAAAAAGAGCCCTTAAAAAATCTCACTAAACAATTTACAGAAAGAAAAACATGCCCTGCTGCTGCTGCTTAGTCGCTCAGTCGTGTCTGACTCTGTGTGACCCCGTGGACTGTTGCCCGCCAGGCTCCTCTGTCCATGGGATTCTCCAGACAAGAATACTGGAGTAGGTTGTCATGCCCTCCTCCAGGGCACCTTCCTGACCCAGGGATCAAATCCAGGTCTCCTGAATTGCAGGAAGATTCTTTACCACTGAGGCACTAGGGAAGCCCCTATATATGTATATATGTATATCTGTGACCCCATGGACTATAGGGTCACTCAGGTTAATTCACGTATAGCCCTTCTTCACTGCTGAGCCAGGGGGCATGCTCCAGTGTCCCCAAGTGAAGGACAGCCATGGGAAAGATGACCACAGAGTCACTGGCTCTCCTGTGTAGCTGCTGTTGGTAGCGTTCAGGGATAGTTTGTTGGTTTGTTCATTAGCAGTAAAGCTAAGCGTGGTTCTCACTCTAGACGAGCCACTAAGTCTGGCTGCAGTGGTGCCAAAGAGGTGCCAGGGGATAGTAAAGCGGGGCGGCAGATGAGGGTGTGTTATATAACAGTGAGATTCTGAGCTCTGGGGTCTAACACCAGTGCTGCCTGACTCTCAGCAGCCCAGGCGTGACTTTGACAAGTTACTTGACTTCTAACTGAGTCTCTGATCTCTCATCTGTAAAACTGATAATATGCCATGATGAAAGAAATGCTCACATATGGCGGTATGGGGAAGTCATTCTGGTTTATACATGATTTAACTCAAATGCGATGCTAACTAAAACAGACTGTTGATAGCCTATTAAACATACATTGTTCATCTATTAACATCAAGGGCACACTGATGAGAAGTCAAAAACTGTCCATGTTTACATGTATATGTATAGCCGAGTCCCTTCACTGTTCACCTGAAATTATCACAAAATTGTTAATTGGCTATAGCCCAATACAAAATGCTTTTGGTATTAAAAAAAAAAAAACACAATATTAAAAAAAATTCTTTTTAAGTCCATATTAAAAAGAAACATTAAATGTCTCCCTTCCTGGGACACCAATGCTAGTGCTGCTTCTATAATAAGACTCCTTTCCCAGGTGCTGAGGGCATAATGCCTCTCTGTGTAAGTGCTGATCTGTTTTCGGGTTTTTTTTTTTTTTTTTGAAACCTTGATGACTTGCTTAGTGTCCTTTGTTCTGACAGTTTATAAAACTGGGCTGAAAACCATGCTTCTCTGGAGAAATTCCCTAGAGTCATCTGTCTTCCAGGCTATATATAGTAAATCTCTTTTTCTATTCCTATTATAAATTGTTATTCTTTTCATTGACAGTCACAACATTGGCATAGCCAAAATGCCTAACTCAATGCATGGCGCCTAGGCATCCATCCCCTCCCTGTTCCTAGAGTAGAATGTGACAGACTTCTGGAAACTCATCAGTTGGTCAATAACATTATCCTTCTAGGAACCAGGAATACAAGCATTTTAATAAATCCACTGATGGGCGGTGACATGGTGCGTGTCCCATAATTTCGGTAGAAATGCGGGAGCAAGGGCTCAGTCACCAGAGAATGAAAAGAGCCCAAAGTTTGTTCCCAGATGTCCCTGCAGGCCTGTAAAGGAAGCCCCATCAGCTCTTCCAAACCCCAGCACCAAGATCTGGCCCCACAGTCACTGTGACCCACATGGACTCTAACCTCCTAGGGGATGAAGACTTGTGGCCTCTGATTGTCCTCTCTGTTCACTTTCTTATCTCACCCTAGTCAATGCCAAATGTTAGTAAAAATGAAAAAAAAAAAGAAAAAAGAAAAGAGCAAAAGTCTCTGGGAAACTGTCCGCTCTTAAAGCCATAAAACACTAGCAATTTGTCCTCCAGAGGCGGGCCCTCAGGCCCTTGAAGGAGACTTGGAGAGCATTATGTTACTTACATCTATAAACACAGGATTAGCAGATGAAGGGATGTTTTTGTTAAAACGTGACAAGTCATGCAGTGCCTTTTACCTTCACTCTGGAAATCAGGAAGAAACACAGACTTCCTAAGCGATTAGAAAAACTAAGAAAACCACTTGATCCCTGGGAGAAAAAGTCACTCTGCAACCCTGGCTCTATTAACAACAACAAAATCCATCTTCATTAAATGTCTCCCTTCCTGGGACACCAATGCTAGTGCTGCTTCTATAATAAGACTCCTTTCCCAGGTGCTGAGGGCATAATGCCTCTCTGTGTAAGTGCTGATCTGTTTTCGGGTTTTTTTTTTTTTTTTTGAAACCTTGATGACTTGCTTAGTGTCCTTTGTTCTGACAGTTTATAAAACTGGGCTGAAAACCATGCTTCTCTGGAGAAATTCCCTAGAGTCATCTGTCTTCCAGGCTATATATAGTAAATCTCTTTTTCTATTCCTATTATAAATTGTTATTCTTTTCATTGACAGTCACAACATTGGCATAGCCAAAATGCCTAACTCAATGCATGGCGCCTAGGCATCCATCCCCTCCCTGTTCCTAGAGTAGAATGTGACAGACTTCTGGAAACTCATCAGTTGGTCAATAACATTATCCTTCTAGGAACCAGGAATACAAGCATTTTAATAAATCCACTGATGGGCGGTGACATGGTGCGTGTCCCATAATTTCGGTAGAAATGCGGGAGCAAGGGCTCAGTCACCAGAGAATGAAAAGAGCCCAAAGTTTGTTCCCAGATGTCCCTGCAGGCCTGTAAAGGAAGCCCCATCAGCTCTTCCAAACCCCAGCACCAAGATCTGGCCCCACAGTCACTGTGACCCACATGGACTCTAACCTCCTAGGGGATGAAGACTTGTGGCCTCTGATTGTCCTCTCTGTTCACTTTCTTATCTCACCCTAGTCAATGCCAAATGTTAGTAAAAATGAAAAAAAAAAGAAAAAAGAAAAGAGCAAAAGTCTCTGGGAAACTGTCCGCTCTTAAAGCCATAAAACACTAGCAATTTGTCCTCCAGAGGCGGGCCCTCAGGCCCTTGAAGGAGACTTGGAGAGCATTATGTTACTTACATCTATAAACACAGGATTAGCAGATGAAGGGATGTTTTTGTTAAAACGTGACAAGTCATGCAGTGCCTTTTACCTTCACTCTGGAAATCAGGAAGAAACACAGACTTCCTAAGCGATTAGAAAAACTAAGAAAACCACTTGATCCCTGGGAGAAAAAAAGTCACTCTGCAACCCTGGCTCTATTAACAACAACAAAATCCATCTTCATTAACATCTTCAACTTTGTCCTCAGAGTTTCATCCCAGAGGAATACTGAATTACACTGTAAACTAATGAATGGAAACTTAAGTCGCTTCCGCCCAGTCAGCACTGCTTTTCCTCTTCTGGACTGCACCCTTCCAACTCATACAAAATTTAGGCAATCACATTTTCCCATTCTACTAACTAGACTCCTGAGGTCAGCATCATGTAAAACAAACTCCTCTTGGCGCAACAAACAGGCCATAGACTGACAACCCCAGACACTGAACACATTTTCAGATCATCATCAAGTCCCACTTTGGCATTTAGGGATATATGCTTTACAGAGAAAGAACCAAACCAAAAATGTGGAGAGGTGATATCTTTTCACAAAGATTCTTCTGCAGTCACAGCTGATGCTGTTAATGCCAATGCAAGGTTGTGTCTCTCAAGGGGATGGGGCAGTTGGGAAGCTCAGCCCAGAGGTTCTGTCTGCACTAGAGGAAGCAGACCAGGCAGCTTTTGTGAGCTGATGTGAATGGGATATGGTCAAATATCCTGCGAGCGCCAGCCACTTGGAAGCCCGGTTTGGGGAGGAAACCCTTTGGCTAAGGAAAATTAAAGTCCATTTCCAGCCAGTATACCAGAGCCTGAGACACACACAGACATGCGCACATACATGCAAAAACTGTTGCAAGGGAGGCCTAAGTCCTTATGCTTGGTAAATTGGAAGCAAAGTCTCGGAGTAGGCAAGTCAGAGAGGCAAAGGCAGAGAAGAAATATGAAACATTAGGGGCAGGTAGGATAAGAGTCAATAACTTTCCCTTCAAATCCTACTTTTGGTTTTGTCTATGTCTGCAAACGCTGCTTCTAAAGGTTTTCTCCACAGGACAGAGTGGCCACAAAATAAAATCATAATCATGGACCTCAAATGGTCCCTGAAATCCTATACTTTTCATGTCAATTCCCAATCTCAAATTTCATTGTGACTTTCAAACCTTCTCTACTCTGCTCGGACCCGTGATACCCCTCCTCCTTCTCCTTTCCCCACTCCCTCATTCTCAACAGAGGATGCTTTCTCTTACTTTAGAGAGGAAAATGGGAGTGCGGAGACGTTCCGCCTCAGCCATTCTTAACCTCTAGCTTCTCAGGGTCTTCGTCTGAGAAGGCAGGTGGCTATGCTAAAAATCCTGATGACTCTCCCAAATGTTTCCAGCTGGGCTTTCCCCACCGTTCGGATCTGTTTTTACCGAATGAGACTGATCTGAGACTGCATCCGTCCCCTCCCACTGGAGTCTGATCCAACCTCCCCGAAGCCCCTTTCCTACCCCTACCCTGCCGGGGGCCACCTTACCCGGATCGGTCCCGGGTGCGCGGGCTACGTGGCGCCGTCAGCCTCGGTCTCCGGCGGCGTCTCCTCGTCCTCCGACAGCTCGGCGTCGCCGTCTTCCCCGCTACGAGGGTAAGCCAGCAGGCGCATGGCTGGGGCGCAGGCAGCCTCCACCTGGCGCACCTGTTCTCGGCTCAGGCGCTCGCGCCAGGCGTGCACGGCCTCGCGGGCATCTCGCGCGGACAGGTGGAAAGGCCGGTCGGCGCCATAGGCCGCGCCGCGCGTCATGTTGAGCGCGAAGGCATCGAGCGCAGCGAGCGCTCGCAGCCCGGCGAAACGTTGCAGGCGGCGCAGCTGGGCGCGCGGCTGCCGCACCAGGTCCTCATAGCGAAGCCTCAGGTAGCGGCGCCGCAGCCAGGCGGGAGCGCCGCGCGCGAACAGCAGGTCACGCAGCCAGGCTTCGCAGATCACCTCCAGCGCGCCGGTAAGGAAGAAGTCCGCGCGCGGGGCGGCGGGCAGCGCGCGGGACGGGCCCCCGGGACGAGCGCCCACGCCGTGTGCCAGCAGCACGCGGTGGAAGCGGTCGCCTCTCTGGCGGGTGCGCAGCACCTGGATGCTCTCGCGTAGCAGCCCCTGCCGGGACTTGAGGCGCGAGTTGTGGACGGCCCGCGGGTCGCGAAAAAGCTGCACCACCTTCAGGTTGAGGCCAGGGTCGCGCAGAAGGGGCACCAGCACGCCCAGGTCGAGGAGGCGCACGTCCTTGATGACCACTACTGGATATTTGCGGCACTCGGCCTCCAGGGCTCGGAGAGCCACGGGTGGGCAGCTGCGCTCGCAGGCAGCGTCCTCGACGAGACCGACCTCGGCGCGGGGCCGGGGTGCACCGGGGCACAGCGGCGGCGAGCAGATGACCTTGTTGGTCCGCCAGCGAAAGAGGGCGGCCGTGGTGAGATTGGCTGCGTCTGGGGCGCGCGCGGCGGGGTCCCCGGGCGGCGCGTACAGTTGCAGCACAGAGAAGTCGCAGCGGAAGAGGGATCGCAGCATGTCGCGTAGCGCGCCCTGCAGGCTCTCGGCGTCGCCCGGATACAGCGCCTGCCACAGATGCCACATGGGTTCGTATAAGTAGAAAACGTCCGGGTGCTGGTTAAAGAGCTCACCCAGGAACGACGAGCCGGTGCGCCAGGTGGCATGCACGTAGATGTGCTGCTTTTCGCGAGATGCAGACTCCCCAACGACGTCGTTGAGGTTCCCCGGGGGCCTGGGGAGCCCGCCCGCGCCCCCCTCCGCACCCTGCTCGCGCTCGCCGGCCGCGGCTGCCTCCAGGCTCCACACTCCCAGGCTGCGCTGCAGGCCCGGGCAGTGCCCGGCGCCCTTGTCCCCGTCGCGGCCGCCGTCCAGGACAGAGGGGACGAGCAGCAGCACCAGCGTGTACAGCACCAGCAGTAGCGCGAACTTGCAGTACTCCCGGCGCCGCCGCCGCCGGCCCTTCATCGTTCACCTAACCCGTCCAGAGCGGGTGGGGCGCCCTTCCTTTCCCCTTCCTCGGAAATTCCGTCCTGAGTCCACTCCTCCGGCCTCTTGGGGTCCCTCTGAGCCGGGAGGAGGAGTCACTGGGCTGTGCATCCACCAGAGAAACTCGGGAGACAGTGGTGCTGCGCCCTACCCTCCGGCTCAGCGTTGAGAGCCGCCTATTGCCGGCTAGCGACCCGCCCGCCTTCCACCCGGCAGCTTCTCCCGCCTCTACCCGCCTGGGTTCGCCCTGGGCTGTGCCGCATCTGGGCGGAGTTGCCGCGGTGGGGACTGCTCCCGCAGACCCCACCTTCAGCAGGCCCAGGCCGGGGTCCGATCGAGCCACGAGGACTCGGCCTCCAGGGCTCGGAGAGCCACGGGTGGGCAGCTGCGCTCGCAGGCAGCGTCCTCGACGAGACCGACCTCGGCGCGGGGCCGGGGTGCACCGGGGCACAGCGGCGGCGAGCAGATGACCTTGTTGGTCCGCCAGCGAAAGAGGGCGGCCGTGGTGAGATTGGCTGCGTCTGGGGCGCGCGCGGCGGGGTCCCCGGGCGGCGCGTACAGTTGCAGCACAGAGAAGTCGCAGCGGAAGAGGGATCGCAGCATGTCGCGTAGCGCGCCCTGCAGGCTCTCGGCGTCGCCCGGATACAGCGCCTGCCACAGATGCCACATGGGTTCGTATAAGTAGAAAACGTCCGGGTGCTGGTTAAAGAGCTCACCCAGGAACGACGAGCCGGTGCGCCAGGTGGCATGCACGTAGATGTGCTGCTTTTCGCGAGATGCAGACTCCCCAACGACGTCGTTGAGGTTCCCCGGGGGCCTGGGGAGCCCGCCCGCGCCCCCCTCCGCACCCTGCTCGCGCTCGCCGGCCGCGGCTGCCTCCAGGCTCCACACTCCCAGGCTGCGCTGCAGGCCCGGGCAGTGCCCGGCGCCCTTGTCCCCGTCGCGGCCGCCGTCCAGGACAGAGGGGACGAGCAGCAGCACCAGCGTGTACAGCACCAGCAGTAGCGCGAACTTGCAGTACTCCCGGCGCCGCCGCCGCCGGCCCTTCATCGTTCACCTAACCCGTCCAGAGCGGGTGGGGCGCCCTTCCTTTCCCCTTCCTCGGAAATTCCGTCCTGAGTCCACTCCTCCGGCCTCTTGGGGTCCCTCTGAGCCGGGAGGAGCGGAGTCACCGGGGCTGTGCATCCACCAGAGAAACTCGGGAGACAGTGGTGCTGCGCCCCTACCCTCTCCGGGCTCAGCGTTGGAGAGCCGCCTATTGGCCGGCTTGCAGCGACCCGCCCCGCCTTCCACCCGGCAGCTTCTCCCCGCCTCTCTACCCGCCTGGGTTCGCCCTGGGCTGTGCCGCATCTGGGCGGAGTTGCCGCGGGGTGGGGGACTCCGACTGGGGCGCCCAGAGACAGACCCCACCTTTCCCCAACTCTTCCATAATGAAGTCAAGTCTTCGTGAATTGATTGCAAGCAAGGGAGGGGCTCGTGTGTACAGAATGTACCCAGTGACAAGACATGGACCCCACCCGAGAATTCCACTGCCTCGTCTGTTTTATGTCCCTTGTTTGACCATCTCTGTCATACGCAGACACTCCTCCACACTCTTTATGGGGCCTCGGGTCACCCTCTACATCCAGAGCCCCCGTCAGCCTCGGGGTGAATGTTACTGAGTTCTGGATGGGAGCACTTCCCCACTAGGATAAAGACGGAGATTGCCTAGTGCATGGTGGTCCAGAGGAACTGGAGGCACTACTGCATTCGCTCAGAGGGTTTAATTGTTTAGGTATACCCTTTGCGGAAATGTGTTCTGTTCCTAGGGTTTTGCACGCTGAGGGCCATGTACGTTTTACAGACACCCTGAAGATCAGTTTACTCATTTATAAATTACGATTCAGTTTTAGTGCCCGAGATTTTGCGATCCTTTGTTAGCACAGCATAACCTAGCCCTGAGCAAAAGACATTTACAAAATCAGAGTGGTGGGGTGATGGAATTTCTCAGGAGCTCGGTGTTTAAAAGGACCCAGAAGGAGGAACATGTACTCAAGGATGGATGAAAAATGGATAGGAAGTCCGAGAGGCAAAATCCCCAAGTGCCTGAAGTTCAAAAGAGAACGAAAAAGGCTAATTTTTGCTCCGTGTGGGGAGAATAATGAAAACCCCTTCGAGGAAGGTAGGTGTTGTCAGGTTAATGGGGATGGAAAGCCAATCTACTGATCTGCACCAGGGGAAGCTGTTCAGACTGGAAAAGTGAGAACAACTCCAGAGATGCTCTCCTCTCAGCCACTGGTTGCAATCCTATTTTCCAACCTTACTGACCACTACCCCCATTTTTTTCTTCATTTCTCATATTCAGCTAAGAAACCCCAGACCATTATTTTGAAGAACACTTCTGCCAATAACCTAAACTCTCTGGCCACCTGTCTTTTCATTATTCACTTAGCAACAAACCCTGCCCTGTGCACATGAACACTGCTGCAAGAAGTTTCCCCCAAAGGACAGATTGGAATCAAGATAAAGTTATAATCATCAACTCAAATGGTCCCCAACATCATATGTTTTTCATGTCCATCCAGTACCAGCCTCAGGTTCAACTGTGGCTATTTCAAACCTCTTCTCTGAGTAGAGATCTACTCTGTTACCCCTCTTTGCCCTCTACCCGCCTTCCCATTCTCAACAGATGCTCTTACCTCCTACCTTACAGAGAAAGTGAAATGATTGGACAGTCTCACCTTTCCACTCTCAGACCCAAATGTCAACTTGACTTCTGTACCCGTCTTCTCTTTTACAAGGATATTATTTTTCCAGTATTAATCTATAGCTTTTTCCTGCCTTATGATTTCACTTTTCCTTTCTCACCTTTTTAAATCAAGTAGGTGGCTCTGTGCTCACCTTTAGGGAGGGATGTGTCTGAACAGAAGGTAACAGGTCGCTGGTGTTTTCCTTTCCAAAAGCCTAACTCTGATACTGGAGAGTGTGGTAGGTCTTTAAAGCAACCACAAAATGTCCCCCTCCTCTCTCCATGACCTTTGGTAATACCCTCCCACGCTGACTCTAAGATGCCCTTATGACTTGCATTGGCCAAGGGGACATTAGCAAACATGACACGAGCAGAAGCTTGAAAAATGCTTCCACCTTGAGGATTGCCCTCTTGTTGCTCTTGGGAACCCTGAGATCACCCTGTGAAGAAGCCTGGGCTAGCCACATGGATCAGACTAAGCCATCCCACCTGAGGCTCCCAGACCATTCAGCGTGCCAGTCTCCAGGCAGGTGAGGGAGGATATCTTAAATCAGTGCTTCTCAATCTGTAATGTGCATGTAAACCACCTGGGGATCTTGTCAAAAGCAGAAACTGATTCATTTGGCCTAGGGTGGGGCTACAGAGTGTACATTTCCAATAAGCTCCTGGGTGCTGCTGGTCTGAGAAGCCTGCTTTGAAAAGATGTTGACAGGGACTTTCCTGGTGGTTCAGTGGTGAGTACTCCGTGTTTCCACTGCGGAGAAGGGGGCAGGTTCAATTCCTGGTTGGGGAACTAAGATCCCATATGCGATGCAGCATGGCTGGACACCCTCCAGCCCCATCTGAGTCGATCTAAATCAGGAGAACCACCAAGCGGACCAATAAAGCTATGTGGTAGTAGTAATAATAGTAGTGTTAGTTGCTTCAGTCGTGTCCGACTCTTTGAGACCCTTTGGACTACAGCCCACCAGACTCTGTCCATAGGATTCTCCAGGCAAGAATACTGGAATGGGTTGCCATTTCCTCCTCCAGGGGATCTTCCTGATCCAGGGATCAAACCTGAATCTCCCTCAATTGCAGGCAGATTCTTTATTATTTATTTATTTTTGCAGGCAGATTCTTTACCATCTGAGTCACCAGGGAAGAGCTGTGAGCCATCACAAATGTGGATTTTAAGGCCAGCTGATACAGAGGTGTGAGAACTTAGATAAAACATCTTAGAGAAGCAAAGGAAAGAGCAGTGTGCTGTGGGTCCCTCCCCTAGGCTGGGTGTGGGGAAAGAGAGAGTCTATGGCTACACAGCAGACAGCACGTGAGTTCTTCCTGGTGATACCTCAGGGAAGAACAGGACTCAAGGAGGAGTGGCTACATGGTTCATCTTGACTGAGATGACCAGAGGCACTGTCCCAAACCTTCCTGGGCCCCAGGCACAGCTGGGAGGCTGCAGAAGGGTCACAGACAGTTATGGCGACATTGCAGGGTAACTCTGTGGACCAAAAGTCAGGAATCCTAAGACCCCTCCAGATCATCTGGGAGTAGAGAAGCCCTAGGAATCACCAATGTCCCTTGTCTGTCACCCCAACAGGTGATTAACAAAACCATAAAGTTGTTTTCTACAGGGTGATTTCTATCCCACCTAAATTAGTGAAACTGCCACCCCCTTTTCTCTTCATTTTGCTGGAACAGAGTAGGCCCCTCTGCTGGGATGGCTTACTCTCTGATCCATGTGGCTAGCCCAGGCTTCTTCACAGGGTGATCTCAGGATTCCCAAGAGCAGCAAGAGGGCAGTCCCCAAGGTGGAAGCATTTTTCAAGCTTCTGCTCGTGTCACGTCAGCCCTTTTCCCTCTTGTTAATTCAACCGCTCTCTCTCTCAACCAGATTATTCTCACCAGTGAGAGAATTCAATGTCGCTAAGTGCCTCTCTCTTTAAAGTCCCATTGACTGATAGCCTCATTTAACACAGCTGCTGCTGACATATTCAACACCCTTATGGGAATCAGGTGTCCTTCCAGAGAAATTGCAGAAAGCGGGGGCTGACCACATTGAAAAAAGCTTCCTTGTCTTCAGGCCGCAGGCCCAGGCCCACATGGACAGCTGGAATGCAGAACCTGACTGGACGTGCGCCTGTGTCTTACTGCCAGGCATCCTCACCACACCCTTGTCTCCCTGTCACTGGGTTTCTCTGCCTGCTCCTCACTGCCCAACTTCTCGGTGGAGTTGTCTATACTTGTTCCCTTCCCCCGCCCCCCTCCGATGTCATCTCCTAATCATTCTCAGCATAGTCCAATCTGGATTCCAACCCAATGCTGCTACCTAACAGCTCTTTCAAAGCTTAGTAATGATCTTCACGTTATTGAATCCAGGAGACGTTTTCAATGTCTCACCTAATTGACTTCGCAGTAGCGTTTACACTGTTGATAGCTCCCACTGTTGAAACTCTCTCTTCTTTCAGCTTTGATGACATTGCTTCCTGCTTTGCTCTCTTCTCATTTCACAGTTACACCTTCAGAGCACAGCACGTTTGGGAGACTGGGCTTTGGAGAACAGTGACCACGAAGAGTACCTACCCTGCAGGGTTGCTATAAGAATTAAATCTTATAATACAGATAGTTAGCGAGCTGTAGTTAGAACCCCAGTGCATGATGGTGGTAAGCTTCAAGTATTCTGAGTTACTGTCATTGTTGTCAGAAGCTCACCCTCCTCTGGCTGGTCAATGTTTGAATGTTTACAATTCCTTCAGGCTCAGTCCTAGGCCCTTCTTCTTCTCTATGGTTTATTCAGGAACCCCAGGTGAACATTGCTGGCCCAGATTTCTCCTTGGAGCTCCAGAAATCTAGGTGCCTATTCGACAATCCCTGTTGGTTGCCTCAAGGTCATCTCAAGTTTGATATGTGAATGGAAAAGCCATCTATTCGGTTATGCAGCCAGAAATGTAGGAGTTGGTCTCGGTACTTCCTCTTTCTCAGTATCCCTCCTGCTTCAATCAAAACCATCAACCATCTTCCAGAGTCAAGTCCTCTCTCTTAAAGTCCCATTGACTGATAGCCTCATTTAACACAGCTGCTGCTGACATATTCAACACCCTTATGGGAATCAGGTGTCCTTCCAGAGAAATTGCAGAAAGCGGGGGCTGACCACATTGAAAAAAGCTTCCTTGTCTTCAGGCCGCAGGCCCAGGCCCACATGGACAGCTGGAATGCAGAACCTGACTGGACGTGCGCCTGTGTCTTACTGCCAGGCATCCTCACCACACCCTTGTCTCCCTGTCACTGGGTTTCTCTGCCTGCTCCTCACTGCCCAACTTCTCGGTGGAGTTGTCTATACTTGTTCCCTTCCCCCGCCCCCCTCCGATGTCATCTCCTAATCATTCTCAGCATAGTCCAATCTGGATTCCAACCCAATGCTGCTACCTAACAGCTCTTTCAAAGCTTAGTAATGATCTTCACGTTATTGAATCCAGGAGACGTTTTCAATGTCTCACCTAATTGACTTCGCAGTAGCGTTTACACTGTTGATAGCTCCCACTGTTGAAACTCTCTCTTCTTTCAGCTTTGATGACATTGCTTCCTGCTTTGCTCTCTTCTCATTTCACAGTTACACCTTCAGAGCACAGCACGTTTGGGAGACTGGGCTTTGGAGAACAGTGACCACGAAGAGTACCTACCCTGCAGGGTTGCTATAAGAATTAAATCTTATAATACAGATAGTTAGCGAGCTGTAGTTAGAACCCCAGTGCATGATGGTGGTAAGCTTCAAGTATTCTGAGTTACTGTCATTGTTGTCAGAAGCTCACCCTCCTCTGGCTGGTCAATGTTTGAATGTTTACAATTCCTTCAGGCTCAGTCCTAGGCCCTTCTTCTTCTCTATGGTTTATTCAGGAACCCCAGGTGAACATTGCTGGCCCAGATTTCTCCTTGGAGCTCCAGAAATCTAGGTGCCTATTCGACAATCCCTGTTGGTTGCCTCAAGGTCATCTCAAGTTTGATATGTGAATGGAAAAGCCATCTATTCGGTTATGCAGCCAGAAATGTAGGAGTTGGTCTCGGTACTTCCCTCTTTCTCAGTATCCCCTCCTGCTTCAATCAAAACCATCAACCAAGGCAGGTTGGTTTTACCTCCTTACAGCCCTTTTTTTTTTGGCCACACCACAAGGCATGTGGGATCCTAGCTCCCCAACCAAGAATTGAACCTGTGCCCCCTACATTGGAAGCATGAAGTCTGAACCACTGGACCACCAGGGAAGTCCCCCTATGGCCCTCTAATCTGTTTACTTCTCTTCACTGCCACTGCCACCACCCTAGCCCAGGTCCACACCCCCTGTCCCTTATAAAACTGCTTAACTGGTCTCCGTCTCCACTCTGCTGTCCTCTGATTTATTCCAGTCCCATCACTCCTGACCTTGGAGCCTATCGTAGCTTTCAGTGGGTCTTTGGATAAAGACTCAAAACATTAAAGCTTGTACATTGTGTGGTTAGGGGTCTCGAATGCCAGGGTTTATCATGACATCAAGCACAAAGTAGACTGCTGGGAGAAAGCACCTTTGCATCTGGTCTTTGAAAGCAAACCACTGACTATATTAGCAGAAGTCAATTTGCTCAGTTCTTTGCAACCCCATGGATGAGCCCCTGAATTCTCCAGGCAGGAATACTGAAGTAGGTAGCCTATCCCTTCTCCAGGGGGTCTTCCCAACCCAGGGATCAAACCCAGGTCTTCCACACTGCCACTTGATTCTTTACCGTCTGAGCCACCAGGAAAGCCCAATAAACCTGGACTGGGTAGCCTATCCCTTCTCCAAGGGATCTTCTGGACCCTGGGATCGAACAGGGATCTCCTGCATTGCAGGTGGATTCTTTACTAGTTGAGCCACCAGGGAAGCCCTATATTAGCAGAAATGACTTTCCAAAAATAGTCTTGCTGGAGTCCAGTAGACTGAGATGAAGGCAGGAGGATTTCTTGCGATGGAAGGGGAGGAGAACCTGAAGTAGATGGCAGTAGGGAAGGAAGGAATGGAGAGAGACCGGGAAAGCAGACTCTGCATACCTGGCTGAGGAAAAATGAGACCAATGGTTGAGGCGAGAAAAAGAAATGATTCCTTTTGATTAATTTATTCTGCTATCACTTCTCTTTTTCATGAAGTTTCAAACATTTTAAACAGGGATGCTGAAATCATATCCTTAATGTTTTACTGGGCAGATGGTAAAGAATCTGCCTGGAATGCAGGCAATCTGGGTCCAATCCCTGGATCAAAAGATCTCTTGGAGGAGGAAATGGCAACCTACTCCAGTATTTTTGCCTTGAGAGTTCCATGGACAGAGGAGCCTAGAGGGTTACAGTCCATGGGGATGGCAAAGGAGTCAGACATAACTGAGTGATTAACACTTTCAATTTCAATATTTCATTGTTTATGTATTTATTTATGGCTGTTCTGGGTCTTTGTTGCTATGTTAGGGCGTTCTCTAGTTGCAGTGTACTGGCTACTCATTTTTTTTTTTTTTGGCCACTTCTATTGGTCTTTCATTTTTATTTATTTTCTTCCACTTTTGTTCTTTGGCCTATGTGGGCCTCCCATTGCAGTGGCCTTTCTTGTCACAGAGCACTGGTTCTGGTGCATGTGCGCCAGAGCTCTGGCTCGGTTGTTGGACACATTGGTCCAGCTGCTTCCTGGCACGTGGGATCTTCCCAGGCCAGGGATCAAACCGGCGCCCCTTGCACTGCAAGGCGGTGTCCTTACCCCCTGGACCACCAGGGAAGCCCCAGGCTACTCATTTTAGTGACTTCTCTTGTTGTGGAACACAAGCTCTAGGGCACAAAGGCTTAGTACTTACGGCACAGGCGCTTAGTTGCCCTGTGGCATGTGGGATCTTCTTGGACCAGGGATTGAACCCTTATCCCGGCATTGCAGGCAGATTGTTAACCACTGAACCACCAGCAAAGTCCAATACTTTCAAAATTTTGGACCTGGAGACCAAACTTCCTAAAAAATAGCTGAACTTTTCCTTTGTATTTTTTTTTATATATCTTGATATTTATTCTGCTTTTATCTTTATTCTTCCTATGCATTTTCATTTTTTCACATTATTGGTATTGATATTATTTGTTGATATCTATTGATGTTTGAGGGTATGGAGTTTCCTCTAATCATTTAAAAAATTATATCCAATAATTTCTGATATATAGTGTCTTCATGAACATTATTTTTAAATTAATTTCCTGATTTCATTTTTAAGTTTCCCTTCCTCTGAAGAATTATTTAAGAGAACATTTAAAAATTTCCACATAGAATTTCTGGTTAATAAAACCAGAGAATATTGTTATAATCATCCTATATAATGGAACTTATTGATATTCCTTTTGTGACTTAATATATGATCAGTGTCTATTATGACTTAAATGCTTGAGAAGGTGTATTAAAATTATCGTGGTATAAAGGCTGATATATTCATAATTCTATATCTTATTAATTGGTCATTTAGGTTTTCTGTATTCTTATTTACTTTCTCTCCATTTAATCTGTCTTGTGCTGAAAGTGATATGTTAAAAGCTCCCTATGATTGGAATCTGTTGATAGTGGCACAAAAAAAAAGACTCATGGGTCAGCGGAACAGAATAGAGAGCCCAGACAAAAAATCTATACATCTATGGTCAATAATCTTTGACAAAGGAAGCAAGAATATTAAATGGGAAGAGACAATCTCTTCAGTAAGTGGTGCTGGAAAGCTGGACGGCTGCATATAAATCAAGAAATTTATAACACACCCTCACACCAAGCACAAAAATAAACTTAAAATGGCTTAAAGACTTAAACATAAGCTATGCCATCATAAAACTCCGAGAAGAGACCATAGGCAGAACATCCTCTAATATAAATCATACCAGTGTTTTCTTAGGTCAGTCTCCCAAGGCCATAGAAATAAAACAAAACTAAACAAATGCCTAATCAAACTGGCACAGGCGCTTAGTTGCCCTGTGGCATGTGGGATCTTCTTGGACCAGGGATTGAACCCTTATCCCGGCATTGCAGGCAGATTGTTAACCACTGAACCACCAGCAAAGTCCAATACTTTCAAAATTTTGGACCTGGAGACCAAACTTCCTAAAAAATAGCTGAACTTTTCCTTTGTATTTTTTTTTATATATCTTGATATTTATTCTGCTTTTATCTTTATTCTTCCTATGCATTTTCATTTTTTCACATTATTGGTATTGATATTATTTGTTGATATCTATTGATGTTTGAGGGTATGGAGTTTCCTCTAATCATTTAAAAAATTATATCCAATAATTTCTGATATATAGTGTCTTCATGAACATTATTTTTAAATTAATTTCCTGATTTCATTTTTAAGTTTCCCTTCCTCTGAAGAATTATTTAAGAGAACATTTAAAAATTTCCACATAGAATTTCTGGTTAATAAAACCAGAGAATATTGTTATAATCATCCTATATAATGGAACTTATTGATATTCCTTTTGTGACTTAATATATGATCAGTGTCTATTATGACTTAAATGCTTGAGAAGGTGTATTAAAATTATCGTGGTATAAAGGCTGATATATTCATAATTCTATATCTTATTAATTGGTCATTTAGGTTTTCTGTATTCTTATTTACTTTCTCTCCATTTAATCTGTCTTGTGCTGAAAGTGATATGTTAAAAGCTCCCTATGATTGGAATCTGTTGATAGTGGCACAAAAAAAAAGACTCATGGGTCAGCGGAACAGAATAGAGAGCCCAGACAAAAAATCTATACATCTATGGTCAATAATCTTTGACAAAGGAAGCAAGAATATTAAATGGGAAGAGACAATCTCTTCAGTAAGTGGTGCTGGGAAAGCTGGACGGCTGCATATAAATCAAGAAATTTATAACACACCCTCACACCAAGCACAAAAATAAACTTAAAATGGCTTAAAGACTTAAACATAAGCTATGCCATCATAAAACTCCGAGAAGAGACCATAGGCAGAACATCCTCTAATATAAATCATACCAGTGTTTTCTTAGGTCAGTCTCCCAAGGCCATAGAAATAAAAACAAAACTAAACAAATGCGCCTAATCAAACTTATAAGCTTTTGCAAAGGAAACCATAAACAAAACAAAAAAATAACACATGGCCTGGAAGAAAATATTTGCAAAGGATGTGACTAACAAGGGCTTAATTTTCAAAATATATAAACAGTTCATGCAACTCAATAACAAACAAACAAACACAAACAAACAAACAAAGAAACCTACCTAATAGAAAAATGGGCAGAAAACCTAAAACATTTCTTCAAAGAAGGCAAACAGATGGCCAATGGGCACATGAAAAGATGCTCAACACTACTAATTATTAGATAAATGCAAATCTATACTACAATGAGATACCACCTCATGTCAGTCAAAATGTCCATCATTACAAAGTCTGCAAATAATGGGACTTCCCTGGTAGTCTAGTGGTTAAGAATCTACCTGTCAATGCAGGGACATGGGTTTGATCCGTGGTCTGGGAAGATCCCACGTGCTGCAGCACAACGAAGCCTGTGTTCCACAACCACTGAAGCCTGTGCACTTAAAGCCAGTGCTCTGCAACTAGTGAAGCCACCACAATGAGAAGCTTGCACTCCGCAAGAAAGAGAAACCCCCACTTACTGTAACTATAGAAAACCAGGGCATAGCAACAAAGACCTAGCCAGCTATAAATTAAAAAAAAAAAAAAAAAAAATCTTAAAAAAAATCTGCCTTCCAATGCAGAGGACATGGGTTCTATCCCTGGGAACTAAGCATGCTGCACCTCAACTACTAAGCCCAGGTGCTCTAGAGCCTGTGTTCCACAACAAGAGAAGCCTGAGCATGGCAACAAGAAGCTGTTGGGCCACAAGAGAAGCCCATGTGCCTCAATGAGAGAAAGCCCGCATGCCACAACAAAGAACCCATGTGCTGCAACAAAGACCCTGAGCAGCCAAAAAAAAAAAAAAACGAATAACAAATGCTAGAGAGGGTATAGAGAAAAGGGAATCTTCTTACACTGTTAGTGAAAACGTAAATTGGGGCAGTCACCATGGAAATACAGTAGGGAGGTTTCTCAAAAACCTAAAAATAGAGTTGCTATATGATCCAGCAATCCCACACCAGGGCATATACCCAGACAAACTATAATCTGAAAAAATACATGCACTCTTATGTTTATAGCAGCACTATTTTAAAAAGCCAAGACATGGAGACAATCTAAATATATACCAACAGATGAATGAATAAAGAAAATCAATAAAGAAGAAATGTAAAATAAAGATATATACATATACCACATATTCTTATATACTTATACAATGAAATCACTCAGCCATCAAAAAGAATGAAATATGGCCATTTGCAGCAATATGGATGAGCCTAGAGGTTATCAAAGTAAGCGAAGTAAGTCAGAAAGAGAAAGACAAATACCGTATGATATCACTTATATGTGGAATCTAAATTACGATACAAATCAACATATCTTTGAAACAAAAAAGAGAGTGCAGGTAGGGGCAGGAAGGATTGGGAGTTTGGCAAGGCAAGCTATTATATATAGGATGGATAAACAACAAGGTCCTACTGTGTAGCACAGGGAACTATATTCAGTATCCTGTGACAAGCCATAATGGAAAAGAATATATAAAAAACTGAGTCATGTTGCTATACAGAAGAAATAAACACAACGTTGTAAATCGGCTACAATAAAATTGTTAAAAAATGGTACTAGAACAATTGGACATCCATATGTGCAAGTGAACCTCAACATATAGCTTACACTTTTTACAAAAATTCATTCAGAATCAATCATAGACCAAAATGTAAGATATAAAACTTTTAGAAGAAAACAGGAAAAAATCTTTGTGCCCTAAACTTAAGCAAATTATTCTTTGATATGACACCAAAGTACCATCTATAAAATTAAAAATTGACGTTGGACTTTGTGAAAAGTAAAAATCTTTGCTCAACAAAAGATGCTGTTAAGGGGATAAAACTAAAAACTATATATTGGGTGGGCTTCCCTGGTGGTCCAGTGGGTAAGGACACCACCTTGCAGTGCAAGGGGCGCTGGTTCAATCCCTGACCTGGGAGGATCCCATGTGGCGTGGAGTGGCTGGACCGATGTGTCCAACTACCGAGCCAGAGCTCTGGCACACATGCACCCAGTGCCAGTGCTCTGCGGCGAGAGAGGCCACTGCGATGGGAGGCCCACACAGGCCAAAGAACAAAGGATAAATAAATGAAAGATCAATAGAAGTGCCCCCCCCACCATAAAACAACTGTATATTGGGGAAAATATTTATGAATAACATGTCTGACAAAAGACTTAACTAGAATATACAAAGAACTCTCACAATTCAACAATGAGGAAAAAAAAAAAACCCAACATGAAAATGTGCAAAAGATCTGAAGAGATACTGCATCAAGGAAGATATGCCTCTGCAGCAATATGGATGAGCCTAGAGGTTATCAAAGTAAGCGAAGTAAGTCAGAAAGAGAAAGACAAATACCGTATGATATCACTTATATGTGGAATCTAAATTACGATACAAATCAACATATCTTTGAAACAAAAAAGAGAGTGCAGGTAGGGGCAGGAAGGATTGGGAGTTTGGCAAGGCAAGCTATTATATATAGGATGGATAAACAACAAGGTCCTACTGTGTAGCACAGGGAACTATATTCAGTATCCTGTGACAAGCCATAATGGAAAAGAATATATAAAAAACTGAGTCATGTTGCTATACAGAAGAAATAAACACAACGTTGTAAATCGGCTACAATAAAATTGTTAAAAAATGGTACTAGAACAATTGGACATCCATATGTGCAAGTGAACCTCAACATATAGCTTACACTTTTTACAAAAATTCATTCAGAATCAATCATAGACCAAAATGTAAGATATAAAACTTTTAGAAGAAAACAGGAAAAAATCTTTGTGCCCTAAACTTAAGCAAATTATTCTTTGATATGACACCAAAGTACCATCTATAAAATTAAAAATTGACGTTGGACTTTGTGAAAAGTAAAAATCTTTGCTCAACAAAAGATGCTGTTAAGGGGATAAAACTAAAAACTATATATTGGGTGGGCTTCCCTGGTGGTCCAGTGGGTAAGGACACCACCTTGCAGTGCAAGGGGCGCTGGTTCAATCCCTGACCTGGGAGGATCCCATGTGGCGTGGAGTGGCTGGACCGATGTGTCCAACTACCGAGCCAGAGCTCTGGCACACATGCACCCAGTGCCAGTGCTCTGCGGCGAGAGAGGCCACTGCGATGGGAGGCCCACACAGGCCAAAGAACAAAGGATAAATAAATGAAAGATCAATAGAAGTGCCCCCCCCACCATAAAACAACTGTATATTGGGGAAAATATTTATGAATAACATGTCTGACAAAAGACTTAACTAGAATATACAAAGAACTCTCACAATTCAACAATGAGGAAAAAAAAAAAACCCAACATGAAAATGTGCAAAAGATCTGAAGAGATACTGCATCAAGGAAGATATGCCTCTGCATTGCCTGTAAGAAAAGAAGCTTAACATCAATAGTGACATGCAAACTGAAACCACAGTGAGATACCACTGACCACCTATTACACGTGGCTTAAGAAACCTGGCAGTATCAACTGCTGCAAGTTTGCAGCATGATTAAACTCTAGCACATTGTTGGCAGGAGTATAAAAGTGGTTCAAACGCTTTGGAACAATGGTTTGGTAGTTTCTTATAAAGTTAAAAATACGTTTACTACATGATGCATCAATTTCATGCCAACATATTTACTCAAAAGAAATGAAAACTAATGTTCAAAACCAAGCCCTCTATATGAATGCAGCAGTTTTTTAATAATTGCTAAATTTGGAAACAACCTAAATATCCTCTAATTAGGGAGTGAGGAAACAAACCACAGTGATCTATACATAAAAATACTACTCAACAATTAAAAAGAACCCATTATTGATAATACACGTCATGGATGAATCTCAAGTGAATCATTCTGTGAAAGAAACCAACCTCAAAAGTCTATATTCTTTTTGAGTCCAGATTTTACATTCCAGAAAACATGTCAATATATTGATAGTGAAGAGATTAGTTGTTGCCAGGGATTAAGGACAGAGGCGAGGAACTAATCACAAAGGAACAGAATGAGAGAGTTGTGTGTGTTAGTCACCCAGTCATGTCTGATTTTTTGCAATCTCATGGACTGTGGCTTTCCAAGCTCCCTCTGTCTATGGAATTCTCCAGGCAAGAATACTGGAGTGGGTTGCCATTCCCTACTTCAGGGGACCTTCCCAACCCAGGAATCAAACCCAGGTCTCCTGCTTTGCAGACAGATTCTTTACCATCTGAGCCACCAGGGAAGTCCCTGAGGGAGTTGGGGCGGGGGGGGGGGGCGGTAATTATAACTGTATCTTTTCTATGATGATAGTTACATGACATGGTCCATTTATCCAGACTCATAAAACTGTATGCCCCAAAGAGTGAATTTTACTGTAGATTATTTTAAAAATATAAGTAAAATTAAGAAATCCAGGGAACTCCCTGGTGGTCCAATGGTTAGGATTTTGCATTTCCTCTGCAGGGAGCCTGGGTTCAATCCCTGGTTGAAGAACTAGGATTCTGCAAGCTGGGCAGTGCAGGCAAAAAAATAAAAATAAAAATCCAGATATTCCTGGGCCTGGATTCTTTAATGACCAAGCTGTCCTTAGCTCCTGAGCTCAGATGGAGAAATGGTAGGTATATGGTTTGCTGGCAGCCCATGTCTAAGCTCTGTGAGTTCACCCCTCTTATAGGCTGAATTCTCTGTTGAAGCAGACTCAGATGAAGGTTAGCATACAGAAGATGTAGTGGCCAGGATGCTTGGCCTCCACATCTATTGAAGGGATACAAAGATACAGGATCGGGAAGAGGGAGAAGCTAAGTTATGATAGGAACTCAACAACTCATTTGGTGTACCACATGATGACCCTCAGAAGATGGGATGGCTATTCAGACTTGTCCCAACTTGAGGGGACAGGCCCCCTGTCATTCAGTTACTAGATTCAGGCTGATCCATAGCAGGCTGTGACTTTGGGTGAGGCAGTCTTCAGCCAAGGCACTCTCTGAAGAGGCTGGAAGCTGAGGGCTTTCTGTGGGCACCACTCCCAGCAGCTGGGGAACATTGTCTTTATTCCTGAAGGAGAATCTGGACCACATCCACCACACATTCTGAGATCGTCAAAGGAGGCGGTATTTCGATCTTCTTTACCACCTCACCAAGGGCAGAAAGGGAGGTTTCCTATTGAACTCATCTCCTAGGATGCTTTGTATTTGTTAGTCACCCAGTCATGTCTGATTTTGCAATCTCATGGACTGTGGCTTTCCAAGCTCCCTCTGTCTATGGAATTCTCCAGGCAAGAATACTGGAGTGGGTTGCCATTCTACTTCAGGGACCTTCCCAACCCAGGAATCAAACCCAGGTCTCCTGCTTTGCAGACAGATTCTTTACCATCTGAGCCACCAGGGAAGTCCCTGAGGGAGTTGGGGCGGGCGGTAATTATAACTGTATCTTTTCTATGATGATAGTTACATGACATGGTCCATTTATCCAGACTCATAAAACTGTATGCCCCAAAGAGTGAATTTTACTGTAGATTATTTTAAAAATATAAGTAAAATTAAGAAATCCAGGGAACTCCCTGGTGGTCCAATGGTTAGGATTTTGCATTTCCTCTGCAGGGAGCCTGGGTTCAATCCCTGGTTGAAGAACTAGGATTCTGCAAGCTGGGCAGTGCAGGCAAAAAAATAAAAATAAAAATCCAGATATTCCTGGGCCTGGATTCTTTAATGACCAAGCTGTCCTTAGCTCCTGAGCTCAGATGGAGAAATGGTAGGTATATGGTTTGCTGGCAGCCCATGTCTAAGCTCTGTGAGTTCACCCCTCTTATAGGCTGAATTCTCTGTTGAAGCAGACTCAGATGAAGGTTAGCATACAGAAGATGTAGTGGCCAGGATGCTTGGCCTCCACATCTATTGAAGGGATACAAAGATACAGGATCGGGAAGAGGAGAAGCTAAGTTATGATAGGAACTCAACAACTCATTTGGTGTACCACATGATGACCCTCAGAAGATGGGATGGCTATTCAGACTTGTCCCAACTTGAGGGGACAGGCCCCCTGTCATTCAGTTACTAGATTCAGGCTGATCCATAGCAGGCTGTGACTTTGGGTGAGGCAGTCTTCAGCCAAGGCACTCTCTGAAGAGGCTGGAAGCTGAGGGCTTTCTGTGGGCACCACTCCCAGCAGCTGGGGAACATTGTCTTTATTCCTGAAGGAGAATCTGGACCACATCCACCACACATTCTGAGATCGTCAAAGGAGGCGGTATTTCGATCTTCTTTACCACCTCACCAAGGGCAGAAAGGGAGGTTTCCTATTGAACTCATCTCCTAGGATGCTTTGTATTTGCTAATTGAAATGAATCAGTAAATAAATGTATTTTCTGGGCAAAAAACGTCTTCTTTTTGCCCAGAAAATTGCTTCAGTTTTACACATTCTCCTTCCTTGTGCTAATATATATATAATTTATCTTGTGAGAAAAAAAAAAAAAAAACATAGGTTTTAATGGAACTTAAGTGTGTTCATTTTTTTTCTCATCAGAAAAGAAAAGCTAATGAATTATACTGTGTAGGCTGGGGCATCTTTCACTCTCACTTCGTATTCTTAAGATGTTGACTTTCTTGCATGGTGAGGGCTGGAGAGTCTTCCAAACTCTGGCCAAAGTGAGGCATGGATTATTCTAGAAATATTGTTAAACTCTCACTGTATACCAGTCCATCTCCCACAAATATGGAAATTGCACTGTGACAGAGGGTTAGTCACCATCTTTCCTCTTCATGGGCTTCCCTGGTGGTTTAGATGGTAAAGAATACACCTGCAATGCAGGAGACCTGGGTTTGATCCATGGGTCAGGAAGATCCCCTGGAGGAGGGCATAGCAACCACTCCAGTCTTCTTGCCTGGAGAATCCCATGGACAGAGGAGCCTGACAGGCTGCTGTCCATGGGGTCTCAGAGTCGGACATGACTGAGTGACTAACCACTTCCTCTTCAAACATGACTCAATTCACTGTAGTTCCCTTGCTCCCTCTCAAGTCACTCTTTCTTTATCTCCACCTAACCTAAAATACTGAACATCCCATCCTTGGGCCCCTCTTCTCATTGCACTCAACCACCTGAGACTCCATTACCGTGGCCTCTCCAGCAAGCTGACATCCTTCACTAGAATGTCATTTCCAGATTCTTCTCTCGAACTCCAATTAGTCTCACAATTCCACTTCTGTCTCAGCAGCTCCACCCAGAGGCCCCTCAAGTATCTCAAATTCATTTTGTCCCAAACCAAATCCTCTACAACCCTCTACAACTCTGCTCTTGTTCATGAGTCTCCTGTTTTGAATAATGTTATCGGAGGCGGTATTTCGATCTTCTTTACCACCTCACCAAGGGCAGAAAGGGAGGTTTCCTATTGAACTCATCTCCTAGGATGCTTTGTATTTGCTAATTGAAATGAATCAGTAAATAAATGTATTTTCTGGGCAAAAAACGTCTTCTTTTTGCCCAGAAAATTGCTTCAGTTTTACACATTCTCCTTCCTTGTGCTAATATATATATAATTTATCTTGTGAGAAAAAAAAAAAAAAAACATAGGTTTTAATGGAACTTAAGTGTGTTCATTTTTTTTCTCATCAGAAAAGAAAAGCTAATGAATTATACTGTGTAGGCTGGGGCATCTTTCACTCTCACTTCGTATTCTTAAGATGTTGACTTTCTTGCATGGTGAGGGCTGGAGAGTCTTCCAAACTCTGGCCAAAGTGAGGCATGGATTATTCTAGAAATATTGTTAAACTCTCACTGTATACCAGTCCATCTCCCACAAATATGGAAATTGCACTGTGACAGAGGGTTAGTCACCATCTTTCCTCTTCATGGGCTTCCTGGTGGTTTAGATGGTAAAGAATACACCTGCAATGCAGGAGACCTGGGTTTGATCCATGGGTCAGGAAGATCCCCTGGAGGAGGGCATAGCAACCACTCCAGTCTTCTTGCCTGGAGAATCCCATGGACAGAGGAGCCTGACAGGCTGCTGTCCATGGGGTCTCAGAGTCGGACATGACTGAGTGACTAACCACTTCCTCTTCAAACATGACTCAATTCACTGTAGTTCCCTTGCTCCCTCTCAAGTCACTCTTTCTTTATCTCCACCTAACCTAAAATACTGAACATCCCATCCTTGGGCCCCTCTTCTCATTGCACTCAACCACCTGAGACTCCATTACCGTGGCCTCTCCAGCAAGCTGACATCCTTCACTAGAATGTCATTTCCAGATTCTTCTCTCGAACTCCAATTAGTCTCACAATTCCACTTCTGTCTCAGCAGCTCCACCCAGAGGCCCCTCAAGTATCTCAAATTCATTTTGTCCCAAACCAAATCCTCTACAACCCTCTACAACTCTGCTCTTGTTCATGAGTCTCCTGTTTTGAATAATGTTATCATTCCACACCAAGATGGCAGAATTAAAAACCTCACCTTCATCTTTGTGCATGTTTCCTCTTTTCTTGGGCTTCCCAGATGGTGCTAGTGGTAAAGAACCCACCTGCCAATTTAGGAGACACAGGATCCCTGGGTTGGGAAGATCCCCTGGAGGAGGGCGTGACAATCCACTCCAGTATTCTTGCCTGGAGAATCCCATGGACAGAGGAGCCCAGCGGGCTACAGTTGCATGGGGTTGCAAAGAGTCGGACATGACTGAAGCGCTTAGCACGCAGGCACCCCTTTTCTCAGTCACAACAGCCAGCCGTTTGCCTCAGCCCAGAGGTCTACCATATGAACGTCTCTTAAACACTTCTTCATCATTGACCCATTTCCCTACCAGGTATCACCACTCATTAATCCACACTGTGTTTTTCCTCTCAGGCTTTGTGCAATTCATCACCTCTCAATTGGTCTCTGTTTCCATCCCTCTCTGCCTCAGCAGTTTAAATTACAGCTCTCTGAGGCTCATAGGATCAAGTCCACACTCCTTAGCACACCTCATAAAGTTCTTCATAGAGCTGTCATTACTCTTTAGCATGGCTTCTGAGGGTTTCACAGTCTGGCTCCAACCTACCTCTACAGTCTCCCTTTCCACCACTTTCTCTTTCTCTCCCATTCTTCATTCCAGTTCTGTTTACACACTGTGCTTTATGCTGTATATTATAACCAGACTGTTGTGGATTTAGCCAAAAAAAGGCTAAGTAGTTTGATACTACTAAATATGAGCTCAAGTTGTTTCCTTTGCCTTAAAGTGTACTTTGCCCACATCTCAGCCTATGATACTACACAAAGATTTGAAGCTCACATATAAATTTCCTTCAACAGAAGTAATGACTCATTTTCTGAGTTTCCATAGAATCATGTGCACACATGCATTAAAACAACTCTTACCGACTGTCTGAGGTTGTTTCCCTTACTGAGTTCCACAAGAAAACTTGAAATTATGTTCAACTGATGCTTGTGTTGAACTAGTGAATTTAATATCTCATAATTAGCTTATTAAGCTGAGACTACTAATTATGTGGGCTTCCCTGATGGCTCAGTAGTAAAGAATCTGCTTGTCAGTGCAGGAGATGCAGGTTTGATTCCTGGGTCAGGAAGATCCCCTGGAGAAGGAAATGGCTATCCACTGCAGTATTCTTGCCTGGGAAATCCTACGGACAGAGGAGCCTAAAGGAGTTAAACACAACTTAATGACTAAACAACAACAAGCTATATACACCTAAGAATGAATTTTAATTAGATGCTATACTGTAGGTTAGAAACTAGAGAAGCAAACGTTAATGTGTTGACTTAAAAGAAAGGACAAGTGATTTTAAAGAGATAATTTGAGAAACAGAGAGGAATGAGAAGAAACCTGCATGGAAGAAAGAAACAAAGATAAATCAGACGTGGACATTATTTAAAGACAAATTCCCCACTTGAACACTCTATCCTTGCTCTTCTATTTTTGTATATAGGCCAGCTGATGTGCCCTGATGTCAAATGAGAAAATACCTGATTAAAAACACTATGTAAAAGGGAGTGGGAGGGGGGCTCAGCAGGGAGGGGTCAAGGATATACATATAACTTATTTGGGTTTATGTATAGCTGTAAACAAACCTCTGTAAAAGCAAAATAAAAGTAATTTTAAAAAACCAATACTATGCAACTAAGTATTGAAAATTTGTACTGTATTAGTTATGATTTTTATTGTTCTTAGACTACTTTTACAGATATAACTCCTTGATGAATGCTTTTTTGTAAATGAGTTCAAGACATAGATAAAGAAGAAATGAAATAACTACAAGTCTAACTTGCTGGTCCTTCTGGACAACTTATCTATAATCGATAAAATGTCGCCATCTGCTGGAGGAAGAGCGTATATGCAATTCAACTTTTTGTTATTTCTAAGCAAAGGACTTTGAAGCTTACACAAAGATTTGAAGCTCACATATAAATTTCCTTCAACAGAAGTAATGACTCATTTTCTGAGTTTCCATAGAATCATGTGCACATGCATTAAAACAACTCTTACCGACTGTCTGAGGTTGTTTCCCTTACTGAGTTCCACAAGAAAACTTGAAATTATGTTCAACTGATGCTTGTGTTGAACTAGTGAATTTAATATCTCATAATTAGCTTATTAAGCTGAGACTACTAATTATGTGGGCTTCCCTGATGGCTCAGTAGTAAAGAATCTGCTTGTCAGTGCAGGAGATGCAGGTTTGATTCCTGGGTCAGGAAGATCCCCTGGAGAAGGAAATGGCTATCCACTGCAGTATTCTTGCCTGGGAAATCCTACGGACAGAGGAGCCTAAAGGAGTTAAACACAACTTAATGACTAAACAACAACAAGCTATATACACCTAAGAATGAATTTTAATTAGATGCTATACTGTAGGTTAGAAACTAGAGAAGCAAACGTTAATGTGTTGACTTAAAAGAAAGGACAAGTGATTTTAAAGAGATAATTTGAGAAACAGAGAGGAATGAGAAGAAACCTGCATGGAAGAAAGAAACAAAGATAAATCAGACGTGGACATTATTTAAAGACAAATTCCCCACTTGAACACTCTATCCTTGCTCTTCTATTTTTGTATATAGGCCAGCTGATGTGCCCTGATGTCAAATGAGAAAATACCTGATTAAAAACACTATGTAAAAGGGAGTGGGAGGGGGGCTCAGCAGGGAGGGGTCAAGGATATACATATAACTTATTTGGGTTTATGTATAGCTGTAAACAAACCTCTGTAAAAGCAAAATAAAAGTAATTTTAAAAAACCAATACTATGCAACTAAGTATTGAAAATTTGTACTGTATTAGTTATGATTTTTATTGTTCTTAGACTACTTTTACAGATATAACTCCTTGATGAATGCTTTTTTGTAAATGAGTTCAAGACATAGATAAAGAAGAAATGAAATAACTACAAGTCTAACTTGCTGGTCCTTCTGGACAACTTATCTATAATCGATAAAATGTCGCCATCTGCTGGAGGAAGAGCGTATATGCAATTCAACTTTGTTATTTCTAAGTCAACATGATTATAACTACTTAGAACTACAGAACTTTTAGTGAGATGATTACACTAGTTCCGTTGGGGAAGAATTTCCACATAACACAATTAAATATTGCTCACCACTCTGGTTTGTTTGAGGATAAGTTTTCTTCAATGGGCAACTCAGTTCAAGTACTCTTTTTTTGTTTTTTAAAGATTTATTTATTTATTTATTTATTTTGGGTGGGCTGGGGAAGGAGGGGAGCAGGCGGGCCGCTTCTATTGGTCTTTCATTTCTCTATTTACATCCATCTTTGTTCTTTGGCCCATGTGGGCCTCCCATCGCGGTGACCTGTGTTGTCACAGAGCACCGGCTCTGGGCGCATGCGCCCCAGAGCTCCGGCTCGGTAATTGGACACATGGGTCCAGCTGCTCCGCGGCACGTGGGATCTTCCCAGGCCAGGGATCGAACTGGCGCCCCTTGCACTGCAAGGCGGTGTCCTTACCCACTGGACCACCAGAGAAGCCCAGTTCAAGTACTCTTGAAAATGTTTTAACAAGCATCTTATGTCGTGAAGCTTTTCCCCTAAGTTTTCCTCTAAGAATTTTATAGTTTTAGCACTTATGCTTAGGTCTTTGATCCATTTTCAGTTATTTTTTTTATAAGGTATGAGTCCAATTTCATTGTTTTGTATGTGAATATCCAGTTTTCTCAACACCATTTGTTGAGAATATTTTACTTTCCCTTGACTTAACATCCTTATTGATAATCAATTAAACATAAATGTGAAAGTTTATTTCTGGACTCTATTTCATTCCAATTGGCCTGTGCCAGAAGGTTAACTTTTTAAAGTTCATTTTATTTATTTACTTTATTTCTTTTGCCTGCACTGGGATGTTGTTGGAATTTGTGGACTATCTCTAATTGTAGAGCATGGGGGCTTCTCTAGTTGTGGCATGTGGGCTTTTCTTGTTGAAGTGCACAGGCTCGAGAGTGAACAGGCTCTCTAGTTGCCCTATGGCATGTGGGATCTTAATTCCCCGGTCAGAGATCAAACCTGCATCCCCTGCATTGGAAGGTGGATTCTTAACCACTGGGCCACCAGGGAAGTTCCCAGGTTAATTTTTTATAGTACAACTCTCATCCAGGCCTGTCCTCCCTCTTAATCCTTTGGTTGTATCCAATGTCTAAAATCTAACTGATAGGTGATAGACGATGGTAGGTTACCGTGAACAGTGTCAGATTCTTAATCTCCAATGGAGAAGAATTCACACTGGGCTCAAACGACTTGCTGATGGTCACTCAGAGCTTCGTGCAGTGAAAAGTTTATTAAAGTGAGAAAGGATAGGGGAAAGCTTCCAGCATAGATACTGGAAGGGGGATAGAAGAATAACCCCCTTTGCCAGTTGAAGCATGACATTCTGTATCTTCCAGTCAGTTACCAAAACAATAAATGAAAAGAATATCTTAAGGTTGTAAAGGCCCTCTAGGCCCACACCCACAACATTAACATGAGATTAGCTAGGACAGTCTCCAGGCCTCAGGGCTAGATGAGGTATGCTAATGTAAACGCCCAGATTAACATTAGACTAGAAGTTTTCAGTTTCAACACTGAAGATCTTTGCCTTTATTTCTCCTTGTCCTTCCTCTTCTCCTCCTTGTTTGTGGGACTGGCTGGCCTCCTTGACAAATCTGCCTATGTACCCCTTTCATAACTTAGTCCAGCATTTAAGTACTAGCAAGTCTGATCAAAGCCATCCTTTCACCCCAGCTCTCCCCATTCCTTTTATACCAACTCAGAGTTTCCTACACAAATACCCTTCACTCACTTTGCACCTCTGCACTTTATTCAAGCTATTTCCTTTGCCTTCAATACTCTTCCTTCTTCTCCCATTCCCATCTCTGTGTGCTAAATGTTGGCCATTCTTCAGGGCCCTGATCAATGCCACTTCTTCCATGGAGCCTTCTCCAATTTTCGGCTGGAATCTCTCTTTTCTTCTGCCAAAGTTCCCCCAATGTACCTGTTACTCTCCTGCGTGTGTAACATTGTTAAATAGGTTCCAGCCCTACTGGAAGCCTCTCTATGGCACAAGAACTTTGTCTTATGATCAGTTATATTTAACAGTTCATTGTCTGTCTTATACCTGTCATAAGACGTTACACAGTAGTGTGGTAGAGGTGGATGCTCACTCAATAACTATTAATTCATTATCTTGAGCTCCCCACAAAGAAAATACAGCAAAATTCCCTCCTCCTACTGCACTTGTATCAATCCTCTTGGGCTGGATTCAAGATACCAGACAGGGGACTCTCAACAACTTTGCAGGAAAACCTCATTAGTGAAGGAACATTCTCAGAAAGGACATGAATGTGGGGCTTTTTGCTTATTTTTGAGTGAACATTTGTTCAGGCCTTGAGACATACATTCCTACCCTTGCTCATTTGGTTTTCTCATGCTGAGGAGACACCTTGAGAGGAGTCAATGGCCAAGTCAGGGTGACTTGTTAATAGTTCCTATTGGCTGGAGGTAGAATGGAAGCCAGGAGTTGATGACACTTAGGCCTCCCAGACCTACCTGTCATTCATGCAAAAGGACTTCCTGAGTGGAATTTGTGCTGTTGTGCTTGAGTAGAACACCATGTGCTGGTTACCAATCCCAGGTCAGGATTACAAACAGTTCTGTCCGCTGCATTTTGGTCACCAAGGGAAATGCAATGCAGTCAAGTATTGGATGCAACAGTGCTTTACTTACATAGAGGAGAGACAGGAGGATCAGCTTTGATAGTGGGCATTTGTCCCCCATGGCCACTGGGTCTCTCTCCACAGCTATCTCAGGGCAATTTGCTAGGCACACCCCTCTTGTGCCATAATATAAGGCCCTGTCCTCTCCCTCCACTGGACAGCTATAGTAGTGGGTTTGCCCAGGTACTGTATCACACATGCACTTAAGTGGTACAAAGGAGCACACACTGAGCTGGCAACAGGGAAAGATATTCACATGAGCACAGGCTGTGTGAGCTCTTTACCTCTTGGCAAGGAAGTGTTCCAAGCCTGAGGCCCATTCTTATATGGCCAAGTGGGCATCAAAAGACTGCATGGTGATCCTGCCTGTCCCCTAGTTTTTTTTTTTTTTTTTTTTGGTTTTAGTAGGGAAGTGGGAAGGCAGAATAAAGTTTTACTACGGAGAGAATTCAGAACTAAAATATGTCAGCAAACATCACAGGCACATGAAGAGGGTGGCAAGGGCCATCAACTTTCAAGAATTCAAGAGGATCTTGGTTATACTGAAATAATGACATCAATAGCTAACACTTATCATGGTCCTTAATCACATCAGTAACTGTTCTAAACACTTTATGGATAGTAACTCCACTTGGTTCTCACAGAAGCCCTAAGAAGTAGGTATGCTTATTATTCCCATAGTGATATAGATGAGAAAACTGAGGCACAGAGAATTAAAGGAACTTTTTTATGCCCATACAGCTAGGAAGCAGCAGAGCCAGGCTTCAAACTCTGGCAGTTTGGCACCAGAGAACATATTTTGAATCACTGTGCCATGTTTGGAATACAAAGAACTCACTGCAGACTGACCAAGACAAACCAGGTCACTGAGATGGAAGAATGTCCCTGAGTCTGAGAAATATAGAGGTTATGATGCCAATGAGAAAATGAATAAACCATTGGCTATATATACCAGTGAGGCTGATAGTGGGAATAGATACTGTCAGTGTCACAAATGAGTATTGTGATTATGTTCACATTTCCTTATACATGCTTTATTTATTGATTATATAACTGTGATAGGGAGAAAACAGAGTGTAGGTCAGATAGGTCTTTTTTTTTTAACTCCAGGTATCAATATTTACTACTTTTTTATGTATTGATCTTGAAATAATTCATTTTGAGTGAAACATTTGATTCACATTCTCTTTTTTTTCCTTGTTGCTATTGTTTTTTGTGTGTGATTTTAAAAAATTCTTTATTTTAAAGATTTTACAGAGTTTTGTTATTCACCAACATGTATGTTCCCAGATCATTTATATGCATATCCCTGAACCCCCCCTCCACATTCTCTCTTAAAGAGTCTAGTTGTTATATAAATCTGGTGATAAGTACATTGTGTTGATGTAAGAGCTTTGCAACTGGGCAAGAGACATGTCATCTATCTAAGATTAGATGTAAGGGTGCTGGAAACTCCTGGAAAGGGAATATAAGACTTGAATGCTCTAACCCAGACAACTGAATTAGTTAGAAATAAAGTAGAGACTAATATCTCTCATCTGCAAGGGATGTAAAAATGCACAAAATAATATTAACAAATTGAATCCAGCAATATATATAAAAAATAATAATCTACCATGGCTGTGTGGGTTTATTCCAGGAATGCAATGTAGGTTTGATATGTAAAATCTATCAATGTAATATATCATATTAACAATTTAAAGAAAAAAAAATGACCTGACAAGATCAACTGATACCAAAACAAATTTGAAAAATATTGGACATTCATTCTAAGAGTCCTTAGCAAACTAAGAATTCATCCTTTTGACCAGGGCTTGACTGGTATTAGGTGAAGTAGGCATTTGATGATGATATGATAGGGATTAATGAGAACAAAACAAAATCAACCAAAATCTACCTTAGGAAAATTTTCCTCCTTCAGATTCCTTTGACAGACTTGTCTTCTTGTCTGCCTGTCTGGGCTCTAGCAGAGCCCCTGTATTCCACTGGAGGATATGAAGTCACGCCATTTTCACTCATAGGAGGCCACTGGAAGGGAAAGATCTCATCAATCACTAAAAATCTAAAGAACCAATCACTTGTTCTTTAGCCTTTAATTCTCCTTGCCCTCCCTTTATATCATCCCTTCCCAGTCAGGAAACTAAAATCCCACAAGCCACATGTTCAGGTGTGGCCAAAAGAGAGAGAGAGAACACAAGCAAATGATGGGAAAGGTGTGCAGAAAATGAAAACCTTGTACATAACTAGTAGGAATGTAAATTGGTGCAGCCACTGTGGAAAACAGTATAGATTTTTCTCAAAAAAACTAAAAATACAACTCCCATGTGACCCAGCAATTCCAATCCTGGCTATATATCTGAAAAAAAAAAAAAGAAACAGTAATTCAAAAAGATACATGCACCCCAGTATTCATAGGAGCATTATTTACAACAGACAAGATAGGGAAGCAACCTAAATACCTATCAAATAAATGGATGATAAAGATGTGACTATATACACACACAAACAGAATGCTACTCAAGTCACTAAAAAGTAATGAACATTTGCCCTTTGTAACTTGGAGTGTACTGTGTTGAGTGAAATTTAAGTCAGAGAAAGACAAATACTTACGATATCACTTACATGTGGAATCTAAAAAAATATAACAAACTAGTGAATATAACAAAAAAAAAGAAGCTGACTCACAGGTATAGAGAATACACTAGTGATTACCAGTGGGGAGAGGGAAGTGGGGAAAAGGGCAATGTAGGGGTGGAAGATTAAGAGGTATAGATTATTACGTATAAGACACAAGGATATATCCTATAACACAGGGAATACAGCCAATATTTTATAATAAATGGACTATAACTTTTAAAGTATAACCTTGCCCAGCCCCTCCTCTAGGCTGATTCTCAACTGAGCCTGACCCCTGACCTGAGACCCAAACCCCTCTCTGATGGGCCAGCCCCGCCCCCAAGATGGCCGCACCCATGTGCCGCTGGAGGCCACTTGCTGGCTTTCTTATTCTGAGGATCTAAAGACAGAGGAGAGCGTGGCTTTGGGGAGTGGAGGGGGCGGGAACTCCCCAGGGAGGACAGCCACAAGGTGGCCTGGTGGCACATGAGGATCAGTGGAGCCGGCCTCGGAAGCAGTGGACCTGGGTCACTATGGTAGTCCACATGGAGCCCGCTCTCCTCCTGCCACCAGAGACGTCTCCCCAGTCTTTCGTACTACTTGTCTTGGAAAATGGTTGCACTCTTGTGGCTTCATCTAACCTCAGAGGGAGGCACTTCAGAAGCACTGTCCCCAAAGGTACCATGTTGCCCATTGGCTGTGTTGCAGCCCCCACCACCTGCTCCTTCAACCTTCTCTTACGCCTGCGGCTCTGCTGACCCCAGGACCATAAGTGCTCTGCTGACCCCAGGGCAGTGCAAATTGATGCTGGCAGGTAGACCTGCCCTGAGATCTCGTGTTCTTGGTGGTGGATTAAGGGGAGGCAGAGCTGGGGATGGGCTGGATGGGAAGATCGGAGGAGAGACCACGGATTAAGAATTTGCACCCCTGGGAGGAGGGGGTGGGGTTGAAGAGACTGGGCCTCGGAGATGGGAGAGGGGTGGGCTCCATGGTCTGTGAGTGAGTGATTCATTGATTAATTCAGTGACTGTTTACTCAGTGTCTGCTAAATGCCTGGTAATGTTTTTCACATTTGCCTTCATAGTTGCCCTGTGAGTAAGTACTATGATTCTACCATTTATGTTCACTTCATAGAGGAAACAAGAACAGAAAGGCTTGGAAACCAGACCAAAGTCACACAGTAAACCTGGTTTTGGCTTTGTGTCCCTGGAAACCCAATAATGGCGAATGGCAGCTGTATTACCAGGCATTGTTATTTAGGATCAAAATGACTCTTGACTGATTAACAAACTACCCCTGGGAGGCCTATGAATAACTGAAAATAGCTGGTAGGAAGCCATTGGTTTGGGTTTTCTTGGGTCTAGTGTAACTCTCATAACTGGGCATGTCTTTTGCCAGGACCCTGGAAGATGTGTTGTTAGGGAAATTAAAATGGAGGTAATCTTGTACAGGCTTGAGAGGTAGGGGAGCAGGCCTCTGACCTGCTTCTGACCTGCCTGGACACTGCCTGGGTTACATGCCTGCCTGCGAGCACACAGATTGTTACCAGCTAGTCAGGCAGCTCTTTAGACAAGAGAGGGAGTGGGCCTTGGTATTTCCTTGAGCTCCTAAAAGCCTGGCCAGCTTCTGGGGTCTGGAAAATCTGGTGACTCACAAGATGGAATCAACAGTATTATAAAAGTTAAAGAAAAACCAGGGCTGCATTTTTGCTCACAAACTGATGATGATATCAGTTTGCAGCCTAGGATTTTAAGTGGGAACCCCCAAAGCTGCAATTTGACATCTCGCCTGTAGGGTGGGATGCGCCACCCAGGACCCTCTCCCAGTTGGGACTCCAGATTGCTGTTACTTGGGACTTACCAAGGCTGTTCAAGTCTGGATGTAGGTGTTAGCCCAATTTGGTGATGTAGACACTGTTACTTCTCTGTTGATTCTGTTTCCTTTCTTTTAATGACTGTATTGAAAATAAGTCAGATAATCTACTATTAAATATTGAAATTGTTTATTGTGTGAGTAATAAGTGGTTTCTTTTGCTAACAAATCCTTTGAGCCTGTGTGTATTAGTTGCTCAGTCATGTCCAACTCTTTGTGACCCATGGACTGTGGCCTACCAGGCTCCTCTGTCCATGGAATTCTCCAGGCAAGAATACTTGAGTATGTAGTCATGCCCTTCTCCAGGGGATCTTCCTGACCCAGGGATTGAATCCAGGTCTCCTGCATTACATGTGGACTCTTTACCATCTGAGCCACCAGGGAAGCCCCTCCTCTGAACCTAAAATGGAAGTAAAACTTCTGGCAACACATGTGCCTGGGGGCCTGTTACAAGAGATACTGGTATATGAAGCAACTTCTGGCTTCCAAGCCAGATACTGGCTATACTTGCGTTGTGGCCTTGTTCCTGGGCACCTCAGCTATCGTGGGGGGAGGAGTCAGGGGGCAGTTTGAGCTACTTGATTGTACTGAGAACTCTTCCTGCTGGTGACATAGGCCTGTCACTGCCCTTTGGTCCACAGTTTCCTGTCTCCCTCTGCAAAGCTGAGTAAGCTAGTGCCACATACATGGGGTCCTTGTGGCTGCAACATGTCTCCTTGAATTTAAGGCCACTGAGTGTGAGTGGGATAGGAAGGGATACAGAGTGGAAAAGGGTCGGTTATTGCTCTCCAGCAGTTGGAGAAGTAAATTCTTGTTTGGTGGTGATAAGATTAAATACAGACCTTTCCTTTATTACTTCTGTCTGCTGACCAGGCCAGATACTGACCTGTTCTTTGACTCCTGATAGGATAATCGTGCTTTTGGTCATGACTGAGTGGCCATGTTTTGAACTGTTTGTTCTAGATCTACATCCCTTTCAAAGCCTTCTCTGTCAGCCCTAGGCAGAACTGACCTCTTTCTCTTCTGGGTTTCCCCACCACCACCATTTCCTTCTCTGCCATTTCCTTCTTCCTTTCCTCCTGCCCTTTCATGTGTACATTGCGAACGTTGTTTTTCTCCCTCTACTAGAATGTATGTAGCTCCTTCAGTTCAGGAGGTGTTTGTTTTTTCTATTAATCTTTACATCCTTGGAACTTACCAGCTGGGTCTTTCGTCAATAAATATGTGTGGGAAGAATAAATTTCCAGGATAAGGTATTTCTAACATTTCATCTGTTTTCCCATTGAGTTTAAAATAATTTTAGTTACCTAAGCACCCTATATATTGTTAGTCGCTCACTCGTGTCTGACTCTTTGTGACCCCATGAACTGTAGCCACCAGACTCCTGTCCATGGAATTCTCCAGGCAAGAATGCTGGAGTGGGTAGCCATTCCAGGGGAGCTTCCCAACCCAAAGATTGAACCCAGGTCTCCTACACTGCAGGTGGATTCTTTACCCTCTGAGCTACCAGGGAAGCTAACACCCTATATGCTATACTATATCAAATAGTGGATGGTGAACAGTGTAACAACAATTACACAGAGAAAGGCAATGCAGTGTCTAAAAATGTGCGTGCAGAAACCAGATTGCATGGATTTTGACCCATAGTTCCTACCTATGTGACCCGGGGCAGGCAACCTTACACTCTGTGAGCCTTCCTGTCCTCATCTGTCAGTGTTCTCCCAGGTGGTGGGGAGGACTGAAATCTTTCTATGTGTGAAGGACCTAGGATGGGCACAGAGTGGGCACCTGATGTGACATACCATCTCCATCTGCAAGCCAACCACCGGGCTGAGGAGTGTGTCATTGCAGGAATCACTGACCTTCAGGGATGTGTTTGTGGACTTCACCCCAGAGGAGTGGCAGCAGCTGGATGCTGCTCAGAAGAACCTCCACAGGAGGTCACACTGGGGAACTACAGCCACATGGTCTCCATGGATGAGGGACCCTCCACAGGGCGACTGGAGTGCACTGTCTCTTGGCTGATGCAGTTCAGGGGCATCTGGGCCCTGAATGAGTTGGGCCTCAGGCTCGCTGTCAGGAATTCCCTGGGGATGGTTGTGCTCTCGCTTTCTCTGTGGATGGTCTGCACTGAGCGCCCACTGGCTGGGCTCACAGGGCAGTCACTGAGGCCGGGTCATCACCATCCTATAGTGGTGGGCCTCAATTTCTGCATGCCTCAGGTGCTTATAACCAAGTCCTCTGTCATTTACCCTCAACAGTATACCTCGTGGCCCACCCAGATGGGATCTTCAGGTTGGGACAAGGAGAAGAGGAGGCCAGGATGGCAGCTGAAGGAAGCCTAATGCTGAGCTGTCCAGGTAAGCCCACCCTGGGCCAGATGGGCCAGTAGCTGGGCCTCTGGGGCACGCCCAAGAGCTTGTCTCAGAAACCCCAGACTTGGGGACATGACTTAGGGAATGAGTTGCTGTGACAGCCACATGATGCCCCACCTGGGGATCAGACAGAGGTGGCTGCCGTCATTTTCTAGGTCCCATTTCCTCGTCCCTCTTCCTTCTTCTCTGGAAGCTGTTCGGCATTCACATGTTCATCAGAAACAGGGAAGGGTGGTGTTTCCTCTCTATTTGGCATATCGTGATAGGCTATAGTGAGGCCCAGAGTCTGTGGGATCTCAAAGTCTAAAATGGCAAGTCTTTAATCTCAAGGAAATAATCCTGCCTGTTTTACTGGAGTTGGAATGGACGAAAGAGTTTTGCTAGCAACCTACAGCTCTACGTGACCAGCTACTATGTCCTTGTCTGCCCTCCCTTTGTGACTAAACAGTGCCAACGTCACACAGGTTTCTGTTTTCTCATTTCTCTCAGGCTCTTCCAAATCTAACTTGATTCCACTTGTCAGATTCCTCTTCTTATCAATACCTCCCTCCCACTCAACTATTTTGTCTTTTGTATTATCTCCATGTATTAAAAAACAATGAACCTGTGAGCATATTACTTCCACAGCGGCATGCTTCAGTGAGCAGTGTCAGCCCTGGGTAGAGCTGCTCCTTTCCTTTTCTGTTGTTTGTTGGCTCTTGCTCAGGGCCCTTTGTGGTGAAATAGGAACTGAAATAGTCTCTGTGATGAACAACCCCTGGAATATAATGAAGTGAGAAAAGCAAGATGGGTATGGGAGTGTGATGGCATTTGTGCAAAAACACACGTTACATGTTTGTCTATTTTTAGTTAATTAAACTGATGCAAATGCACCTACAGCACCTTATCACCAAGCTGTAAAGAGTAGGCATCTCTGAGGAAGAATATTTTATTGGGGGAAGAAGAAATAGGGATCTTTTGGATACTGTTTTTTTATGCATATTCGACCATGAGACATGGATTTACTTTCACTGTTTTAAACATGATGAAAAGGTAACAAGTGAACTGAGTAAATAAACAGAAAAAGCAAGCTGAGTCTATGTATTTAAACAATTTTCTCTGAGAAGGAAAAAAGATATAGACAAAACTATCTTTTCCTTTCTAACTTGTTCCCTTTTTTGTTTTTTTGCTGAGAAGAGGAAGGATTGGAGAAACTTGAGGTGGATGGACAGGCTGAGCAGAAAAGAGCCAGAGCTGAGGGGACTACCAGATGTTTTTTCAAGGTTGCAATACCATTTCCTAACTGCTGCCTCAAATTCACTGGAAACAAAGTAGGAACTCACCTGGGACACCGCCATCCGGTTCTGCGAGGACAAAGGATGGAGACCTAGGAAGGCAGAATTGGAAGATCAGGGCCTTCCGCCCTGAGACCAACCTCCCCAGCCTTAATAACAGTCACCCTTCTCCCACAGCTGGGATGATCTGAAAACAACAACCACCCATCCCCCACAGTGGGGATGATCTGGAAACAAGGCCTGGTAGCTGCAGCCTGTTCCCTTGGCTAAGATCCTGTAGTTTTTGCACAGAAGTAGATGTTCTCTTCCTTGATAGATGTCTGATTTGTATTTAAAGACTTCTACTCAGAAGCCATTCACAACCTGATATTTCTTTTCTCTCATAAATTCTATGCCTGGAAATGTATGATGATTTATTTGCAAGGATGTTAACTGGAGGTGTTTTCACTATTCCACAATCTGGAAGCCACTAAACCTCCAGCAAAGGGGACTCAGTTAAAACACACACAGACACACACACACACAAAATGGGAAATACCACATGGGCTTGAAAAAACACAATGGCATCCTGTTTTCCTGTCTTAAGACATTTAAAAGCGAGTGATCAGAAAGCAAGTGAGTGGGATCTCCTTTGTTAAGCAATATGTGTGTATGAAGACTTTTATTAAAATGCTGACACTGCTTACTTACCTTTAAGGGTTGATTTCACCTTTCCTCTTCTGTTTACTTGCATTTTATCACTTTTGACAATATTAATTACTATTAAAATAGAAAGGAGAAATCATCACAAATCACCTAATGATCACACCTGAGGTGATATAACCTATGCAGTCTGGAGACAGGGATGCCTTGCTGGGGTCTGAAAGGAGGAGACTAACCAGGGGCTGAGTGCAGGGCGGAAGGGAGGGAGGTACAGGGCAGAAGGGAAGGAAACCACTGGCCTTGCTCCCCTGGTCCTTCTGCCCTTCACTGGCCCACCACCTCTCCTTTTTCTCTAATACTTCCTTGTTTCCCATCATGTCTATTTAATTGCCAAGCTCTTATTTGGCAGTTTTCAAAACAAAGTTCCAGCAAGGAGCTTTCAGTAACCGTTGCCCCTGTAGGGCTTCCCTGGTGGTTCAGACGGCAAAGAATCTGCCTGCAATACAGGAGACCTGGGTTCAATCCCTGGGTCAGGAAGATCCCCTGGTAGAGGACATGGCAACCCACTCCAGTATTCTTGCCTGGATAATTCCCATGGACAGAGGAGCCTGGCGGGCTACAGTCCATGGGGTCGCAGAGTTGGACATTTATGGTCAGATAATGAGCTAAGCACTACCATACTTCCTCAGAGTCTGGGTTCTGGAAGAAATGGACCACCTGCTTTGCCGCTTTTCCTCAATTTAATAAAAGAGCTGAGTGCCTCCTATGTGCCTGTTCTACGTGAACAATCAGAGTTTTGTTCTTAAAGAGTCATATTCTTAGCCGGGAGACAGACAGTAAGCAACCAAGTTGATAAATTTAGGGGTATGCTAGTTAGGAAGGCGTAAGTGTTCTTGCTGAAAAAATCTGAAAAAGGATCCCTTTGGTTTACTGTGTGACTTTGGTCAGGTTTCTGAGCCTTTCTGTTCTTGCTTTCTCTGCAAAATGAAGAGAATCGTAGTACCTACTCACTGGGCTATTGTAAAGACTAATGGGAAACACAAGGGTGTCTGGTCAGAAAGCAAGTGAGTGGGATCTCCTTTGTTAAGCAATATGTGTGTATGAAGACTTTTATTAAAATGCTGACACTGCTTACTTACCTTTAAGGGTTGATTTCACCTTTCCTCTTCTGTTTACTTGCATTTTATCACTTTTGACAATATTAATTACTATTAAAATAGAAAGGAGAAATCATCACAAATCACCTAATGATCACACCTGAGGTGATATAACCTATGCAGTCTGGAGACAGGGATGCCTTGCTGGGGTCTGAAAGGAGGAGACTAACCAGGGGCTGAGTGCAGGGCGGAAGGGAGGGAGGTACAGGGCAGAAGGGAAGGAAACCACTGGCCTTGCTCCCCTGGTCCTTCTGCCCTTCACTGGCCCACCACCTCTCCTTTTTCTCTAATACTTCCTTGTTTCCCATCATGTCTATTTAATTGCCAAGCTCTTATTTGGCAGTTTTCAAAACAAAGTTCCAGCAAGGAGCTTTCAGTAACCGTTGCCCCTGTAGGGCTTCCCTGGTGGTTCAGACGGCAAAGAATCTGCCTGCAATACAGGAGACCTGGGTTCAATCCCTGGGTCAGGAAGATCCCCTGGTAGAGGACATGGCAACCCACTCCAGTATTCTTGCCTGGATAATTCCCATGGACAGAGGAGCCTGGCGGGCTACAGTCCATGGGGTCGCAGAGTTGGACATTTATGGTCAGATAATGAGCTAAGCACTACCATACTTCCTCAGAGTCTGGGTTCTGGAAGAAATGGACCACCTGCTTTGCCGCTTTTCCTCAATTTAATAAAAGAGCTGAGTGCCTCCTATGTGCCTGTTCTACGTGAACAATCAGAGTTTTGTTCTTAAAGAGTCATATTCTTAGCCGGGAGACAGACAGTAAGCAACCAAGTTGATAAATTTAGGGGTATGCTAGTTAGGAAGGCGTAAGTGTTCTTGCTGAAAAAATCTGAAAAAGGATCCCTTTGGTTTACTGTGTGACTTTGGTCAGGTTTCTGAGCCTTTCTGTTCTTGCTTTCTCTGCAAAATGAAGAGAATCGTAGTACCTACTCACTGGGCTATTGTAAAGACTAATGGGAAACACAAGGGTGTCTGGTACTTAGTAGGCACTAGTAGGCACTAAATAAAACAGTCGCTGAAGGACTCAATTAATGAACTTGCTAATTCTCATAGCCCCCTTCCTGCCCACGGCTCTGTTACTCAACACCCAAAGGTGCGAGCTCATTTACCCACTGCCCACGGCCGCTCCGACCGGTCTATCCAGCCCATCCCCAACTTCACCTCCCCTTACTAAACTACCAGGAACCCGAGGTCCCGGGCAAACAACAGCCGGCGCCAACACGCACGGTCCTGGAGGTCAGCAAGCGCTTCCGCTCTCCGAAGCCCTGCGAGCCCAAATACTGCGCATGCGCAGGAGGGAGGGTGGGGTTCTGGGAGCCGGCAAGGCAGCCAGTGGGCAACATGGCGCCCTTCAGGGCCACTAGTTCTGACGTGGCTCCCTCTGAGGTTAGATGGAGCGACAAGAAACTGCGACCATTTTCCGCGACGAGTCGTACGAAAGGCTGGGGCTGGGGTGGGGTGGGCGTCTCGGGCAGCGGGAAGCAAGCGGGCTCCGTGCTGGCTGTAGTAGCGACCCGGGCCCGCCGCCTCCGAGGCCCGCATTCCTCGTCCTCTTGAGCCGCCGGGCCTCCTTGTGGTTGTGCTTCTAGGGGAGTTCCCTACCCTCCACCACCCCCCCACCCCCCGCCAAAGCCACGCTCTCCTCTTTCTTTAGATCCCCAGAATAAGAAAACTGGTAGCGGTAGCTGCGGCCCCCGTGGCGGCACGTTCCGGGGGTGGGGGGTGGGGGGGGATCTTGGAGGCAGGGCCAGCCCGTCGGAGCCGGTCAGGTGTCAGATAGCAGGGGTCAGACCGTTCTGGAAGCCGCTGGGAGCCGGGTTGGAGGGCAGTCAGCCTCCACAAATGAAGAGGACACCGTGATACCAGATTCTCCTGAAATCGAGGAGCTCTGGCTTCTGGGAGCCTGGGATCCTTGGAGAATCTAGGCTTTGTGGTTTTGGAAACGCAGCATAAAGTAGAGAGAACTGTTTCTCCAATGATGCCAGCCTGTGGCAACATGGTCTGCTAAAAGGGCCTGTAGGATCCTTCAGGAAAGTTTTCGGTTTTCTGTCAGGGCCTTGGCGAGAGAGGCTAAGTGTGTGTTGTGTGCCCATAACACCTACCTGGTTGCTAGCAGAAGTCCTTGGTCTGGGCAGGGCAGAATCTGGACTTAGGACAACCCCTCCTGTGCTACAGCCAACATCTGCCAGGCACTGTTGAGAGAAGCAAGTGACCAAAGCAGCCATGGAATCTAAGAGACATTTATTTATTCTTACATGTGAACACATTGCTTTCTCACTCTCTTTCCCTTTCCCCCTATGAGTTAATTGATATTCCCTGGCTGGTTGGATGAATCAGAGCCCAAATCTACCATCTGGAGGTCTCCTGGGAAGTAACTCTGTTCCAGTCTTGTGTAGAAGTCCCGGGAGAAGTGTTTTCTGTCAGGCATGGGAGTGGGGACTCCTCCACCTCCTGTGAATTCGTTTGTTTGTAAATGATGGCCAGGTTTAGGGATCCTAACCTCTTGATTTCTAAGAGGTGACCCGATAACCTTTTCTGACACCCCTGTCAAGAGTCAGGAGAAAGTTAACAGTCCATATGATAGTCTTTTCTGAAGACAGTAAAGAAACCCTCCAGCTGCAGAAAGACCAGGTCTTTTGCCCTGATCAGACTCTTCCTGTATTCTGACTTTGCAGGAAGGAGTGCTCACACAGCAAGAAAGGGCTGGTGAAGGATGTGTGGTTGCCAGCATTTCCTAGTGTGATTTGGGCATCCCAGAACCAGGAAACATGCCAGGGTGTTCTTCCAGCCCACACTGCGCCCAGTTGTTGGGATTTTCCAATCCACGGAGGAAAAGGCTTGGCTCCATCACTTCCTGGCCCTTTGAGCCTCTTCTACATCATAGATCAAGACCACACATCCAGATAGTTGTCATGGTTGTTGGAAGGAACATTTCTAGAACTCTCCAGGACTTAGCCTACTGCAGGCATCTGGTAAGTGGTGACAGTGTCTACTGTCCTCTCTCCCACCCTAGGGAGCATGCTGGTCCCAGTGCTGTTCCTTCCTGCACTGTGGGCTTATCCTGTGCCACCATCCTTGCCCAGGATCACCACTCATACCCAACTGAAAACATTAAATGGCAAGTAGGTCTCTAAGTTAAAATTCATTGTAATGGGTAATCCCAGGAGGCTCTGGTTACTTAAGCTCTTATGTTCCAAAGAAAAGCCTGACTCGGAAGAGCTGGTTCTTGTCCAGCTCCTGGGAGACCACCCCAAAGACCCTGGCATGTTGTGCCTAGTAGGGTATTTTTGTATTCCTGGCCTCTCTGTTTCTTCTGACCAGGAAGCTCATGCTAACAGTGTGGTTTATGGTCACCATCTGTTTTGTATGTTTGAGGCCCTGGCCCCTGTTGTATTAATTTGATATCTGGGGGGTGTAGACTGAGTAGCTGAATTGATCACAGGGAAGCTGCATGCCTCATCTTCAGTAAAATGTCTGTACCCCTAGGTGTGGTGAGCTTCCCTGGCTGGCGACACTACATGTGTTGTCACATACTGTTTCTGGGAGAATTAAGTGTTGTTCATATAGCTCAGCTGGTAAAGAATCTGCCGGAAGTGCAGGAGACCCTAATTTGATCCCTGGGTCGGGAAGATCCCCTGGAGAAGAGATAGGCTATCCACTCCAGTATTCTTGGGCCTCCCTGGTGGCTCACATGATAAAGAATCTCCCTGCAATGTGGGAGACCTGGGTTTGATCCCTGGATTAGGAAGATCCCCTGGAGAAGAGATAGGCTACCCACCTCTGTATTCTTGCCTGGGGAGTTCTGTTGGCTCGTCCATGGGTCACACAGAGTTGGACATGACTGAGAGACTTTCACTTACATTATGGGTCTCCTTTGGGAGAGGATCACTGGATCTCACGACTGGTTTCCATTGAACTTTACCCCTTCGCTTTTTCCCCTTTTCTGGTTTTACTTTCACGGTCATAAGTCATAGCTATGTATATAACAGCTCAGTAGGACTCCCAGACTCTGAGAAGTCATAACAGCTTTTCCAGGTTCTGCATCCTTCTAGGGAATCATCAAGCCTGAGGGGAATTTTGGGGACCTTGCACACATTGTTGCTGTAGCTTCTCAGGTTGACACCCATTGTTGTGCCTAGGGAGCATGCTGGTCCCAGTGCTGTTCCTTCCTGCACTGTGGGCTTATCCTGTGCCACCATCCTTGCCCAGGATCACCACTCATACCCAACTGAAAACATTAAATGGCAAGTAGGTCTCTAAGTTAAAATTCATTGTAATGGGTAATCCCAGGAGGCTCTGGTTACTTAAGCTCTTATGTTCCAAAGAAAAGCCTGACTCGGAAGAGCTGGTTCTTGTCCAGCTCCTGGGAGACCACCCCAAAGACCCTGGCATGTTGTGCCTAGTAGGGTATTTTTGTATTCCTGGCCTCTCTGTTTCTTCTGACCAGGAAGCTCATGCTAACAGTGTGGTTTATGGTCACCATCTGTTTTGTATGTTTGAGGCCCTGGCCCCTGTTGTATTAATTTGATATCTGGGGGCTGTAGACTGAGTAGCTGAATTGATCACAGGGAAGCTGCATGCCTCATCTTCAGTAAAATGTCTGTACCCCTAGGTGTGGTGAGCTTCCCTGGCTGGCGACACTACATGTGTTGTCACATACTGTTTCTGGGAGAATTAAGTGTTGTTCATATAGCTCAGCTGGTAAAGAATCTGCCGGAAGTGCAGGAGACCCTAATTTGATCCCTGGGTCGGGAAGATCCCCTGGAGAAGAGATAGGCTATCCACTCCAGTATTCTTGGGCCTCCCTGGTGGCTCACATGATAAAGAATCTCCCTGCAATGTGGGAGACCTGGGTTTGATCCCTGGATTAGGAAGATCCCCTGGAGAAGAGATAGGCTACCCACCTCTGTATTCTTGCCTGGGGAGTTCTGTTGGCTCGTCCATGGGTCACACAGAGTTGGACATGACTGAGAGACTTTCACTTACATTATGGGTCTCCTTTGGGAGAGGATCACTGGATCTCACGACTGGTTTCCATTGAACTTTACCCCTTCGCTTTTCCCTTTGCTGGTTTTACTTTCACGGTCATAAGTCATAGCTATGTATATAACAGCTCAGTAGGACTCCCAGACTCTGAGAAGTCATAACAGCTTTTCCAGGTTCTGCATCCTTCTAGGGAATCATCAAGCCTGAGGGGAATTTTGGGGACCTTGCACACATTGTTGCTGTAGCTTCTCAGGTTGATTGTTTCAACCGTCCCAGTGGGTGGAGCTTGTGAACAGTCTGACTCTGCCCTCAGCAGCACACCTGCTTGGTGTTTGTGAGGAGGTGGCTGACCTGGGGAGCAGCAGCCCGAGGGCACAACTGGGATTTTCCCACCTCTGAGGAGTAGAGAACCTGAAGACTTATTATAGTGGGCGCCAGCTAAGGGAGCTTGTTGCTGCAGGATTGTACTGAGGATCCCTGGTACCTCCCTCTTCTCGGAAGTCTTCCCTGCCATGACTGCATAGCTCTGTGTGCTGTTGCCCCTGCAGGTTTCCTACAGCCCAGAGAGTATATGGAGTGAGTGGAGCTGGAATAGACAATATGGGAATCCACTCTGGGGGAACGGGTTGATGGCTATAAGATGGTAGCAGGAAGCCAATCCCATGGATGTCTCTGATGGCCCAGAGGTTAGAGCTTCAGCCTTTTTATGACTGTGTCCTTTAATTGAGAAGTGTGTTTGCCACAATAAACCCCCAAAGCGAATAAGGTCTCTATGTTCTTAAAAGATGCTGTAATAGGCCAGTGTGTAAAAATATATACTGTGGACTTGGATTGTGCCAAGCGCTGTCCTATGTTTATATCCATTTTAAATTTAAAATTATTATGAGAATCCCTCATTATTAAACTGTACTTTCCAGATAGAGACTGAAGCCTATGCATATGAAGTGGCTTACCCAAAGTGTCATAGCTAGTAAATGAAATAAAGAATTTTTTTTTTGAAGATTTATTTATTTATTTATTTTGGGCGGGGGTCAGGTTGGGGAGGGAGGGGAGTGGGCGGGTATTGGTCTTCTCTATTTTCATCTGTCTTTGTTCCTTGGCTCCTGTGGGCCTCCCATCATGGTGGCGTCTGTCGTCACAGAGCGCTGGCTCTGGGCTCATGTGCCCCAGAGCTCCGGCTCGGTAATTGGACACATCAGTCCAGCCGCTCTGCGGCACGTGGGATCTTCCCAGGCCAGGGCTCGAACTGGCGCCCCTTGCACTGCAAGGCGGTGTCCTTACCCACTGGACCACCAGGGGAAGCCCTGAAATAAAGAATTAAGATTAGGCACTTCTGCTCCAGAATACATACCATTGACCTCTACTCCATTCAGTGGTTATGAGAGCAACCTTGTTTAGGAGTAAGGATCAGGGTGCTATCTTGATAAATTGTGTTGAGCGAGTAAGTAGCAGAACTCAAGGTAGAGCCTAGGGCTCCTGACTGCACATCCCATCCTTTTTCTCAAGCTGACATTGATCTTTTCTCCAATTCTTGGAACAGTGTATTTGAGACTTGATACGCAGAGGGGTCCCTAGGGATCTTGTTAAACTTCAGAGTCTGAATCAGTGGTGGGTCCTGAGAGTCTGCTGAGCTTGAAGTGGTTTCAAACAAACTCCCAGGTGGTGCAAATGTACTGGTCCCTAGAACACACCTTGAGTCCAATAAGGTTTCTCAGACCCCCTAGTTCAGCAGCTGTGACTTCTGCTTGGAACACACAGACACACACAGAGACACAGATAATGAGTCAGGGATGAGGAGTAGGATTGGGATGCTTTCTGAACCTCACTACTGAGGCCCCTCACTAATTCTCTTCTGGGTTTGCCGACTGTGATGCCCATGGAGGGAAAGGATACTTCAGAGAGTTGTGAACAGGGACCTGTTCCACTTGACTTCTCAACCAGTGTTTCTGCCTCCTTTCCTTCTTCTGTTGTATAGGAGCCTTTGAAGGAGAATAATAAAGGAATGGGTGTTAAATGATGGGTGGACTTTAAAAATTTTTGGCCTCTTTTATTGGTTTTTTATTTATTTTTCATCCATCTTTTTATTCTTTAGCCTGTGTGGGCCTCCCATTGCAGTGGCCTCTCTCATTGCAGAGCACTGGGTGCATGTACTCCAGAGCTCTGGCTTGTAATTGGGCACACTGATCCAGCCATTCCATGGCATGTGGCATCTTCCTGGACCAGGGGTCAAACTGGTGCCCCTAGCACTGCAAGGTGAACTCTTTACCCACTGGACCACCAGGGAAGCCCTACTTAAGACTTTTTAAGAACTGCCAGGGTGATCTCTATTCCAGGTCTCCTTGTCCTCCATGCTGTATAGGTCTCAGCTGCCCAAGAGAATCCAGCTATACTGAGCCCAGGAAAAAGGTCACAATAGCTCTGCATACCCATGCCGGGTACCACCATAGAGAAAACAGTCCTAACGGGGCCTCTCAGATGCCCAGGCACTATTGTAAGCTCTGTTGACTGTCCGCAAACCTCAGGGACTACCAGTAACTATATATATGCAACAGCACTTGTGTTAGTCTGGGTAAGGCAGACTACTGGAATAATTAGACCCAAAAATATAATGACTCAGATGTAATCCGTTTTTTACTTACCTAAGAAGCAGCCATGGGTATTCCATATTGACAGGTGGCATTCCTCTATATGGACCCAGGCTGTTGACATCTCTGCCCTCGTCCATATGTCTTCCTGGGCACTCTGGTTATCATTCCCAGAAGTGAGAAAGAGAATGGAGGAGTACAGGTCAGGAGTCAGACTACTGCCTTTCAGCGTCACCAGGGTACAGAAAGTTGGGGAGTTTTTTCTGAGACCTGGAGGTCCAAAAGCTTCAGAAAATCATTGCTGACAGCACAGGTGTCCCGTGGCACCAGGGTAGTCGGGTGACCAGCATGCAAAGGGGTCTAGCAGGTGCTGCAAAACTCACATCTGCTTATAGCAGAAATTAACATGGCACTGTAAATCAGGTACAGTAACATGAAAACCAAACTCTCTCATCTGTTGAAATATACATGCCTACTCTTCCAGCTAGAGGGAAAGCATGGTTTCTAACTCGCTTCTCCCTTCCAGATTTCATAAAGAGAGCTCACATGACAAGGGAGTCTGAGCATTGCAAACTCAATGCTTCCAATCTCTGCTGCCCAAGGGAAGGGATGAGAGTGGGAACGTCATAGAGTGCCAACCGACAATACCTGGCACATCTCTGAAAATCCCATTAAAGCTGAAAGACTCGTCTCTCTTTTCCTCCTTCTAGACTGAAGTTGAGGCCTGCCAGCGTCTCCTGTGTCACCCTGCCAACCGAAGCATCAGGTGCTGAAGTGGTTCGTGGACCACCAGGGAAGCCCTACTTAAGACTTTTTAAGAACTGCCAGGGTGATCTCTATTCCAGGTCTCCTTGTCCTCCATGCTGTATAGGTCTCAGCTGCCCAAGAGAATCCAGCTATACTGAGCCCAGGAAAAAGGTCACAATAGCTCTGCATACCCATGCCGGGTACCACCATAGAGAAAACAGTCCTAACGGGGCCTCTCAGATGCCCAGGCACTATTGTAAGCTCTGTTGACTGTCCGCAAACCTCAGGGACTACCAGTAACTATATATATGCAACAGCACTTGTGTTAGTCTGGGTAAGGCAGACTACTGGAATAATTAGACCCAAAAATATAATGACTCAGATGTAATCCGTTTTTTACTTACCTAAGAAGCAGCCATGGGTATTCCATATTGACAGGTGGCATTCCTCTATATGGACCCAGGCTGTTGACATCTCTGCCCTCGTCCATATGTCTTCCTGGGCACTCTGGTTATCATTCCCAGAAGTGAGAAAGAGAATGGAGGAGTACAGGTCAGGAGTCAGACTACTGCCTTTCAGCGTCACCAGGGTACAGAAAGTTGGGGAGTTTTTTCTGAGACCTGGAGGTCCAAAAGCTTCAGAAAATCATTGCTGACAGCACAGGTGTCCCGTGGCACCAGGGTAGTCGGGTGACCAGCATGCAAAGGGGTCTAGCAGGTGCTGCAAAACTCACATCTGCTTATAGCAGAAATTAACATGGCACTGTAAATCAGGTACAGTAACATGAAAACCAAACTCTCTCATCTGTTGAAATATACATGCCTACTCTTCCAGCTAGAGGGAAAGCATGGTTTCTAACTCGCTTCTCCCTTCCAGATTTCATAAAGAGAGCTCACATGACAAGGGAGTCTGAGCATTGCAAACTCAATGCTTCCAATCTCTGCTGCCCAAGGGAAGGGATGAGAGTGGGAACGTCATAGAGTGCCAACCGACAATACCTGGCACATCTCTGAAAATCCCATTAAAGCTGAAAGACTCGTCTCTCTTTTCCTCCTTCTAGACTGAAGTTGAGGCCTGCCAGCGTCTCCTGTGTCACCCTGCCAACCGAAGCATCAGGTGCTGAAGTGGTTCGTGGCATGCAGTGTTCTTCTCCTGGCCCTGGACCCTGTGGATATCAAGTGAGTCCTAATTTGTGCTCCCTACTATATTTGTGCCCACTTGTACATGTCCATGCTTCTAGGTATGCAGACGTGTGCGTGCGCACACACACACACACACAGAAACACAGAGACACACAGACACACACACATATCTCAGACAGAGGATGCCCAAGTGCAGAGCACTGGGCTTCAAAGCCCTGAGGGGCTTCACAGCGGAGGAGCCCAAAACATTCATAGGTGTTAGGGCCAAAGAGAGTCCAGAGAGTTGGGAGAAATTCCTAGATTCCGCCCAAATGCTCCAGACCAAGTCATGGGCACATCAGGATATGGAATATCCTCCTGGGTCCTGAGCTTGGAGAGAAATTCCCGAAAAAAAAAATTAATTTTATATGGCACCTTTGAGAGCATTCCCTTCAATGGAAAGAACCTTCTTCCGTTCCTTGAAGGACCAGTCCACTCAATAAAGACTCAGTGAATATGAACACATTATAGTGAATGAAGATTCACATTTTCCAAATTGGGTTCCTGTTGGAGGAATTCTTGTGTCACTAATTCTGACCTAGGGGAAACTTTTACCAGAGAAAATAAAGCTAAACAACATAGGTCAAGACTGGCAAGTTCATTGCCCTTATGCCACTATTATATTCTTCTGCTTACACAGCAGCTATGGTTTGTCAATAATTGTGTTCTTTCTGGTAAAGGTCAGACAGACTCTTAGAATTCTTCTCAGTGGTATGTTGGAGACTACCTCTAGCAGTCAGAGTTGGAAATCATGTTGAAACTGATTTGCTGTGCCTGCTCTAGGTCAGCAGTTCATAGATTCTGTTCCATGAAACACTGGTTCTCTGGCTTATTAACAATCGTGATGTGAGTAAAGAATTCTCTAATCATAAAAACTTGGGAAACATTGATTAGATGTGTTTATTGTAATAGAAGGACCACTAGGATACTAATTTACTAGATAGTCGTCTCTCTTTTCCTCCTTCTAGACTGAAGTTGAGGCCTGCCAGCCTCCTGTGTCACCCTGCCAACCGAAGCATCAGGTGCTGAAGTGGTTCGTGGCATGCAGTGTTCTTCTCCTGGCCCTGGACCCTGTGGATATCAAGTGAGTCCTAATTTGTGCTCCCTACTATATTTGTGCCCACTTGTACATGTCCATGCTTCTAGGTATGCAGACGTGTGCGTGCGCACACACACACACACACAGAAACACAGAGACACACAGACACACACACATATCTCAGACAGAGGATGCCCAAGTGCAGAGCACTGGGCTTCAAAGCCCTGAGGGGCTTCACAGCGGAGGAGCCCAAAACATTCATAGGTGTTAGGGCCAAAGAGAGTCCAGAGAGTTGGGAGAAATTCCTAGATTCCGCCCAAATGCTCCAGACCAAGTCATGGGCACATCAGGATATGGAATATCCTCCTGGGTCCTGAGCTTGGAGAGAAATTCCCGAAAAAAAAAATTAATTTTATATGGCACCTTTGAGAGCATTCCCTTCAATGGAAAGAACCTTCTTCCGTTCCTTGAAGGACCAGTCCACTCAATAAAGACTCAGTGAATATGAACACATTATAGTGAATGAAGATTCACATTTTCCAAATTGGGTTCCTGTTGGAGGAATTCTTGTGTCACTAATTCTGACCTAGGGGAAACTTTTACCAGAGAAAATAAAGCTAAACAACATAGGTCAAGACTGGCAAGTTCATTGCCCTTATGCCACTATTATATTCTTCTGCTTACACAGCAGCTATGGTTTGTCAATAATTGTGTTCTTTCTGGTAAAGGTCAGACAGACTCTTAGAATTCTTCTCAGTGGTATGTTGGAGACTACCTCTAGCAGTCAGAGTTGGAAATCATGTTGAAACTGATTTGCTGTGCCTGCTCTAGGTCAGCAGTTCATAGATTCTGTTCCATGAAACACTGGTTCTCTGGCTTATTAACAATCGTGATGTGAGTAAAGAATTCTCTAATCATAAAAACTTGGGAAACATTGATTAGATGTGTTTATTGTAATAGAAGGACCACTAGGATACTAATTTACTAGATAGATCTCCCAAAGGGTCTGTAAAATGCCATGGCTGCCATTGTTAGATCTCTCAGCTACTCTATTTTTTTTTTTTTTAAAGATTTATTTATTTATTTATTTTGGGCGGGGGTCGGGTTGGGGAGGGAGGGGAGCAGGTGGGCCACTTCTATTGGTCGTTCGTTTCTCTATGTTCATCTGTCTTTGTTCTTTGGCTCCCATGGGCCTCCCATCGCGGTGGCGTCTGTCGTCGCAGAGCTCCGGCTCTGGGCGCATGCGCTCCAGAGCTCTGGCTCGGTAATTGGACACATCAGTCCAGCCGCTCCGCGGCACGTGGGATCTTCCCAGGCCAGGGCTCGAACTGGCGCCCCTTGCACTGCAAGGCGGTGTCCTTACCCACCAGACCACCAGGGGAAGCCCTCAGCTACTCTATTTTTAACGATGAAGAGAAAGGGACAAGAGAGGTCTCCCCCGCCCAAATCCAAGCACTACTATGGTAGTTGATGCAGCCCAACCCCTCAGGTTTTATCATCATGCAGTGTACCAGACAGAGGACTTTTGGTGAAAGTTAGATACATGTAAAAATGTGTCATGGATATAAGAAAGCTTCTCCCAAGACTGGTACCATGAAGGGCTAAAGAAATCTCAGAAAGATTAGATAATTTGTCTGGATTAATCATTAATTTTTATTATTCCATTTTCCTTCTATCATCTTGTTAGTTTTTCAATCTTTATATTTTTAGTGGTTACCCTAGAAGATTATGATGCACATCTTGACTTTATTAGCCTTTTATAGATAAATACTTTTGCTGCTTCCTCCATAATTCAATGATATAAAATATTTTAGCTCAGACCTCTTTGATCTTTTGTACTATTGTTGACCTGAATTTTAATTCTACACATACTTTTAAGCCTCTCGGCATTATTAGAATTCCTTAATACAGTCAGTATTCATATAGATTTATCCACATATTTACCTTTAAAATACTCTTTGTAACTTTTTTCACTTTTTAGTTTTTAAGGATAATTATTTCCTAACTTTCAGAAATCTCTTTAGTGTTTACTTTAGTGTAGTCTGCTGGCAATAAAAACTGGGAAATTAGATGTGTTTATTGTAATAGAAGGACCACTAGGATACTAATTTACTAGATAGATCTCCCAAAGGGTCTGTAAAATGCCATGGCTGCCATTGTTAGATCTCTCAGCTACTCTATTTTTTTTTTTTTTTAAAGATTTATTTATTTATTTATTTTGGGCGGGGGTCGGGTTGGGGAGGGAGGGGAGCAGGTGGGCCACTTCTATTGGTCGTTCGTTTCTCTATGTTCATCTGTCTTTGTTCTTTGGCTCCCATGGGCCTCCCATCGCGGTGGCGTCTGTCGTCGCAGAGCTCCGGCTCTGGGCGCATGCGCTCCAGAGCTCTGGCTCGGTAATTGGACACATCAGTCCAGCCGCTCCGCGGCACGTGGGATCTTCCCAGGCCAGGGCTCGAACTGGCGCCCCTTGCACTGCAAGGCGGTGTCCTTACCCACCAGACCACCAGGGGAAGCCCTCAGCTACTCTATTTTTAACGATGAAGAGAAAGGGACAAGAGAGGTCTCCCCCGCCCAAATCCAAGCACTACTATGGTAGTTGATGCAGCCCAACCCCTCAGGTTTTATCATCATGCAGTGTACCAGACAGAGGACTTTTGGTGAAAGTTAGATACATGTAAAAATGTGTCATGGATATAAGAAAGCTTCTCCCAAGACTGGTACCATGAAGGGCTAAAGAAATCTCAGAAAGATTAGATAATTTGTCTGGATTAATCTTTAAATTTTTTATTATTCCATTTTCCTTCTATCATCTTGTTAGTTTTTCAATCTTTATATTTTTAGTGGTTACCCTAGAAGATTATGATGCACATCTTGACTTTATTAGCCTTTTATAGATAAATACTTTTGCTGCTTCCTCCATAATTCAATGATATAAAATATTTTAGCTCAGACCTCTTTGATCTTTTGTACTATTGTTGACCTGAATTTTAATTCTACACATACTTTTAAGCCTCTCGGCATTATTAGAATTCCTTAATACAGTCAGTATTCATATAGATTTATCCACATATTTACCTTTAAAATACTCTTTGTAACTTTTTTCACTTTTTAGTTTTTAAGGATAATTATTTCCTAACTTTCAGAAATCTCTTTAGTGTTTACTTTAGTGTAGTCTGCTGGCAATAAATCGGGATCAGTTTTAGGCTTTTCTGAAATCAACTTTATTTCATCTTCATTTAAAAGGATATTTTCCCCTGAGAGTCAAATTTTGGCTAACAGTCATAGTATTTTATTTCAGCACTTTAAAGGTATTATTTCATTGTATTTGCTGAAAAGTCAGTCGTTTTTATTGTTTCTCCTTTGAATGTAATATGTCTTCTTTTTTTCTTTAGCTGCAATTAGATTTTTCTTTTTACTTTCCTGTTTTCAGCAGTTTGATTGTAATGTGCCCAAAAGCCTGGCAGACCTTGATCTCTAGTTTTCTAGCTTTCATGCCTCTCTCGCTATGAGACTTCCAAAAGCTCTGCTTAAGTTTTTAGCTTTTTAGTTGTTTTCCGCTTGATTTCATGACATCTTCTTGTCTTACGTAGTTTAGAAACTGAGCTGTACTCACAGTTTGGAGCTCAGTTTTCTGTGGTTCCTTCTTCTTCTTCTTCTTCTTTTTTTTTTTTTTTTTTATTGGATCTTGACCTTCACGTCTTGGCTTTCTTAATAACTAGTAGTAAATCCAATTTTTGTGCCCTATTTCATGAGACTCCTCAAAGCTCTGAATCCCTAACTTTTGCTCTTCACCCTGGCTCCACACAGCGTAGAAATTGACAAATGCCTCAAGAGAAAAAGAAGCAGCTCATTTCAGTGTGTTTCCCTTCATTTAATCATCTAGATTTCTCTAATGCTGGTTTCCTTGCCTTATCTCTGTTGCCTTTAAAAAGCTATCTTGGCTTTATTACTTTTATGAAAATACTTTTGCTGCTTCCTCCATAATTCAATGATATAAAATATTTTAGCTCAGACCTCTTTGATCTTTTGTACTATTGTTGACCTGAATTTTAATTCTACACATACTTTTAAGCCTCTCGGCATTATTAGAATTCCTTAATACAGTCAGTATTCATATAGATTTATCCACATATTTACCTTTAAAATACTCTTTGTAACTTTTTTCACTTTTTAGTTTTTAAGGATAATTATTTCCTAACTTTCAGAAATCTCTTTAGTGTTTACTTTAGTGTAGTCTGCTGGCAATAAATCGGGATCAGTTTTAGGCTTTTCTGAAATCAACTTTATTTCATCTTCATTTAAAAGGATATTTTCCCCTGAGAGTCAAATTTTGGCTAACAGTCATAGTATTTTATTTCAGCACTTTAAAGGTATTATTTCATTGTATTTGCTGAAAAGTCAGTCGTTTTTATTGTTTCTCCTTTGAATGTAATATGTCTTCTTTTTTTCTTTAGCTGCAATTAGATTTTTCTTTTTACTTTCCTGTTTTCAGCAGTTTGATTGTAATGTGCCCAAAAGCCTGGCAGACCTTGATCTCTAGTTTTCTAGCTTTCATGCCTCTCTCGCTATGAGACTTCCAAAAGCTCTGCTTAAGTTTTTAGCTTTTTAGTTGTTTTCCGCTTGATTTCATGACATCTTCTTGTCTTACGTAGTTTAGAAACTGAGCTGTACTCACAGTTTGGAGCTCAGTTTTCTGTGGTTCCTTCTTCTTCTTCTTCTTCTTTTTTTTTTTTTTTTTATTGGATCTTGACCTTCACGTCTTGGCTTTCTTAATAACTAGTAGTAAATCCAATTTTTGTGCCCTATTTCATGAGACTCCTCAAAGCTCTGAATCCCTAACTTTTGCTCTTCACCCTGGCTCCACACAGCGTAGAAATTGACAAATGCCTCAAGAGAAAAAGAAGCAGCTCATTTCAGTGTGTTTCCCTTCATTTAATCATCTAGATTTCTCTAATGCTGGTTTCCTTGCCTTATCTCTGTTGCCTTTAAAAAGCTGTACTATCTTGGTATTTTATCTATTTTTCATAATTCCTATCAGCCAAAGAACTGTATGAGAGACAATAACCTATTGTATTTGGAAGATGCCCTTGCTTTAGAATTGCTATAGAAATCAGTTACCAGTTTAAGAAAAATTCCCTCTATCCTTGGTTCACAATGAAGCTTTAATATGAATGAATATTAAATTTACTAAGTGCTTTCTTTGTATCTACTGAGATGTGATTTTTCTCTTTTATTCTATCATTATAATATTATATTAATTGATTTATGAATATTGCACCCCCAGAATAAACCCAGTTTAGTCTGTTGCATTCCCAGGAGAAACCCAGCCTCTCTGGTGACACAGTGGTAGAGAATCTACCTGCCAATGCAGAAGACACAGGTTTGATCCCTGGGTTGGGAAGATCCCCTAGAAAAGGAAATGGCAACCCACTCCAATATTCTTACTTGGGAAATCCCATGGACAGAGGAGCCTGGTGGGCAACAGTCCTTGGCTTAGAAAGAATAGGATACAACTTAGCAAATAAGCAACAACAAATAATAAACCCAGGTTAATAATGACATGTTATCTTTTGATATATTTATGGAGTTAATATACTAGTGTTTCATTTAGAGTGTCATGAAAGAGATTGAACTGAACTTTCCTGTCTTATATTGTTCTTGTCAGCTTTTGGATCAAAGTAATGCTGAACTCATAAAACAAGATGGAAATGGTTCCCTTTGTTCTCCTTGGAAGAGTTCCTTCTCTTTGGAAGAGTTTGTGTAATATTAATGTTAGTCCTTCCTTAGCTTCCTGATAAATTCACTAAGTAAGCCCAGTGAACCTTGAGTTTTTTTTATGGAAAAGTTTTAAATTATGGATTAAATGTTTATAAATAGATGTGGGAAAATTTAGATTCTCTACTCATGTGTCAGTTTATTACAGTATTTCTTTAGAATTTAGCTCATCACATCTCAGTTTCATATTTTTAGTAAAAGTTTTTCATCATCTTTTCTAATGACCTTTTTAGTATCTGTGCTGATACTCCCTTTTTCATTCCCAATATTAATTTATTTGTGACTTCTCACATAAATCCAGTTAGGTATTGAGCTAATTTAAATCTGAGCTTCATTCCTAGGAATGTTAATGATCTATTTTGGTTCACACTCACTCGATTTAAAACTTGGAGTGTTTATAAAGACCTGTCTGCATTGACATTCCATGAACTTTCCACAACCTCATAAGACTGCTGAAATCTGTGAGTCACAGCTCTTACTTGTAGACTCTGCAGAATGGTGATCACTTTGAAAGGAAAGCTAGTCTCTCTTGGCTTCCTTCTACTTCTGGGTCTTAGCTGCCTCTGGTTCTGTGATGCCATCGAAGAGTTGTTTTCCCAAGTTTTCCAACTGTTTTCCATACGATAGTCGATCCAAAACAAGTAATTAATTTTTTGCTAGAATTTTTTCTTGTATAATTTTAATATTATACCTCAATTATATTGAGGTAACTAAATAAAAATTCTTTTCCATTAATACTCTCTGGTGACACAGTTAGGATCTCTGATGCAAACTTAGGGGCAAAAATAAAAGGCCCATGGACAGAGGAGCCTGGTGGGCAACAGTCCTTGGCTCAGAAAGAATAGGATACAACTTAGCAAATAAGCAACAACAAATAATAAACCCAGGTTAATAATGACATGTTATCTTTTGATATATTTATGGAGTTAATATACTAGTGTTTCATTTAGAGTGTCATGAAAGAGATTGAACTGAACTTTCCTGTCTTATATTGTTCTTGTCAGCTTTTGGATCAAAGTAATGCTGAACTCATAAAACAAGATGGAAATGGTTCCCTTTGTTCTCCTTGGAAGAGTTCCTTCTCTTTGGAAGAGTTTGTGTAATATTAATGTTAGTCCTTCCTTAGCTTCCTGATAAATTCACTAAGTAAGCCCAGTGAACCTTGAGTTTTTTTTATGGAAAAGTTTTAAATTATGGATTAAATGTTTATAAATAGATGTGGGAAAATTTAGATTCTCTACTCATGTGTCAGTTTATTACAGTATTTCTTTAGAATTTAGCTCATCACATCTCAGTTTCATATTTTTAGTAAAAGTTTTTCATCATCTTTTCTAATGACCTTTTTAGTATCTGTGCTGATACTCCCTTTTTCATTCCCAATATTAATTTATTTGTGACTTCTCACATAAATCCAGTTAGGTATTGAGCTAATTTAAATCTGAGCTTCATTCCTAGGAATGTTAATGATCTATTTTGGTTCACACTCACTCGATTTAAAACTTGGAGTGTTTATAAAGACCTGTCTGCATTGACATTCCATGAACTTTCCACAACCTCATAAGACTGCTGAAATCTGTGAGTCACAGCTCTTACTTGTAGACTCTGCAGAATGGTGATCACTTTGAAAGGAAAGCTAGTCTCTCTTGGCTTCCTTCTACTTCTGGGTCTTAGCTGCCTCTGGTTCTGTGATGCCATCGAAGAGTTGTTTTCCCAAGTTTTCCAACTGTTTTCCATACGATAGTCGATCCAAAACAAGTAATTAATTTTTTGCTAGAATTTTTTCTTGTATAATTTTAATATTATACCTCAATTATATTGAGGTAACTAAATAAAAATTCTTTTCCATTAATAAGGATTATATTTTTGTAGCACATCTTTTTTTTTTTTGACTTAATAAAGTCCTATTTTTCAAAATGTACAGTTGTTGGGACCTATTCATGCATCTTCACCAGCAGCTGGGGCATCTCTACCCTTGGTGTTTCTGGTGTAAATCACTTGATCTCTGTACTTTGAAACCAGTTTAATAAGGCCTTTACTGAGGAGTTCCTGCAGGGCTGCCCTGGCCAGAGAGCCAAGGATCTTCAGTCTCTCCGAGACAACAGCTGGAGTTATAAGCTTATAGTTGGGAACTTCTTTACAGAGTTTGTCATATGTTACTTTGTCAAACAAGGCTAGGTTATTGAGTTTGTCCCGAACTTTGCCTTTGGACCACTTCCTCTTTTTGGCCTTGCCCCCAGATTTGTTCACTGGATCTTTGTCTTTCTTGGCCGAATTTCCAGCATGTTTCTTCTTCTTGTCATCCTTGAGCAGCATAGTGAAGCCAGGAGAGCAGCTGCAACCACTGCCGCCTTACTAAGATGTTGGACAAAAAAGTTTATAGCATATCTTAAGTCTTCAGATGCACGTACTAAATATAAGTACTTTGTGGTCTTTTGATTCAATGGAATCCTTTTTTTTTCTTTTTTTTTTTTTTTTTACCTGAATCACACTTTGTCAAAGCTTTTCCTAATAGAATTATCTAGTGGGAAGAATGTTGCCTTTAGTGCAGATACCACAAGAGGTACATTCAACATCTATTCTTAACTTGTTCTAACTCTCCTTTTAATGGTTATTGAAAGTTAAGAAATAAAACCCCTCTTATTAAGAGTTGGAGTCCTATCCAGTAGTGATTAAGTGGAATTGCACAGAGAAGGCATCTTTCTCAAGTTAAAAAATGAAAAACCTGGGAAGGAGTATTTTTCTTTTTTAACCATTAACCCCTTTATCCTTTCTCTTTGTCCTTGCTTAAAATATAGATAAAATCTTGTAGGAGCCCAGTCATCTTGTAAGAAGGAGAAAGGAGGCATGAGAACAAACTAAGAAGTGGTTAAATGATAACAATTTGGATCCTTATCAGGATCACTGAGCTACTGTATCAATCCCAGACTAGCTATCATCATATTCCTTATTAAATGAACTAACTAAGCATCTTGTTTTCTTAGGTCATTGTGAGTCAGCTTCCTGTTATTTAAGCTGAAAATATTTCTAATAGAGATTTGAGATGCAGGATAACTTGGTCCTAATTCTAATGTTGACCACAGGGAAATGTCTATACAAAAAAAAATTGTATTTCTGTGTACCAGCAAAGACATTTAGAAAATGAAATCAAAACGTTTTATCCCAGACTTCCCTGGTAGCACAGTGGATAAGAATCCACCTGTCAATGCAGGGGACATGGATTCGCTTCCTGGTCTGGGAAGATCTCACATGCTGTAGAACAACTAAGCCCATGCTCTAGAGCCCAGGAGCTGCAACTACTGAAGCCCACATGCATAGTGCCTGTGCTGTGCAACAAGAGAAACCACTGCAGTGAGAAACCCATGCACTGCAGCAAAGAGTGGGATCTTCCCAGGCCAGGGATCAAAACAGTGCCCCTTGCACTGCAAGGCAGTATTCTTACCCACTGGACCACCAGGGAAGCCCCCATGCACTCTTCTTATTAGGGCACTGATCCTATTCATGAGGCTCCATCCTCATGACCTAATCAATTCCCAAAGTTCCCATCTGCTAACAGCTATCACATTTAGGGTTAAGATTTCAACATATGAATTTGGAAGGAGGGATACACTCAGTCCACAGCAAATGTTGAATGCATTTGATAAAAGGTTGTTTTTAACAGGATGCTCATGTAGAAATAAGATGTTACTCTACAAATTATTTGCTAACTGCATCATCTCTAGTGGGTTACACAGTATTCTTGGTAATTATTAAGTATTTGTGTTAAACATGCTTAGCCTAAAACCGATCAAACTTCTAGACCTAACTTCAAGTCTGTAGATAACATAGGAGAGAAAAGTTTAGATGTTCTCATGGCACAATCAGAAGATATGGAGTGTGGGATATTCTATAAGTCAACTGGCCTGGTTTCTTAAAAAAGTATTAAGCTAACAGGTCATAGCAAGGTGATAATGATGTTATAGATTTGATGTCCCTAAATACTATCTTAAAAATAGAACGAGGGCTTCCCCTGGTGGTCCAGTGGGTGAGGACACTGCCTTGCAGTGCAAGGGTCGCCGGTTTGAGCCCTGGCCTGGGAAGATCCCACGCACCGCGGAGCAGCTGGATGGATGTGTCCAATTACCGAGCCGGAGCTCTGGAGCGCATGCGCCCAGAGCTGGTGCTCTGCAACGACAGACGCCACCGTGATGGGAGGCCCACAGGAGCCAAAGAGCGAAGACGAATGAAAGTGGAGATATGGAGGACCAATGGAGGTGGCCCGCCCGCTCCCCTCCCTCCCCAGCCCGACCCCCCACCAAGGTGGATGGATAAATAAATCTTTAAAAAAAAAAATAGAATGATTATGATAGCAGAAGAAAAAGACTTCACATACTACATTTTGAACAAAATAAGGAGACAGGGCTTCCCTGGTGGTCCAGTGGGTCAGGACACCACCTTGCAATGCAAGGGGTGCCGGTTCGATCCCTGGTCTGGGAGGATCCCACATGCTGCAGAGCGGCTGGACTGATGTGTCCAACTACTAAACTGGAGCTCTGGAGTGTGTGCGCCTAGAGCCGGTGCTCTGCAGCGACAGAGGCCACCGGGATGGGAGGCCCACAGGAGCCAAAGAGCGAAGACGAATGAAAGTGGAGATATGGAGGACCAATGGAGGTGGCCCGCCCGCTCCCCTCCCTCCCCAGCCCGACCCCCCACCAAGGTGGATGGATAAATAAATCTTTAAAAAAAAAAATAGAATGATTATGATAGCAGAAGAAAAAGACTTCACATACTACATTTTGAACAAAATAAGGAGACAGGGCTTCCCTGGTGGTCCAGTGGGTCAGGACACCACCTTGCAATGCAAGGGGTGCCGGTTCGATCCCTGGTCTGGGAGGATCCCACATGCTGCAGAGCGGCTGGACTGATGTGTCCAACTACTAAACTGGAGCTCTGGAGTGTGTGCGCCTAGAGCCGGTGCTCTGCAGCGACAGAGGCCACTGCGATGGGAGGCCCACACGGGCCAAAGAACAAAGATGGATGAAAATAGATAAATGAAAGACTAATAGAAGTGACCCCCTCCCCCGCAAAAAAAACCAAACCCCAAAAAAGCACAAGGAGACAAGCATTTCCAGGAACTCCATAATGTCAATGAATGAAACCAAGACATTTAAAACAGCAAGATCATTGCACAGATTTAACGTTGATACAGAAGAGTACTGGAGGAAATGTAGGATCATTCTGATGGTACTATGAGCCCCAAAGCACTGAGTTCCTCAAGTGTTTACTCTTCAGTTTAGTTACTGTCTCCGTTTTCTACCACAGGGGTTACCCCTACCCCTAGTCTCCTTACCTGACAGACTATCCACTTGGGTCTAGACCCTTAAAGATTCTTTCAGATGGATACCTTCTGTGGTATCCACTTGGCCCCTGCAAAAAATCAGACAGCATCATTCTACCAAACATGGACATGCAAACTGTTTTCACTGCTCCTCTTTCCTTATCTTGCCATTTCAGGCTGCTGTACCAGTCTGCTCTACAAGTTCATCTAGGTTGTAATCATCAATTTCTATCTTCATCTATATCCCAAATCCTGAGGACAAGGTTTACCAGCAACTCTTTCAAGTTGTACTCCAGGATTGGTCTGTGAGTTTCTGCAGCGCAGCAGCTGGGGAAGAAACTGATGTTAATCTCCCCATCTGAAAGGCAGCCTTCATTATTCTGAGTTATTTTGGGACTCCCTTTTTAACTTCAGGTAGTGGTGTCGAGGTCCAAAAGAAAAAGTGGCAAATTGCTCTTTACAGCAAGATTTCCTTTCAAAAAAAACCTTTAAAAAGGCAGTATCCAGGGCCTTCCCCTGGTGGTCCAGTGGGTAAGGACACTGCCTTGCAGTGAAGGGGGCGCCGGTTCGATCCCTGGCCTGGGAAGATCCCACATGCCGCGGAGTGGCTGACCGATGTGTCCAATCACCGAACCAGAGCTCTGGAGCGCATGCGCCCAGAGCCAGCGCTCTGCAGCGACAGACACCACCGCGATGGGAGGCCCACAGGAGCCTAAGAATAAAGATGGATAAAACTGGAGAAATGAAAGACCAATAGAAGTGGCCCGCCCACTCCCCTCCCTCCCCAACCTGACCCCCGCCCATAAATAAATAAATAAATAAATCTTAAAAAAAAAAAAAAAGGCAGTATCCAACCTGCTATCACAAAGGTTAGAGGAAAATGATGGGCTGGTAATCCAAGAACTTGGCCACCTCACAGTTAAATTTTCCAGAATATGTCTAGATACCATATAAGAGCATGAATCTACCAGAAGCTAATGGATATAAATAAAATATTTGAACTCTTCCCATTTTAATCCTTGTACCTCCCTCTAGGTTGAGTTGCCTAGTTTTTGTAAAGCCAAAATAACCTTATTTTTTGTATACTCATTTTTTTTTCTAGAAATAATACATAAAGTCCTTCAGACTGACAGGAAATGACACTAGATGGTAACTCAAATTCACCTAATTGACATTCCTACAAACAGTGCAGTAGGTTGCAGTCTCCACATCCTCTTTAGAATTTTATTGTTTGTAGTTTTTTTGGGGTGATGGCCATTCTGATTTGTATGAGATGCCTTATTGTAGTTTTTATTTGCATTTTTCTAATAATTAGTGATGTCGAGCATCTTTTCATGTGTTTATTGGCTATCTGTTTAATTAGGTCCCATTTGTTTACTTTTGTTTTTATTTTTTATTACTCTAGGAGGTGGGCTAAAGAGGATCTTGCTGTGACTTATGTCAAAGAATGTACTGCCAATGTTTTCCTCTAAGAGCTTTATAGTTTCTGGCTTTAATTTAAGTCTTTAATCAATTTTGAGTTTATCTTTGTGTATGGTGTTAGGAAATGTTATAATTCTATTCTTTTGCATGTAGTTGTCCAGTTTTCCCAGCACCACTTATTGAAGAGGCTGTCTTTTCTCCATTGTATATTCTTGACTGCTTTGTAAAAAAAAAAATGAGGTGCCTATAGGTATGTGGGTATATCTCTGGGTTTTCTGTCTTATTCCATTGGTTTATATTTATGTTTTTGTGGCGTACCATACTGTATTTTTTTGAGGGAGGGTATATTTATTTTACAATGTTGCATTAGCTTCAGGTGTACAGCAAAGTTATTTGTTATACATTTTTACAGAGTTTTCTTATTTACAGGTATACATAATCCCCAGACAGTCGCAGGTATATCCCTGACCCCTCTCCCCTGAGCCTTGCCTCCCTTTTCCCCCTTCCCACCACCCCCCAGGTTGATGCTTACTCCCCATGTAGGTTCCTTTAGTCTTACAGTGTAATCACAGTGGTTATCTCTATTACATATAATAGTGTAGGTTTCCTTGTTACTCTTTCCATACCATACTGTCTTGATGACTATAGTTTTTCAGTGTCTGAAGTCAGGCTGGCTTCCCTGGTGGCTCAGTTGATAAATGCAGGAAACCATCTGCAATGCTGGAGGCGTGGGTTTGATTCCTGAGTTAGGAAGATCCCCTGGAGAAGGAAATGACAACCTGCTCCAGTATTTTTGCTGGGAGAATCCCATGGACACAGGAGCCTGGCAGAAGCCTATAGTCCTTGGGGTCGCAGGAGTTAGACACAAATTAGTGACTAAACCACCACCACCACCTGAATGAAGTCAGGCAGGTTGATTCCTCTGGCTCTGTTTTTCTTTCTCAAGATTGCTTTGGCTGGGCTTTCCCTGGTGGTCCAGTGGGTAAAGACACCGCCTTGCAGTGCAAGGGGCACCAGTTCAATTCCTGGCTTGGGAAGATCCCACGTGCTGTGGAGCGGCTGGACCAATGTGTCCAATTACCAAGCCGGAGCTCTGGCGTGTGTGTGCCCAGAGCCAGTGCTCTGCGACGACAGTGGCCACCGCGATGGGAGGCCCACAGGAGCCAAAGAACAAAGACGGATGAAAACAGAGAAATGAAAGACCAATAGAAGTGGCCCGCCCATCCCCCTCCCTCCCCACTGCACCCTCCAAAAGATAAATAATAATAAAAAAAAGAAGATTGATTTGGCTATTCAAGATCTTTTTTGTTTCCATGAATTGTGAAAAGTTTTTTTCTAGTTCTATGAAAAATGCCATTGGTAATTTGATAGGGATTGCATTGAATTGCTTTTGGTAATATAGCCATTTTAACAATATTGATTCTTCCAATCCAATATGCTGTATCTCTCAATCTCATGTGTTGTTTTGATTTCTTTTGTCAGTGTCGTAGCTTTCTGCATATAAGTCTTTTGTCACTTTAGGTATTTTTATTCCTAGGTATTTTATTCTTTTTTGTTGCAATGGTGAATGGGGTTGTTTCCTTAATTTCTCTCATCTTTCATTGTTAGTGTATAAGAATGTAAGGGATTTCTGTGTATTGACTTTGTATCCTGCAACTTTACTAAATTCATTGATTCAGTTCAGTTTAGTCGCTCAATTGAGTCTGACTCTTTGTGACCACATGGATTGCAGCATGCCTGGCTTTCCTGGCTTTCACCAACTAGTTATCACAGTTTATGGAAACACAAAAGACTTTGAATAGCCAAAGCAATCCAACCATCTCATCCTCTTTCATCCCTTCTCCAGACAATCTGCCTGCTCAGGAAGCCCTCCAATAATTCTAGGAAAGTTTCTGGACCTGCTGTTGCTACTGTGGACTCAGCTCAGACTCAGATCTGGCCTTACTCCAGCTTGTACTGGTTTCTAATAAATTGGACAACCTAGAAGACACAGAAAAATTTCTAGAAACATATAATCTTTCAAGGCTGAATAAAAAAGAAATAGACAGTCTGAACAGACTGATCTCTAGTAGTGAAATTGAATTTGTAAACCCATCAAGCAGAAGTCCAAGTCTAGATAGCTTCACAGGGGAATTCTACCAAACATACACAGAAGAGCTAATACTTGACTTTGTCAAACTATTCTGAAAAAGTGAAGAGGATGGAATACTCCCAAGTTCATTGTATGAGGCCAGTATTATTCTTATACCAAAGCCAGATAAAGACACTACAAAAAAGGGAATTACAGGCTGATGTCTTTGATGAAGGTAGATGCAAAAATCCTCAATAAAATATTAACACACTGAATTCAACAATATATTAAAAGTATCATATACCTTGACCAAGTGTGATATTCTGGGGTGGTTCAGTATTTGTCTACAAGTAACAAATGTTGCTGAGGATGAGGAGAAAAGGGGAAACCCCTTTTACATCTGTAGTGGGGTGTAAATTGTTGCAGCCACTGTAGAAAACAAGTGTGGACGTTCCTCAGAACACTAAAAATGGAACTACCATGTCATCTAACAATTCCACTTCTGGGTATATATCTGAAAAAAAACCCAAAACCACTAATTTGAAAAAGTGCATGCACCCCAGTAATCATTGTTGTTGTTCAGTCTCTAAGTCATGTCCGACTCTTTGCGACCCTACAAACTATAACATGCCAGGCTCCACTGTCCTCCACTGTTTCCTAGAATTTGCTCAAGTTTTTTTCCGTTGAGTCAGTGATGCTATCATAGCAGCACTGCTTACAGTAGCTGAGGTATGGTAGCAACCTAAGTGTCCATGAACTGGTGAATGAATGAAGAAGATATGGTATAGATACACAATGGAATATTACTCAGCCATAAAATGATTAAAATTATGCTACTTGCATCAATGTGGATAGATGCAGAGCGTATTAAGCTTAGTTAAATAAGTCAGAAAAATGCAAAACTTGGAAAGTTTCTGGACCTGCTGTTGCTACGGGATCAGCTCAGACTCAGATCTGGCCTTACTCCAGCTTGTACTGGTTTCTAATAAATTGGACAACCTAGAAGACACAGAAAAATTTCTAGAAACATATAATCTTTCAAGGCTGAATAAAAAAGAAATAGACAGTCTGAACAGACTGATCTCTAGTAGTGAAATTGAATTTGTAAACCCATCAAGCAGAAGTCCAAGTCTAGATAGCTTCACAGGGGAATTCTACCAAACATACACAGAAGAGCTAATACTTGACTTTGTCAAACTATTCTGAAAAAGTGAAGAGGATGGAATACTCCCAAGTTCATTGTATGAGGCCAGTATTATTCTTATACCAAAGCCAGATAAAGACACTACAAAAAAGGGAATTACAGGCTGATGTCTTTGATGAAGGTAGATGCAAAAATCCTCAATAAAATATTAACACACTGAATTCAACAATATATTAAAAGTATCATATACCTTGACCAAGTGTGATATTCTGGGGTGGTTCAGTATTTGTCTACAAGTAACAAATGTTGCTGAGGATGAGGAGAAAAGGGAACCCTTGTACATCTGTAGTGGGGTGTAAATTGTTGCAGCCACTGTAGAAAACAAGTGTGGACGTTCCTCAGAACACTAAAAATGGAACTACCATGTCATCTAACAATTCCACTTCTGGGTATATATCTGAAAAAAAACCCAAAACCACTAATTTGAAAAAGTGCATGCACCCCAGTAATCATTGTTGTTGTTCAGTCTCTAAGTCATGTCCGACTCTTTGCGACCCTACAAACTATAACATGCCAGGCTCCACTGTCCTCCACTGTTTCCTAGAATTTGCTCAAGTTTTTTTCCGTTGAGTCAGTGATGCTATCATAGCAGCACTGCTTACAGTAGCTGAGGTATGGTAGCAACCTAAGTGTCCATGAACTGGTGAATGAATGAAGAAGATATGGTATAGATACACAATGGAATATTACTCAGCCATAAAAATGATTAAAATTATGCTACTTGCATCAATGTGGATAGATGCAGAGCGTATTAAGCTTAGTTAAATAAGTCAGAAAAATGCAAAACTTTATGTTATCACTTGTATGTGGATTCTAAAATATAAAATGAATGAATATAATGAAGTATAAATAGACTTACAGATGTAGAGGACAGACTAATGGTTACAGTGGGGAGAGGAAAGGAGGAGGGGTAAGATAGGGATATGGGATTAGGAGACGAAAACTACTATGCATAGAATAAATAAGCAGTAAGGATATATTGTATAGCACAGTGTTATGTGTTATGTGTATAACACATAATAATGTAACCATTATTATATAATAACTATTTTTTAAATTATTTAAATTTTTTTATTTTTAATTGGAGGATAATTACTTTAAAACGTTGTATTGGTTTCTGCTGTACAACAATGTGAATCAGCCATAAGTATACATGTATCCCCTCCCTCTTGAGTCTCCCTCCCTCCTGTCCTACCTGTCTAGGTCATCACCAAGCACCAGGTTAAGTTCCCTGTGTTATACAACTTCCTGCTATCTATTTTACAGATGGTAGTGTATATATGTCAATGCTACTCTTTTAATTCATCCTAAATTTTTTTTTTTGATGTGGACCATTTTGAAAGCCTTTATTGAGCTTGTTACAATATCATTTCTATTTTATGGCCACAAGGCATGTGGGAATCTTAGCTCCCTCACCTGGGATTGAACCTGCACATCCTGTATTGGAAGGTGAAGTCTTAACCACCAAACTCCCAGGGAAGTTCCTATAATAACTTTATTTATTTATTTATTTTGACCGACAAGGGCTTTATTTTCAAAATATATGAACAGTTAATATACAGTTCAAAAACAAGAAAAAAAAAGCAAGCAACTCGATTGAAAAAAAGGACAGAAGGTGTAATAACTTTAAATGGAGTATAACTTTTAAAAATTGGAATCACTGTGTTGTCTACCTGACAATAATGTAATATTGAAATCACCTATACTTCAATAAAAAGAATGCCAAGACAATTTAATGGATAAAGGAAAATCTTTTCCACAGATCATGCTGAGATAATTGGATATCCATATGCAGAGGCATAGTTTTGTACTTTTAACTCACAGCATACAAAAATTCAGTCAAAATGGCTTGTAGACCTAAGAGTAAGTGCTAAATCTGTAAAACTTTTAAAGGAAAATGCAGGAGAAAATCTTGGTGATAGGTTAGACAAACATTTCTAATATATCACACAAAATTTATGAAAGAACAAATTAATAAATTGGACTTTGTCAAAATTATAAAACTTTTGTGCTTTCAAGGGCATTATTAAGAAATTGAAAAGACAGTCCACAGATAAGAAAAAAAATTGCTGATTGTATTTCTGGCAAATGACTGTGTCCAGAATGTACAAAAACTTTTATAACTCAATAATAAAAAGACAATTAAAATGTGGGCAAAAGTTCTGAATGCACATTTCACCAAAGAAGACCTACAGATAACCAATAAACACATGAAAAGATGCTCAACACTCATTAATTTTTAGGGAAATGCAAATACAAACCACAATGACACACCAATTTATACCCACTAGAATGTTGGTAAGAATGTGGAGATATTAGAAAAATCAGTCATTGCTAGTGAGAATATAAAATTGGATAGCCACTTTGGAGGAAAAGTGCCATAAAGTTGCCATAAATTTAGCAATTCTTTAGGTATCTACTCAAGAGAAATGAAAGCATGACATGGAAAGAGCATATCTTGACCTCCAATGTTCATAGCAACATTATTCATAATATCCAAACAGTGGAAAGTGAAGTCTTAACCACCAAACTCCCAGGAAGTTCCTATAATAACTTTATTTATTTATTTATTTTGACCGACAAGGGCTTTATTTTCAAAATATATGAACAGTTAATATACAGTTCAAAAACAAGAAAAAAAAGCAAGCAACTCGATTGAAAAAAAGGACAGAAGGTGTAATAACTTTAAATGGAGTATAACTTTTAAAAATTGGAATCACTGTGTTGTCTACCTGACAATAATGTAATATTGAAATCACCTATACTTCAATAAAAAGAATGCCAAGACAATTTAATGGATAAAGGAAAATCTTTTCCACAGATCATGCTGAGATAATTGGATATCCATATGCAGAGGCATAGTTTTGTACTTTTAACTCACAGCATACAAAAATTCAGTCAAAATGGCTTGTAGACCTAAGAGTAAGTGCTAAATCTGTAAAACTTTTAAAGGAAAATGCAGGAGAAAATCTTGGTGATAGGTTAGACAAACATTTCTAATATATCACACAAAATTTATGAAAGAACAAATTAATAAATTGGACTTTGTCAAAATTATAAAACTTTTGTGCTTTCAAGGGCATTATTAAGAAATTGAAAAGACAGTCCACAGATAAGAAAAAAAATTGCTGATTGTATTTCTGGCAAATGACTGTGTCCAGAATGTACAAAAACTTTTATAACTCAATAATAAAAAGACAATTAAAATGTGGGCAAAAGTTCTGAATGCACATTTCACCAAAGAAGACCTACAGATAACCAATAAACACATGAAAAGATGCTCAACACTCATTAATTTTTAGGGAAATGCAAATACAAACCACAATGACACACCAATTTATACCCACTAGAATGTTGGTAAGAATGTGGAGATATTAGAAAAATCAGTCATTGCTAGTGAGAATATAAAATTGGATAGCCACTTTGGAGGAAAAGTGCCATAAAGTTGCCATAAATTTAGCAATTCTTTAGGTATCTACTCAAGAGAAATGAAAGCATGACATGGAAAGAGCATATCTTGACCTCCAATGTTCATAGCAACATTATTCATAATATCCAAACAGTGGAAAGAATTCAAATGTCCATCAACTGATATATGAATACAAAATATGTTATATAAAAAGAGATGAAGGGATTTCCTTGGTAGTCTAGTGGCCAAGACTCTGAGCTCCCAATGCCGGGGGCCCAGGTTCGATTCCTGTTCACGGAAGTAGATCCCACATATTGCAACTAAGAATTTACATGCTGCAACTAAAGATCCTGAATGCAGCTGAGACCCAGCACAGCTAAATAAATAGATAAATAAAATATTTTTAAAAAGAAATGAAGTATATATATATATATGTAATAACTTGGATGGACCTCAAAAACATTATGCTAAAAGGAAGAAGGCAGAAACAACATATGTTGTATGATTCCATTTAATTTATTATTTACTCTTTTGGCTGCGCTGCATGGCATGTGGGATCTTGGTTCCCCGACCAGTGATTGAACCTATAGCCCCTGTATTGGTGGCACAGTCTTAACCACTGGAAGTCCCTGCATGATTCCATTTATATGAAATGTCCAACAAAAGGAAATATATAGGGGTGGAAAGCAGGATCTTTTTGGAGTGATGGAAATATTCTTAAACCAGGTTGTATTGATGGTCTCCCAGTTCTGTAAATTTACTAGGAATCATTGAACTGCACATGTACAATGGGTGAATTTGTAGCATATAAATTATTCATCAATAAACCTATTTATTTATTTATTTATCTATTTATTTATTTTAAAGTTTTTACAGAGTTTTGTTGTTCACAGACTTGTATGTTCCCAGATCAGTCATATGCATATCCCTGGTCCCCCCCCTCCCAGGCCCCCTCCCACCCCTCCAGGCTGTCGCAATGAACCTTTTTTTAAAAAAGTCAAAGCAGGCATGGTTCTTACCCACAGGTGCAAGGTGCCTGACATTTAGCTGAGGAGAGAGATCTGCAAATGTAGTATTTTAAGCTAATTTCATTTATAGAAGTATATTCAGTGTGCTTGAATTATGTTTCATGATTGATCTTAAAATTCAGAATTCTTCTTGGAAAAGGTGGATTCAAAATAGTATATCTTGACCTCCAATGTTCATAGCAACATTATTCATAATATCCAAACAGTGGAAAGAATTCAAATGTCCATCAACTGATATATGAATACAAAATATGTTATATAAAAAGAGATGAAGGGATTTCCTTGGTAGTCTAGTGGCCAAGACTCTGAGCTCCCAATGCCGGGGGCCCAGGTTCGATTCCTGTTCACGGAAGTAGATCCCACATATTGCAACTAAGAATTTACATGCTGCAACTAAAGATCCTGAATGCAGCTGAGACCCAGCACAGCTAAATAAATAGATAAATAAAATATTTTTAAAAAGAAATGAAGTATATATATATATATGTAATAACTTGGATGGACCTCAAAAACATTATGCTAAAAGGAAGAAGGCAGAAACAACATATGTTGTATGATTCCATTTAATTTATTATTTACTCTTTTGGCTGCGCTGCATGGCATGTGGGATCTTGGTTCCCCGACCAGTGATTGAACCTATAGCCCCTGTATTGGTGGCACAGTCTTAACCACTGGAAGTCCCTGCATGATTCCATTTATATGAAATGTCCAACAAAAGGAAATATATAGGGGTGGAAAGCAGGATCTTTTTGGAGTGATGGAAATATTCTTAAACCAGGTTGTATTGATGGTCTCCCAGTTCTGTAAATTTACTAGGAATCATTGAACTGCACATGTACAATGGGTGAATTTGTAGCATATAAATTATTCATCAATAAACCTATTTATTTATTTATTTATCTATTTATTTATTTTAAAGATTTTACAGAGTTTTGCTGTTCACCAACATGTATGTTCCTAGATCATTCATATGCATATCCCTGGACCCTCCCCTCCCAGGCCTCCCCTCCCACCCCTCCAGGCTGTCGCAATGAACCTTTTTTTAAAAAAGTCAAAGCAGGCATGGTTCTTACCCACAGGTGCAAGGTGCCTGACATTTAGCTGAGGAGAGAGATCTGCAAATGTAGTATTTTAAGCTAATTTCATTTATAGAAGTATATTCAGTGTGCTTGAATTATGTTTCATGATTGATCTTAAAATTCAGAATTCTTCTTGGAAAAGGTGGATTCAAATAGTATTAATAGTATATCTTGAACTCTCCTCTCATTACCAAGCAGTCTCTCTCTCTCTCTTCAAATATATATCCTGTTATAATAGTGTAGGAAAAGATAGAATGGAAAGGCTACATGCAATCATTACTTTTGAGTAGTTTATATATAAATTCATAAATAGAAGTTTTCCTAGTCATTCTGTCTCTTTGTCTCTTTCTTTGTCTGTTTTCTCCTCCAAGTGAAAGATATTGAAATTATTGGCTTATGATAAATATAGGTGGGAGAATAGCTTGATTCAGTAGTTGTTGTCCTCTGTGAGAAGAAAACCAAGTGTATTTGCTTGGCTAAACTCATTCCATGACAGAGTTTTAAGGAGTGAGTGTAGGCTGGAGAGATCATTTGAAGGACACTGAAAATAGCCAATGTGAAATTTGGTTGAAATTCTTCACAACTCTCATAGCACAGAGCTAAGACACTGGTTGAAGTAGCTTCCAGAATTTGCTTACTGAATTTCTGGAGATGAACTGTTTTACCAGTTTGGATATTGCAGAAACTTACGGAATTCAGAGTGCCAGAGCAGGGGCCTTCAATTTTAAAAAGATAAACCAGAATTTACTGCTGGAATCTCTAATCAGTCCTGGAGAGACTTTTTTTTTTTTTTTTTTAACAATTTTTAACAATTGAAGTACTGTGGTTGATTTACAATGTTGTGTTAGTTTCAGGTGTACAGTAAAGTGATTCAGTTGTGCATATCTATCTCTGTTCTTTTCTGATTTTTTCCCTTATAGTTATTACGAAATATTGAGTATAGTTCCCTTTGTTATACAGTAGGTCCTTGTTGGCTATCTGTTTTATACATGTTGTTGTTTAGTCACTAAATCGTGTCTGATTCTTTGCAACCTCATGGACTTGAGTACACCGGGCTCCTCTGTCCTCCAGTCTCCCAGAGTTTGCTCATGTCCATTGAGTTATTGATTCTCTCTAACCATCTCATCCTTCGCCACCCACTTCTTTTGCATTCTTTTCCAATGAGTTGACTCTTCTTATCAAGTGGCTGAAGTATTGGAGCTTTAGCTTCACCAGCAGTCCTTCCAATTAATATTCAGGGTTGATTTCCTTTAGGATTGACTGATTTGATCTTACAGTCCAGCGGACTCTCAAGAATCTTCTCCAGCATCACAATTCAAAAGCATCAGTTCTTTGGTGCTAAGCCTTCTTTATGGTCCAACTCTCATATCTGTACATGACTTCTGGAAAAATCGTAGCTTTGACTATATGGACCTTTGTCAGCAAAGTGATGTCTCTTGCTTTTTAATATGCTGTGTATTTTTCTCATAGCTTTCCTTCCAAGGAGCAAGCATGTGTATATGTTAACCCCAAATGCCTAATTTTTCAGTTTTTGTCATAGGATTTTCTCAGGGACATGGAAAAGGAGAAGCCCCTCATCCAAAACTGTAGCCTTATAGTCCACAATTCTTAATTTCACAGTTCTACTGATGTGTGTGAAATGTATTTTCATGTTATCGGGAAAAGCAAGGATAAACTGTGGCCACATGGGGGCAGCAAACACCTGGTTTTTCTAGCTTTCTTGCCAGGAACTGTGATAAATGGACATATCGATTCTCTTTGATCTAAATGCCTTTTCCAGACTGCCTAACTAAGAGAAATGACTCTCCTTAAAATACGAAAAACAGAGACTTCACGTGTTAATTAGAAGTTGGACAAGAGCTTGCTCTTTTTTTCTGTTAATGAGTTTTTCAGAGGTCACCGAGAGCAAAGGACTGTTTTTTACTTACTGGATATCCTCAGGGCAGTCATAGTGCCTGGCATCTACTGAGAGCGCAATAAATGTTTGGTTTTCATTAGTATTTCGGGAGAGTAACTGTTATAACTCACCAGAGCATAATCTCTCAGCTCTCTTCAGTTAAGGGTGCTCACACTGTCTAGCAGATCTGCACAGTTTCTGCAGTTTTACTGTTGTGAATCTACATCTGATTCAGTCCCAAGCTTCTCAAGGAACCTTTTAAAAATCAGTCATTCTGGGGCAAGAATATGGTGCCAGGATAGGAACTGTAGTTGGAGGTCTGAGGTGGGAGGACCAAGGTTTGCGATCCTGTGGGTCTTGCTGTCTGTCCCCCTACCGGCCATAAACACCAAGGCCTCCTGGATGAGAGGAATGCTTTTGCCCACCCTGCAAGCTGCCCAGCTCTTGAGCCCTTTCACTGGCTCTGCGCTATTTGTTTCACCCATTTGTTGAATATCTGCTCTTCCTTAGGTGCTTCTCACACATATCTCATTTAATATTTGTCTACATTTTAGGAAAGCTGATTCACTTCTATTTTTGCAGGTGCTACTCTTTCTGCTTGGAATACACTTTCCTTCTTCTCAGTTTAATTCCTGTGTGTCTCTACCAACCAGCTAAAGGCACACTGTATTCTGGAAACCCTGGTACATTTTTGTTTTGTGGGAGGGGCCATGCCACATGGCTTGTGGGATTTTTACTTCCCCAGTGACGGATCAAACCTGGGCCTTTAGCAATGAGAGTGTGGAGTCCTAACCTCTGAATTGCCAGGAAATTCCCAACCCTGGGACAATTTATATGTGGCCACAGTGGACTCTGATAGCACCGGGTCTTACCCTGTGCAGGATCATAGGCTCATTTGTTGTTGTCTTCTCTTATGAGATCATAGATCCCTGAGGCCAGAGTCCTGCCTCATGTAGCCTGACCTTTCCAGAGTCTAGCAGAGTTTCTTCCACCTTGGAACTGCTCTATACATGTTTGTGGAATGAGTAACTGAATCAATCCATTTATCACTGAATGAAATATTTCCTTTTCCTTTCCTTTCCCCAATTAAAATGCCTTGATATTTAAAAAATATCTTCCTTAGGAAATTATTTTTGAAATAAGCAGTCAGTTTTTACCTCCTGCACAAGGACAATCAGAAAATACCAATGAACTATAATTTACAAGTGGGACTTGCTGAAGGAAGAAGCCTGTAGTGTCAGCCTCTCCACATCCCAGGTTCTATGCAGTCCTGTGGTGATGTGGGCCAAGCTCCAATCATTAAGTCCTGGGAGATGCCCCACATCAGGCTTCCAGAAATCTCTCAGTGTTCTAAAAGATGCTATTTGTCAATTCTCACAGCATCTCTGAATGATAAGCAGGAGAAATTTAGTATTTCTTACCTTCCTTCCTTCTTCTGTCTCTCCTCTCTCCCTTCTTACGCTTGGAGAGTTACAACACAGAGAAAGACCTAAGCAAATTGCCTAGCATCACTTAATAGAGAACAGTCAAGCCAGGACACACTCTGGTGTTCATTCCACAAAGCTGTGCTTCCTGTAAGTGAACCAGGCAGGTCTGTGTTTTAATGAATTTGTGGCATATGGGCCATAATAATTAAAGTGCCTGGCATTTCCTGGAATTTATGATCAGGTGGGGGATAGGTTGTTTTCTGCTTTCGAATGAATTCTCACATGCCTAGCTCTGGAGGTAAGAAACTTGGCACAAGTAAGAATAGTTTCTGGAATAAGCAAGGCTTTTTTTTTTGTTTGCTTGTTCTGCTGTCTGGACCTGTATCTTCTCTTTATCACCTCAGACCTCACCCTTACCATAAACTGCTGTCACTATTTCTTCCATGGTATTTAATAGTGAGTGGCAAGGTACTGTCTTCAGGATCTATATCGTGGGGAAAGAAAAATTATTTTGTTTGTTGTCTCTGTGAACAGAGAAGTTCACAGTTCTTCAACCTACAGTTGTTGGACACTTGTCCATAGACAAAGAACTCTCCTTGTATTTTGTTTTTCTGGTTTCCAAAGAGCCTTGTCAAGCCAGGTAGCAGCGAATTCCAAAATAGCCTGACCAGTGTGCTTTGTGTTTGGCAGTCTTCTGGAATTTTCTTGAGGATAAGAACAATAGCTGGATTTCGAGGATCTATTTGGTCCCACTTGTTGAGAAAGATGCCATTGAGTATTTGTTGTGGCCGTTTTATTCTCAGTAAAGGTTGCCCCCTGTAGCTCAACAGTAAAGAACCCCCCTGCAATGCAGGAGTCGCAGGAGATACAGGTTTGATCCCTGTGTGGGAAAGGTCCCCTGGAGGAGGACATGGCAACCCACTCTAGTATTCTTGCCTAGAGAATCACATGGGACTTGCCTTAAAAACAATCAGGTTCACGGGGGGAAATCTTAGTATTTCTCAGTGTTCTAGAAGGTGCTATTTGGCAATTCTCACAGCATCTCTGAATGATAAGCAGGAGAAATTTAGTATTTCTTACCTTCCTTCCTTCTTCTGTCTCTCCTCTCTCCCTTCTTACGCTTGGAGAGTTACAACACAGAGAAAGACCTAAGCAAATTGCCTAGCATCACTTAATAGAGAACAGTCAAGCCAGGACACACTCTGGTGTTCATTCCACAAAGCTGTGCTTCCTGTAAGTGAACCAGGCAGGTCTGTGTTTTAATGAATTTGTGGCATATGGGCCATAATAATTAAAGTGCCTGGCATTTCCTGGAATTTATGATCAGGTGGGGGATAGGTTGTTTTCTGCTTTCGAATGAATTCTCACATGCCTAGCTCTGGAGGTAAGAAACTTGGCACAAGTAAGAATAGTTTCTGGAATAAGCAAGGCTTTTTTTTTTGTTTGCTTGTTCTGCTGTCTGGACCTGTATCTTCTCTTTATCACCTCAGACCTCACCCTTACCATAAACTGCTGTCACTATTTCTTCCATGGTATTTAATAGTGAGTGGCAAGGTACTGTCTTCAGGATCTATATCGTGGGGAAAGAAAAATTATTTTGTTTGTTGTCTCTGTGAACAGAGAAGTTCACAGTTCTTCAACCTACAGTTGTTGGACACTTGTCCATAGACAAAGAACTCTCCTTGTATTTTGTTTTTCTGGTTTCCAAAGAGCCTTGTCAAGCCAGGTAGCAGCGAATTCCAAAATAGCCTGACCAGTGTGCTTTGTGTTTGGCAGTCTTCTGGAATTTTCTTGAGGATAAGAACAATAGCTGGATTTCGAGGATCTATTTGGTCCCACTTGTTGAGAAAGATGCCATTGAGTATTTGTTGTGGCCGTTTTATTCTCAGTAAAGGTTGCCCCCTGTAGCTCAACAGTAAAGAACCCCCCTGCAATGCAGGAGTCGCAGGAGATACAGGTTTGATCCCTGTGTGGGAAAGGTCCCCTGGAGGAGGACATGGCAACCCACTCTAGTATTCTTGCCTAGAGAATCACATGGACAGAGGAGCCTGGCGGGCTACAGTCCATAGGGTCGCAAAGAGTTGGACACGACTGAAGTGACTTAGCATGCACAAATGTTACAACCCCAGTTGATGCTAGTGAGCTTAAATAAATGCCCGTGCCACTGATATTGATGTTCGTGCTATGTTCTTGAAGTGAATTGAAGTTCCCGCTAAGTCTGACCGCTTCTCCAGCAAATCTCTAGTTACAGTGATGGCAGTTTTTTTGCCTAAGAAGTTCAAATTGAGTTTCTCAGGCTTGCCTCTGAAAGGAGATTTTCCCCTGCTCTTTTTCTTTCTTTCTAATATCTTATGTGATCAGTTCTTACCAGCTTATAAGAACTCTTTAAAATGGAATCCTTGAATATGTCTGTGAGATGCATTCTTTTCAAAGACAAACAGTCGTGGGAACTATTTCAAGCTGACATCATTATGGTTCAGAGCTGAGTGATGCACTTTTCCAAGCCTAGTCTTAACTCAAGGAACAAAAGCCTGCAAGTGGGCTGAGTATTTCCAGACCTGAGCAATGTGTCTGTGGACTGTAGCTCTCCAGGATCTTCTCTGTGTTAAAGTTACCCCTGCCGCTCACCTTGGTTAAAATATTTGGAATTCCTAAGCTAATATAATAAAGAGGAGACTTCTAGGGTTCAAAGATCCCAGTTCAAATCTAAACATCAGGAGGGCTAGAAGGTAAGTCTCCTGGGTTTTGAATGCATTACAGATGTGTGAGTCTTGGGGTATATGGGGCACGCAAAGCGCTCCTCTCACTGGGGGGAGACAGAGGCTGGGGGAGAAAAGAGATACACCTCCCAGGCAACTCAATTCAGGCAGGTACTCAGTGTCTACATTGGATCTTGTTAAGTTTGATGAGGCAAGAGGGTTCCCATGGCAATTCCCTGAGGTTAATCAACTGTGACAGGGAAAAGTGATAGCCACATGATTCATGAATGTGTATAACCAAACTGTCCCAGGCACAGTTCACAGGGTCACATAGAAACCAGTGTCTGAGGTCAGGTTTTAGGCCACTGCATGTGCTGTCCTCCAAGCAGATGGAAAGAGAAGCATAATAATAATAATACCCCATCCATGATTCAGCACCTATTAGGAAGGAATTTGTTAGGGATATAAGATGAAGTGATTTTTTTTTTCCTCCTTTCCTAGGAGAAAAATAGAAAACCCATAATTTTACTTGGATTTCATTGAAGGTAGACTGGTCTCATTTAATTAATTTGGATCTTCTAGAGCTTCTCAGATTCACAGGTGACTTCCCTGGTTTGTAAATTGGTTATTTTAAAACTTGAATGATTCACGGTAACATTCCACAGTTCACTGTGGGAAGAATTTAGAAGGGGAAACAATGACCCATGGTGTAAGGCCATAGGCACGTCAAAATCTGACTCTGTACTAATTAAAATAACTTCCTCTTGAATCTCGGATTACCTTGGGAAAATGTATGATTTTTTGTACCAGCATTTCAAAACATTTAAGCTTCCGTAATGCCTGCTTGATTTAATTCCAAATGCATTACCTTCTACAGATAGAACATGAGAGCAGGGCCTGACTTTGTAAATAGTGTAGATCAAATGAGGCCCAGTGATTCAGCCAAGCTAAGAAATGACAAAGCCAAGACCAGAAAATCAGAATACAGGTTTTTGTTTTCTGAGCAAGCTTACCTTAGTTTTCATTCCCTTTGGGTGTCCAAACACTGTGAAATTTTGAGGTGACACATTTATTAAATGGATTCTACTTCAGAGTCATCCGGTCTTATATTTTACTATTTTTCTTACAAACAGTAGCACAGGAAAGAAATGTTGATATTACATTTTCTGCTTTGTCATTTTCATGTTACATACCCAAAGCACATACAAAATTGAAGTCACTTGTGTGTGCCTTTATAGTGTTGGGTTTAGAAATCTTAATTTAGTAGAATAGACATGTTTATAAATGTTCTTGCATTTTTTTTTAGTAAATCTAACGTTATTATAAGAGACAGCTCTTCAAGCCAGTAGTTAAAAAACTTGCTTTCCTATCAGCATAGGCTTAAAATAAGATGAAACCAGATTGAGGCAGGCATATCAAACTGAAGTTCAAGAGGCATTGCTGATCTAATTTTAACATGTGTCTATTTTGACAAACAGTTGTTAGTAAATTCATTACTTTAAAATGGAAAATGGATTCTATTAAGGAGGATATATTAAACAATGATATTGTTTAATACAACCTAAGTCTTGCCCTGTATTTTCAACTAGTCCCACAATTGGTAGGGAAAGGTCCTAGTTTATAATAATGAGACAGTCACTTTTACTCTTAATTTATTTTTGGATTTTATTTTCAAGTAGTGCTATTATGTTTTTGCTTGTAGAGAAATTGTGGAATGCTTCTTATCCTTTCTCAGAGAATGGAAATCCTACAGACAGTCCATGACAATGTTCATACTAAGTCAAACAAATGGAATCAAAGTATCATAAATTTTTTAGTTGGGCAAAAATTCACAAGTTCTCTAAAATATATGTATTATACGTATTGTTTATATATATATATATATATATATATATATATAAACAGCTTTTCTACTATGCTTGATAAAAGTTTGAGAAAGAACATCAGAAAAAAAAGAAGAGATGGAGAAATTGGAGAATATAAACTAAATGAAATGGGAACACTGAATATGAAATAGAAAAAGTGAAACAAACTGGACAAAAGATCTTCATACAGTCCAGTTGTTTTTAAACATGACTGCTTATTAGAAACATATTTGGAGCCCTGGCCAAAAAAAAGAGCAATACCTTTGCATTTGTATTTTTCAGAAAATTCCAAGGTAATTCTGATATGCATATGGATTTTAAAAAGTGATTATAGGTTTTTCTATTAAATGGTAGTTTTGGTAATAATTATAATATTTGGTAATAATTATAATCTATAATAATAATTATAGAAAAAATTCTATAATTTTTCTGTTGACCAATCATGATACAATGGTATTAGGTAATAGTTACATAATCACAATAGTAATGAATATTTATCAGTTTTCACAATCAGTAGCCAGACAAAAAATAAAAGATAATTACAGTTGTAAGTCATAATGGGAACATGATTAACCTGACAATATAAAATAATTACATACAATTTGGGGGTGGTCTAGCAGAGTGGTAGGTGGAAGTTCATACCTGCACATGTTTTCTTCTGCTAGGCCTATGTCTTTTGGTTGGTGCATTTAATTCATTTACATTTAAGATCATTATCGGTATGCATGTTCTTTTACCATTTTCTTCATTGTTCTGGGTTTATTTCCTGTAGGTAGGCCTTTTCCTTTTTTGTTTTCTGCTTACAGAAGTTCCTTTAACATTTGTTATAAAGCTGGTTTGTTGCTGCTGAATTCTCTTAACTTTTGCTTGTCTGGAAAGCTTTTGATTTCTCTGTCAAATCTGAAGGAGAGCTTTGCTGGGTAGAGTATTCTTGGTTGTAGGTACGTCCCTTTCATCACTTTAAATATATCATGCCATTCTCGTCTGACTTGTAGAGTTTCTGTTGAGAAATTGCCTTATAGCCTGATGGGAGTTCCCTTGTATGTTATTTGTTGTTTTGCCCTTGTTGCTTTTAATAATTTATCTCTGTCTTTAATTTTTGTCAGTTTGATTACTATATGTCTTGGTGTGTTCCTCCTTGGGCTCGTCCTGCCTGGGACTCTCTGCGCTTCCTGTACTTGGTTGATTATTTCCTTTCCTATGTTAGGGAACTTTTCAGCTATTATCTTTTTCAAATATTTTCTTTGATCCTTTCTCTTTCTCTTCTTCTTGGACCCCTATAATGTGAATGTCCATGTGTTTAATGTTGTCCCAGAGGACTCTTATGCTATCTTCATTTCTTTTCATTCTTTTTCTATATTTTGTTCTGTGGCAGTGATTTCCACCATTCTGTCCAGGTCATTATCCGTGCTTCTGCCTCAGTTATTCTGCTGTGGATTCCTTCTAGTGTATTATTCATCTCTACTTGTTTGTTTTTTAGTTCTTTGAAGTCTGGTAAACATTTCTTGCATCTTCTTAATCTTTGCCTCCATTCTTTTTCAGAGATATGGTATCATATTTACTATCATTATTCTAAATTCTGTTTCTGTAAGCTTGCCTGTCTCCATTTCATTTAGTTATTTTTTCTGGGATTTTATCTTTTCCCTTTATCTGGGATATAACTTTCTGCTTTTTCATGCTGGTTTTGTTTTAATTGCTCTGGGATTGTGATTCTTCTTGCTTCTTCCATATGCCCTCTGATGGAGGAAGCTAAGAGGCTTGTGTAAGCTTCCTGATAGGAGGGACTGGTGGTAGGAAAAACTGAGTCTTGCTCTGGTGGGCAGGGCCTTGCTCAGTAAAGCTTTAATCCAGTTATCTGCTGATGGGTGGGGTTGCGCTCCCTCCCTGGTAGTTTTTTGGCCTGAGGTGACCCAGCCCTTGAGTTTCGGGCTCTAAGGTCAGGGTAATGGTGACCTCCAGGAAGGTTTACACCAAAGGGGACCTTCCCAGACAGCTGCTGCCAGTCCCACACTTCCTGTGATGAGCCCCTGCCAATCCACACCTCCACAGGAGACCCTTCAACACCAGCAAGTAGTTTTGGTTCAGTCTCCAGTGGAGTCACTGCTCCTTTCCTCTGAGTTTTGGTGTGCACAAGGTTTTGTTTGTGCCCTCCAAGACTGGAGTCTCTGTTTCCCCCAGTCCTGTGGAAGTCTTGTAATCAAATCCTACTGGCTTTCAAGGTCAGATTCCCTGGGATTCCCAGTCCCTTTGTTGGGTCCCAGGGTTGGGAAGCCTGAAGTGGGATTCCAAACCTTTGCAACAGTGGGAGAATTCCTTTGGTATTGTTCACCAGTTTGTGGGTTATCAACCCAGTGGGTATGGGGTTTGATTTTATCATGATTGTGCGTCTCCTACAATCTCGCTACAGCTCCTTCTTTGTCTTTGGATGGGGTATCTTTTTTTTTTTGGTAGGTTCCAACATCCTTCTGTTGATGGTTGTTTGGCAGCTAGTTATGATTTTGGTGCTCTCATAGGAAGAGATGAGCACACATCCTTCTACTCTGCCATCTTGAACCTAACAATAGGACAAAATCTCTTTTGCTCCTTCTGCTAAGGTGACGAGAGGAAAGCTCAGTGGTAGTTTGTAGTACAGGAACTGAATAGAAAGAAATGTGTATGAGGCTCCTAAGGGGACAGGAGTGACATTATTTTACAAGGTGTTATTACATATGATTGTGACTTCACACTGTCCTGTAAATTGCAATCATGTTTATGGGCTTCTGTCCCAGTTCTTATGTGGTGTGCTGTTATGAATAAGAATCATGCCATGCTGTGAGCCTTGTAAGCTCTAATGCAAATCCTGGCAATGGAAAAGGAGTCTCATGAGACACTGCATCATGTCCTTTCAGAATCCAGGTTGCTCTCTTCGAATGTAGTTCTTCTCTCTTTGCACATTAGACAGGGGCTCTGGAGAATGTGGGGCCTTGGCGAGGACTCCAGACTTCTATTTGCTACACAGACACAGCAGCTGGCATAAAAGAATCCTAGTGACAAGAGAATCACCATGTTTTTAGAAGTTTCCAGTCTGTGCAGGGGGAATAGCTTGGCCCTTGTATGAATATATCTCAAAAGAGAATTTCTTATGCAGTGATCTATGATAGAAATTTATTTTACTTTGCATATATTGATATAATGGGCTTAATAAAGCATGCTCAGATGGACAATGCTGATGAGTGAGCCCATGACTGCACTTTGAGTTTGTTTTTTTCATGTCCATTTCCTTCAGATCTTCCCTAAACGAGAGTTCTGACTTGAATTTCATACTACCTAGCTTCTCTCATTTACTTAAGGTTTGATCTGTAAGAGTAATCAATCTTAATTGAGTCTATGTAAAAATCAGTGCATGTTGTGGATATAGATGATGGGGAATGGCTGGTAGGGAATTCTTAAAGGAAACAGAAGCATCTGCCCCTTTTCCCATGCAGATATCTTTGAAAAATACTATAATGATGACATACTACCTTTTCTTTCTATAGCACTTCCGACTCAAAAGCAGCTATTATCTCTGTTTCACATATACAGAAATAGTGAAGATCAATAGCTTCTCATTGAGAAAAAAACAAATCTGAAACTGGATATGTGAATGAGAAGAGAATTATCAGTGAGGAGCACTGGGTAACAATGCCAATGCTAATAATGATGATGAAGTGGATGATTTTGGAGCTGTTGGAATGAGGGGGACCTTCCTGGGTGTTTAATATTGAAACCCCCCAATGCAGATAGTATTTGAATCCAGCCAAAACTGATTGGGACTTGAACCCACGAACTGGGACTCGAACCCATTATCTTTTTTAATTAAAAAAATTTAATTGTCTTAAAGATTTTAATTAATTTACTTTTGACTGCACTAGGTATTTGTTGCTGTGTGCAGGCTTTTCTCTAGTTGTGGTGAGCGGAGATTCCTCTTTGTTGTGGCACACAGGCTTCTCATTGTGCTTACTTCTCTTTTTGTGGAGCATAGGCTCTAGGGCAAGTGGGCTTCAGTTACAGCTCGTGGGGTCTAGAGCATGGGCTTAGTCGTTGTGGTGTATAGGCTTCATCGTTGCCTCTCAGCATGTGGAATCTCCCCTGGAGTAAGGATTGAACCCATGTTTTTAGAAGTTTCCAGTCTGTGCAGGGGGAATAGCTTGGCCCTTGTATGAATATATCTCAAAAGAGAATTTCTTATGCAGTGATCTATGATAGAAATTTATTTTACTTTGCATATATTGATATAATGGGCTTAATAAAGCATGCTCAGATGGACAATGCTGATGAGTGAGCCCATGACTGCACTTTGAGTTTGTTTTTTTCATGTCCATTTCCTTCAGATCTTCCCTAAACGAGAGTTCTGACTTGAATTTCATACTACCTAGCTTCTCTCATTTACTTAAGGTTTGATCTGTAAGAGTAATCAATCTTAATTGAGTCTATGTAAAAATCAGTGCATGTTGTGGATATAGATGATGGGGAATGGCTGGTAGGGAATTCTTAAAGGAAACAGAAGCATCTGCCCCTTTTCCCATGCAGATATCTTTGAAAAATACTATAATGATGACATACTACCTTTTCTTTCTATAGCACTTCCGACTCAAAAGCAGCTATTATCTCTGTTTCACATATACAGAAATAGTGAAGATCAATAGCTTCTCATTGAGAAAAAAACAAATCTGAAACTGGATATGTGAATGAGAAGAGAATTATCAGTGAGGAGCACTGGGTAACAATGCCAATGCTAATAATGATGATGAAGTGGATGATTTTGGAGCTGTTGGAATGAGGGGGACCTTCCTGGGTGTTTAATATTGAAACCCCCCAATGCAGATAGTATTTGAATCCAGCCAAAACTGATTGGGACTTGAACCCACGAACTGGGACTCGAACCCATTATCTTTTTTTTTAATTAAAAAAATTTAATTGTCTTAAAGATTTTAATTAATTTACTTTTGACTGCACTAGGTATTTGTTGCTGTGTGCAGGCTTTTCTCTAGTTGTGGTGAGCGGAGATTCCTCTTTGTTGTGGCACACAGGCTTCTCATTGTGCTTACTTCTCTTTTTGTGGAGCATAGGCTCTAGGGCAAGTGGGCTTCAGTTACAGCTCGTGGGGTCTAGAGCATGGGCTTAGTCGTTGTGGTGTATAGGCTTCATCGTTGCCTCTCAGCATGTGGAATCTCCCCTGGAGTAAGGATTGAACCCATGTTCCCTGCATTGGCAGGCAGATTTTTAACCATTGGACCACTGGGGAGTCCTCAAGCTCAATAATTTTTAATTAAGATTGCACACCTGGTTTCAGGACTTAATGAAGCTCAGGTTATGTCTCAGCACAGAAGGAATCCATTAAGAATGAAAGTGATAGGTAAGAAGTGAATTTATTTAGAGAGATAACACATTCCAAAGACAGAATGTGGTCTGTCTCAAAAGGCAAGAGCTGCCCTGAAATGTGGCTTGGTTAGTTTTTATGGGCTGGGTAATTTCATAGATTAATGAGTGGAAGGATTATTCCAACTGTTTGGGATAAGAGGCAGGGATTTCCAGGAATTGGACAATTGCCCACTTTTTGACCTTCTTTGGTCAGCCTTGGAATTGTCATGGTGCTGGTGGGTGTGTCATTTAACATATGCTAATACATTACAGTGAGCCTATAATGAGGCTCAAGGTTCACTGGAAGTCGAATCTTCTGCCATCTTGGGCCTAGTTGTTTCTAATGACAGCTATGTCATTCTTTAAGGGTTGTGCCTGCCTTCTTGTTTCAATAGTGATCTTGATTAAAAAATTGTTTTTTTCAATTCTAATAATTTCTAGTAGTGGACTGAGAAGGAAGGTTATCTCCCACTTGATAAAGATAAATTCAAAGGGACAAACTGAGTTTTATTAATTTAACTGCAAACATATCTTGCAAAAAATATTTCATGGTAGTATAGGACAAGGAAAATCCCCTTCTACCCTCCTGGGTCCTGTGAATCAAATTGATAAAGTATTAATTAACAAGAGAAAAATAATTTTAATTCCATTTGTACACATGAGAATTCAGAAAGAAAAATGTAGCTTAACTAAGTAGCCAGGTGATTGAGGCTAATATACCATCTTAGGCTAAGCAGTGAGCAGAGGTGTGGGGCCTCTGGGAAGGAGAGATAAATTATGGGAAGAAGGGAGAAAGTGTGTGAGCGGAGATTCCTCTTTGTTGTGGCACACAGGCTTCTCATTGTGCTTACTTCTCTTTTTGTGGAGCATAGGCTCTAGGGCAAGTGGGCTTCAGTTACAGCTCGTGGGGTCTAGAGCATGGGCTTAGTCGTTGTGGTGTATAGGCTTCATCGTTGCCTCTCAGCATGTGGAATCTCCCCTGGAGTAAGGATTGAACCCATGTTCCTGCATTGGCAGGCAGATTTTTAACCATTGGACCACTGGGGAGTCCTCAAGCTCAATAATTTTTAATTAAGATTGCACACCTGGTTTCAGGACTTAATGAAGCTCAGGTTATGTCTCAGCACAGAAGGAATCCATTAAGAATGAAAGTGATAGGTAAGAAGTGAATTTATTTAGAGAGATAACACATTCCAAAGACAGAATGTGGTCTGTCTCAAAAGGCAAGAGCTGCCCTGAAATGTGGCTTGGTTAGTTTTTATGGGCTGGGTAATTTCATAGATTAATGAGTGGAAGGATTATTCCAACTGTTTGGGATAAGAGGCAGGGATTTCCAGGAATTGGACAATTGCCCACTTTTTGACCTTCTTTGGTCAGCCTTGGAATTGTCATGGTGCTGGTGGGTGTGTCATTTAACATATGCTAATACATTACAGTGAGCCTATAATGAGGCTCAAGGTTCACTGGAAGTCGAATCTTCTGCCATCTTGGGCCTAGTTGTTTCTAATGACAGCTATGTCATTCTTTAAGGGTTGTGCCTGCCTTCTTGTTTCAATAGTGATCTTGATTAAAAAATTGTTTTTTTCAATTCTAATAATTTCTAGTAGTGGACTGAGAAGGAAGGTTATCTCCCACTTGATAAAGATAAATTCAAAGGGACAAACTGAGTTTTATTAATTTAACTGCAAACATATCTTGCAAAAAATATTTCATGGTAGTATAGGACAAGGAAAATCCCCTTCTACCCTCCTGGGTCCTGTGAATCAAATTGATAAAGTATTAATTAACAAGAGAAAAATAATTTTAATTCCATTTGTACACATGAGAATTCAGAAAGAAAAATGTAGCTTAACTAAGTAGCCAGGTGATTGAGGCTAATATACCATCTTAGGCTAAGCAGTGAGCAGAGGTTTGGGGCCTCTGGGCAGGGGAGATAAATTATGGGAAGAAGGGAGAAAGTGTGTGGTAAATAGAGTTTTTTTTATATGCAGATAAGAGTCTTTCAGGTGCTGAGTTGTCTCCTGAGAAGTAGCTCTCTTCCTGGTGGGAGACTGCTTTATGAATGGAAATTTCCTCTATAAATGTAAATTTCCTTTACAAAAGGGAACATTTATATTCCATTTTCAGGCAGTGAGGGGTAGATAAAGAACTTCCCTTTTGTCTGCTGGTTCTCACTTGACTCAAAATAATGCATATGCCAAAGGGGCATATTTTGGGATGGCACATTCTGATCCCTTCAGTAGGTACATATCAACTTCTCTTTAGAAATGGCTTTTTCAATGTCATTTTATTTTGCAACTTTTTTTTTTTTTCACATATTTTTGTCTCTTTAAATTAGAGATAGAAGGAAAAATCCAGCCAATTGATTTACGGTAATATGACTTTATACATTACTTGAGGTGAGACATACATGGGAGAATACTTGGGCAGAGACAAAAGAGATCCAGGTCAGTTCATTTAACAGATAACTATTGATCTAACAGTACATATAAGGTCCCTGCCTTCATAGAGCTTACAGTTTAGGGTCGAGGAGATAGCAATTTAAGGAATGAAACTTGATAAGAAAATTGGAAATGGGGTCAGAATATGTCATCCCCCAATATGGCATTTTGGTAAAAGGATTAATTTGAGCTAAAGGCAATTAAGAAACAGTAGACACAGGTGGGGGCTTTCAATTGTTTTTTCAATTCTAATAATTTCTAGTAGTGGACTGAGAAGGAAGGTTATCTCCCACTTGATAAAGATAAATTCAAAGGGACAAACTGAGTTTTATTAATTTAACTGCAAACATATCTTGCAAAAAATATTTCATGGTAGTATAGGACAAGGAAAATCCCCTTCTACCCTCCTGGGTCCTGTGAATCAAATTGATAAAGTATTAATTAACAAGAAAAAAATAATTTTAATTCCATTTGTACACATGAGAATTCAGAAAGAAAAATGTAGCTTAACTAAGTAGCCAGGTGATTGAGGCTAATATACCATCTTAGGCTAAGCAGTGAGCAGAGGTTTGGGGCCTCTGGGCAGGGGAGATAAATTATGGGAAGAAGGGAGAAAGTGTGTGGTAAATAGAGTTTTTTTTATATGCAGATAAGAGTCTTTCAGGTGCTGAGTTGTCTCCTGAGAAGTAGCTCTCTTCCTGGTGGGAGACTGCTTTATGAATGGAAATTTCCTCTATAAATGTAAATTTCCTTTACAAAAGGGAACATTTATATTCCATTTTCAGGCAGTGAGGGGTAGATAAAGAACTTCCCTTTTGTCTGCTGGTTCTCACTTGACTCAAAATAATGCATATGCCAAAGGGGCATATTTTGGGATGGCACATTCTGATCCCTTCAGTAGGTACATATCAACTTCTCTTTAGAAATGGCTTTTTCAATGTCATTTTATTTTGCAACTTTTTTTTTTTTTCACATATTTTTGTCTCTTTAAATTAGAGATAGAAGGAAAAATCCAGCCAATTGATTTACGGTAATATGACTTTATACATTACTTGAGGTGAGACATACATGGGAGAATACTTGGGCAGAGACAAAAGAGATCCAGGTCAGTTCATTTAACAGATAACTATTGATCTAACAGTACATATAAGGTCCCTGCCTTCATAGAGCTTACAGTTTAGGGTCGAGGAGATAGCAATTTAAGGAATGAAACTTGATAAGAAAATTGGAAATGGGGTCAGAATATGTCATCCCCCAATATGGCATTTTGGTAAAAGGATTAATTTGAGCTAAAGGCAATTAAGAAACAGTAGACACAGGTGGGGGCTTTTTCAGTGGCTTAGCAGTAGATGAGGGTTCGAGCCCTGGGTTGGGAAGTGGCAACTGATGGAGGTGAAGACTGCAAAAGCTGGTTTGGCCCCTCCCTCCCCGCAGTCTCTTCCATGACCTCTGCAACAGAAAGTTTTCCTACCTGAGGATTCAGCGGCAGCCCTTCCCCTGGCCACTCCGCTGGCTACACCCGGATATTTAGGGTCAATCCTCTCACACCATCGCCTCTTCCCTTTCTTCCTGGATCTCCCCTTGGACCCTCTCGCCCTCTTGTCTATCCACACTGTCTACACCCTCATGGCCCCCTTTCTCTCTGACCCCCCTCGCTCTCCCTCTGTTTCTCTCTCTCTCCCCCCTGGTCTTGTCTGTGTAACCAGATCCTTCGTGGTGTCTCCTGCCTAAGCCCAATATGAGTAAACCTGATCCTCCCCGGCATCCCTGCATCTCTGTCTTTTTACACTTTTCTGACAGCAACTCCAGTTTTCTTGCCTGGAGAATCTCATGGACAGAGGAGCTTGGCTGGCTACAGTCCACAGGGTCACAAAGACATGGACACAACTAAGCACAGCACAGACACAGGAGGATCTCTTTGCCCTCTCCCTCTCTAAGAGCAGGGCCAAAATTTCTGTTCGTTAAAGTGTTTCCTTTTCACATATGAGGAAGAGGAGAATACTCTTAGTCACCAGTGATGACTCTTAACCATCGCTGGAGGTGGCACTGACTTGAGTCTACATAACAGATACCTACCATTAGTTTCCCACAATTTAAGGCCCCTAGGAGCCCAAATCCCTTTTCCCTTGACAAGTCACTATTCCACAGTTTATCATTCTTCTGTTAAAATGGTATCTAAGCCCCTGAGTCTCCCACCACTTTGGAGTTTTCACTTCTTTTCTGTGTAGAACCCCATTGCCAGCATAAAATTAGAAATATCAATTAAATATGTATGCCTTTTTCTCCTGTGAATCTGTCTTCTGTCTATTTAATTCATAGGCCTCAATTACTGACCCCTAAGATGATGTAGGAGATAGATGGGCTGTAGGTTAGTATTTACAACTAGCCGCCTGTTTGCATTTCCTGAGACAACTGTAGGTGGGCTCCAGTTGAAGCACTTACAGTCAGCCTCCTATTTGCCCTCTGCAACAGAAGTAACAACACAAGCAGAGTAAATAGCCAGTGTGTGTCTCTTGTATACACCTTATGGTAACAGTCACAGTGAGGATAAAGAGGGCCAAAACTCTGTTCGAGTAAAGGATTAAGGAATCTCCCTCACCCTTCTTTTGGGAGAAGGGAGATGCTATACATGGGCAGAAAGGCTCATAGTGGGTCAAAAGTCAGGGGATATAATGAGTGTTAACAACGATTACATTTCTGGGTTACAAATAAAGGAAACAATAAAGGAGCTGTGGGATGTGGAAGATGAAAGGACATTAAGTAAAGATGGAGTCATGGAGAGTTACAGGCATGCATGATTTTTTAAAAAATGAAATTTAAATTTAAAAATTTGTTAAATTGAGAGCCCAATTTGGGCCAGAGTTTAGATTTTCAGACTGAATTTGAATGCCTTCATTTTGAATTCACTTTTTCATGGAATTTTGTGACTTTGATCTTTTAAAAAATAAAATACTTTCTTAAAGGCTCAAAAGACTTGTCAGAGAAGACCAGTAAGCAACTCTTAAAACCTTTTTGAAATGAAAATGATTCAAAGTACCTAATATTTCACCCATCAGGGAAGAGGGTTTGCTGAGGCTCACCCTAGGGGTTGTCTTTGACTGTACCTTAATGCTAATAACAGCTGGGAATTTAGCCTAAAGGCATTCGAGCATAAAACATGTGTATGGAAGAGTCAATATTTATTAATTTTAGATAACTTAATTGAGAAAGACTGAAGATGGAAAAAAGGTGTGTGTGTGTGTGTCTACTGGCGTGTATGTGTGTGTTTACATGTAGATGCTAGAGGTAAAGAACTCGCCTTCCAATGCAATAGACAAAAGAGAAGTGAGTTGGATCCCACATGAATAAGAATAACGTCCCAGTTGTGTTTTGTGGATGTTAGCCAAATGAGGGTTTCGAGATATATCTGAAGTGGCCAAGTCCTCCTCTAGTCATGTTTTCAATTGAGATGGACAGGGTTAGAGAAGGCTTTGCTTGGGTTTCCCTTATTGGAATTCAGATACTCCAGGAATCTGTCACACTTTCAATTCTGATCAGTTAACAGGGATTAATGAGATTGACACCTAGATAATGACTTCCTAGGAGGCATAGTGGTAAAGAATCTTCCTGCCCATGCAGGAGACACAAGAAACGTGGGTTGGATCCCTGGGTTGGAAAGATTCTCAGGAGAAGAACATGGCAATGCACTCCAGTGTTCTTGCCTGGAGAATCCCTTGGACAGAGGAACCTGGCAGACTACAGTCCATGGTGCTTTAGAGTTGAACCCATGACTGAGTGACAGAGTACAGACACCTAGATAAGTGGGTGGGAACCCAGGAGCAAGACGGGGGTGATATCAGAAGTGATGGGCTGGTATTGCGAACCAGAGAATGTCACCATCTGGCTCTGTGAGGACTGAGTCATTAGTCACTATATAAGCAGAGCTTTAATCCCCACTGAAAGGAGTTCAGGGTGGAGATCAAGAATGAGGCACTCTGTGCTCTGGGAAAACTGGCAGAATGGGCCTTCAGATAGTTAGATATTTTCAGGAGAAATTTTTATGCATCCCAATTTTCACATGTTCCCATACTTAGAAAAACACTAGAATAATTAAGATGTCTGTCCCTCATGTCTAGCAGCAACCTTCTACTGAGATGCATGCTTGGTTACTGAGATGCATGCTTGGTTGCATGTACTCCCTTCATCAAGATCACATATATACTGACATCCTCCCTTACTTCTTTGGAATAGTTTCTCAGAGCTATCTGAGAGACTGTGGTCCAGACTATGGTCCTCAGTAAGACACTGGATACACTTGACACACAGCTTTTACGTTGTGTTTTTCTTTTTCAGTCAACAGTGTCAAAGGGTAGGCTTTGACCAAAGTTTGACTTTAAGCCCTCTCCTTTATCCCAGATGCAGTAGGCTCTCCATGATGGTGGAAAAGGGTTTGAGTTTTTGACTAGATACTGGCTCCATTCTGGGGTCATCGTGAAGCAACTTTGTTTTATATTGTATAGAAATACTTAGTCCACATGAATAAGAATAACGTCCCAGTTGTGTTTTGTGGATGTTAGCCAAATGAGGGTTTCGAGATATATCTGAAGTGGCCAAGTCCTCCTCTAGTCATGTTTTCAATTGAGATGGACAGGGTTAGAGAAGGCTTTGCTTGGGTTTCCCTTATTGGAATTCAGATACTCCAGGAATCTGTCACACTTTCAATTCTGATCAGTTAACAGGGATTAATGAGATTGACACCTAGATAATGACTTCCTAGGAGGCATAGTGGTAAAGAATCTTCCTGCCCATGCAGGAGACACAAGAAACGTGGGTTGGATCCCTGGGTTGGAAAGATTCTCAGGAGAAGAACATGGCAATGCACTCCAGTGTTCTTGCCTGGAGAATCCCTTGGACAGAGGAACCTGGCAGACTACAGTCCATGGTGCTTTAGAGTTGAACCCATGACTGAGTGACAGAGTACAGACACCTAGATAAGTGGGTGGGAACCCAGGAGCAAGACGGGGGTGATATCAGAAGTGATGGGCTGGTATTGCGAACCAGAGAATGTCACCATCTGGCTCTGTGAGGACTGAGTCATTAGTCACTATATAAGCAGAGCTTTAATCCCCACTGAAAGGAGTTCAGGGTGGAGATCAAGAATGAGGCACTCTGTGCTCTGGGAAAACTGGCAGAATGGGCCTTCAGATAGTTAGATATTTTCAGGAGAAATTTTTATGCATCCCAATTTTCACATGTTCCCATACTTAGAAAAACACTAGAATAATTAAGATGTCTGTCCCTCATGTCTAGCAGCAACCTTCTACTGAGATGCATGCTTGGTTACTGAGATGCATGCTTGGTTGCATGTACTCCCTTCATCAAGATCACATATATACTGACATCCTCCCTTACTTCTTTGGAATAGTTTCTCAGAGCTATCTGAGAGACTGTGGTCCAGACTATGGTCCTCAGTAAGACACTGGATACACTTGACACACAGCTTTTACGTTGTGTTTTTCTTTTTCAGTCAACAGTGTCAAAGGGTAGGCTTTGACCAAAGTTTGACTTTAAGCCCTCTCCTTTATCCCAGATGCAGTAGGCTCTCCATGATGGTGGAAAAGGGTTTGAGTAGGACTCAGTTTACTTAGACTAGATACTGGCTCCATTCTGGGGTCATCGTGAAGCAACTTTTTTGTTTTATATTGTATAGAATAAATACCTACCTGATGCCATGTTCTTTTGACATTTTCCTCATGTGTCCAACAGCTACATAATGTGCTTTTCCCCTCTGGGAGGTTGTACTGGAGGACTCATTCCCCTCATGCTTCATCTCATCTCTCTTCTTGCTCTCCAAACTCCATTGAGTCAGCTCCCATGGAGGAGGTCATTCCAGAATGGATGATTTGTGGTGCAGGTACTGCTGGTGAACCAGGGAGGTCTTCGAACTTGGCCTATGGAGTCAAACAAAGCTGGATCAGAAGTTTAACTCTGTGCTTGCAGGGTCTGTTAACATCAGGCACCCCGTATCAGTCAGGATTAGGACAACAAAACGGAAATTACTCTCAGTATTTCAATCAGCAAGGGTGATAACACAGAGACATGGGTGCTTATATGACTATTGGAAGGGCTGGAGGGACAAAGGTCAGGGAAAACCACAGCTAGCTCTCAGAGTCACTGCTAGCTTTTGGAGACTCAGGAAGTTGTTTCAGCTGTTCAGGAAAGGAACTGCAGGAGACTGCCACCGGTGATTACAGCTGCCAGTGGCCTCAGGGAGGGTGATTAGCAGAAAAACACCTGGAGGCTCATAAAAAAAAATTCACATCTGTTGACACATATAGGTCTACCTGCTGGTGCCTTTTCGTCACCTTTGCAGTTGTGTGCATATCCATTTCATTAGGAGAACCTAAACTGAATCCAGAATCCTTTTGGCAAGGAAATCTGGGAAATGTGGTTCCCAGATTTCTAACCTGTGAAAACAAGGCGAGGCATAGAAGGAGGTACAATGAGTACTGAGGGCCAACACTGTCCACCAGCACTACTGGATTGCATAGGCATGATATCCCTTATCCTGTGGCATCATCAGTAAAACAGGTGTCATTCAAAACTGCAACTATCACCAGAAAACTATATGCAAGAAAATGAACAAATAGACCCCAATGAAATCATCATATGCCAAAGTTTGACTTTAAGCCCTCTCCTTTATCCCAGATGCAGTAGGCTCTCCATGATGGTGGAAAAGGGTTTGAGTAGGACTCAGTTTACTTAGACTAGATACTGGCTCCATTCTGGGGTCATCGTGAAGCAACTTTTTTGTTTTATATTGTATAGAATAAATACCTACCTGATGCCATGTTCTTTTGACATTTTCCTCATGTGTCCAACAGCTACATAATGTGCTTTTCCCCTCTGGGAGGTTGTACTGGAGGACTCATTCCCCTCATGCTTCATCTCATCTCTCTTGCTCTCCAAACTCCATTGAGTCAGCTCCCATGGAGGAGGTCATTCCAGAATGGATGATTTGTGGTGCAGGTACTGCTGGTGAACCAGGGAGGTCTTCGAACTTGGCCTATGGAGTCAAACAAAGCTGGATCAGAAGTTTAACTCTGTGCTTGCAGGGTCTGTTAACATCAGGCACCCCGTATCAGTCAGGATTAGGACAACAAAACGGAAATTACTCTCAGTATTTCAATCAGCAAGGGTGATAACACAGAGACATGGGTGCTTATATGACTATTGGAAGGGCTGGAGGGACAAAGGTCAGGGAAAACCACAGCTAGCTCTCAGAGTCACTGCTAGCTTTTGGAGACTCAGGAAGTTGTTTCAGCTGTTCAGGAAAGGAACTGCAGGAGACTGCCACCGGTGATTACAGCTGCCAGTGGCCTCAGGGAGGGTGATTAGCAGAAAAACACCTGGAGGCTCATAAAAAAAAATTCACATCTGTTGACACATATAGGTCTACCTGCTGGTGCCTTTTCGTCACCTTTGCAGTTGTGTGCATATCCATTTCATTAGGAGAACCTAAACTGAATCCAGAATCCTTTTGGCAAGGAAATCTGGGAAATGTGGTTCCCAGATTTCTAACCTGTGAAAACAAGGCGAGGCATAGAAGGAGGTACAATGAGTACTGAGGGCCAACACTGTCCACCAGCACTACTGGATTGCATAGGCATGATATCCCTTATCCTGTGGCATCATCAGTAAAACAGGTGTCATTCAAAACTGCAACTATCACCAGAAAACTATATGCAAAGTAACAGTGATACAAAGTTCAATGACCATGAGTCCCTTTTCCTCTAATGGAAAAATCATCATATGATAACAAATCCAGAACACTTATTGAAGGAAAAACTAAAAAAAACCCTTTTGTGCTATTTATTCTTTTAAATTATAAGAATAATGAAGGAATTTAGAGTATCCATTTTGAGCTGAAGGCAGTTGAGAAGCAGACACAAGAAATGGTTTCCCCAGTGACTCAGAGATAAATAATCTCTCTGCAATACAGGAGATGCAAATTCAGTCCCTGGGTTGGGAAAATTCTCTGGAGGAGGCCTTGGCAACCCACTCTAGTATTCTTGCCTGGAAAATCTCATGGATAGAGGAGCCTGGTGTGCTACAGTCCAGGGGGTTGCTAAGAGTTGGGCACGACTGAGTGACTGAGCACACATGCATGCTGAAACAAGGAAAACTCTCAACCCTCTCCTTCTCTACCAGAAAGGGCAAGAAGACAACTCTAGACTCTTATCAGCCCAGAAAGGGCAGCAGAGGAATCTACATAACAAACTTTACCAACTAGGTCTTGTTTTCCTTTGTTTCCCCGTGTATTTACCTTCCCACAGTTTGTTGCTCCTCTAAAACTCAAAAGTCCTCTCCTCTGCCTTGTCACTTCTCTAATATGTATTATTCTTTAGATAAGATGCTGTACTGTGCTTAGTCACTCAGTCATGTCTGACTCTTTGTGACCCCATGAATTATAGCCTGCCAGGCTCCTCTGTCCATGGGATTCTCTAGGTAAGAATACTAGAGTGGGTTCCCTCCCCTGGGGATCTTCCCAACCCAGTGATCAAACTTAGGTCTCCCACATTGAGGACGAATTCTTTACCGCCTGAGCCGCCAGGGAAGCCTAAGAATACTGGAGTGGGTAGACTATCCCTTTTCCAGGGGATCTTCCTGGCCCAGGAATCAAACCAGGGTCTCCTGCATTGCAAGTAGATTTTTTTTTAACCAGCTGAGCTACCAGGGAAGACCAAATGAAAACCGCCCCAGTTTTGAAGCTACTCTGGACCCTTTCCGGGCAATAAAAATCATTCAAAACTGCAACTATCACCAGAAAACTATATGCAAAGTAACAGTGATACAAAGTTCAATGACCATGAGTCCCTTTTCCTCTAATGGAAAAATCATCATATGATAACAAATCCAGAACACTTATTGAAGGAAAAACTAAAAAAAACCCTTTTGTGCTATTTATTCTTTTAAATTATAAGAATAATGAAGGAATTTAGAGTATCCATTTTGAGCTGAAGGCAGTTGAGAAGCAGACACAAGAAATGGTTTCCCCAGTGACTCAGAGATAAATAATCTCTCTGCAATACAGGAGATGCAAATTCAGTCCCTGGGTTGGGAAAATTCTCTGGAGGAGGCCTTGGCAACCCACTCTAGTATTCTTGCCTGGAAAATCTCATGGATAGAGGAGCCTGGTGTGCTACAGTCCAGGGGGTTGCTAAGAGTTGGGCACGACTGAGTGACTGAGCACACATGCATGCTGAAACAAGGAAAACTCTCAACCCTCTCCTTCTCTACCAGAAAGGGCAAGAAGACAACTCTAGACTCTTATCAGCCCAGAAAGGGCAGCAGAGGAATCTACATAACAAACTTTACCAACTAGGTCTTGTTTTCCTTTGTTTCCCCGTGTATTTACCTTCCCACAGTTTGTTGCTCCTCTAAAACTCAAAAGTCCTCTCCTCTGCCTTGTCACTTCTCTAATATGTATTATTCTTTAGATAAGATGCTGTACTGTGCTTAGTCACTCAGTCATGTCTGACTCTTTGTGACCCCATGAATTATAGCCTGCCAGGCTCCTCTGTCCATGGGATTCTCTAGGTAAGAATACTAGAGTGGGTTCCCTCCCCTGGGGATCTTCCCAACCCAGTGATCAAACTTAGGTCTCCCACATTGAGGACGAATTCTTTACCGCCTGAGCCGCCAGGGAAGCCTAAGAATACTGGAGTGGGTAGACTATCCCTTTTCCAGGGGATCTTCCTGGCCCAGGAATCAAACCAGGGTCTCCTGCATTGCAAGTAGATTTTTTTTTTTTAACCAGCTGAGCTACCAGGGAAGACCAGATAAAGGTGCTATATAAGCCCAAGTTCTAACCACCCCTTTGAGTTACTCATCACTGAGTATTCCTCTATAGATGCACAATGCACATGTTAATAAACTCTCTTCATTCTCTTTTATTAATTCATTTTTTATCCATCTAATCTACAGGGCCCCAATTGAAAAACCTAGGAAGGTAGAGGAAAAAAAGTTTTCCTGCCCTACAATAATAAATGCTGATTGTAAAAATTCTGAAAATGCCATCCAAGACAGAACACACTGGACAGTTAAGGAGATGATTTTACACAGGGTGTTGTGTTGGGGAGAATGTTCATTAATTAGGAACCTTTCAAAGAAGAAAGAACACCTGAAGTTTTACACAGGCAAGTAGTGAATAAGGGAGTCATGGGGCAGGATAGACAGAGGGCCTTGTGGGTGTCAGGAGGAGCGTGAGCAAGGGTGGAGGTAGGTCTTTATTTCTGAATACCAAGAGCAGGTAGTCCTTTGCATTTATTCTTTTCCGGAAAGGGAAAGCAAACTTCTTAACAGTTGCTGCTTTCTAGGAGCACAGGATTCAGATAAAATTTAGTGCAGTCAGTTTCCATTTTTGTTTAAGACAAAATATCATGAGTCATTGAACACAGAGGTGATTATATACCTACTGAGTGGAGGAAGCAGAGGTCTACAAAATAGTCTTTCCAGGACTCTGGTTGGCATTGTTCCTGTTAAATCATTGAAACCATCTGTTGAGATTTGCTGGCAAAGGTAAGTTGTTTTAGGATCCCAGAAACCAGGCATTTCAAAAGAGAGTTGCCTCGAGTGAAAAAGAGAAACACTGATATTAAAATAGAAAATTATGTTGAAGGATCAGGAGTCAAACACAGAGGGTGAACCAGTCCAAGAAATGGGTGGAGGAAACTCTTGAGCTCAAGAGTCAGAACCGCAGATACTTGACAGATTTCTTTGTTGGCCTCTTACACATGATTATGTGAAGATGTCAGAGAAGCTTTCTGGAACAAACATGTAATAGTACCTCCACCTACTGCACAGGTACCCTCTCTGGAAGCCCGAATAACATTGGGACTAGACTTTGTCTCACTGATGCAGTAAAGGTCTATATAAGCCCAAGTTCTAACCACCTTTGAGTTACTCATCACTGAGTATTCCTCTATAGATGCACAATGCACATGTTAATAAACTCTCTTCATTCTCTTTTATTAATTCATTTTTATCCATCTAATCTACAGGGCCCCAATTGAAAAACCTAGGAAGGTAGAGGAAAAAGTTTTCCTGCCCTACAATAATAAATGCTGATTGTAAAAATTCTGAAAATGCCATCCAAGACAGAACACACTGGACAGTTAAGGAGATGATTTTACACAGGGTGTTGTGTTGGGGAGAATGTTCATTAATTAGGAACCTTTCAAAGAAGAAAGAACACCTGAAGTTTTACACAGGCAAGTAGTGAATAAGGGAGTCATGGGGCAGGATAGACAGAGGGCCTTGTGGGTGTCAGGAGGAGCGTGAGCAAGGGTGGAGGTAGGTCTTTATTTCTGAATACCAAGAGCAGGTAGTCCTTTGCATTTATTCTTTTCCGGAAAGGGAAAGCAAACTTCTTAACAGTTGCTGCTTTCTAGGAGCACAGGATTCAGATAAAATTTAGTGCAGTCAGTTTCCATTTTTGTTTAAGACAAAATATCATGAGTCATTGAACACAGAGGTGATTATATACCTACTGAGTGGAGGAAGCAGAGGTCTACAAAATAGTCTTTCCAGGACTCTGGTTGGCATTGTTCCTGTTAAATCATTGAAACCATCTGTTGAGATTTGCTGGCAAAGGTAAGTTGTTTTAGGATCCCAGAAACCAGGCATTTCAAAAGAGAGTTGCCTCGAGTGAAAAAGAGAAACACTGATATTAAAATAGAAAATTATGTTGAAGGATCAGGAGTCAAACACAGAGGGTGAACCAGTCCAAGAAATGGGTGGAGGAAACTCTTGAGCTCAAGAGTCAGAACCGCAGATACTTGACAGATTTCTTTGTTGGCCTCTTACACATGATTATGTGAAGATGTCAGAGAAGCTTTCTGGAACAAACATGTAATAGTACCTCCACCTACTGCACAGGTACCCTCTCTGGAAGCCAGAATTATGTGAGCACCCATCAATTAGGCAGCACAGCTCATTGACTTTCTTGAAGCTCTCAAGTTAGTGTGTTCATGCTCTTGGCCATGTTGTCCACAGTCTTGTTTGCCTCTCATATAAGAGTGTGCATGACCTGATCACTTCATTGGATTTCCTTAGTGGTCCAGGCAGTGGACCACTTGTCTATATGGAATTCTAGCCCATGCCTGATGTGCTGTGATAGTGAGTCCCTCAGAGTTTATATGGAGTCTTGGTGGTTTAGCTTGCAAGATTTCTTCAGGTCCTAGGAGGGAAAGGCCAGCTGCAAGGGAGCCCAGAGTCTCAACATGGATCTGCATAGGTAGTCAGATTTTTATTCTTGGTGACTTTGAGTCAGGCAGGAGGGAGAAAAACTGGATATGTTAGTTTGGAGGGTTTTAGCCGGATTTTGAAGAAAACTGGAAGAATGGACAATTTGAAGAAAGTAAGAGAATCAAGTCCAGTTTGTAGGTAAGAATCCAAACTGGTTTTTTAGAGGGAGAGGAAATTAATTAAATCTCTGTCAGACAAGATAGAGTTTGTATATTTGTCAGTTATGTGTAATTTACAATGAGGTGCAAGATAGTTCAGAGACAATGAACAGGAACTGGATTGTGCTATAAAAGATGCAGAGTTCTCCACTGAAACACAAATTTTCTCTGTAATACTGAAGAATGTTCATTTACCAATTCCGTGAGCATTTATTATATAGTTGAGACCATAATGAGTATTCAGGTCAGCATTTGGATTTATTTTTTATGTGCTTTTGCCCCTTAATTAAAAAGGCATTCTTTAGAAAGGGAAAATGTTATATATGTCTAGAATGGCACATTGCTCTGAAAACAGAATCTATTTTCAATGCCAAAAAGTTAACAAAGTTCAAAAATCAACAGGATATAAATTGGGAAGTAGAGGAGGAAATGATACTACAAAATGCCAAATATTTATGTACTGGATGCTCACAGGTGTTTTTTTGCATATTTATTTTTGCATCCCTCCAGCAAGAACATAGTCATCAACACTGAGAAACGCTTTATTGAAGTACAGGAATGAGTGTGTTTTGATCTTAATTGGAAACAGAGTTTTGCCTGCCTCAGTGAAAGGGGAAGCTGAAGAAACACAGCAGTCATTGTTCCTGCTAATTTGATGTTATGATTCAATACAGGGTTGGGAAACTATGCCCCTTGGACCAAATCCAACTTTTGAGGAGGAAAAAAAATTTTAATCTACCCTCTTAGGTTCAGTACTCAGAGACTTGCAAATTAAACTGACAAAAGACAGTTTAGCAAGAAAAACAAAATCTTTATTCACATAGGTATACAGTAAATTACAGAAAAATTTGACTCAAGGTGGCTAGAATTTGGAGCTTGCGTATCATCTCAGTAGGGTATAGGGAGAGGCAGAGGGGTACTTCCAGGAGGACAAATGACTTCTTGGAAAGTGGGGAGGGGCAGAGGAAGAGTACTAATGGACACATAGATGACTTTTTGGAAAGGTAAATGGGCACTTAGGAACATAGATGGGAGTTACGATAGTTTATGAGATTGTCTGTTTGAGTGTGATATCAATTTCTCCTCTTCCAGAGAAGACATTAGAGTTGTTCCTTGGAGAGATTTGTAACAACTGAGTTCTCATGGAAGGCTCTGCTTTTAGGCTGATAAAGAATTTCTGGAAATCAAATGCCTTCAGCCCAAAATAATTCTTAACACTAAGGTGACATCCTGGTCCTTTTTAAGGCCCACTGCCTGCTTTTATAAATAAAGTTTTATTGAAATGCAATCATGAGCATTTGTTTATATGCTTATGACTATTTTTGCCATAAAAGTAACAGAGATCTTGTGGTTCATAAGATCTTATGGCTCAAAGCCTACAATATTTACTTTCTGGCTCTTTTCAGGATAAGTTTACGGATCCTTGATTTAGATATGTATTTGTATATTCCACACTTTGTGCCTGAAGATGGAAAAATTTCATACAGATAAAAACTTGTACACAGGAATGTATTGTGTGGTCTGGCTGTTGTTAATAAGCTTCTGGTTAATACATGATGATTGTTATTCTTTGGAGTTCCTACTAGGTGCCAGGACCCTGCTTGAAACACACCCTTTACTTTTGCTCTCTGGGGTCTTTTCTAGCGAAAGAACTAGAGGCTGGAAGGTCTGTAATCTGAGGCAGCCAGTGGAAGCATTAGAGAAGAGCCAATCAAAGGGAGAGCAGGTATAGTCAAGGGACAGACTCTGTGAGGATCATCAGGGAAGGATTGTAGAGGAGGGATGCCATAAATGATACACAGAGGGAATTGATAGCATTGAATACATAATAAAGATGGGAGAAAAGAACATTCCACATAGAGATAACACCTTTCATTCAACTGATTCATTTAACAGATACTTATAATACACCAAAGTTTCTATTTTTACAGAACTTAACAGTATTTTGAAGCAAAAAGAAAGAAGAAAAGCTCTGGTCAGAGAATGCCAGGTTTGTTTTAGGGACCTATTGCACTGTCTTCTGTGACTACAGAGTAGGGCTCAGGGGATGGGATATAGGGAAGCCATCTTGCCTGTGACCAGTGAATGGTGCTGAATAACAGGAGGCCTTTCACACAAAACTGAGAACTGTGTTTTGCTTTGCAGTTTGTTTTGTATTGTTTTGCTTGTTTCTGGTTTGGCAAGAGGGAATCACTGGAGGTTTTGAAGATGATCTGTGTGCTTTGTATTAATAGACTGATGTGCTTTAGTAGATAACACTCGGGCTTAATATAAGATAGAGTAGGAAGAACTGGAGACAGGGATGGAAGCCACTTCAGAGGCAAGGGTTAAGAAGGATCTGACCTAGGATACTGGTGGTTGCAGGAAGCAGGAAGAAAATAATTGCAGAGTTAGAATTACAGTAATTAGCAAACTGACAGAATGTAGAGCTGTTCAGATATTTTAAGGTAGAGAGAGAAGTTACTGCTATTAGACCATGGAGAGAGCATGGGAGGGGGAGGTTAAGGTATGGGTTATTATAGGTTATTTCTCTGCTTCCCTGTGCCAAAGAACAATCTAGAACTTCACAGTGCCAATATGCGAGCTTCATCTGGATATGTCCACTAAATGAATTATTTTCTAAAAAAGCATTCCAAGTAGCTATTTCCAGCTCTGGTTTTGAGATTTCCCAGTCCAAAGAAATAATTTGTAGCACCATCGTGATATTATTAACAGTTTTGCTACTCTAGGTGCCAGGACCCTGCTTGAAACACACCTTTACTTTTGCTCTGGGCTTTAGCGAAGAACTAGAGGCTGGAAGGTCTGTAATCTGAGGCAGCCAGTGGAAGCATTAGAGAAGAGCCAATCAAAGGGAGAGCAGGTATAGTCAAGGGACAGACTCTGTGAGGATCATCAGGGAAGGATTGTAGAGGAGGGATGCCATAAATGATACACAGAGGGAATTGATAGCATTGAATACATAATAAAGATGGGAGAAAAGAACATTCCACATAGAGATAACACCTTTCATTCAACTGATTCATTTAACAGATACTTATAATACACCAAAGTTTCTATTTTTACAGAACTTAACAGTATTTTGAAGCAAAAAGAAAGAAGAAAAGCTCTGGTCAGAGAATGCCAGGTTTGTTTTAGGGACCTATTGCACTGTCTTCTGTGACTACAGAGTAGGGCTCAGGGGATGGGATATAGGGAAGCCATCTTGCCTGTGACCAGTGAATGGTGCTGAATAACAGGAGGCCTTTCACACAAAACTGAGAACTGTGTTTTGCTTTGCAGTTTGTTTTGTATTGTTTTGCTTGTTTCTGGTTTGGCAAGAGGGAATCACTGGAGGTTTTGAAGATGATCTGTGTGCTTTGTATTAATAGACTGATGTGCTTTAGTAGATAACACTCGGGCTTAATATAAGATAGAGTAGGAAGAACTGGAGACAGGGATGGAAGCCACTTCAGAGGCAAGGGTTAAGAAGGATCTGACCTAGGATACTGGTGGTTGCAGGAAGCAGGAAGAAAATAATTGCAGAGTTAGAATTACAGTAATTAGCAAACTGACAGAATGTAGAGCTGTTCAGATATTTTAAGGTAGAGAGAGAAGTTACTGCTATTAGACCATGGAGAGAGCATGGGAGGGGGAGGTTAAGGTATGGGTTATTATAGGTTATTTCTCTGCTTCCCTGTGCCAAAGAACAATCTAGAACTTCACAGTGCCAATATGCGAGCTTCATCTGGATATGTCCACTAAATGAATTATTTTCTAAAAAAGCATTCCAAGTAGCTATTTCCAGCTCTGGTTTTGAGATTTCCCAGTCCAAAGAAATAATTTGTAGCACCATCGTGATATTATTAACAGTTTTGAAACCTATTTTTTTAAATTATTTTAATTTAAAACAAAAAAATATCAGCTATACAACACTTTGGGAAATGGGATATATTAGCAAATAAAAACTGTAGCATTCACCTCTTCAGATATGACAAATTAATGTCAGATTGACTGAATTTTATTTTTCATACTGGCATTCCCTAGAGAGAGAGCCTCTGTGATTATTTTACGTACTGAATGAGTTAAATCATGGCATTGCCTTTTTGAATGTCTGAGAAAGAAGAGACTATAAAGCCCTGGGAGTGAAGAGTCAGTCTTAACACAGGTAGAGGAGTCAGAAAGACATGGGCTGTCGCTTGCTAGTCCTGTCCACCTCTAAAATTAGCCTGACAGGTTAGTCTCTTGATGCCTGTCTCCTCATTTTAAGATGGAAATATAAATACCTCTTTCAGATGGCTTCCCTGAGAGTTAAATGATCAAATACAGGTATGAAGTAGCCAGTGTAGGGCCTGACCCTTGGTCAGTGCCAGCTATGCCTATATTTCTGTTGAATGTGCTCAGTTCATGAGTAGGGCTGTTATTTTCACAGACTGAAAATATTTTCACTCCATGTGTCTGTGCAGTCAACACAAAGGATTCCCATTTTTGTTTTTTGCACACTGTCAATGTAGTAAGTAGAATATTGAACCAAGAGTACCAGCATCCAAGGGCAGGAGAGGATGAGTGTCTCAGCTCAAGTAGAGAGAGTGAACTTGCCCTTCCTTTCCCTTTTGTTCCACTCAGGCCTTCAATGAATTGAATGCTGCCCACCTGCATAGGTGAGGAGAGTTTTACTTACTAAGTCTATTGATTTGACTGCCAGTCTCTTTCAGAAACACTCTCACAAACATATCCAGAAATAATGCTTTGCCATCCATCAGGGCATCCCTTAGTTCAGTCAAGTTGACACGTAAAACTAACAGTGCCAATATGCGAGCTTCATCTGGATATGTCCACTAAATGAATTATTTTCTAAAAAAGCATTCCAAGTAGCTATTTCCAGCTCTGGTTTTGAGATTTCCCAGTCCAAAGAAATAATTTGTAGCACCATCGTGATATTATTAACAGTTTTGAAACCTATTTTTTTAAATTATTTTAATTTAAAACAAAAAAATATCAGCTATACAACACTTTGGGAAATGGGATATATTAGCAAATAAAAACTGTAGCATTCACCTCTTCAGATATGACAAATTAATGTCAGATTGACTGAATTTTATTTTTCATACTGGCATTCCCTAGAGAGAGAGCCTCTGTGATTATTTTACGTACTGAATGAGTTAAATCATGGCATTGCCTTTTTGAATGTCTGAGAAAGAAGAGACTATAAAGCCCTGGGAGTGAAGAGTCAGTCTTAACACAGGTAGAGGAGTCAGAAAGACATGGGCTGTCGCTTGCTAGTCCTGTCCACCTCTAAAATTAGCCTGACAGGTTAGTCTCTTGATGCCTGTCTCCTCATTTTAAGATGGAAATATAAATACCTCTTTCAGATGGCTTCCCTGAGAGTTAAATGATCAAATACAGGTATGAAGTAGCCAGTGTAGGGCCTGACCCTTGGTCAGTGCCAGCTATGCCTATATTTCTGTTGAATGTGCTCAGTTCATGAGTAGGGCTGTTATTTTCACAGACTGAAAATATTTTCACTCCATGTGTCTGTGCAGTCAACACAAAGGATTCCCATTTTTGTTTTTTGCACACTGTCAATGTAGTAAGTAGAATATTGAACCAAGAGTACCAGCATCCAAGGGCAGGAGAGGATGAGTGTCTCAGCTCAAGTAGAGAGAGTGAACTTGCCCTTCCTTTCCCTTTTGTTCCACTCAGGCCTTCAATGAATTGAATGCTGCCCACCTGCATAGGTGAGGAGAGTTTTACTTACTAAGTCTATTGATTTGACTGCCAGTCTCTTTCAGAAACACTCTCACAAACATATCCAGAAATAATGCTTTGCCATCCATCAGGGCATCCCTTAGTTCAGTCAAGTTGACACGTAAAACTAACAGTCACAATTGACCATCTATCTTTCCACTTTCAGTTGTGTATTTTTGGGGCGGGGGGGGGGGGGTGGGAGGAAAACCCTTAAACTAAGTTGCTAGAAGCCAGTATATAAAATAAGGCCTTTCCTCATCCCCTTACCACTTTCATCAGCACAAGCACAGTGGTGGTAATCATAGATAAGAAAAGTACCTGCTTTGTTTTTAAATGCCCTCTCTTGTAGTTTCTTGGGTCCTTTTGGCCTGTTTTTGATGGGAATTGGGGATTTGTGAGGAAATGTGCAGGAGCTATTTGATCTGAGCCAGCACTTGTACTCTTGGCCTTGTGATATGAGCAGTGTGAGGGCAGAACAAGGCCTGTGGCCCTGAAACTCATGTCATTGAAAGATGGATAACTCTGATCCAAGCCAAAAACTTAGAAGAAAGAAAAGGACTCTTAATGCCAAAATTGTATGTTCAATTAAAATTGATCATCTTTCCACAACTAGAAAAATAACTGACATAAACAGAAGGAAAGGGTGGGTTAATTTGAGAGAATAGCATTGAAACATGTATATTACCATATGTAAAACAGATAATCTGTTCAAATTCAATACTTGAAGCAGGGCACCCAAAGCCAGTGCTCTGGGACAACTCAGAGGGATAGAGTGGGGTGGAAGTGGGCGGTTCAGGATGGGAGGACACATGTATACTGATGAGTGATTCATGTTGACATATGGAAAAAGCCATGACAATATTGTAAATATTGTCAATCAAAATAAATAATTTATTTAAAAAGTTATATAGGGCTTCCCTGGTGGTCCAGTGGGTAAAGAGTCCGCCTTGCAGTGCAAGGGACACCAGTTTGATCCCTTCCTGGGAAGATCCCACATGCTGCAGAGCAGCTGGACCAGTGTGTCCAATTACGAGCCACCGCTCTGGAAAGCATGCGCCCAGAGCTGGTGCTCCAAAGCGAGAGAGACCACTGTGATTGGGAGGCCCAGACAGGCCAAAGAATAAAGATGGATGAAAACAAATAAATTAATTAAAAAAGCAATAAAAGAGACCAAAATGTTACATAGTGTTAGTTGACTATCAAAGCAAAATTGTTTCCTCCAGATCACGTTTACAGAGAACTGGCAAATTCTACAATTCCAGACAATGTTGGCCTTTGTGATAGAGATAAAAAGAGATGTATCTAGAACAAGATCTAGGAGGGTTTTCTTGTCTTATGCCTGCTTTGAATTCAGAGCACAATGGTTTAAGGAAGATCAGCTGTGAGGGGGAAGTTATAAACTTTGCTCCCTGCCCATCTCTATTTCTGTCCTATTTGGAGCATGCTCTTCACTAGGGGTTCTTGGTACATTTAGGGGCAGAATGTGAGTCTGTTCATTCTCACTCATATTAATTAGGGCATGTTCAGCTTTTATACAATTCTCATAACTGAATTTTAAGACCGACATTAGCTGATCAGTTGTTGCAATTATATGTATTAATTTTCTCTTCCAACTTAATTTCACTTGCATTTTTTCCTCTCTCATAAGTATTCTTTGAGGGTGACATCTCTAAAAACTCCTTATGTTTCCAGGTACCTTTGTGTGAATTAACTAACCCTGTGTTTAACTCAACAAAATACTTCAGTCCATTTGTTTAACTGTATGATAAGAGCTTTCCTCTTTCTTAGTGAGAAATAGTTCTTTACTCCTTTCTTTCATTTAATATCAAACTTTCTTACTCATCTCTGTGTTATTATGTAAGGACCACAAACAGTTACTCATGGGAGTAAAGAAACTGATCTCATTGAAGATGCCTTTAAATGGAGGAAAATGTGACATCTTTGCCACAGGCAGTCATAGTTTGGACACATTTGTTTGTGTTTCCTGAGATCTAGTTCTCATGTTTTTATTAAAAAATTATTATTATTATTATTTTTGACCACTTCTGTTGGTCTTTCATTTATTTCCATCTTTGTTCTTTTGGCCTGTGTGGGCCTCCCATCGCAGTGGCCTATTTTGCTACAGAGCACCGGCTCTGGGCGCATGCGCTCCAGAGCACTGGCTCAGTAATTGGACACATCGGTCTAGCCGCTCTGGGGCATGTGGGATCTTCCCAGGCCAGGGATAGAACTGGCGCTCCTTGCACTGCAAGCTGGTGTCTTTACCCACTGGACCACCGGGGAAGCCCATTAAAAACTATTGATTTGGCTGCACTGGTTCTTAGTTGTGACATGGTGGATCTTTAATATATATCACAATATGCAGGATCTTAAGTTGCAGCATATGGGATTTACTTCCCTGACCAGGGATTGAACCAGACTTCTTGCATTGGGTGCTCAGAGTCTTAGCCACCGGACCACCAGGGAAGTCCCTTGTTTTGTTTTTAAATATGAGTTTTTATAGTTTGTAAGAGGCTTTTCTGATAGCTTAGCTGGTAAAGAATCCACCTGCAATGCAGGAAACCCCAGTTTGATTCCTGGCTCTGGAAGATCCCCTGGAGAAGGCATAGGTTACCCACTCCAGTATTCTTGGGCATCCCTGGTGGCTCAGACAGTGAAGAATCTGCCCACAGTGTGGGAGACCTGGGTTTAATACCTGAGTTGGGAAGATCCTCTGGAGAAGGGAATGATTACCCACTCCAGTATTCTTTTTTTTTTGCCACTTCTATTGGTCTTTCATTTATCTATTTTCATCCATCTTTGTTCTTTGGCCCATCACATCCCACTGTGTGGTCCTCCCATCACAGTGGCCTCTGTCGCTGTAGAGCACCAGCTCTGGGTGCATGCGCTCCAGAGCCTGGGCTGGGTAGTTGGACATATCGGTCCAGCCGCTCCATGGCACGTGGGATCTTCCTAGGCCAGGGATCGAACCGGTTTCCCTTGCACTGCAAGGTGGTGTCCTTACCCACTGGACCACCAGGGAAGCCCCACTCCGGTATTCTTGCCTGGAGAATCCCATGGCTTGTCCATGGGTCGCAAAGTGTCGGACACAACTGATCAACTTTCACATGCATGTATAGTTTGTAAAGAACCATCTCGACTCCTGATATGTATGCACAGTCACATAACACACAACACTTTATTTGGTTAACGAAATTAGGCCGCTGAATCGTTAGGTTTTTCGAAATTGAGTCAACTGTCTGACACTTAGCGAGAAAAATGATTTGATGGGATCAGTTTGTCGTTCAAAGCCAGGCATGAGGGAGCAAGTGCCATCAATCCACAGCAGCTATCTCAATCCTTGCTGATAAATGTTACAGCAAAAGAAAAACTTTTACTCAAGGATCTTGTGATAATGCCTCAAACAACCATGGAATGATGGTTCTGGAAACCAGTAATGGATGTGTTCTTCTTGTAGTCACTTACTGCTCTCACAGAAACATGTTTGATGGTTAACTGAGTACCTAAGTCCATATTTGTAGAGACAAGATGAAGTAGTCGCTCCAAAAAAGCATTTTCAAAAATCAAAAAGGTGAACATTCATAGTAAAAAGGAACTATGATGAAATCCACTTGGTAGAATTTGATAGATATTTGGCTTGAATATTGGCATCTTGGACCACTAAATATAGAGAGCAGCCATTAGCAGTGTTATTGATTTCAGTCATATTTATGTTGTATTTTTCACTTCAACTAAAACTTTCAAGGTAAACCCCTTTAGTTTATCTTAATAATACTGCCTGTCAGTGAGATATGATAGCAAGCTATATATTTCATATTTGTGGCAAGTAAATGCTCTTATATTTACTTAACACAAAGCTATCCATTGATTTAATGGCAGATTATTGCTTGGCAAAAATATCATCACCTTTCTGAGTTCATTCAATCAATCAATGATGCTTTCTGAGCACCTGCTATGGTGAGGCATAGAACCAGGCACATGAAAGAAAAAAGTTCAGAATTTCCCCTCTTCCCTGCTCCTGGAACATTAGCTTGTTTTTTTTCTCTTTTTTTCTTTTTTCCTATGTCAGTTCTTCATTTATGTCTGTCTTGTCCACCTATAATGCCCTCTTTTACATCTATATAAATTGTACTCATTCTCTTAGCCCAAGGTCCAGTGTCTTCTTGGTATATCCCTTCCAGACTACCTTAGTGTGTGCTAAGTTGCTTCAGTCATATTTGACTCTTTGCAACCCCATGGACTATATCCCTCCAGGCTCCATTGTCCGTGGGATTCTCCAGGCAAGAATAGTAGAGTGGGTCACCATTTCCTCCTTCAGTGGATCTTCCCAATCCAGGGATCAAATTCATGTCTCTTATATCTCCTCAGTTTGTCGTTCAAAGCCAGGCATGAGGGAGCAAGTGCCATCAATCCACAGCAGCTATCTCAATCCTTGCTGATAAATGTTACAGCAAAAGAAAAACTTTTACTCAAGGATCTTGTGATAATGCCTCAAACAACCATGGAATGATGGTTCTGGAAACCAGTAATGGATGTGTTCTTCTTGTAGTCACTTACTGCTCTCACAGAAACATGTTTGATGGTTAACTGAGTACCTAAGTCCATATTTGTAGAGACAAGATGAAGTAGTCGCTCCAAAAAAGCATTTTCAAAAATCAAAAAGGTGAACATTCATAGTAAAAAGGAACTATGATGAAATCCACTTGGTAGAATTTGATAGATATTTGGCTTGAATATTGGCATCTTGGACCACTAAATATAGAGAGCAGCCATTAGCAGTGTTATTGATTTCAGTCATATTTATGTTGTATTTTTCACTTCAACTAAAACTTTCAAGGTAAACCCCTTTAGTTTATCTTAATAATACTGCCTGTCAGTGAGATATGATAGCAAGCTATATATTTCATATTTGTGGCAAGTAAATGCTCTTATATTTACTTAACACAAAGCTATCCATTGATTTAATGGCAGATTATTGCTTGGCAAAAATATCATCACCTTTCTGAGTTCATTCAATCAATCAATGATGCTTTCTGAGCACCTGCTATGGTGAGGCATAGAACCAGGCACATGAAAGAAAAAAGTTCAGAATTTCCCCTCTTCCCTGCTCCTGGAACATTAGCTTGTTTTTTTTCTCTTTTTTTCTTTTTTCCTATGTCAGTTCTTCATTTATGTCTGTCTTGTCCACCTATAATGCCCTCTTTTACATCTATATAAATTGTACTCATTCTCTTAGCCCAAGGTCCAGTGTCTTCTTGGTATATCCCTTCCAGACTACCTTAGTGTGTGCTAAGTTGCTTCAGTCATATTTGACTCTTTGCAACCCCATGGACTATATCCCTCCAGGCTCCATTGTCCGTGGGATTCTCCAGGCAAGAATAGTAGAGTGGGTCACCATTTCCTCCTTCAGTGGATCTTCCCAATCCAGGGATCAAATTCATGTCTCTTATATCTCCTGCACTGACAGGCGGGTTCTACCACTAGTGCCACCTGTGAAGCCCTCAGGGCTTGATAATTTCTCCCTTCTCTAAATTCTCAGGCAGTTAATTCACAGCACTGTTTCTTCTACCATGGCATGTTTTTCTTTCATTTTGTTTGCCTAAATAGAATGCCCTTGGGCAAGGTGAGCATTAGTGAAGTAAAGGAACATTGTTTGCCTAAATAGAATGCCCTTGGGCAAGGTGAGCATTAGTGAAGTAAAGGAACAATGTCTTATCTTTGTGTTCCTCCTAGTGACTTGCTCACAGTACATTGCCCCTGAGAAGTGATTTGAAAATTCTGCAAAGATAGTGGTCCCTGGGGTAAGGTCAGGCAGAGGTTCAAGGAGATGAGATTTGATCTGTACTTAGGGAGGGCCAAGGGATATGCATCTGATTGATCTGGGAACATACATGTACAAAAATAAATAAATTAATTAATTAATTAATTAATTAAAAAAAAAAAGAAAGGTAGATAAGGTTTAGGTAAGAAGAGAAGGTGGAGATTGTATTTCAAAGGAGTGTTGAGTAAGGGAGAAATGTGAGTTAAATTGAGGACTTAGAGTGTATCAAACAGAAAGGTATGGTCTTGAAACTGTAAAAGCCTGCCAAGGAGATGGATGAGTTATAGAGCATAATGGTGTATTGGCCTCCTGAAGCATACAGGGTTAAACCCCAGAAAGTGGTGCAGAGCAAATGATGCCCCGTGCAGCTATTCTTATTGGCTGCTTTTCTTCGTAAGAGGCAGGCTGCGCTACATTTAAGTTTCCTGGTATATACATTTTTTTTTTGCCTCTTTTTTTTCTACCCTGATTTAAAGGATTATTTACTCAAGACTGGGCTTCCCTGGTGGCTCAGATGGTTAAGAATTCACCTGCAGTGTGGGAGACCTGGGTTCGATCCCTGGGTTGGGAAGATCCCCTGGAAGAGGGAAAGGCTACCCACTTCTGTATTCTTGCCTGGCAAGAATAGTAGAGTGGGTCACCATTTCCTCCTTCAGTGGATCTTCCCAATCCAGGGATCAAATTCATGTCTCTTATATCTCCTGCACTGACAGGCGGGTTCTACCACTAGTGCCACCTGTGAAGCCCTCAGGGCTTGATAATTTCTCCTTCTCTAAATTCTCAGGCAGTTAATTCACAGCACTGTTTCTTCTACCATGGCATGTTTTTCTTTCATTTTGTTTGCCTAAATAGAATGCCCTTGGGCAAGGTGAGCATTAGTGAAGTAAAGGAACATTGTTTGCCTAAATAGAATGCCCTTGGGCAAGGTGAGCATTAGTGAAGTAAAGGAACAATGTCTTATCTTTGTGTTCCTCCTAGTGACTTGCTCACAGTACATTGCCCCTGAGAAGTGATTTGAAAATTCTGCAAAGATAGTGGTCCCTGGGGTAAGGTCAGGCAGAGGTTCAAGGAGATGAGATTTGATCTGTACTTAGGGAGGGCCAAGGGATATGCATCTGATTGATCTGGGAACATACATGTACAAAAATAAATAAATTAATTAATTAATTAATTAATTAAAAAAAAAAAGAAAGGTAGATAAGGTTTAGGTAAGAAGAGAAGGTGGAGATTGTATTTCAAAGGAGTGTTGAGTAAGGGAGAAATGTGAGTTAAATTGAGGACTTAGAGTGTATCAAACAGAAAGGTATGGTCTTGAAACTGTAAAAGCCTGCCAAGGAGATGGATGAGTTATAGAGCATAATGGTGTATTGGCCTCCTGAAGCATACAGGGTTAAACCCCAGAAAGTGGTGCAGAGCAAATGATGCCCCGTGCAGCTATTCTTATTGGCTGCTTTTCTTCGTAAGAGGCAGGCTGCGCTACATTTAAGTTTCCTGGTATATACATTTTTTTTTTGCCTCTTTTTTTTCTACCCTGATTTAAAGGATTATTTACTCAAGACTGGGCTTCCCTGGTGGCTCAGATGGTTAAGAATTCACCTGCAGTGTGGGAGACCTGGGTTCGATCCCTGGGTTGGGAAGATCCCCTGGAAGAGGGAAAGGCTACCCACTTCTGTATTCTTGCCTGGAGAAGCCCATGGTTCATCCATGAGTTACAAAGAGTCAGACACGATTGAGTGGCTTGCACTTTCATTTTACTCAAGACTATTAGGTAAGGGATTCAAACGTCTCCCATTTCATTACAGGAAAATTAGGAATAGCCCTCTAGTGACAATAAAAAGTCCTTTGACTGACATACCCTAGAAGAGATGGATACACAGAATATAGAAGCAATTATTGACAGTAGATAAGCTTTCCCATCCATACCTACTGAGAGAATAAGGGTTATGTGATATCAAAAGAGAGCATGAAGTTTTACTTTCCTCTTGTTTTGAGCACCTTGATAAAGAATGCCTGTGGGCTGTTTAGGGAAGTTGATAATGAGGTAAGGTAAGATTAGGAGAAGTTATGGTGTTTGAGAAATTAGGGAGTTATGAATCAATAATTTCCCACTGAGTTAAGAAAATTGCTGTGTAGATTTGACTTATGAATGCATTCATCCCAGAAAAATCTGAAAGTAAATAATTATGAGTTTTATCCATGTAGAGTAAAATTTTACTCAACTGGACACTACCAGTGTGAATTTTTCTTATACTGAAAAGTGAGAGGTTGAATACTTAGGGGAATAAAAATATATCAGATATTTTCAGTTGTTTGTCATTAGGGACATACAAATTACAAATATGTATTTTCTCATCCCTGAAGCAGAGTCCCTAAATATTTTTCCTACTTAGCACTTTGTTAAAATAGCTGAATTACATGGAAAAAAATATATGAAGAATGCTTCCAATTGTTATTGTTTTCAGTCTAGTCTTATTAGTTTGTTTTAACCCTTATCATTATTCAAATACTGAAATATAAAGTGTAAGAGGCTAGAATTAATTTCATCAAATTCACAGTGGTGATTTTTCTCTGGGAATAAAAGTGAATGTGGATGTGCATTCTATAGATTTTGGCATAATAGTTTCTTTGGTCTTTAATCATAACTATTTTATAATTTCAGTTTTTACTTCCTCTTTAAATTGAGTCATTTAGTACTTTAAAAATTATTTACAGTTTCTTGGTGCGTAGCTCCTTTTGTCTATTCCTGTTGTTTTTTGAAAATATTTATTTATTTGGCTGGGCTAGGTCTTAGTTGTGGCACATAGGATCTTCGATCTTCACTGTAGTATGTGGGATCTAGTTCCCTGACCAGGGATTGAACATGGGTCCCTTGCATTAGAAGTGTGGAGCCTAGTCACTAGATCACTAGGGAAGTCCCCATTCTTCAGTCTTAATTTTATTGCATATAGTGAAAGAATGCACCTATAGGATATTGTACTTTTGGAATTTATTGCGATTTTCTTTATGCCATAATGTATGATCTGTTTTAGTAATTGCTCCATTAGTTGAAAAGAGTAAGTCTTCTCTATTTGTTGGACTTGATATTCTATGTAAGTTTGTTGAATTCAAGCTTGTTAACTGAGTTCAGATTCTTCCTATTCTAATGTATTGTGAGTCACTCAGTTTGTCTATATATGAGCAAGTGTGTACATTATCCACTAGGATTCACTTGTTAGTTCAGCAATTATTTATTGAAGACCTACCATGTGCCAGGCCCTCCCTGTCTTAGGTGCAGAGGATATAGAAATTAATGAAACAAAGACTGTGCTCTCGTGCAACTTACCTTCAGGTTGGAGGAAACAGACAATAAACAAATAAACAAAAATATCTGTATGTTTCAGGTGTTAAGAAGAAAAACAGAACAAATAAAGATAGCAAATGACAGGGATGTTGGAAGTAGGGGATGGGTGCTGTTTTAGATAGGGTGTGAGAGCATACCTTTCTGATAAGGTCACATTTGAGCACAAAGAACAAGAGAAATGGGAAACAAGTGTAAATAACTGGAACTCAGGGTTCTAAAAAGGTGTTGAAGACCAATTATGTCAAATACCAGTAAAAATTCCACGTACGTGGTTTTGCCTCCTGTGTTTGTGCAGAGCCTTGAACGCTCTCAGGAGCTCTGTACTTAAGCAGAAACTTTAGTGAAGTGGGGAGGGGGCTTTTGATTATCTGAGGAAGGATGTTCTAAGCAGAGAAAGCAGTCTGTGCAAAGGCTGAGATCAAAGTGCACTTATGAAATAGCAGAGAGAGCCAGAGGGAGCTGTAGGTACCATGGTCAGGGAGGCCCTCAAGGTCTAAGGCCCTAAAGGTCAAAGTCAAGTCATAATAAAGCTTTGAATTTGTGTTTTACCAATTGTTTTCCTTATGTCATATAGTGTTTATATAGTTTCGGTTCAGTTCAGTTGCTCAGTCGTGTCTGACTTTTTGCAACCCCATGGACTGCAGCATGCCAGACTCCCCTGTCCTTCATCATCTCTCAGAACTTGCTCAAACTCATGTCTATTGACTCAGTGATGCCATTCAACCATCTCATCCTCTGTCCTCCCCTTTTCCTTCTGCCTTCTATCTTTCCCAGCCTCAGAGTAGTTTAGTCCTCTTTTGATCCATACAAAGAGATTCAAGACTGATAAAGCTTCTTGAGACCATACTTTTATCAGTAGAAAATAGACTTATTTGTCTCATGTTTTTTGACTGAAATTTAACTTTGACATTACTATTGGTTACACTGTGATAGAATATCTTTGACAGTTCATTTACTATAAAGGCTTTTATTTTTTAAAGATTTATTTATTATTGGTTGGGGGTGGGGTGGGGAGGGAGGGGAGCAGGCGGGCCACTTCTATTGGTTTTTCATTTATCTGTTTTCATCCATCTTTGTTCTTTGGCCTGTGTGGGCCTCCCATCGCGGTGGCCTCTGTTGTCGCAGAGCACCAGCTCTGGGCGCATGTGCTCCAGAGCTCCGGCTCGGTAATTGGACACATCGGTCCAGCCGCTTCACGGCACGTGGGATCTTCCCAGGCCAGGGATCGAACTGGCGCCCCTTGCACTGCAAGGCGGTGTCCTTACCCACTGGACCACCAGGGAAGCCCCGTTTACTATAAATACTTTTGACTTTTTACCTCTTATGATAGCAAAAGTCCAGTATTTCTTTTTGTTTAACAGAGGAATTTAAACTCTTCATTTTTATTATGATTGCTGATACATTTGGACTTTTTTCAGTCATCTTATTTCATGTGTTCTGTTTGCTGTAATACACTATTTCTTCATGTTTTTCTTTCCTTGCCCATGTATGTAATGTAATACCATCATAATCTGGTGTCTGATTGCCTTTTTGGCCCCATCAGTAGCTCCTGCTTTGGCTCACTCTGCTCTGGATAGTCTTATCCATGTCTCAGGGGCTTTGCACTGGCTATTACCATTGTCTGGTATAATTTTCCTCCAGAAATCCACTTGACTTAAACCATTCTCCTCCTTTACATCTTTACTCAAATGTCACCTTTTCTTTTATTTTTTAATTTTTTTTCCTTTTATTAATTTTTTTTAGCTTTTATTTTACTTTTAACTTTTACAGAGTTTTGTTGTTTACAGATATGTATGTTCCCAGAATAGTCATAGCTTTCAGTCCTCTTTTTGTCCTCCCCTTTTCCTTCTGCCTTCTATCTTTCCCAGCCTCAGAGTAGTTTAGTCCTCTTTTGATCCATACAAAGAGATTCAAGACTGATAAAGCTTCTTGAGACCATACTTTTATCAGTAGAAAATAGACTTATTTGTCTCATGTTTTTTGACTGAAATTTAACTTTGACATTACTATTGGTTACACTGTGATAGAATATCTTTGACAGTTCATTTACTATAAAGGCTTTTATTTTTTAAAGATTTATTTATTATTGGTTGGGGGTGGGGTGGGGAGGGAGGGGAGCAGGCGGGCCACTTCTATTGGTTTTTCATTTATCTGTTTTCATCCATCTTTGTTCTTTGGCCTGTGTGGGCCTCCCATCGCGGTGGCCTCTGTTGTCGCAGAGCACCAGCTCTGGGCGCATGTGCTCCAGAGCTCCGGCTCGGTAATTGGACACATCGGTCCAGCCGCTTCACGGCACGTGGGATCTTCCCAGGCCAGGGATCGAACTGGCGCCCCTTGCACTGCAAGGCGGTGTCCTTACCCACTGGACCACCAGGGAAGCCCCGTTTACTATAAATACTTTTGACTTTTTACCTCTTATGATAGCAAAAGTCCAGTATTTCTTTTTGTTTAACAGAGGAATTTAAACTCTTCATTTTTATTATGATTGCTGATACATTTGGACTTTTTTCAGTCATCTTATTTCATGTGTTCTGTTTGCTGTAATACACTATTTCTTCATGTTTTTCTTTCCTTGCCCATGTATGTAATGTAATACCATCATAATCTGGTGTCTGATTGCCTTTTTGGCCCCATCAGTAGCTCCTGCTTTGGCTCACTCTGCTCTGGATAGTCTTATCCATGTCTCAGGGGCTTTGCACTGGCTATTACCATTGTCTGGTATAATTTTCCTCCAGAAATCCACTTGACTTAAACCATTCTCCTCCTTTACATCTTTACTCAAATGTCACCTTTTCTTTTATTTTTTAATTTTTTTTCCTTTTATTAATTTTTTTTAGCTTTTATTTTACTTTTAACTTTTACAGAGTTTTGTTGTTTACAGATATGTATGTTCCCAGAATAGTCATACGTATATCCCCCCCTTCCCACCCCTTCCGACCATCTATAAATAACTACCTACCTATCTACTTTTCTGCTTACCTATGTATATTCATAGTGATATTTCTGATTCTAATCCAGCACCCCAGGCACCTCTGGATTTATTCTAGCCTACCCCATTTGCTTAATTTTAAATAAGCAAACAAGGACAGGGATAAATCTGAGTCCTATTACCACAATTTGTTTATTTATGTGTTCAACAATTATAATGTAAAGTGGGCTTCCCAGTGGCTCAAATGGTAAAGAATCCACCTGCAGTTCAGGAGACCTGAGTTTGATCCCTGGGTCACTAAGATTCTCTGGAGAAGGGAATGGCTAACCACTGCAATATTCTAGTTTGGGGGGATACAGTCCATGGGGTCACAAATAGTTGGACACTACTGAGTCACTAAGCACACACACACACAGTAATGTAAAGTAGTTTTAGAATTGCTGCTGTGAGAAACAAATTTATGAACTAGAATACAATGGTTATATACAGTTTTTTGTGTGTTAGCCTTAGATTATCCAGTAAAAATATTGTTTTCTCAAGTTAATCAGAAATGCTTGAATAGATAAATGTAGGAAAAGAGACAAGTCTTGCTTACAAAAGTATTCCAAATAATACAGGTTGATACTAACTCCTCCAGGAGATGGAGTCTAATCCCCCTCTCCTAGGGTGGAGTAGACTTAGTGACTCATCTAAAGTTCATTAGGGAAAAGGAAAAATAATTTTGCAGTGGAGAGGCATGACAAACACTGTATTAACCAAGGTTGACTTCATCAGTAATAAGTGAAGTTGATAATATATACCACCTGATATGATGTGATGTGATAAAGACATTTGAGGGACATTCTACTGGATATGAAGCCAGTATCCCTCAAGAGTATGAAGGTCATGAAAAACAAGGAAAGAATGAGAAACTGGTAAAGGCCAGAAGAGACTGGGGAGACATAACTAAACTCAATGTGGTATCCTGGATTGGGTCCTGGAGTGGAAAAGAGAATATTAATAGAAAAACTGGTGATATTCAAATAAAGTCTGCAGTTTGGTTAATAGTAAGTACTGTGCAATAATAATGTTGGTTTCTTAATTGACAAATGTACCATGGAAATGAGAGATAATAACAATGGGGAAAACTGAATGAGTATATAGGGACTCTGTATTATCTTTGTAACTTTTCTGTAAATCTAAAATTATTCAAAAATAGTTAATTTTTTTCAAGTTAATGAGGTTGGCTTTTTTTCCCCTCACAACCTTCAGTGAAGTTATATCATGCATTGATAATATACTGAAATGCATTTGTCACATGTTTCATTACATCCTAGGATGCCCTGATACTTTGGTTGATTTTTTTGTTGTTGTTAAATTCTTTATTTTAAAGGTTTTACAGAGTTTTGTTGTTCACAGACATGTATGTTCCCGGATCAGTCATATGCATATCCCTGGTCCCCACTCCCCCACCTTGGTTGATTTTAATTCTACTCTTTGTTCTGTAAAATTCTATGGGTTTCTTACAATTGCGGAGAATCATGTATCCACCACTCAGGTACCATACTGAAGAGTTAGTCTCATCATACAGAAGTTTTCTTGTGCAGTCAATTGGCTTTTAACTAATCCTCTATCTACCCCAATCTCTGGCAACTACTGACCTGTTTTCTATCCCTATAGTTTTATCTTTTGTAGAATGTTATGTAGGTGAAGTGAAAGTCGCTCAGTTGTGTCTGACTCTTCACAACCCATGGACAAGCCATGGAATCCTGCAGGCAAGAATACTGGAGTGGGTTGCCATTCCCTTCTCCAGGGGGTCTACTCAACCCAGGGATCAAACCCAGGTCTCCTGCATTGCAGGCAGAATTTTTTACCTTCTGAGCCACCAGGGAAGTGGTGTAGGGTCATACAATACATAGCCTTTGAATGTGGCTTTTTTTCACTTGTAAAAATACACTTATGATTCATCTACCTTGTTGCAGGAATGAAGTATGTTCTCTTTATTGCCAACTAGTATTCCACTGTATAGCTATAACATAGTTTTTTATTTGTTTGTTTTTGAGAGTTGTCTTTTAACAGACATCTTGTTTTTTTCTAGTTTGGAGTGATTATGAATAAAGCTACTCTAAACATCAGCATACAGGTTTTTTGGTGTGAAGATAGTCTTTCGGTTACTTTGGGTAAATACCTAAGTGCAAGATTGCCATATGATACATTTATTATATGTGTTTACATTTATAAGAAACTGCCAAATTGTCTTCCAAAACGACTGTACCATTTTGCATTTCCACCAATGATAAATGAGATTCCTGTTACTCTGTATCTTTGAAAATATTTGGTATTGTTTTCAGAGATTACCCTAACACTTAGGACTCTAAGACTTCATTGCTTAAGTTCAGTAATTCACTGTAAGAACTCACAGAGTTCCAAAAAAGCTGGTACGCTCATAGTTATGGTTCATTACAGTGACAGGATACAGATTAAAATCAGCTAAGAGAAGAGGTTCATTAAACAGTGTCCAAGAGAGTTCCATGTAAGGAGCGTCCAGCTGTTCTCTCCCAGGAGAGTCGTGGACAGAGCTGACCCCTCTCAGCAATGATGCGGAATAATACACACAGAGTATTGCTAGCTAGGGAAGCTCACCTGAGCCTTGGCATCCAGAGATTTTATTGGGATTCAGTCATGGGGACACAGATGACTGCCTGTGTGCCTGATCTTGGTTTCCAGCTCCTCCAGAGGGGAGATGATAAAACAAGACCCAAAGCCCCACCAAGTCACATTGTTAGAATATCTGGTGTGGTCCTAGTCACCCCCCCCCCCCTCCCCGCCGCCTGCCCCCATGACACTTATCAGGTAGGACTACTAAGGACTCAAAACATTACCACCCTGGGGCCCTGGACACAAGCCAGACCTTTGTTCATGTAGGGTTAATTTTTAACTATACAAAAAGGAACTTCATATTTTCTAATCTATTATCTGTGTTCGTGTTAAGTCGCTTCTGTTGTGCCTGACTCTTTGTGACTCTATGGACTGTAGCCCGTCAGGCTCTTCTATCCATAGGATTCTCCAGGCAAGAATACTGCAGTGGGTTGCTGTTTCCTCCTCCAGGGGATCTTCCCAACCCAGGGATCAAACCTGCATCTCTTTCATCTCCTACATTGGCAGGCAGGTTCTCTACCATTAATGCCACGTGGGAAGCCTTAATCTATTATCTGAGTTTACATTAAAAAAAATAACTGAAGCATTTTCTGTAAACAAATATAGTTTTTTTCACTAAAGTTTCATAGCACTGTGGTGAGAGTCAGTGTGTGTGTGCGTGTGTACAGAAAGGGTAGGGACAGGAAGGAAGAAGAGGTAGAGAGAAGACTGAAGCTATAGTAATAATGTATTTAGGAAACTTTCTCAGATTGTATTACTGTGATTTATATGTTTGGTTTTCTTCTTCATTTTAGTTGCTAGGAGGTATGAGATGAAGTTGTACCAAGTCTTTTGTCTGTTATTCCCTCTTTAAAAAACTTCTGATATTGATATTATTGAGATTTTAGTTTAATAATAAATCTGTGTTTTACTTTAGTTCATTGCACCTTTTATTATTTTAGGGTTGATAGGACACGAACATCCTGGACAAATTTTTCAGAGGTCACTGTTAGGTCATTGTCAGGTTTCAAGCTCAGAATGAGAAACCAACACATGTATTTACCTTGCCTTTCTTCCAAAATCCTAGTAAAACGTCCAAATAGGTATTTTAAAAGTATTGATCCACAGTATTTCCTAGCTTCCTTATTGCCTCTACACTGTAGACAGTGGGCTGCAGAAGCCTCCAATCTGGAACTGCCAACAGGCACAGACAGAAAAAAAGCCCTCCAAGAAAAGCCTATTTCCTCTAGGCAAAGGAATAGGAAAAGGGTGGCCTTCCAGAACAGAAAATCTTTCTAATAATACACACCGTACTTCAGTCACCTGCACCATACTCCTCACCACAGTTCCAGTGGGGCCTCACAGGGAGCTGATCTCCCAACCCTGGCCCTTTGGAAGCAGGCAGTGACATTCCAGGCTTCCTGTTTGGTGGTGTTTTAGGACCAAGCAGATTACGTTATGTAAGACCTTTTAGGTGATTGTAAAGCCTTGAATTTTTACTTTGAGAAACGAGTTGATGGTTTTGAGCAGGCAGTGACATGATCTGCTTTAGTTTTAACAGGCTCTGACTTGTGAGTTGAGGATGGACAGACCAGAAAGGGGCAGAAACAGGTTTTATTTTCCTTGTCAAGCTGCAAGACAACTCAGTGAAGTTGTCAGGGCATGTTTTATCATGTCATTTTGTGGTTAAAACAATGGAGACTCAGAGAGGTAAAGTAGCATGTTCAAGGTCACACAGCTAGTAGAGAACAGAGCTGCATCTAGTACCCAGACTTTTAAACTTATGTGAAATGAGTAGCTAAATTTACAGAATGCAATATCACTTAGGGAAGATTTTTAAAGAATCCCTGCTAAAATGCTGCTAAGGATTTGTGAAAATTACATCAGAAAGGGGGAATGGGGAAGAACAGAGATTTAAAAAAAAAAGTGGGGCATGGAGGACAGATGCTAAATGTAGTCTTGCACTGTCTCCCTTCCACCATTAGATGGCAATTTTCTATTTGTTACAGAGGAAATGGTGCCACAGTTTCTTGGCAGTTGGCAGAAATGAATAAATTACAAACTGAAAGTAATGAATACATGGATCAAGGCTTTGAAAAAAAACCCAAAATCCAATTGATCCAATACATGTGTGGGGTGGTAAGAGAGAGGGATCCAGGCTTTCAGAGCAGTGATAGAATGAACAAAAATTTTTGACAATCACAGCTGACAGCACAAATTAGAACATTGATTTTCAAACAGCTGGTTGTAAAGAAGAGTAGTTCCTAAAATCAATTCAGTGAGGGACAATTGGCAGTCTTTTAATTCAAAAGAACAGAATAAAAGGAAATAGCAGGATAAAAAATGTTGGAATATATTGCACATTGTAAGATCAAAATTGATCTGTGAATCTTGTCTGATTTTACAAAAGTCTGTATGTATACGTTGAGCCATAATGCAAAATGTATTTAAAATCTTTTTTATCATGGGTATAGTTAAAAAAAAGGGGTTTAAAAAATACTGGACTAGATGAAATGTGAATGAGAAGGATTGCACTTACTTGAAACATGTTTCGCAGAGATTTTTATCTTGGTTTTAAACTTTCTTTTTTTCTTCCCCCTACCCCCCAGTCTCAGGGCCTGTTATGGGCTGAATTTGTGTCCCTCCTAGCAAATGCATATATTGAAACCCCAATTAGCCACTCAGTCATGTCTGACTCTTTGGGACCCTATGGATATGTAGCCTGCCAGGCTCTTCTGTCCATGAAATTCTGCAGGCAAGTGTACTGGAGTGGGTGGCCATTCCCTTCTCCGGGAAATTCTTCCTGACACAGGGATCAAACCCCAATCTGTTGCATTGCAGGCAGATTCTTTACCACTGAGCTACCCTGTACCATGTTGAAGCCCCAATCCCCAGAAGCTCAGAATGTGACTGTATTTGGATACAAGGCCATTATGGAAGTGATTCCATTAAAATGAGGCCATTAGGGTGGTTCCTAATCCATTCTGACTGGTGTCAAAGGAAAATGTGAACACAGAAAGAGACATCAGGGATGTACATGCACAGAGGACAAAATATGTGGGGACACAGGGAGAAGCTGGCCCCCTACAAGCCAAGAAGAGAATTCTCAGGAGACACTGAACCTACTGACACCTTGACCTTGGACTTCTAACTTTCAGAACCATGAAAAAATCAACTTATGTTGTTGAGTCACCCAGTTTGTGGCATTTTGTAATGGTAGCCCTAGCAAACTAATACAGCCCTAGAGTCTGATATTCTATTTCTGGGACCTGGGACAAGAAAAGACCTGGGTCTAATGAAGGTCCTGCTGCTTTCCAAATGAGAGTTCCTGGATTCAATTCAGTTCTTCGTAGAGGAAAGTACTTAAGCTCCTATGCCAAATGTACCTGCATTCTTATAGCCACTCCATCTTTTTTTTTTTTTTTTTTTAGTTTTGGCCTCTTTTTATTGATTTTTTAAATCCACCTTTAATCTTTGACCTGTGTGGGCCTCTCATCACAGCGGCCTCTCTCCTTGCAGAGCACTGGTTCTGAGCACATGTGCTCCAGAGTGCTGACTCCTAATTGGACATACCAGTCCAGCTGCTCCATGGCACGTGGAATCTTCCCTGGCCAGGGATCAAAGTGGTGCCCCTTGCACTGCAAGGCAGACTCTTTACCCACTGGACCACCAGGGAAGCCCGCTGCTCCATCATTTTGGCTTGGTTAACCTCTCCAAGGTTAAATTTTCTCATAAATAAAATTGCACTAATAATACTTTTCCTGCAATGTTGATATACAGATTAAACGATATACCTGTTGGCTTTTCAATATCCACAGGTTGCACATATGCAGGTTCAGCTTCTGAATCAGAAATATTTGAGAAAAAAAAAACCAAAATGTTCTAAAAAGCCCAAACTTGAATTGCTGCATGCCAGCAACTATTTGCATATTATCTACATTGTACTAGGTAGAATAGGTGATCTAGAGATGATGGAAGATGTGGGGCTTCCCTCGTGGCTCAGTAGTAAAGAATCTGCCTGCTAATTCAGGAGACATAAGTTTGATCCCAGATCCGGGAAAAGCCCACATGTTGCGGAGCAGCTAAGCCCTTGTGCCACAACTGTTGAGCCTGTGTTCTAGAGCCTGAGAGCCACAACTAATGAAGCCCATGCGCCCTGGAGTCTGTGCTCTGCAACAAGAGGGGCCACTGCAATGAGAAGCCCTAGCACTGCAACTAGAGAGTAGCCCATGCATGCTTGCTGCAATTAGAGAAAAGCTCACACAACACTGAAGACCTAGTACAGCCAAATAAATAAATAAATAGAATTATTGAAAAGAAATCAGTGTTAATCGCTTAGCTGTGTCTGACTCTTTGTGACCGTATGGACTGTAGCCTGCCAGGCTTCTCTGTCCGTAGAATTCTTCAGTCAAGAATACTGGAGTGAGTTGCCATTCCCTTCTCCAGGGGATCTCCCTGACCCAGGGATTGAACCTGGTCTCCGGTACAGCAGGCAAATTCTTTACCATCTGAGCCACTAGGGAAGCCCAACTGCCATTAAAAAAATGGCCCAAATGGCAAACTTAAAGCTATGTATATTTTATCATAATAATTTAAAAAACCTTGTCTTGGACTGAATGAATCTCACCTAGAATTCATATTTTGAAGCCCTAACCCCTAAGGTAATAGAATTTGGAAGTAGGATCTTTGCGCGTTAATTAGGTTTAGGTGAGGTTGCCCAGTGGCTCAGCAGGAAAGAATCCACCTGCAGTGTGAAAGCCTTAGGAGACATGGGTTTAATGGTTGTGAGTCATCAGGGAAGCCCTAATCCCTTGAGATCCATCCATACTGTTTCTTGCTTAGAGGTATTCCATTGGCGTGGATGTACCACAGATTGTCTAACCAGTCCCCTATTGAAGGACATTTGGGATATTTTCAGTTTTAGGCTATTATTAATAAAGCTTATACAAACATTTGTGTATAGACTTTTATGTAAATATAAGTGTTCATTTCTTTGGAATATATGCCAAATAGTGCAATTGCTGCATTGTATGTTGAGCCATGTTTAGTTTTCTAAGAAAGTGCTGCACTTGTTATCAGAATGGCTGTACAATTTCTCATTCCCACTAGCTATTTATGCATGATCTAGTTTCTCCACATCTTTACAAATATTAGGTGTTTGTACTTTCTGTTTTATTATAACTATTCTGGTATTCAACTGTTGAACCCATCTTTCATACTTAGAGTAAATCCCACTTACTTATGGTGTATAATTACTTTTATATATTGCTGGATTATATTTGCTAATATTTTATTGAGGGTTATTGTTTAACTTCATGAGAGATACTGTTTTGTAATTTTCCTTTTCTGTATTGTCTTTGGTTTTGGTATCTGGGTAATATTAGTTTTATATAAAAATTTGGAAGGTGTTCTCATCTCTGCTATTTTTTGGTAGAGATTTTGTAAAATTGGCATTAATTCTTCTTTAAATGTTTGGTAGAATTCTCCTGTGAAACCATTGAGGAACTTTTTATTAATACTTACAAATTCTTTGTTTTCAGTGCTTATAGACTCTTTATGTTGCCTATTTTATTGAGGTTGGGAATGGTAGTTTGTGGATTTGGAGGAACTGGTCCACTTCTAAGTTTTCAAATTTATGAGCATATAGTTCATAGTATTCCTTTATTGTCCTTTTAATGATTTCAGGATCTGAAATGATATCTGATGTTTTGTTTCTTATATTGATGATATGTGTCTTCTCTCTTTTTTCATCTTTGTAAGTCTAGCTAAAAGTTTATCAGTTTTTATCGATTTCTTAAGGAGAACTTTCTGTTTCATTGATTTTCTGTCTTGTGTACCTGTTTTTAATTTTATTGATTTCTGCTCATATCTTTATTATTTCTCTTCCTCTACTTCCCTTGGGTTTATTTTGCTCTTCTATTTCTAATTTCTTGTTTTTACCCAGTCTGATATTTCTTCTTTTCTTTTTGAAGTTTCAAACCTTCTTCTGTTATCATTGCGATTTAGAGAAACTCCTTTAACCATTCTTTATGGGTAGATTTGCTAATAACAAATTCTCTTAGTTTCCTTTGACAAAGAATGCCTTTACTTCCTCTTAATTCCTGAATGATATTTTGACTTGACACAGAGTTCACAATTGACAGATCTTTTCTTTTAGTACTTGAAAAATGTTGTGCTGTTTCCTGCTGCCCTCCATGGTTTCATTTGAGAAATACCTTGTAATTGAAATTTTCCACTATACGTAATGCATTATTTCTGTCTGGCTGCTTTCATGTTTTGTTTTTCCTTTTGGTTTTCAAAACTCTGCATAAATTTCGTGCCTTGATATGGATTTTGTTAGGTTTATTCTGTTTGAGGTTCACTTAGTTTCTTGATTTTTCTTGAATCCACCACATTTGTGAAGTTTTCAGCCATTATTTCCTCAAAAATATTCTCAGTTCCATTCTCTCTCTCTTTTCTGCTATCCCATGATGCAAATGTTAGATCTTTTCTTATTACTCCATTAGTCACTGAGACTGTTCATTTTTTTCTCTTATTGTTCAGATTAGGAAAATTCTATTGATGTGTCTTCAGATTCACTTTTTTTCTGTCATCTCCATTCTTTTTATTATTGTATTTTTCAGTTCTGTAATCTCTATTTCATTTTTTCATATAACTTCTGTTTCTTTGCTGAGATTTTCTATACTTTTCCATTTGTTTGAAGAGAACTTGGAATTGCCTGTTGAAGCATTTTTATGATGGTTGCTTTAAAGTTCTGGTCAAATCATTCCATCATCTGTTCCATTTCCATGTTGGCATCTGTTGATGGTCTTTTCTCATTCATGTGGTTTTCCTGGTTCTTGGTATGATGAATGACTTTTTGCTTGTATCCTGAACATTTTGGATATCATATCAGTAGACTCTGGATCCTGTTAATTAATTTTCTTCTTAAACAGTCAGTCCCCTGGTTGAGTTGTAGCAAGAGGACTGAGTGGTGTATGCGTTCAACTTCCCTCTGGTGCTCGATGATTCTACCCCAATAAAAGTATACAGTGACCCCCACTCCCATCTTATAGATACTTGAGCTGAAAGTCCAACCCCCACCCCCGTTGGCTCTAAGACACCTTCCCAGTGAAAACAGGGCTGTGATTCATGACATCTCACTGCCTTCTAGTGTGGATATAAGCTCAGTTCTCCACTGGTCCCCACTGACATTAGTGAAGGGATTGATTCACTGCTTTTTTGCTAGAGTAGGGGAAGTAGCTTGACTTTGTGCTGAGCCCTGCAGACACAAAGGGAAAGGAAACGGAATGCCAACAAACCCCACCCCTCACCACCTCCTTCTGCCTTGTTGATGCCTGGTGGGGATGGAAGTTCATCTCCTCACTGGGCCCCACTGATACTAGTAGAGGGAGGAAGTGAAGTTTGATTAACTCACCTCTCACCACCTCATTCAGCCTCATCAGTAATGCTGGGTGGTGCTGGAGGTCCATCTCTCCATTGGGACCTGCTGATGGGGGCGAGCAGGGGAAGAGCAGCGCCTTCTGGCCCTTTTCCACATCACTTTATTCAGTCTTGTTGCTGCTGAGTTGCTTTGGAGATTCAGCTTCCTATTGGACCACGCTGACAGGGGAAACATGAGAGCAGTGGACAGTGGAGCATTGAGCAGTTAGCACTGTCTTGTCCAGTGTTCTTAATGCCAGGTGGGGGTGAATACTTAGCTCCGACTGTTGGGCCCTGCTAACACTTGGCATGGGAGGAGACCAGAGTCCTGACTAGCCTCATATCTTTCTGCCTTGTGAAGTCTCCTTATGACCCAGTGGGGTGGAGGCTCAGCTCACTGCTGAATCTTCTGACACTGCCCTACAGGGGAATCAGAGCACTGCCTGCTTCCTTGTGTAAGGATTGAAGCTCAGCTTTCTGCTCAACCCCATCAGTCCCCCTGCAGGGGACATGGAACACCATCTGCTTCTGCCAGTAGGACTTGGAAGATCCCACATAGGGAGAGGTGCTTCTTTTCTGTTGGTTAGTTGGAGTAGTGCCAGTTTTGCCCACAGTGTTTTCTGTTGTTATGCTCTCTGGTCCTTTGAGTAGGGGTATGAGGCTTTTCTGAAAGTTTTTGCTTTTGCCTGTGCCTGTTGGCGGTTCTCGGCTGGAGATTTCTGCAGGGCCCTGTCTGAGATATAAGATAGGCAGTAAGGAAAGCCAGGGACCTCCCCCCCCCCGCCCCCGCCTTGTGTTGTCATGTTTGAGATCCCTAGGAAATCCAACTTCTTTTTGCCCTGGGAGGAATGGGACACTCCATCTTGGCCCAAGTTAGAAGATCTTTGTATTTCTTTTTAACAAGAGAATAGAGAAAGCTTTTAAACTATGACTCAAAATTTAGAATCACTCAATAAAAGAGGAATACATTTTCTTAAAATGAAAACATAATCAAATGTGAAAGGACAAACCTGAAGAGAATATATATGACAGACCCAAGATGAATTTTCCAAATAAATAAAGAGATCTTAACAATGAAGACAAAAAGTCTGAAATTTTTGATAGAAAAAAATGGGTAGATGGCAGAGTTCACAGAGAAACGCAAGTGAGCATTTGAAAATATGCTTACTTTCACTCACAGTAGTAAGGATGCCACTTAAAACTACATTGCTGCCATTTTACCAAAATCACATTGATGGAAATCCCAAGTTTGAGAAAGCAACATGCTGTTGACGGGCCTGTGAAGAAACAAATACTCCCATGTTGTTGGTGGGAGTTCAACCTGGTACAGTGCCCAAGGAGGGGAATTTAGATTATCTAACAAAATGACACTTACCCCTTGACCTAGTAATCTCTGCTAAGGATTTACCTGGTAGGTATGCCTCTATAATTGTGAAATAATAAATGCACGAGGTTATTTACTGTGGCACTGTGTTTAATAACGAAGATTAGAACTCTGAAATGTCCTCCTTTAGAAGACCTATTGAATAAACAAAGGTTTAGCTCTGTATGTGTGTTAGTCGCTCAGTCATTTCCGACTCTTTGCGACCCTGTGGACTGTAGCCTATCAGGCTCCTCAGTCCATGAGATTCTCAAGGCAAGAATACTGGAGGGGGTTGCCATGCCCTCCTCCAGGGGATCTTCCCAACCCAGGGATTGAACCCAGGTCTCCTATGTCTCCTGCATTGCAGGCAGATTCTTTTTTTTTTTTTTTTTCTAAGCTAAGAAATAGATTTATTCAGATTCAGAGAAAGCACACTCCACAGACAGAGTGCGGGCCATCGTAGAGCAAATCCAGCGGCCACAGGCGGATTCTTTACCTGCTGAGCCATAGGAGAAGTCTCATGATGAATACCTCATAATGAAGTATTATACAGTTGTATAAAAAGACTGAGAGGTTGTCTATATTTGAATATGGAGGCTATTTTGCTAAAAAGATGTGCAGAGCATGTATGTGGTGTTTTATCTTTTGTATTTGAAAGGGGGGAAATAAGAATATGTATATATATTTGCCTTTGCCCCCTTTCCCCAAATACTGGAAGAATAACCAGCAACTAATAGAAACGGTTATCTGTAGAGAACTTGGAGAGGGGCCCAGGAGAAGAAACTAGGAATTAGAGAGAGATTTCTCTGAGTATATCTTTTTATATAGCTTGACTTTTGAATATATAAATGTTTAACGTCCAAAAAATGCAATGAAGTAAAAAGACAAAGCAAAGTGTAAAGTTGGATAGAAATAAATAAACTTGACTATATATCAAAGGTAACAGAATCACACAGAGGTAAGGATTATATCAAATAACTTATGAACATTGTACTTAGACTGTATTGAAGTCAAAAAGAAGTGAAAAGAATCTTACATGTTACTTTGTAGTTTTATTGTTAGTGATAACATTGATATTGAAGTTTTGAAATTTACAAGTTTCTATTATAGATAAAGCAAATAAGTAACTATGTTAATTGCATTCAGAACCAAAATCTTCAGTGTCATAGAAAATAAAACACGGTATAAAATAACTTTTGGAAAAACCTTATTATGTTAAATTTGAGTGGAAAATATTGATATGATGTCATGATTAATGTATCGATATATCATATATATCAATATGGTATTATTAATATATATTGCATATATAATATGTATATGATCCTACATATTAATATATATATATGTATTTCAGGACCAGGGACATAATTTGCGTGGCCCAGTACAAAGTGAACATATGAGGCGACTTGTTCAAAGAGCAGGAATTAAGTGCCATTAAAGGTAAAACATAAAACCTTTTCCTTTCTTCCTCACTCTCTTACTCACTCAACTTGTCTTGTGGTGTTTCTTTCTTTGCTGTTTAATCTTGTTCTAGGTAAAGGCAAATTACAATTTTAAATGGTTTTAAAATGAATTTTGCCTTTCGTCTTTGTATTGTGCGATGTCAATTTTAAAAGCAAATGTAAGAACATTTGATTCACAAGTGGAATAGATGAAGTATCACAATTTGTATTTTGTGTCTTGTCCTGGAGATTGACTTGAGCTGGCCGGGAGAGGCTCATACAAATCAAACTCAGGAAATGGAAAGGGAAAAGCAAAGGGATCCCTTTGCACAGGATGCTTAGGGGGCAAGTGCAGCTGCTCTCAGGCCCTCAGGGCCCCTGCCCTGTGACAATGAGCTATCACTCATGTGCTGTGCACCCCAGGCTAGGGGCAGAGAAGTCAAGCCAGATACTTAGCCTTCTCATGAGCCTGCTGCTCCATCCCACTGCTAATTGGAACCTTCCAAGCATTTTCGAACCTTAGTGCTGGGATATATTAGGGGTCTGCCTTGGTGATGAGGAAGAGGCTCTCCTTGCCTGGTCACTTGCTAAATGTGATGTGGCATGGCAGACCTGGGGTGGACCACCATGCCTTGTCTCAAGATACAATGTGGCAAATGTATTCACCCATGACCTTCCCTAAACTCGTACCCAAGCTCCGATTGAGGACAGTGGGCAGTAGGGTTGCTGGAGAGGGTTGGAGACCGGGAGGCTGGGTAGGGCCCAGAGTACCAGGAGGCAGGGGAGCAGCCCCCAGAAACCTGTCCTGGGAAACCAAGCACGGCGTAAGTCTCCAAGTCCCTGGTGCAGGCTGCATTATCACTTTGGACTCCACTGATCAAGTACAAAGATTATAAAGATAAAATTGCAACTAATTTCAAGACAATGATGACTTTGTTACATTCCAAACACATAGTCCTTCTGGGCATGAGTGCTTGTGTGACTGTGCTGGTAGCTTGCCCACAAAGTTGACCCTTCTATTTCATAGTGCTGTTTACAGCTTCTGTCTAGGTAGAAGTAAGGTCATACCAATAGCAATAAGTTTAACTTGAAACCAGATCTTGGTTTCTAAATACCATTCCCTAATAAAAGGAAGCAGTGCTTCTTGGAGAAATGGCTCATTTCTAGCTTAGTACAGGCAATATGCAAGGTGAGGCTGGAGCATCCAGAAATCAAGGAAACAGTAAAAGACTAATGGAGTTATGTCAAAAGGACAAAAGAACTACCTTAAAGGAGCTTTCACTGGCCAAATTTGGGACAATTCAGCATCAAGAATAATGACTGCTTTTGCTTGTGATGATCGAATACATTAAAACCACGAGTATCATGAATCCATCATGGCACTCAGATGAGAGAGAAAAGCTCATTAGTGATTGGTGATGACTATTATACACTTTATTCTGAAAATTGACAACTGAGGGAAAGAATTAAGCCTTTACACTGACTTTTAAGGGAAAACTTGTCTCAATTTGATTCTCCTCAAGTGGTTCATGTCACCACCTTAAATACCATATTTAGCTAAAGGCAAAAGACAGATGGGAGGATTGGGGATCCAGTTATGGTAGGCTACCAGGAAAAGCATAAGGAAAATGCAGTAAAAAAAAAAAATGGTATGGTTGTTAAGGTTTAAGTCTATGCCTTTTCCACTGATAAGAGTTTCTAGGGATTTAGTCATCCTCTCTTCCTGGTACAGAGAGGGAGACACCCTTACAAATGGAGACCTCCCTTGTGAATGTAAGAGTGTTTCCCTTTTAAATATGGGCTTCCCTTGTAGCTCAGCTGGTATAGAATCCACCTGCAATGCAGGAGACCCTGGTTCAATTCCTGGGTTGGGAAGATCCCCTGGAGAAAGGAAGTATTCTTGCCTGGAGAATTCCATGGCTTATCTATGGGTTGCAAAGATTTGGACGTGACTGAGTGACTTTCACTTTCACTTATAAATGTAAATGTTACAAAGAGTAATGTCTACTCAGTTTTCAGAACTTTTGCTATGTCTGCTGTTTCTTAAAAAATAATCAGCCAAAATAATCCTTAAGCAAAGATTTTAGGTGACAAATTATGCTCCCCTTAAGCTTTAACATGTGATTTCAGGGAACAGACACAATTCAACTTGTAAAAAACAGGAAGTCTAGGAGAGAGAAGAACAAGTTAAATATCACCACAAGGAAATCATCAGACAAGTCCAGAAAGTGAGACTTCTATAAAGTCACTTCAGAAAGATAATGTCATTCAAAAAAAGAAGTAGAGGGACTATTCCAAAAAGACTAAAGAAACCATCCTGATTTTAAAAAGAAATTGTTATAAGGCATTATGATGGAAATCAGGGCGATTTGAGTATGGAGTGGGTACTTTAAGTGTTATGTGATACTGTGGAATTACCGGTAATTTTATTAGGGGTGCTCATGCTATAATAGTTATATGTGAGGGAATACACTTATATTAGGATATGTAGGCGGAAGTGTTTGGGATAAAGTGTCACGATGTCTCCAATTCACATTTTAAAAATAATTTCATTTATTTATTTATTTTTGGCTATACTGGGTCTTTGTTGCTCTGTGGGCTTTCTATGGTTGTGGCAAGTGGGGTTACTGTCTAGTTGGGTGCATGGGTTTCTCAGTGTGCTAACTTCTCTTATTGTGGAACACAGGCCCTAGGTGTGTATAGGCTTCAGAAGTTGTGACTCTTCAGTAGTTTTGGCTCACAGGCTCTAGATCACAGGCTCAATTGTTGTGCCAGATGAGCTTAGGTGCTTCACAACAAGTGGGATCATCCCGGATCAGGGATGGAACCCATGTCTTCTGCATTGACAGGAGGATTCTTTACCACTGACCCACCAGGGAAGCCCCCTCCAATGCACTTTTATTTATTTATGTATTTCTAAGATTTATTTCTTTATTTTTGACTATTCTGGGTTTTCACTGCTGCTGCAGACTCTTCTCTAGTTGCAGGGAGTCGGGGCTACTCTCTAGTTGAGGTGAGAAGACTTCTTGTTGCAGTGACTTCTCTTGTTATGGAACTCAGGTTTTAGGGCACACGGACTTCAATAGTTGCGGCTCTGAGGCTCTAGAGCACAGGCTCCATAGTTGTGGCTCACGGGCTTAGCTGTTCTGCAGCATGTGGGATCTTCCCAGATCAGGAATTGAACCCATATCTCCTGCATTGACAGGCGAACTCTTTACTGCTGAGCTACCAGGAAAGTCCCACATTTATTTTTATAAAGCAGTCTTTTAGGATTTTTTAAATTTAATTTTTATATATTGAACTAGAGTTGATTTAAAACATTGAGTTAGTTTTAGGTGTATAGCAAAGTGATTCATTTATACATATACATATATCCATACTTTTTCAAAAGCTTTTCCCATCTAGGTTATTACAGAATACTGAGTAGAGTTTCCTGTGCTATACAGTAGATCTTTGTTGATTATCTGTTTTATATATGAAAGTAAAAGTGTTAATCAGTCAGTCATGTTAGGCAGCCTGCTAGGCTTCAAAGTCCATGTGATCTTCCAGGCAATAATATAACAGTGGGTTTCCATTTCCTTCTCCAGAGGATCTTCCTGACCCAGGGATTGAACCCAGGTCTTCTGCATTGTGGGCAGATTCTTTACCATCTGAGCCACCAGGGAAGCCCCATTTTATATATACTGGTGTGTATATGTTAATTCAAAACTCCTAATTTATTCCTCTCTCCACCTTTCCCCTTTGGTATCTGTAAGATTGTTTTCGAAGTCTACGAGTCTATTTCTGTTTTGCAGATAAATTCATTTGCATCATTTTTTTTCAATAGATTCCACATATAAATGATATCATGTGATATTTGTCTTTCTCTGACTTACTTAGTTTGATAATCTCCAGGTCCATCTGTGTTGTTGCAAATGACATTATTTCATTCTTTTTAATGGCTGAGTAATATCCCATTGTATATATGTACCACACCTTCTTTATCCATTCGTCTGCTGATGGACATCTAGGTTGCTTCCATTTATTGGCTATTTTGTAAACAGTGCTGCAATGAACATCAGGGTGCACATATCCTTTTGGATGTTTTTCTCTGGATTTATGCCCAGAAGTGAGATTGCAAGGTCATATGGTAACTCTATACTTAGTCTTTTAAGGAACTTCCCTACTGTTATACTGTTCTCCATAGTGGCTGTATCAATTTACATTCCCACCAACAGTGTAGGGGGATTCCCTTTTCTCCTCTCCAGTATTTATTGTTTGTAGACTTTTTGATGATGGCCATTCTGACTGGTGTGAGGTGATACCTCATTGTGGTTTTGATTTGCATTTCTCTAATAATTAGTAATGTTGATTATCTTTCCATGTGCTTCTTGACCATCTGTATATCTTCTTTGGAGAAATGTCTGTTGATCTCCCAACCCATTTTTTAATTGGATTGCTTGCTTTTTGATATTGAGCTGCATGAACTGTTTGTATATTTTGAAGATTAATCTTTTGTCAGCCACGTCATTGGCAAATCTTTTCTCCCATTCTGTGAGTTCCCTTTACATTTTATTGATGATTTCTTTTGCTGTGTAAATGCTTTTAAGTGTAGCTATGTCTCATTTATGTTTGTTTTTATTTTCATTTTTCTAGGAGGTGGATCCCCCAAAATATTGCTATGATTTATGTCAAAGAGTGTTCTGCCTAGGGTTTTTTCAAGAATGTTATAGTATCCAGTCTTACATTTAGCTGTCCAAATTACTTTTAAATAGATGAGCACACAAAAAAAGTACATACAGACTTAAAGCAAATATGTATGTATAGTGTGAATATAGATAAAGCAAGTATATCAAAAGGTTATCATCTCTTGAATTTAAATAGTTGGATCTATGGGATGTTTATAGTACTGTTTGTTCAACTTTCCCATATGTTTGAATTTTTTCATAATAAAATGTTGACAGCAAATAATGAAAAAAGTGTGTTCTTTTTGAAGAGCAGATTCTCTCCACAACCTCTCAATCGAAAATGAAAAAAAAAAAAAAAATCAACAGGCTTAAGGTGTAGAAGATTAAAATCCAGTTAGTGAAAAAAGAAATTTGCTCTCACAGATGGGTTGGGCTGCTTTCCATGTGATTCCTTCCCTCAAGTCTTCATTACTGGGAGTTGGAAGTTGGAGTACAAGGATCTCAATCAAGAATGATTTGAGGGCCCCCCAAAGACTTGCTGACCTCTAAATATCTCCCCTGCCAGCCTTCCTAAAGTGAGCCTCAGTATTTTCTCACTATTCTGGGGCCCCTTTTAAAATGCAAAGCTGAGAGGATGCTGGGGACCATTAAGTGGGAACAATTGAGTGCAGAGCTCAGTCCCTTTCTCCTCTCCAGTATTTATTGTTTGTAGACTTTTTGATGATGGCCATTCTGACTGGTGTGAGGTGATACCTCATTGTGGTTTTGATTTGCATTTCTCTAATAATTAGTAATGTTGATTATCTTTCCATGTGCTTCTTGACCATCTGTATATCTTCTTTGGAGAAATGTCTGTTGATCTCCCAACCCATTTTTTAATTGGATTGCTTGCTTTTTGATATTGAGCTGCATGAACTGTTTGTATATTTTGAAGATTAATCTTTTGTCAGCCACGTCATTGGCAAATCTTTTCTCCCATTCTGTGAGTTCCCTTTACATTTTATTGATGATTTCTTTTGCTGTGTAAATGCTTTTAAGTGTAGCTATGTCTCATTTATGTTTGTTTTTATTTTCATTTTTCTAGGAGGTGGATCCCCCAAAATATTGCTATGATTTATGTCAAAGAGTGTTCTGCCTAGGGTTTTTTCAAGAATGTTATAGTATCCAGTCTTACATTTAGCTGTCCAAATTACTTTTAAATAGATGAGCACACAAAAAAAGTACATACAGACTTAAAGCAAATATGTATGTATAGTGTGAATATAGATAAAGCAAGTATATCAAAAGGTTATCATCTCTTGAATTTAAATAGTTGGATCTATGGGATGTTTATAGTACTGTTTGTTCAACTTTCCCATATGTTTGAATTTTTTCATAATAAAATGTTGACAGCAAATAATGAAAAAAGTGTGTTCTTTTTGAAGAGCAGATTCTCTCCACAACCTCTCAATCGAAAATGAAAAAAAAAAAAAAAATCAACAGGCTTAAGGTGTAGAAGATTAAAATCCAGTTAGTGAAAAAAGAAATTTGCTCTCACAGATGGGTTGGGCTGCTTTCCATGTGATTCCTTCCCTCAAGTCTTCATTACTGGGAGTTGGAAGTTGGAGTACAAGGATCTCAATCAAGAATGATTTGAGGGCCCCCCAAAGACTTGCTGACCTCTAAATATCTCCCCTGCCAGCTTCCTATGTGGCCTGAAATCCCAGTAACCTGGCTCAGTTCTTCAGAATCAAGTATTTTCTCACTATTCTGGGGCCCCCTTTTAAAATGCAAAGCTGAGAGGATGCTGGGGACCATTAAGTGGGAACAATTGAGTGCAGAGCCAGTGCCCGCCCAGAGGCCCTCCATTCTAATAGCTCCTTTCCCAACTCCTTACCACTGCTGAGACTGGACAATGCGAGCTCTAGGAAACTGAAATTGGACAATGTGTGCTCTAAGCAACCTCTTAGGTGAAGATACCATTTCAAGAAAGCTTACTTTCTGTGAATAAAACAGGGTGCATAAGGTCATTGCTGTTTTTACTTTGTCAACTGGGTGGCCTCTGAAAGCTGCTTAGAACACTTCAAAGAAAGCCTGCTCAGCTCTTCCAACCTTCCACCCCTTCCCTTTGTAACTGAATTCTTACTGACCCCAAAGATTTTCACTGGATGAGGAGTTTCCAAGGGGTCTAAAAAATACCTGAGACAATTAGAGAAATGAAAACTGGGGAGTCAAGATGAATTCACCCTTGGTGGAGGATTTACATAAATAGGTCCTAACCTCTGGCTGCAAAGAAAAGATAAATGCCCCATTAGGGTCAGAACCACAGTTCAAGGGCATTCGCAGGGCCAAGCCTGGCTTCTCAGCAATGTCAGGAATTTCAGGAATGCCACTGATCCTTGTGTGTTGGCAGAGCTCAGGGGGTTGCAGGCCAGCTAACAGAAACCCAGTCCTGCCCAGTAGGTGAAACTACAGCTCTCCCACGCAGAGATCTGCAAATAGAGAGCGTGGGAAACCTGCAAGAGGACAGAGGAGTAACGGAAGTAACTCCTTCAAAAAATGGGAAGGATGCCTTCTCTCAAAAGGTGATCAAATGCATGTTGTGGATCATGGTATTAACCTGCAGGATTTGAGAGGAGAAAGGGCCTGTCCCCTGGGAAGAGCTGGTTTGTTTCTCTTACCTGTAGATCAGATGACCCAGTACTAGCCTTCTGCAGCCAGAAGGGCTCCAGCACATTTTCTTCTATTTGCTTTTTTCCCATATAGACACAAGAATACATGTGTTAAAGATTTTATTTCACTTGTAGTAACTGAAGGAACGAACCTGGCTCAGTTCTTCAGAATCAAGTATTTTCTCACTATTCTGGGGCCCCTTTTAAAATGCAAAGCTGAGAGGATGCTGGGGACCATTAAGTGGGAACAATTGAGTGCAGAGCCAGTCCCCCAGAGGCCCTCCATTCTAATAGCTCCTTTCCCAACTCCTTACCACTGCTGAGACTGGACAATGCGAGCTCTAGGAAACTGAAATTGGACAATGTGTGCTCTAAGCAACCTCTTAGGTGAAGATACCATTTCAAGAAAGCTTACTTTCTGTGAATAAAACAGGGTGCATAAGGTCATTGCTGTTTTTACTTTGTCAACTGGGTGGCCTCTGAAAGCTGCTTAGAACACTTCAAAGAAAGCCTGCTCAGCTCTTCCAACCTTCCACCCCTTCCCTTTGTAACTGAATTCTTACTGACCCCAAAGATTTTCACTGGATGAGGAGTTTCCAAGGGGTCTAAAAAATACCTGAGACAATTAGAGAAATGAAAACTGGGGAGTCAAGATGAATTCACCCTTGGTGGAGGATTTACATAAATAGGTCCTAACCTCTGGCTGCAAAGAAAAGATAAATGCCCCATTAGGGTCAGAACCACAGTTCAAGGGCATTCGCAGGGCCAAGCCTGGCTTCTCAGCAATGTCAGGAATTTCAGGAATGCCACTGATCCTTGTGTGTTGGCAGAGCTCAGGGGGTTGCAGGCCAGCTAACAGAAACCCAGTCCTGCCCAGTAGGTGAAACTACAGCTCTCCCACGCAGAGATCTGCAAATAGAGAGCGTGGGAAACCTGCAAGAGGACAGAGGAGTAACGGAAGTAACTCCTTCAAAAAATGGGAAGGATGCCTTCTCTCAAAAGGTGATCAAATGCATGTTGTGGATCATGGTATTAACCTGCAGGATTTGAGAGGAGAAAGGGCCTGTCCCCTGGGAAGAGCTGGTTTGTTTCTCTTACCTGTAGATCAGATGACCCAGTACTAGCCTTCTGCAGCCAGAAGGGCTCCAGCACATTTTCTTCTATTGCTTCCAAAGGAAGAAGTCTTACAAAGGTGTTAAAAGAGAATTTGTAGAAGAAAGGTAAAATCGTGACCCTCATATAGACACAAGAATACATGTGTTAAAGATTTTATTTCACTTGTAGTAACTGAAGGAACGAGGTACAAATTATAACTGATTTTAAAAAAGAAGCAGCCCAGATTTGGCTCAGACAGTAAAGAATCCACCTGCAGTGTGGGAGACCAGAGTTTGATCCCTGGGTCAGGAACATCCCCTGGAGAAGAGAATGGCTACCCACTCCAGTATTCCTGCCTGGAGAATCCCATGGACAGAGGAGCCTGGCGGGCTCCAGTCCATGGGGTCACAAAGGGTCGGACACGACTGAGCAACTAAGCACAGTGCAAAGAAATGTTGAACTGAATTACAAAGGAAGGGCGACACCCAACCCCCAGCAAGGAAGCCAGTTGAACCAGACAGGACAAAATTTACATATCTATCCCTTCCCTACAACTTACTGAGTTATAAAATAGCTTCTATAGGAAGCAGGAGCTATAGAAAGTGTTTTCCATTGAAGTATATAGTTTTCTACAAGGCAAGAAATCTTGCTTTCTACATATTGCCTTAAAAGAAGTGGTCCCGGGCTTCCCTGGTGGTCCACTGGGTAAAGAATCCTCCTTGTGATGCAAGGGGCATGGGTACAATCCCTGGCCCAGGAAGTTCCCATGTGCCATGGAGCGGCTGGATGGTTGTGTCCAATTAGGAGCCAGCGCTCTGGAGTACATGCACCCAGAGCCAGTGCTCTGCAGCGAGAGAGGCCACTGCAATGGGAGGCCCACACAGGCCAAAGAATGAAGATGGATGAAAATAAATAAATAACAATAAAAAAAAAAAAACAACAATAAAAGAGGCCAAAATTTAAAAAAGAAGAGAGAGGGAGAGAAGTGGCTCCTCTATCTGCTTACCATTTAAACCCTGCCCTGCCTTTGTGCTCCCTCACACTGAGCCCCGCCCCGAAAAAAAAAAAAAAAACACAACCCCGTATGCATACTGTTTTTAAACCAAAGAATGAGATGGGCTTGAAAACCTTTGGCCAAAATTTATTTCCATCTTCCACAATTTTATACCTTGTTTTATTTCTTTGTCACATGAAGATGCACAGAATCCTGGTGAGTTGTTCCCTGGCAAGATGAGAAAGATGATGAAGATGCTGTCTTGCATTTCTTCTATTGCTGCCAAAGGAAGAAGTCTTACAAAGGTGTTAAAAGAGAATTTGTAGAAGAAAGGTAAAATCGTGACCCTCATATAGACACAAGAATACATGTGTTAAAGATTTTATTTCACTTGTAGTAACTGAAGGAACGAGGTACAAATTATAACTGATTTTAAAAAAGAAGCAGCCCAGATTTGGCTCAGACAGTAAAGAATCCACCTGCAGTGTGGGAGACCAGAGTTTGATCCCTGGGTCAGGAACATCCCCTGGAGAAGAGAATGGCTACCCACTCCAGTATTCCTGCCTGGAGAATCCCATGGACAGAGGAGCCTGGCGGGCTCCAGTCCATGGGGTCACAAAGGGTCGGACACGACTGAGCAACTAAGCACAGTGCAAAGAAATGTTGAACTGAATTACAAAGGAAGGGCGACACCCAACCCCCAGCAAGGAAGCCAGTTGAACCAGACAGGACAAAATTTACATATCTATCCCTTCCCTACAACTTACTGAGTTATAAAATAGCTTCTATAGGAAGCAGGAGCTATAGAAAGTGTTTTCCATTGAAGTATATAGTTTTCTACAAGGCAAGAAATCTTGCTTTCTACATATTGCCTTAAAAGAAGTGGTCCCGGGCTTCCCTGGTGGTCCACTGGGTAAAGAATCCTCCTTGTGATGCAAGGGGCATGGGTACAATCCCTGGCCCAGGAAGTTCCCATGTGCCATGGAGCGGCTGGATGGTTGTGTCCAATTAGGAGCCAGCGCTCTGGAGTACATGCACCCAGAGCCAGTGCTCTGCAGCGAGAGAGGCCACTGCAATGGGAGGCCCACACAGGCCAAAGAATGAAGATGGATGAAAATAAATAAATAACAATAAAAAAAAAAAAACAACAATAAAAGAGGCCAAAATTTAAAAAAGAAGAGAGAGGGAGAGAAGTGGCTCCTCTATCTGCTTACCATTTAAACCCTGCCCTGCCTTTGTGCTCCCTCACACTGAGCCCCGCCCCGAAAAAAAAAAAAAAAACACAACCCCGTATGCATACTGTTTTTAAACCAAAGAATGAGATGGGCTTGAAAACCTTTGGCCAAAATTTATTTCCATCTTCCACAATTTTATACCTTGTTTTATTTCTTTGTCACATGAAGATGCACAGAATCCTGGTGAGTTGTTCCCTGGCAAGATGAGAAAGATGATGAAGATGCTGTCTTGCCCATGTCATTGTGTTATCTTTCGCACTTCTCCCACTAAAGAGAAACCACAAGGAGAATGGGAACATGGGACAAAGAATCCACTTGCTCTGCAGCATTTTGGGCCAACAGATACCTTAATACTGGTGGCCATTCTGAGTTTATTTTGCTGAGAGACTCCACAGTGACCCATTGCATCATGGGATATCCTACATTTTTCCTGCTTTGAAAATATGTTTCCCTTCCCGCCTCACTCCACCCCTTACTGCATCAAAGAGGTTTGTCAAGCTTTCCAAAAGTACGAAGTCTGACCTGATACCTAAAGTAACAGATGGAAATGTGGTCTCTTTAGATGGAGCTCTTTACCCTAACCTAAAAAAGCCATGTTGGAGAACGATTTCTCATTCCTGGATTGAATGTCTTATATTGTTGCATAGGAAATACGTGGGGGGAAAATCAATGATAGACAAAGTCTATTTAATAGGTTTGCTTATGCAAACTCATCTTGGTACCTTCTCTGTCTCAGTGATGTGTTACTGTCTTCTTCCTGGTATGGGAATTGCCTTCTCAATTGCCTTCAGTTCAGAATAATTCTAATACCAAAGTGGCATAATTTGGGGTGTCATATTCTGATCGCCATCAGTGAGAAAGTGTCAAAATGTTTTCCAGGGCTTTAAAATACTTGTATCACTGGGATAAGGAAGTGAACTTCTAGCAGAGAATCCAGAGACAGTGGTAGATGAGACCAACTTCCCCCATTTAAGTAGAGGACTCAGAGGCAAGGGGGAGCCCAAAGCAGGGATGAGGCAATGAGGAGGAGTTTCAGGAGGGGCCTGAGGAAGAGAGTCCTTGATTAAGAGTTACCTGTGGGGCACAGCTGCCCCTATTGATGCAAAGCAACATGTTGAGGCGGGATGAAAAAAGAGTCAAAGTGTAGCGTCTTACATTCTGAAAAGAGACTTGAGGGAGAGCAGAAGATGGAGAAAGGAGTAATGTGACATGAACCCACTCCTGTGCCACTGTTGACTAAAAAAAGGAACAACTTGAGAGTTGTGGGTTAAGTTTTATTTGGGGCATAATTAGGACTGCAGCCCGGGAGACAGCACCCCAGATAGCTCTTGAGAAACTGTTCCAAAGAGGCAGCAGGAGGAGGGCCAATATTTAAGGGTTTTGGTGAGGGGGGAGTTTAATATCATTAAACAGTCATTTTACAAAGGTCCCCAGTCACGAGGATCTGATGTCACCATGAGAAGATTTAGTGCTTTTCTAAAGATGAGATGCAAGGATTGAGATAACAAAAGCTGTTCCTAAAAGCATCCACCTATCTAAAGACCTGCCCCACCAGATTCCCTGGAGCACAGAGTGCCTCTACCCCACCCTGATCTCCATCAGGGGGTATTGAAGGTCAGCAGCTCTCAACAGCAGGTCTCAACCTCACCCTGATCTCCTTCAGAGGGTATTGAAGGTCAGCAGCTCTCAACAGCACAGGGTCTGGTCTCTGCAGAGGCAGAGGGCAAATGTCCTTGTTGTCCAGGTATTGGCAATGTAACTGGTAAATGCCAATTTGTAGTTGACACCAAAAAGTCCTGCAAGTTTCTCATTGGTTCCTGTGTCTTGCTGCTCTCTACTCTCTGCAAAGGAAAGATGAAATCAATTGCCTTGTAGGCATGGATATAATCACCAATGCAGGGGATATTACCCTAGAACTTGCTACCCTAAAATATGCTATTTTGACATAAAGATGATTCTGAGCTGAAGGCAATTGATAAGCAGCAGACAGAAGAACTCCTCTTTTCTGCCTAAAAGCAGGGCATAAATGTCATTTCGTAAGGTACAAACGACATAAATTTCCATTTGTAAAGGTATCCTCCTCTCCCATACTGGGAGGAGGACTGACTCTTATCAGAGAACAAACAATTTGTGTCTGCATAACAAATCCAGTGAACAGCCCTGAAAAAATTCTGACGGCCACTGAAAAATTTCTTTCTTTTAGAATTCACTGAGGCATAAAAAGAGTCAAAGTGTAGCGTCTTACATTCTGAAAAGAGACTTGAGGGAGAGCAGAAGATGGAGAAAGGAGTAATGTGACATGAACCCACTCCTGTGCCACTGTTGACTAAAAAAAGGAACAACTTGAGAGTTGTGGGTTAAGTTTTATTTGGGGCATAATTAGGACTGCAGCCCGGGAGACAGCACCCCAGATAGCTCTTGAGAAACTGTTCCAAAGAGGCAGCAGGAGGAGGGCCAATATTTAAGGGTTTTGGTGAGGGGGGAGTTTAATATCATTAAACAGTCATTTTACAAAGGTCCCCAGTCACGAGGATCTGATGTCACCATGAGAAGATTTAGTGCTTTTCTAAAGATGAGATGCAAGGATTGAGATAACAAAAGCTGTTCCTAAAAGCATCCACCTATCTAAAGACCTGCCCCACCAGATTCCCTGGAGCACAGAGTGCCTCTACCCCACCCTGATCTCCATCAGGGGGTATTGAAGGTCAGCAGCTCTCAACAGCAGGTCTCAACCTCACCCTGATCTCCTTCAGAGGGTATTGAAGGTCAGCAGCTCTCAACAGCACAGGGTCTGGTCTCTGCAGAGGCAGAGGGCAAATGTCCTTGTTGTCCAGGTATTGGCAATGTAACTGGTAAATGCCAATTTGTAGTTGACACCAAAAAGTCCTGCAAGTTTCTCATTGGTTCCTGTGTCTTGCTGCTCTCTACTCTCTGCAAAGGAAAGATGAAATCAATTGCCTTGTAGGCATGGATATAATCACCAATGCAGGGGATATTACCCTAGAACTTGCTACCCTAAAATATGCTATTTTGACATAAAGATGATTCTGAGCTGAAGGCAATTGATAAGCAGCAGACAGAAGAACTCCTCTTTTCTGCCTAAAAGCAGGGCATAAATGTCATTTCGTAAGGTACAAACGACATAAATTTCCATTTGTAAAGGTATCCTCCTCTCCCATACTGGGAGGAGGACTAGACTCTTATCAGAGAACAAACAATTTGTGTCTGCATAACAAATCCAGTGAACAGCCCTGATCTACCATACATTTCCTACTCACCTTCCCACAGTTTACTGCCCTTACGAGCCCAAATGCCTTTTCTTTGTCTCATCATTACATCTCCACAATTTATTGCCCTTTGTTAACGCATCTTAACTGCCTTTGGGTTTCACTTCTTTTCTGTGAAGCCTCTGTGCACATAAAACTATCACCATTGATAAGGAAACATGCCTATTCTCTGGTTAATCTGTCTTGTCACTTTAATTCACAGGTCCCAACAACTGAACCTAAGAGGGTAGAGGAATTTTTTCTCTCAGCTATACCACCTTTAGTATTCCTTTGCTTGACTTTGTTTGATTGCTTAGGAAATGAGTTACTGGATTTCTTCCCCTATGTGTCTATTAAACAGATGGTTTAACATTGTGCTGGCTGAGGAGCAATAAGAGATCTCCATAGAGGCTCCTCTAACATGCTACTTATTCTCGAAGACAGCTAGTACAACCCCTGTGACCATGTGTTTAAAGTATGTTGCCTTGAGGGCTGCTGCTTTATACCTTTGCAGTGTTGCCTTACTGAGTGAGTCCCAGCACTCCAGGAAAATTACCTGGATTCAGACTTTCCCATTATTCTGGAAAATTAATTTTTCCTTTCTCCCACATGGGCCTCCTTAGACAGAGTGACTATAGACCACTGACTATAAAGTTATGGTCAATTAAAGAAAATGACTTCTTCATTCCGTGCCTTCAGAGCTAATAACAGAGGCCTAGGGACTCCTGTGGTGTCAGAGGGAGGCACCAGGCTAGTCTCCCAGTGAAACCAAGCAGAGAAAAGCAAAGAGAGGAATCATCAGGGGGCTGTTGTTTGAATGCTTGGAATTTTATGTTTGCAGTTTAATTCTATAAATCAGAAAAAGGGAAATTCACTCTGGTTCTGTGTGAAGGTGTTAGTTGCTCACTTATGTCTGACTCTTTGAGACCCTATGGACTGTAGCCCACCAGGCTTCTTGGTTCATGGAATTTTCCAGGCAAGAATATTGGAGTGGGTAGCCATTCACTTCTCCCAGGGGATCTTGCCAACCCAGGGATCAAACCTGGGCCTCCTGCACTGCAGGCAGATGTTTTACCTGAGCCACCAGGGAAGCCCCCTGGTTCTGTGTAGCATGTGGTAAACCACAGCATTGCTATCAGAAACTTTTTTCTCTCTTTATGATCAATGGCCTCTTACCAAAAGTGTGTATTTTGAATTTTGCAATACCTGACACATAAATTGTAAAGAAGAGGAATTTTTCAAAGGCTAAGGAAATATACGGAAAGCAGTAAAATCTTATATGGGGCACATTTCTGAGGGGTGTCTATTTATCAGAGTATCCAGTTATTTTATGACTAACTTCATTTTCTGTGGTTTTTCTTAAGAAAACATTTGTGAAAATATCCAATTATGATTACAAACTGCTTCCTGTGAATTATCTGTGGTGTCTACATTGATTTCCCCTCAAGATTTATACAGCCAGGATGTTTCAAAGTTTGGACATCATTTCTGACAGAAACAATTTTCTGTGAAACCTTTCCTTGTTAACTTGTAGCACTTGATTCTCAACCTGATAGACATTTAATATATTCTTTTTTCACACAAAATGTCTTTGATGCTAACCATTTTGCTGTTACTCTGAAACTATACACTGTCTTCTACTAACCACAGGCCTCAAATCACACACAATGAGGATGAACCACAAAATACCTGTGTACATGTGTGCTCATTTGTGTCCAACTCTTTTGCAATCCCGTGGACTGTAGCCCACCTGGCTTCTCTGTCTGTGGGATTTTCCCAGGCTAGAATACTGGAGTGAGTTATCATTTCCTCCTCCAGGGGGAACCACGGAGTAACAGACAGGAAAGAATATTGCTTTTCTTCCATGAAGGAAATTATTCCTGTAGATACTTGGTGTTGGAGAGTAGTGAAACAAAGCAGAGAAAAGCAAAGAGAGGAATCATCAGGGGGCTGTTGTTTGAATGCTTGGAATTTTATGTTTGCAGTTTAATTCTATAAATCAGAAAAAGGGAAATTCACTCTGGTTCTGTGTGAAGGTGTTAGTTGCTCACTTATGTCTGACTCTTTGAGACCCTATGGACTGTAGCCCACCAGGCTTCTTGGTTCATGGAATTTTCCAGGCAAGAATATTGGAGTGGGTAGCCATTCACTTCTCCCAGGGGATCTTGCCAACCCAGGGATCAAACCTGGGCCTCCTGCACTGCAGGCAGATGTTTTACCTGAGCCACCAGGGAAGCCCCCTGGTTCTGTGTAGCATGTGGTAAACCACAGCATTGCTATCAGAAACTTTTTTCTCTCTTTATGATCAATGGCCTCTTACCAAAAGTGTGTATTTTGAATTTTGCAATACCTGACACATAAATTGTAAAGAAGAGGAATTTTTCAAAGGCTAAGGAAATATACGGAAAGCAGTAAAATCTTATATGGGGCACATTTCTGAGGGGTGTCTATTTATCAGAGTATCCAGTTATTTTATGACTAACTTCATTTTCTGTGGTTTTTCTTAAGAAAACATTTGTGAAAATATCCAATTATGATTACAAACTGCTTCCTGTGAATTATCTGTGGTGTCTACATTGATTTCCCCTCAAGATTTATACAGCCAGGATGTTTCAAAGTTTGGACATCATTTCTGACAGAAACAATTTTCTGTGAAACCTTTCCTTGTTAACTTGTAGCACTTGATTCTCAACCTGATAGACATTTAATATATTCTTTTTTCACACAAAATGTCTTTGATGCTAACCATTTTGCTGTTACTCTGAAACTATACACTGTCTTCTACTAACCACAGGCCTCAAATCACACACAATGAGGATGAACCACAAAATACCTGTGTACATGTGTGCTCATTTGTGTCCAACTCTTTTGCAATCCCGTGGACTGTAGCCCACCTGGCTTCTCTGTCTGTGGGATTTTCCCAGGCTAGAATACTGGAGTGAGTTATCATTTCCTCCTCCAGGGGGAACCACAGAGTAACAGACAGGAAAGAATATTGCTTTTCTTCCATGAAGGCTTTCCATTCAATTCCACCTCTCTGTTCTGTAGATACTATTTGGTGTTGGGAGAAGTAGTAGCGTTCACAATTTGGTCTTCTGGATTTAATTTATAGCTACTTCAATCAGAGCCTTAAAAAAATACCTCAACAAAGCAAAATGGGAGGGCCCTAAATGCCTGATTTTCTCTTCTTTTGGCCCAAGGTGTACCTGAAGCTCAGTACATATTCATCAGTCACCAAAATACTGCCTAGTAGATATTTTTGAGAGCCAGAGATGAATTTGTAATGTTTTACAAGCATCCTTTTCCTTTCTGATAGTCAGCTTGTTAAATCTATAATGAAAACAGTCACTGTGTGTGCCTAAGTATATTCAGAACCAGAAACCAACAAAACATCAAGATTCCAATAACTCAGGAGAACCTACCAGATTCTGACCATCTGACATCTCTCATCTCAACACCTCCTGATCTGCAGTGATCAGAAAGGTGATCAAAGCTCTGAGCTCTTATCACAGAGTCCTTTTTCTTTGTGGGTACCTTGGATCTGGAGATAGAGAATCAGGCGATTAGATAAAGCCATGAGAAGGGCTGAAAGTTTGCTGGAATGACGCTCAGGGCACAGTTCATGCTGTTGGAACATTTCCTGTCTGCCCTTTGACACCTCTGAACTGAGTTCTTCAAAGTGAGAGTTACCTTAGTCTGTCTTTCCGTTGAACAAATGTATTTGCTGCTTATCGTCTTTTCTTTTTTGCCACCCCCACCCTAATTGACTTAGCTAACACTGATTTATCAGAGTGAAAGCATTGCCCTGACTGAGTCAAAAGTTACACTTTTGCTTGACATTATCTGGACCTTTGGAAATGAAAGCATACAAATAATGGACGTTTTGTGCACGAGGCTACACTCACGCACATACATGTGTCTTTCTGTTTGCTTCATTCATCATGTTCTCTTTACTCCCACTGTTTTTTAACCCCTCTCCCACCCTTCCTCACTCCTAGTAGTTTTGGAGAGAGTTATGTTTTCTCACGAGCCATAGGGTCATTTTTCAAGTTGAGTCCTATTAACCTCAGTGACAAATGCTTGCTTTTCAGAAGTTCCTCTTGGCAAAACAGTTTTAGGACACAAAATTTATTTCTCTTTAGAGAGCTGATATGGTAAGAGGAAACAAGCTGGTCTCTGGTGTGTGTTTGCACTAATTTGCTGTACAATCAAATATGGATATGGGTCAATAAAAGCTGTTCTTTGATCTACTGCTACAAAGAATTCATTGTGAATATATTACTGGATAAGGGAGTTATGGCTGCATAACCACCACTTGTGAACAGTGCCCTGTGCCACCCTGTAGCACATGCAACAAATGAGGCATCTGGTTTCAACCTGCCTGGGTTTGTTATCATTATTATTGAGGTAAAAAAACATAACACAATTTACCATCTTAACCATTTTTTAGTGTACAGTACAGCAGTGTTAAGTGCAGCCTCCCCAGACTTTACTTTGCTTATTTATTTTTAACGAGTAGCCATTCTATCATTTCATTTCTGGGTATCATTAAAGGAGAGTGTTTGGGTAGAGAAGTAGCCTTAAAAGAATGATAACAATAACCGCAACAGAAACTGAACAAAACCAAACAATATTCCTATAGCTGGCTCTTTTGGGTTAACTTTTGTTGTTGTTTGTCATTCAGTCACTAAGTGTGCCTGACTCTGCAATCCCATGGACTGCAGCATGACAGGCTCCTCTGTCCTCCACTATCTTCTGGAGTTTACTCAAATTCATGTCCATTGAGTCGATGATGCCATCTGACCATCTCATCCTCTATCTCCCCCTTCTCCTCCTGCCTTCAATCTTTCTCAGTATCAGGGTCTTTTTCCAATGAATAAGTTCTTTGTATCAGGTGGCCAAAGTATTGAATCTTCAGCTTCAGCCTCAGTCCTTCCAGCGAATATTCAGGGTTGATTTCCTTTAGAATTGACTGGTTGATCTCCTTGCAGTCCAAGGGACTCTCAAGAGTCTTCTCCAGCACCACAGTTTGAAGGCCTCAATTCTTCTGTGCTCAGCCTTCTTTATGGTCCAACTCTCACATCTGTACAGACTACTGGAAGAACTATAGCTTTGACTATACAGACCTTTGTTGGCAAGTGATTTCTCTGCTTTTTAATATGCTGTCTAGATTTGTCATAGCTTTCCTTCCAAGGAGCAAGCATCTTTTAATTTCATGGCTGCAGTTGCCATTCACAGTGATTTTGGAGCTCAAGAAACTAGTCTGTTACTGCTTCCACTTTTCTCCTTCTATTTGCTATGAAGTGATGGTACTGGATGTCATGATCTTAGTTTTTTATGCTGAGTTTTTTTTTTTTTTTTTTTAAATATTTATTTATTTATTTACTTTGGGCGGGGGTCGGGTTGGGGAGGGAGGGGAGTAGGCGGGCCACTTATATTGGCTTTCATTTCTCTATTTTCATTTGTCTTCGTTCTTTGGCTCCTGTGGGCCTCCCATCGCGGTCACTGGCGTCTGTTGTTGCAGAGCACCAGCTCTGGCGCATGCGCTCCAGAGCTCCGGCTCGGTGATTGAACACATCAGTCCAGCCGCTCCACAGCACGTGGGATCTTCCCAGGCCAGGGATCAAACCGGCGCCCCTTGCACTGCAAGGCGGTGTCCTTACCCACTGGACCACCAGGGGAAGCCCTATGCTGAGTTTTAAGCCGACTTTTTCACTCTCCTCTTTCACCCTCATCAAGAGGTTCTTTAGTTCCTCTTAGTTTTCTGCCATTAGAGTGGTATTGTCCACATATCTGAAGTTTTTGAGCTTTCTTCTGGCAATCTTGAGTCCAGCTTGTGATTCATCCAGTCCATGACATACTCTCCAAAAAGTTAAATAAGCAAGGTGACAATATAGAGCCTTGTTGTATTCCTTTCTGACTTTCAAACCAGTCAGCTACTCCATTTCTGGTTCTTTAACTGTTGCTTCTTGATGTGCATATGGTTTTCTCAGGAGACAGGTAAGGTGGTCTGGTACTTCCATCTCTTTAAGAATTTTCCAGTTTCTTGTGATCCACACAGTCAGAGGCTTTAGTGTAGTCATTGAAGCAGATGTTTTTCTGTAATCCCCTTGCTTTGTCTCTGATACAACAGGTGTTGGCAAATATTTGATCTCTGGTTCATCTGCCTTTTTCTAAACCCAGCTGGTACATCTGGAAGTTCTTGGTGCATGAACTGCTAAAGACTAACCTGGGGCTTCCCTGGTGGTCAAGTGGATAAGGACACCGCCTTGCAGTGCAAGGGGCGCCGGTTTGATCCCTGGCCTGGGAAGATCCCACGTGCTGCGGAGCAGCTGAACCGATGTGTCCAATTACCGAGCTGGAGCTCTGGAGTGCATGCGCCCAGAGCCCGTGCTCTGTGACAACAGAGGCCACCGCGATGGGAGGCCCACATGGGCCAAAGAACAATGATGGATGAAAACAAATAAATGAAAGACCAACAGAAGTGGCCTGCCTGCTCCCCTCCCTCCCCATCCCCCGCAAAAAAAAAAAAAAAAAAAAGACTAGCTTGAAGGAATTTCAGCATTACTTTCCTAGCATGTGAAATGAGCACAACTGTGCAGTAGTTTCAATATTCTTTGTCATTGCCCTTCTTTGAGATTGGAATGAAAATTTTTTTTTTAAAGATTTATTTATTTATTTATTTTTGGGTGGGGGTCAGGTTGGGGAGGGAGGGGAGCCAACCCCATGATGCCAGGGGATTTGGAACCAGCCTCTACTGAAGGCTGACGTTGGGCCAGTGTGGCCCATAGGAGTCTCAGTGGGAGAAGTTTTATGATAGTGATGTGATCTTGACTGAATTTCAGGTCTCCATGGTCAACCTCTAAGCCTTTCTCCTTTTCCCTCCTTGAGAGAGTGGAGGCCAAACTGGAACCCTTTAGATCAATGCCCCCTCAAATGGCTTGTTGGTCAAGGCAAACAAAAGAAAAAGATTCCCTTTCCTTCCCTTCTTCCTTTCTCCCGTCCTTCATCCCTTCCTTTTGTTTTTGGAGTCATGTCTGCATGTGGGATGAGTGGTTGAAAAGATGTGGATCATGAAAGTTGGCACATATTTCATGGATAAAGACCCCATCTCTCAGATCCCATTTACAGGACATCCCTGGTGTCTCAGCCTGCAATGTAGGAGATCTGGGTTTGGTCCCTGGGCCGGGAAGATCCCTGGAGGAGGGTGTGGCAACCCACTGCAGTATTCTTGCCTGGAGAATCCCATGGACAGAGGAGTCTGGTGGGCTACAGTCCATGGGGTCGCAAAGAGTCAGACATGGCTTGCAATGTTTACATTGTTTACTGTCATAGTCAGCCTTCAACCACTTTAGCCAAGTTGATCCTCTAACAAGTAATGCTTTATATGAAAGCATTTATAATGTCTAATGTGCAAAGCAAAATAAATGATATGGTTTCAGTCTTTATATTATTAAAATCAACCTTTCAGATGTCACTTCTTTGACATTTCCTGTAAAGGCAGCATTGCCCACCATGAGTTCTCGGGGGAAAGAGGAAAGAAAGGAATTGACTTTCTCTGGTTCATGCTGGAAATCAAACCAGGCCCACCTCTCCTCCAGTCTGAGTCAGGAACTCTCATTTGTTTTTGTTTTTTCTTATTTGCCTTGACCTATTCTGCAATCAGCATGTACATGTGTGCAATGCCCCCACAAGCAAACGCACTGAACAAAGCGTATTGGACTACATCATTGCTATAGTGATGACCTTGAATCTGATCTAATCTGTGAAATAGCACATCATTCAGAAAGTCCCATACTTTAGTATTATTAACAAATTGCTTGTGACTCACCTCAAAAATGACCCCAACAACACCTGTGATTGTGACTCAGTGTTCCCAGCATCAGCCTGATGCTCTGGCAACAGAATTGTCCTGTTTCCTTTTGCATTGACTCCATCTCTGGGTGGCTTCCAGATCTTTTCTGTGCAGTGATTTCTATTCAATTTTGCAGACATTGAGTACCTACTGTGCTCAAGGACTCAGCTTATTCAGGGGACATAGACATAAAGCACCCCTGGTTTTCACTCTCCTGATGCTCACAGTCTAATGGCAAGTTGTTTCCATGGTGCTCTCCCCAACTCCTTGTCTCATTCCATTGATGCCTTCTGCTCCCAAGTTTCTCCCATCTTCCCACAATTCAGGTCCGAGCAAGGCTTGTAAGGGACATTTCAAGGGTGTCTGAGACTCTTCTTTGCTCTCATAGACCTCTGAATTTATATTGACCATTCCATATCAAGGTATGCTGGTTTGCATCTTAGCTACTGTGCCAGGTATTGTGTGCTTAGCCCTATTTAATCTTCATGACCCTATGGAGTAGGTGCAGATGAGAAAACTAAACCTAAAAAAGCCAAGCAGCCTGTGCCAAGTCATACAAGCAGTAGCAGATGAGCCCCGGCCTGAATTAGGCAGTCTGATTCCAGAATCTTTCTACTAGGGCTTCCCTGGTAGCTCAGCTGGTAAAGAGTCCACCTGCAATTCGGGAAATTCTGGTTTAATTCCTGGGTGGGGAAGATCCCCTAGGAAAAGTATAGGTTACCCACTCTAGTGTTCTTGGGCTTCCATGGTGGCTTAGCTGGTAAAGAATCCATCTGTGATGTGGGATACCTGGGTTTGATTTCTGGGCTGGGAAGATCCCTTGGAAGAGGGCCTGGCTACCCACTCCAGTATTCTTGCCTGGAGAATCTCCATGGATGGAGGAGCTGGGGGGGCTACAGTCCGTGGGATCACAAAGAGTCAGACACGACTGAGTAAGCACAACAACGAGAGTAAAGTGAAACTTTGTACCCGCGACCTGTAACCATCAAGTGTGTGGCATTTAAGCAAATATTCTATGGTTATTTGAAGACTCTATACTTTAAAAAAAAATTATTGAAATATATAGTTAATTTGCAATGTTGTGTTAGTTTCAGGTGTACAGCAAAGCGATTCAGTTATACATATGTATATACCTAGTCTATTTTAAATTATTTTCCCTTATAGGTTATTACAAGATACTGAATATAGTTCCCGGTGCTTATACAATAGGTTCTTGTTAGTTATCTATTTTATATATAATAATGTCTATATGTTAACCCCAAATTCCTAATTTATCCTGTCCCCTCCTTTTCCTTTTTGTTTTCTATGTCTGTGAGTCTATTTCTGGTTTGTAGATAAGTTCATTTGTAGCATTTTTAAAAATTTCACATATAAGCAATATCATAAGATATTTGTCTTCCTCTTTCCGGCTTGAAGACCCTATGTTTTTGCTCCATTTCCATATGTCCCTGACTCACAATATTGGGTCTTAAGAATATTTTATGTCTGCTGTGTCCACTAAAATCTTAATACACTTAAGACAAGGATTAAAACGACCCAGTGTTTACCACTTCCTCCCCCCATTTCATGAGGTGTAAGGATTCTAGCCTAATTGGCAAGTAAGCACACTTCCCATGAGGTCCATCAACCTATTGATGACACGAGGCTCTTTGCCAGAGCCCACACAGTGGATTCGAGCATGGAGAGGGGAGCCCTGCACTCTGAGCAAAAGTTTTTGTGGAGAAGCAACCTTCACAGCATATGTAAAGAGGCTTGGATTTGCTTTGTTTTGTTTCTGTTATGAGAAATGGCTGGAGGGCTGTCTGCTGTGCCAGGTAAGGTAGAATCAATGGGAAGCACATTTCCCAAATGCAGACACTCATATTATCTGTGTGGTTAATCTGTAGCACCTACCACCTTGTGACCCTTCATGAAGCTTTAAATCCTGTAAATACAAATGGATTTTCAATCCAGTTTGCATTTAAAATCACTCAGATCTGGGAGAAATTGGTCGTTACCATGGTAGCCAGCGTACATAACAAAAAGTTTTCTGATGTATTATTTTCTTTGCATGGGCTTCAATTAATAGCTCATGGGGAGCTTCTGCAGACCCTTAATATACCGAGATCCACAATCTAAGTGCTGGGCACGTATCTTTCTCATTTATAAAAGGAGAAAGCCAATGATTGGACTAGCTATGCAGGGAACCTGGAAGGTCCCTGGACCTCTACACGTTTCTGATATGTGCGCTGTTAGGTGGCAACCAGAACTGGCAAAAACTTGCAAGGGAATATAGACTTGCCATGTGTTCAGAAAGCAGAAGTGCTTGTCTTCCTGTTAAGAAGCCTACTGATGAAGCCAGATACTTTGCCCTGGGTCAGTGATTATATTGTTTTATCCTGCTCTGTGTGGAGCAAAACAGATCAAGAAATGGGATTAGGCACTCCTCCTCCACTTGCCTCCAGGATCCTCTCTTTTGATTGCCTAATGACCTGCTTCCCAAACTAGACTGCTAATTTCAAAGGGGCCAGGTCTATACTGGTCTTTTTGCTGAGAGGATGAAATAACTGAATGAAGGAAGCTTAAAAAAAAAAAAAAAAAGCTCATTCCATGAAAAAATTGAGAATAGACCACCATCTCTATGGAATTCAGTGATCTGACTTAGAGCTAGAATGGAGAGAAAGGGAAGTTGTTTGTAGAAAATTGAGGTTCCAGAGTGAGAAATGGGGTTATCCTCCCATTTGGGACAACGTGGATGAACCTTGAGTGAATTAAGCTAAGCAATATGTCAGAGAAAGGCAAGTATGGTATGATATCACTTGAAGGTAGAATCTAAAAAAGTGAAACCTATGCTTCCCTGGTGGCTCAGATGGTAAAGAATCCGCCTGCAATGTGGGAGATCTGGGTTCTATCCCTGGGTTGGGAAGATCTCCTGACGGAGGGAAAGGTTACTCACTCCAATATTCTTGCCTGGAGAATTCCACGGCTTGTTCATGGTGTCGCAAAGAGTCGGACACGACTAAATGACTTTCACTTTCACATGAAAAACAGTAGAATGGTGGTTACCAGGAAATCGGGACAGGGAATCAGAGTGATGGTGTTTAAGGGTACAAACTTGTAGAGAATAGTAAATGAACCATAGAGATTGAATGGACAATATAAGTTTAAACAGTAATATTGTACTGTAATTATATACTGTGATAAATATCAGTACATGGGCAAATATATTGCACTATATAAATGTACACCTTCGATTCATGCAATGTTATGTGTCAGAGTTATTCAATACAAAAATTGAGATATGATTCACATACCATTAAAAAAAAGGAGAAACTGAGACTCCAGGGGGAGTGCCATTTTACTTCAAAGATAGAAGAACCGTGGTGAGTGGTTGAGAGAGGAACAGTTTGGTGGATCAGCGGCAAATCAGAGTGGGGTTTAGCTGCCCATGAAAGGACTGGAGGGCGACTTTGTACTTTGGGGGAGCAGAGAAGTACAGTGGGAAGGAGGGTGGAGACTGAAGTGAAATCCTAGAGAGCCAGAAAACAGTTTCCCTCTGGGAATTGAGAGAACTGGTCTGCAAGTGGAGCAGGGAGCACAAGAGAGGAAATGGACTGGGACAAGGAGAATAGTAGATGCCCAAAGCAGCATAAGGCAGGTTCTGTAAGCAGCCAGGTGTTAACTTATGCCTAAGGTAACCCTGAGACAGTTTCACAGCCAAGAGATTTTGCATCGAGGTGCTGACTCTTCAGTGGTGAGGGTCCTGGGGGGATGCCTGCATCGTTGGGCCAAATCTAGTCTGCCACCCATTTCTATGACTAAAGTTTTTGTTTCTTTTCTTTTTAAAGTTTTTTATTGGAATAGAATTGATTTGCAATGTTACATTAGTTTCTGGTGTACAGCTGGTGATTCAGATGCATATATATACACACACATATAGTACTTTTCATACTTTTCATATTCTTTTCAATGATGATTTATTATAATATATTGAATATAACTGCCTGTGCTATACAGTAGGACCTTGTTGTTTATTTATTTTCTATATAGTAGTGTGTATCTACTAATCCCAAGCTCCAAGTCTATCCTTTCCCTGCCCCCTTTGTAAAAAACTGTAAGTTTGTTTTCTATGTGAGTCTGTTTTGTAAAGAAGTTCATTTATATCATATTTTGTGTTCTACATATAAGTGATAGCATTTGATACTTGTCTTTCTCTTCCTGACTTACTTCACTCAGTATAATAAACTCTGGATCCATCTGTGTTGCTGCAAATGGCATTAGTTCATTCTTTTTTGTGATTGAGTAATGTTCTATTATATATACGTATAATGGAATATACACACACACACACACACCCACACACACACACATACATAAAAACATACCTGTATATACCACATCTTTGCCATTCCTGTCAGTGAGCATTTAGGTTGCTTCTGTGTCTTGGCTATTGTGAATAGTGCTGCTGTGAACATTGTGGTGCATGTATCTTTTTGAATTATAGTTGTCATCTTTTTCCAGATACAGTATGTGCCCAGGAGTGAGATTGCTGGATCCTATGGCAACTCTGTTTTTAGTTTTTAAAGAAACCTCCACACTGTCTTCACAATGACTGCACCAGTTATATGGCTGCACAAATTATAAATGAAGATTTATTGGCTCACAGCCATTCCCATTTCTTCACATTTTATGGCTCCTTTCCTGCTACAATAGCCATGTAGCTGTGACAGAGACCATATGGCCCACACAGCCTAGACTCTTTATAAAAGAAGTTACCAACCTTGATGTAGACAGTCAGTTCAAAAGGCCTCTCTGTGTCATCCATGGTGATACTTGGGGAGTGGGCTGAGCATGGTGTGTGGAGTGGAAATGGTCTGCCTATCCCTGAGTCCAGTCTTAGTTCATTGCAGATAAGACAGTTAATTTCCCGGAAGCACACTGTATCAATCATGGTGTAGCTCATGATTACCACTGTTTCTACTTTTTAGGAGAAGCAAATGCATAAAGCTGTGACAGAATGACCCACAGAATACTCCAGTGAGTCGGCCTCCAGAACAGCCAGCTCAAGCATTAAGTTGTTTGTCACATGGGGCAGGCAATGGAATTTTTGTGTCATACACCATCTCCTAAGACATGGGTAGCAAAGCCTCTATCCCATGATTTTTGTCCCATTTTTTTTTATTGTGCTAAATATACAGGACAGAAAGTGTATCATCTTAAACATTTTCAAGTGTACATTTCAGTGGTATTAGGTGCATTCATAATGTTGTACAACCATCACCACCATCAATTTCCAGAGCTCTTCTCATCTTGTAAAACTGAAAGTCTATGTTCATTAAACATAACTGTCCATTTCCCCCTTCCCCCAGGCCCTTGAAATCACTATTCAACTTTAAAAAAAATAGCTATTTATTTTTGGCTATACTGGGTCTTCATCACTGCTTGGGATTTTCTCTAGTTGAGGAAAGCAGGGACCATTCTCCAATTGCAGTGTGCAGGCTTCTCATTGCAATGGCTTCTCTTATCATGGAGCATGGGCTGTAGGGTGCATGGGCATCAGTAGTTGTGGCACGTGGGTTTTGTAGCTATGGTACATGGCCTTAGTTGCTCTGCAGTGGGATCCTCCTGGATCAGGGATCAAACCTGTGTCTCCTGCATCAGCAGGCAGATTCTGGTAAAGTGGTAAACTGAGCCACTAGGAAGCCCCGCTATTCTACTTTTTTTTGCTTCTATGATTTTGATTACTCAAAATATGAGACACTTTAAGTGGCTCATGTAAGTAGAATCATACAGTATTTGTCTTTTTGTGACTGACTTATTTCACTTAGCCAAATGTCTTCAGCGTTCACCCTTGCAATAGTGTGGGTTGAAACTTCACTCCTTTTTATGGATATACCACATTTTGCTTACTCATTTATTTATCAATGAACACTTGGATGGCTTCCATGTTTTAGCTGTTGTGAATAATGCTGCTGTGAACATGGGCGTACCATTATCTCTTTGAGATCCTGCTCAATTTTTTTTTGTATATATTGATTTTCTTGATTGAATTTCATCATTGAAAATTAGGAGTTTTTAATAAAATCTGGGAAGCCATTATTTCTGTAAATATTATGTCTGCCTTTTTCTTTATGTGTATCTCTTTATTGATAATGTTTATTGCATGGGCTGTTCCATCATACCTGTAATTTTTTTTTTACACCAAAAACATTTTTATTGGGTTATAGCCAATTAACAATTTTGTGATAGTTTCAAGTGAACATTGAAGGGGCTCAGCCATGCATATACATTTATCCATCCTCCCCCAAACTTCCCTCCCATCCAGGCTGGTACATAACATTAAGCAGAGTTCCATGTGCTATACCATAGCTTTTTGTTGGTTATCCATTTAAAACATGGCACTGTGCACATGACTTTCCCAAAAGTCCCTAAGCCTCCCCTCTCCCCTGCAACCATAAGTTCATTTTCTAAGTTTGTGAGTCTCTCTATGTTTTGTAAATAAGTTCATTTGTATTGTTTCTGTTCAGAATCCACGTAAAAGGAGATGTCATAATGATATTTCTCCTTCTCTGACTTACTTCACTCACTATGACACTCTCTAGGTCTATCCATATTGCTGCAAATGGCCTTATTTCATTCTTTTTTTTTTTTTTTTAATTTTGGCTTCTTTTATTGGTCCTTCATTTATGTATTTTCATCCATCTTAACTCTTTGGCCTGTTTGGGCCTCCCATCGCAGTGGCCTCTGGCTGCAGAGCACCAGTTCTGGGCACATGCACTCCAGAGTGCTGGTTTGTAATTGGACACACCTGTCCAGCCGCTCCACGGCATATGGGATCTTCCGGTGCCAGGAATCGAACTGGTGCCCCTTGCACTGCAAGGCAGACTCTTTACCCGCTGGACCACCGGGGAAGCCCCTATTTCGTTCTTTTTAATGGCTGAGTAATAGTCAGAGAGAGAGAGAGATACCACATCTTCTTTATCCATTCCTCTGTCAATGGGCATTTAGGTTGTTTCCACGTCTTGGCTATTGTAAACAGTGCTGCAATGAACTTTGGGGAGCATGTATCTCTTCAGGCCATGTTTTTCTCTGGAGATATGCCCAGGAGTGGGGTTTCAGGGTCATATGGTAGCTCTATGTTTAGTTTTTTAAGGAACCTCCACACAGTTCTCTACAGTGGCTGTACCAAATTTACATTCCCACCAGCAGGAGCGTTCCCTTCTCTCCACATCATCTCCAGCATTTGTTGTTTGCGGAATTTTTGGTGATAGCCATCCTGACTTGTGTGAGGTGGTATCTCATTGTAGTTTTAATTTGCATTTCTCCAATAACTAGCGATTTTAAACATCTTTTCATGTGCCTGTTGGCCATCTGTGTGTTCTCTTTAGAGAAATGTCTATTCAGGTCTTCTGCCCACTTTTGGAGTGGATTGTTTGTTTTGTTGCTACTGAGTGTCATAAGCTATTTGTGAACTTTGGAGACTAATCCCTTATCAGTGACCTCACTTGCAAATATTTTCTCTCAGTTTGTGGGGTGTCTTTTTTCATACCTATATTTTTAAAAACATACTTTCCTTTGGTCTTCGGACATATCTATAATGGCTGTTTTGAAGTCTTTTTCTACTAAGTGCAACATTTTGACCCCCTCAATGGTAGCTTTTATTGCCTGGTTTGCCCTGTGTATGGGTCAGTTTCCTGCTTTTAGGGGAGGACTATCTTACCATTCCATTGAAAATTGGACATTTTATAGAATATATTGCATTAACTCTGGATTCTGATTACCCTGGTCCACTTCCCTCCTGCCTCTTACCAGCCTTCTTGTTCTTATTACTCATTTTATGCTGTTTTTTTATTTGTTTAGTGACTTTCCTGGACAAATTCTGTAAAATCTGTTTCTATTGAAGTGTGGAGCTTGGGATGTAACTCCTCAGTTTTTTCCTTAACCTCATTTTAAGCCGGGCATCATGGAGGTCATCCATGGTCAGCAGAGCTTATTGGTCAGTGATAAGGTCAGAGGTTAAGCTTATGTCCCCACTGATAAGCCTTCTGCCCTATGCTATTGAATCTGTGTGTGGCTTGGGGACTGTTTTCAAAGTTCAGAGGCTTCACAAGTATGCTCCACATTCAGTCCCTGATGGCTCAGATGGTAAAGAATCCTTTAGTTCAGGAGCAATTCAGGTTCAGTCCCTAGGTTGGGAACACACCTTGGAGAAGGGCGTGGCAACCCACTCCAGTATTCTTGCTTGGAGAATCCCAAGGGCAGAGGAGCCTGGTGGGCTACAGTCCATGGGGTCGCAAAGAGTTGGACATGACTGAAACTACTGAGCACTCACACACACACTAGACTCACGTATCTCCAGATTTTTGGAATTTTGATGATAGCCATCGTGACTGGTGTGAGGTGGTATCTCACTGTAGTTTTAATTTGCATTTCTCTAATAATTAGTGATGTTTAACATCTTTTCATGTGCCTGTTGGCCATCTGTGTGTCCTCTTTAGAGAAATGTCTATTCAGGTCTTCTGTCCACTTTTTGAGTGAGTTGTCTGTTTTGATGCTACTGAGTGTCATAAGCTATTTGTGAACTTTGGAGACTAATCCCTTATCAGTGACCTCACTTGCAAATATTTTCTCTCAGTTTGTGGGGTGTCTTTTTTCATACCTATATTTTTAAAAACATACTTTCCTTTGGTCTTCGGACATATCTATAATGGCTGTTTTGAAGTCTTTTTCTACTAAGTGCAACATTTTGACCCCCTCAATGGTAGCTTTTATTGCCTGGTTTGCCCTGTGTATGGGTCAGTTTCCTGCTTTTAGGAGGACTATCTTACCATTCCATTGAAAATTGGACATTTTATAGAATATATTGCATTAACTCTGGATTCTGATTACCCTGGTCCACTTCCCTCCTGCCTCTTACCAGCCTTCTTGTTCTTATTACTCATTTTATGCTGTTTTTTTATTTGTTTAGTGACTTTCCTGGACAAATTCTGTAAAATCTGTTTCTATTGAAGTGTGGAGCTTGGGATGTAACTCCTCAGTTTTTTCCTTAACCTCATTTTAAGCCGGGCATCATGGAGGTCATCCATGGTCAGCAGAGCTTATTGGTCAGTGATAAGGTCAGAGGTTAAGCTTATGTCCCCACTGATAAGCCTTCTGCCCTATGCTATTGAATCTGTGTGTGGCTTGGGGACTGTTTTCAAAGTTCAGAGGCTTCACAAGTATGCTCCACATTCAGTCCCTGATGGCTCAGATGGTAAAGAATCCTTTAGTTCAGGAGCAATTCAGGTTCAGTCCCTAGGTTGGGAACACACCTTGGAGAAGGGCGTGGCAACCCACTCCAGTATTCTTGCTTGGAGAATCCCAAGGGCAGAGGAGCCTGGTGGGCTACAGTCCATGGGGTCGCAAAGAGTTGGACATGACTGAAACTACTGAGCACTCACACACACACTAGAATCACGTATCTGTTAGTCTTCTCTAATTTCTATCCAGTATAATCTCTTATGTTTTCAATAATACTCCTGGGCATACATTTCCTCTACGCTCTTCCACAGTCATCCCTCTTAGACAGAGCTTCAGATCTACCAGTCTTCACAGTTTTCCATACCCTATGTTCTCCCCTCAACCCAACGAGGGTTGGAGCCATAGAGATGTATATAAGCTACTGTTATACCTGAACTGCTTTTCCCTCTGAGAGTCACCCATTTGTGCTACAGATCTAGAGCTCTAGAGGGGATGTGGAGAGGGTTGTCACTGGCCACACCCCACCACACGTAAAGTGGAGCCTCCATACTGTGGAACCAGAGCTGAAGGAGGATGTGAGCTGCTAGTATTCATGGGCTTCGCTGCCCATACAGGACAGATCTTCCCTAATATAGTACCGGTGGGGGTGGGAGCTGCCCCTGGCTCAAATGTCCCAGATTCCCATTGTTCTCACTGAGATTCAGTAGATTTTACTGAATGCTGCTGCTGCTGCTTAGTCACTTCAGTTCTGTCTGACTCTGTGTGACCCCATGGACTGCAGCCTGCCAGGCTCCTCTGTCCATGGAATTCTCCAGGCAAGAATACTGGAATGGGTTGCCTTCCCCTCCTACAGGGGGATCTTCCCAACCCAGGGATAGAACCTGGGTCTCCTGCATTGCAGGTAGATTCCTCACCACTGAGCCATCAGGGAAGCCCCATATGTATGTATTTGAGACCTCATGGATTGTAGCTTGCCAGGCTTATCCCTCCATGGAATTTTCCAGGCAAGCATACTGGAGTGGGTTGCCATTTCCTTCTCAAATTTTATGGAATAAATGCTTCTCAATTTATTATTGTTTTTAACAGTTACTCCAGTTTTATCACTGTCTTTCTGAAGAGAGCATTGCTGAACTCTTTGTACAGCCACTGTGGAAGTCCCACCTCTAATCCCATGATATTTTTTTTTTCACTACAAAATAATTTATTAAAACAGCTTCAGCGCTAGCCTCCTATATACAAGCACATACTCCTGACTACCCTAACTAGGGGACCCTTTTCTTCTCCCTTGCCTTGCGAACCTCTTCTATCAGATCTTTCAGATACTGGATCTCCTTGGCCAAGGAATCTGCCTTCTCTTTCAGAGCCTCATTCTTCTTTTCCAGCTCTTTACATTCCCCAGTGAGGGCCTCCTGCTCTGCCCTTTTCTTCTGGCGGTACCTAGTGGCTGCTGTCTTGTTCTGCTCCATTTCCTTCAGCTTCTTATCGAGTTTCTCAGCCTTTACTTTTGCTGCTACCGTCTTCTTCTCTCCAGGAGGGTCATAGGGTTTGGGACAGGCAGAGCCACCAGGAGATGGCAGGCTGCTGCTTGGTGAGGCCCTGGAGGTGGAGGGGCTGTGCTGGGGAGAGCCCAGGGAGGAGCCTGGGCTCATACAGACACCACTGTCATTATCAGAGGGGCATCCTCCTCCTTTATGCACTGAGGGAGCACCATAATGTTAGCGGTGGAGTCTGGCTTGCTATCTGCCTCTGAAATGACCACTTCACTGCATAGATCTAAACTAAAGGAATGATCTGGAGTGGAAGACAGGCCCCCTGGGGAGAGAGGCTGCACAAAAGTGAAGGGGGTGCCCTGATAAACTGTTGGTAAACTCTCTGGAAGATGGCCAATTGGGTTCACTAGCTGGGGGGAGGGGCTCCTTGTTCGGCTCCTGGAAGAGGGGATCAAAGAGATGACTTGTATCATCGAACGTGGCCAAGAGCTCTGGCATGATTTCCAGGTCATCTATACTCAACAGGGTTTCGCTGTAGTCAAGCTCCTTCAGATCCATTTTCTCCACCATCCAATCTGTCCCGGAGAAAGCATCCTCCTTGCTGTTGTCTGAGAACCTGGCCAACCCGTCCACAGCCAGACGTTCGGAGGAGCCTGCCTTAGCCTTGTTGCAGGAGAACCCATGAGGTCTGAAGTGCTTGGCCACCTCCAGGTAGTCGTCTAGGAGACCTAAGCTCGCTTCAGCCCCCAAGCCCGACGGGTCGAAGGGGGACACGACATTCCCCGGGAGCACCTCGCTGCTCAGGAAGCTCATCTCGGCCATGGTGTGAGCGCTCGGTGGAATCGAGGGCTGTGCTTAGTTCGAGGGTGTCTCTGCCGGTTACAGCAAGGCTGCTGCTGAATGCCGTGAGAAGTGCCATGGCTTAAGCCGCTGGGGGTTGCCGTTGCAGAGCCTGGTGCTGCTGCCGCCGCTGCAAAGGCTGATGCTGCCGCAGGCACTGCTGCCTCTAATACGCCATGGTGGCCGCGGACCCTGGGGGGCAGGAGGAGAAGGTGCGCAGTTGCCGGGGGGATCTACATCTATGGGCGTGAGGAGAAGAAATGGCCCAATCCCATGATATTTTGATAACAACAGCTGAATACTTCTTGTGCTGTGAAAGTATCAGATTCATGGAAATTTGGAGTGGGGTTGGGGGAATCATCAGAGTTCATGTGGAGACTCACAGGTTAGTTCCGTCTAGTTGTATTCCCTGGTGAGGCATACTGTACCCTTTACTGAGGTGGATGGTTTCTGTCAGACCCTATGGTGCCTCTACAGATCCTTTGCCTCTCTGGTACAAGTGTTTGGCAGAGTGAATTGAATTTATGCATCTCTAGCTCAGGGAAGATTGACAACCTGATACAAATGACTGTTCATACTCTTTCATGGGGCCCTGTGAGGCTCTCCTGACCTTTGCACACACGTCTCACCAGGTTCAGTGAGCACACACCCAGGTCATCTGTGGCCCCATTTCCTGCATCCTCCTCTCCTCCTACTTGCCTAGATGAATTACTCTGGATACTTTTGGTTCAGCAGACATCCCACAGTAGATACTGCTACTCATTGTTTATGCCTCTGCCGCTCTCTTGCCAGACTTGCAGCCCCTGCGAGGCAGGGGATCTCATGTTCTCCAGGACAGTACCTGATATGTTGTTGAAGTGGTAGTATTTATAATAGTAATAACTAAATATTACTATAACAGTGCTCCCCTGGTGGCTTAGACAGTGAAGAATCCACCTGCAATGCAGGAGACCTGGGTTCAGTTCCTGGGTTGGGAAGATCCCCTGGAGAAGGGAAAGGCTACCCACTCCAGTATTCCTGCCTGGAGAATGCCATGGCTCGTCCATGGGTCTCAAAGAGTCGAACATGACTTTCACTTTCAGTATAACAATAATATCTAAAATTAACTGCTAATGATGGCCCAGAAACTGTTCTGCACACTGTACATTAATTAATTCATTCAACCTTCACAACCACCCTGTGAGGGGTGTATTATCATTATCTCCATTTTGCAGATGAGGAAACTGAAGCACCAAGCATGGACATAATCTCTCAATAAACTCTATCTGTGAAGAGAATAATACTTTCAAAATGTACATGGACAAAGGGGTTGCCGGGGGATCTACATCTATGGGCGTGAGGAAGAAATGGCCCAATCCCATGATATTTTGATAACAACAGCTGAATACTTCTTGTGCTGTGAAAGTATCAGATTCATGGAAATTTGGAGTGGGGTTGGGGGAATCATCAGAGTTCATGTGGAGACTCACAGGTTAGTTCCGTCTAGTTGTATTCCCTGGTGAGGCATACTGTACCCTTTACTGAGGTGGATGGTTTCTGTCAGACCCTATGGTGCCTCTACAGATCCTTTGCCTCTCTGGTACAAGTGTTTGGCAGAGTGAATTGAATTTATGCATCTCTAGCTCAGGGAAGATTGACAACCTGATACAAATGACTGTTCATACTCTTTCATGGGGCCCTGTGAGGCTCTCCTGACCTTTGCACACACGTCTCACCAGGTTCAGTGAGCACACACCCAGGTCATCTGTGGCCCCATTTCCTGCATCCTCCTCTCCTCCTACTTGCCTAGATGAATTACTCTGGATACTTTTGGTTCAGCAGACATCCCACAGTAGATACTGCTACTCATTGTTTATGCCTCTGCCGCTCTCTTGCCAGACTTGCAGCCCCTGCGAGGCAGGGGATCTCATGTTCTCCAGGACAGTACCTGATATGTTGTTGAAGTGGTAGTATTTATAATAGTAATAACTAAATATTACTATAACAGTGCTCCCCTGGTGGCTTAGACAGTGAAGAATCCACCTGCAATGCAGGAGACCTGGGTTCAGTTCCTGGGTTGGGAAGATCCCCTGGAGAAGGGAAAGGCTACCCACTCCAGTATTCCTGCCTGGAGAATGCCATGGCTCGTCCATGGGTCTCAAAGAGTCGAACATGACTTTCACTTTCAGTATAACAATAATATCTAAAATTAACTGCTAATGATGGCCCAGAAACTGTTCTGCACACTGTACATTAATTAATTCATTCAACCTTCACAACCACCCTGTGAGGGGTGTATTATCATTATCTCCATTTTGCAGATGAGGAAACTGAAGCACCAAGCATGGACATAATCTCTCAATAAACTCTATCTGTGAAGAGAATAATACTTTCAATTTATTTATATGTTTAATTGAAATATAGTTGATTCACCATGTTGTGTTAATTTCAGATGTACAGCAAAGTGATTCCATTATGCACATATGTATATACATATATATATATATTCTTTTTTATGTTCTTTTCCATTAGAATACTAATTTGAAAAAAAAAATGTCCACTGCAGAAAAGGCAGCCAAGCCATCTCAAGTCTTAGATATAAGGAAGCCCAGGGACTCAGGGAGACAATGGAATTTGTTGATCTTGCCTTGATGTCGGGGAGATAATGATTTTGTGTTTCTAAGGCCTCAACACAGCAGCATCTCTCACATGTGTCAGTAGGCAGCTCTGTTACTTTATCCAGAGGCTTTGGGGTGCTAATGGAGGTGGGGGTTTGAGGCTCTCCCCTGCTGCCTCCTCTCAGCATTGCCAGGGCAACCTCCTGGAGGGTGGGCCCACTCAGATCAGGAAAGAGCTCCCTGCAGGGGGCACATGTGCTTTCAGGCCTGAAATCTTTTGTCATTTCAGCTTCCTTCTTGGTAACGCAGCAACAATGTATTTTTGAGATTGCAATTTTTTTTAGCCTTTTTCTCTTTCTTTTTTAAGGGAAAGCTAGAAACCTGTGGCTATCCTGGAGCCATTTCTAATTTCTAGCACTTCAACAACAACAACAAAAATGTGAGTAAGAGGAGCCCACTTCCTTCCCGAGACAGGCCTCAATTAGATGCTTGGAAGGATGAAGAGATGGAGATGCACACTAGTCACCGTGGTGTATCCTGGGTCAGAGTCCCTACATTGCACTGTTTTTATAATTGACTTTAGACATGACTATCCATTACTTTTGCCATGGTAACCCCACAGCTTTGCCTACACTCAAGAGGTAGAACCTACAGGAAAAGCATTCCTCTTTGCGTGTGGGTGTGAACATTTTATTGACTATTTTCCAGGCTCAGAGGGCACATGGCCATCAGGCCCTTCACATTGTCTTTCTTCCTAGTGGCCAGAGACCAAAACACACGTGACAGCTCAAGGATTTTCCTAGCTGCTCACTTCACCCATAGAGAGAAAAACTGGCAGGGATTTTGTCCTTTGGGGTCACAATTACTTTTTGAAAAGGGGCAATCATAACTATGGAATGACCAAGTCAGGGAATTTTCTCTGTCTTTAAGATAAAAATACTATGGGCTTGTATCATTGGTGACCTGAAACCTTCTCTTCTACCCCAAAATCTCCCCAAACTGTTTTATCAGGGAGGGAGTACCTGCCCCAGATTTCTTACATTCTCCTCTCAAAAGCCCTTTATTGTATATAACTGAAATCAGATGGTTCCATTTTAGGAGGTTGAACCTTATGAAATGACTGGTATTTGATCACCTTTTAGCTGCAAAATGGTTCAGCCTAATTGAGTTAGAAGTTTTCTTTTCAGCAGTAGAGAGAGAGACATCACAGTGAATAAGAACCAAGGCACAGAGGCAGTGCTAATTGTTGGAGGAGATGTCTGGGGCCAGAGGCAAGGGGTGGACAGGGATTCCCAGCATTGTCCCCAGGTGTGGGCACTGCAGCTGGTGCACCCATGCCTTGACTTCAGCCTAGGCCTGGGGAGAAGACGCTGGTTGGATTGGGGAGGACAAACCCCAAGGAACATTGGTTCACTGATGAATCATGAAACCCTACAAAGTCAAAGCAGCTTGTGGTTGAAAAATGCAAATGACTGTGTCTTTCTCAGAGTTAGAAAACATTGCCCATATGCACATTCAAAGGAACACTTTCAACCTGATGTATTTCCCTTGCTTGGGCAAATGCTGAGCTTCGATTTTTTTTTTTTAATTGGTATTTTTCTCTCAAGTTGTTTATGGCCGTTACTTTCCTAGATTAGAAAGGTTTGCATGCTCTTACATCTTTCTCTCAGGCTGAGCATGGCTATTACATTACTCAAATCAAAGTAATAACCAAACCAAACCAAATCCCCGTAGCTGATAGGACATGTAGAAACTAGTCAGTTGGGGAATCACCGTAACCTGTTAAACTGCTAAGGAATGGGTTCTAAGCTGATTCATGTGAATGAATAACTAGGGAAAATGAAGGTCATAGTTTGAAATGGTGGACTTTTGCTTTTCTTCCTTCAGTCAGTTCATTTGCTCATTCGTGTCTGACTCTTTGTGACCCCATGGACTGCAGCTTGCCAGGCTTCCCTGTCCTTCACCATCTTCTTCCAGAGCTTGCTCAAACTTATGTCCATTGACTCAGTGATGCCATCCAACCATCTCGTCCTCTGTCATCCCCTTCTACTGCTTTCTATTTTTCCCAGCATCAGGCTCTTTTCCAATGAATTGTTTCTTCCTTAGTATCACAATAAAAGTGTGATTTGTGTGTGTGTATGTTTTTTTTTTTTTTTGGTCAAGCCCACATGGCATGTGGGATCTTAGTTCCTTGACACAGGGTTTTATTGGGATTTACTTAGCTGGAGGCCACTGACAGAATTCTTCAGATTTTGTATCTCTTCAGCAACCAACATGCTAAATAGGACAGACTGTTCTCCTTGCATCCTCCTGAAATTTGCACCAGATAGTTAGAGAAACGCAAGAAGGCATTCAATTCTTGGGCAATGTTTCTATCAATCTGTCTCAGATTTTGAATATTTTTTTTAATGCAAACCACAAATTACCCAGTCTCACATTAGTGATACGGATCCTGATCTCTCTGCTTTAGAAAACCTCATGTCCCTTGAATTTAGACCCCAGAGCTCTCCTGGAAATATTAATCATTTACTAGACTTGGGTAGGGCTTCCCGGTGGTGCTAGTGGTAGAGAACTTGCCTGCCAATGCAGACATAAGAGACATGGGTACAATCCCTGGGTTGGGAAGATCCCCTGCAGAAGGAAATGTCAACCCACTCCAGTATTGCCTGGAGAATGGACAAGAGGAGCCTGGCGAGGTATAGTCCATAGGGTAGCAAAGAGTCAGACATGATTGAGTGACTTACCACAGAGTTGGGTAATCCAGTGCTCCCTGCTCATCTTCTGTATGTATTTGTATCTCATAAGTAGTGTAGTATTTGCTGTGGTCATTTGTTGTAGTTCAACTAATCTAGTAATTTTATTATCTGACCAGTTTCTTCTCTAACCTGGTATAATAACATTACCTTACAAAGGTGTTGCTATGAACATTACAATTAGATTAGTTATGGAAGGAAGGACTGGGAGTTTGGGATTAGCAGATGCTAACTATTATATATAGGATGGATAAACAACAGGGTCCTACTGTATAGCACAGGAAACTATATTCAATATCCTGTGACAAACCATAATGGAAAAGAATATGAAGAATGTATATGTGTATTACAGTCACTTTGCTGTACAGTGATGCCATCCAACCATCTGCCTCTGTCATCCCCTTCTACTGCTTTCTATTTTCCCAGCATCAGGCTCTTTTCCAATGAATTGTTTCTTCCTTAGTATCACAATAAAAGTGTGATTTGTGTGTGTATGTTTTTTTTTTTTGGTCAAGCCCACATGGCATGTGGGATCTTAGTTCCTTGACACAGGGTTTTATTGGGATTTACTTAGCTGGAGGCCACTGACAGAATTCTTCAGATTTTGTATCTCTTCAGCAACCAACATGCTAAATAGGACAGACTGTTCTCCTTGCATCCTCCTGAAATTTGCACCAGATAGTTAGAGAAACGCAAGAAGGCATTCAATTCTTGGGCAATGTTTCTATCAATCTGTCTCAGATTTTGAATATTTTTTTTAATGCAAACCACAAATTACCCAGTCTCACATTAGTGATACGGATCCTGATCTCTCTGCTTTAGAAAACCTCATGTCCCTTGAATTTAGACCCCAGAGCTCTCCTGGAAATATTAATCATTTACTAGACTTGGGTAGGGCTTCCCGGTGGTGCTAGTGGTAGAGAACTTGCCTGCCAATGCAGACATAAGAGACATGGGTACAATCCCTGGGTTGGGAAGATCCCCTGCAGAAGGAAATGTCAACCCACTCCAGTATTGCCTGGAGAATGGACAAGAGGAGCCTGGCGAGGTATAGTCCATAGGGTAGCAAAGAGTCAGACATGATTGAGTGACTTACCACAGAGTTGGGTAATCCAGTGCTCCCTGCTCATCTTCTGTATGTATTTGTATCTCATAAGTAGTGTAGTATTTGCTGTGGTCATTTGTTGTAGTTCAACTAATCTAGTAATTTTATTATCTGACCAGTTTCTTCTCTAACCTGGTATAATAACATTACCTTACAAAGGTGTTGCTATGAACATTACAATTAGATTAGTTATGGAAGGAAGGACTGGGAGTTTGGGATTAGCAGATGCTAACTATTATATATAGGATGGATAAACAACAGGGTCCTACTGTATAGCACAGGAAACTATATTCAATATCCTGTGACAAACCATAATGGAAAAGAATATGAAAAAGAATGTATATGTGTGTATTACAGTCACTTTGCTGTACAGGAGAAATTAATAAAACATTGTAATTCAATGAATAATTCAATAAATAACTATAGTTCAATAAATTTTTTTTTAAAGGCTAAGAAAGAAAGGATTAGATTATATAAAGAACATAAGACAGGGGCTGACACATAACATATGCTCAAGAAATCTTTATTATCTTCAACTTTAAAAATAAGCTGTTCACTAATTTTAAGCATTTAGTCTTAGACAGCAAAGAGATCAAACCAGTCAATCCTAAAGCAATCAGTCCTGACTATTCATTGGAACGACTAATGCTGAAGTTGAAGCTCCCGTATTTCGGCCACCTGACACAAAGAGCCAACTCATTAGAAAAAATCCTGATGTTGGGAAAGGTTGAGGGCAGGAGGAGAAGGGGGCAAGAGGATAAGATGTTTGGATAGTATCACTGACTCAATGAACATGAGTTTGAGCAAACTCTGGGAGACAGTGAAGGACAGGGAAATCTGGTATGCTACAGTCCACGAGTCCAAGAATGAGACAGGACTAAGAGACTGAACCAAACAAACATATGAAAACTGAAGTCCAGTGATTTCTACTTCATTTTGCTGATGGTTTGCTAACCATCCCGGGACTTGGACCTCACGCCAGCCCTTCCAGGCCCCAAGTTCAAGCCTCGCAACATCACATGACCCAAGCTGGGAATCTCCTGGTGACTTTCATCAGCTTTCTGGTAGAGCCTCGGTTCTCGTAAGTGTGGTGTGGGACCAGCAGGAGCGGCAGTACCTAGGAACTTGTTAGAAATGCAAATTCTTGGGTTCCATCCAGATCTACTGAGTCAGACACTGGGGTTGGGGCCCAGCAGGTTTTGGCAAGTTCTGCAGGTGGTTCTGATTCACTGAGTGTGAGAACCCACTGCTGTAAAGTGTGAGCCATGGCGAGGGGTAAGGGCAGGGAGCATGGCTTGGCTTCTTATCTCTGGGCGTCCCTTCGCTTTCCTTATCTCAAGATTTTATAAAGGGAGCAGGAGCATCCCCTTTTTATTGCCAGCAGATGTTAGGAAACACCTTTCATTCAGCATCTCTATTCTCAGATGTTTTCTGTCTCCTCTGGGGACCTCAGGTTGCAGCTTGAGCGGGTCCCCTTGGCTCCTGTGTTTTGGGTGCTGGCAGTCCATCTCTACGTCTAGAACTTTAGATGAGAATAACTTCTCTCATCTCTTCCTTTGTTATCAGCGTCAGGCATATTTCTCCACAAAGGCTTAACTTCTCTCTCCTCTCAATATACCTGACCCTGTCCTTGTTCTCAATGATGCTTGCAGTCCTATCCTCAAGGAGGTAGGGAAAATGGAGTGAACTGGAAACGGGAGGAGGATGACTAGCAAGATGGTACCACCCTGGGTTTTACTGTTGGGTGGTGAGTAATAATTTTCAGTTCAGCTTCTTGTCCTGGATTTTCTTTTTTCTTTGTAAAATTGAGATATAGTTGATCTACAATGGGTATACAGTAAAGTGTTTTAGTTTTACACACACACACATATAACACATACATATATATTCTTTTTCAAGTTCTTTTCTCTTATAAATTATTACAAGATATTGAGTAGAATTCCCTGTTATACAGTAGGTCCTTATTGTTTGCCTATTTTGTCTATAGTGGGGTAAAGCTGTTAACCCCAAACTCCTAATGGATTTTTTTTTTTCAGATTGTATCTGGCGTACCTTTGAAGCCCTCCTCCTATGCCCTCCCCACTCAGTTTCCAGGAGTCACTGCTTCCCAGTCTGTTTAGTAGTCCTTCTGTTTAGAAGATTAAATCAGCAAATAGAAGCTCATCTGAAAACATTAGGCAGCCCAAGGAGGGAAGTGAAAAAGTCTGGTTATAATTTTTCCTGAGTGGAATTTTTATTCCAATCAGAATAAAAACAACCAAAAAATACCACAAAAACAAATGTTGAACAAAAATATGACACAGGTTTGCCTTTTCTCATAACATATGGCTCTGCCACCTCTCAAAAGCCATAGCAGGGCTTCCCTGGTGCTCCAGTGGGTAAAGAGTTCACCTTGCAGTGCAAGGGGCACTGGTTCGATCCCTGGCTGGGGAAGATCTCACATGCCGTGGAGCGGCTGGACTGTGTGTCAAATTACGAGCCAATGCTCTGGAGTGCATGTGCCCAGAGCCAGTGCTGTGCAACAAGAGAGGCCACTGCAATGGGAGGCCCACACAGGCCAAAGAATAAAGATGGATGAAAATAAATAAATAAATAAATAAAAACAATAAGAGAGGCCAAAAAAAAAAAAAAAAGTCATAGCAACCATCTACTTTCCTGAGACTTGATCCCATTTAAATATTAGCCTAGTGAATGTTGATGAGTAATGAAAATTGGATGTATTCTTATGGTTACTAAAGGGGAATGAGGGGGGAAGGGATAAATCAGGAGTTTGAGATGAACAGATACGTACTACTGTATATAAAATAAACAACAAGCTCCTACTATATAGCACAGGGAACTATATTCAGTATTTTGTAATAATCTGTATGGGAAAAGAATCTGAAAAAGAATCAATTTGCTGTAACACCTGGAAATAATGTAACATTGTAAATCAACTATACTTTAATACAAGTTAAAAAAAAGAAACTTGGATGTGTAAAACATCATATAGAATATATATGTTTACTATTTATTTTATTATGGGAATTTCAATCATAAAAATCAGCATATACAATAATATAATGAACCCCCCCCACACACACACCTATCACCCAGCTTCAACAACTGTCATGGCCACTCTTGCTTCATATGTGCCCCCATCCACTTCTCTCCTTTTCATATTTTTTGAAGCAAATCTCAAATGTTGTGTTATGTTATCCATCACTATTTCAGCATGTAACTCTAAAAGGTAAGCATTTTACAAGCGTATAGCCCCAAGACCATTATCAGACATTGTTTTTCTATTTGTATCTCCTGTCTTTTATTTTTATTTTTTTATTATTTTTTATTTTATTTTATTCTTTCAAAATTTTACAGAGTTTTGTTGTTCACAGACATGTATGTTCCCAGATCAGTCATATGCATATTCCTGGTCCCCTCCCCACTCCCAGCACCTGCCCCCCCATCCCACCCCTCCAAGCTGTCGCACTGAGCCCTTGTAGAAACTCCTATTCCCGTAGCACAATGGCAATGGTTATCTTTTTCACATATGATAGTATAGGTTTCCATGTTACTCCCTCTATGCCTCCCACACACTATTCATGTCTATTTTCTGTCTGTTTTTCCATGGTTTCACTGTGTGTGTTATCCTTACCCTTTTACTGGATTCCATATATATTGTTAGTACACTGTACTTGTCTTGCTCTTTTTTTTTTTAACTTTTATTTTACTTTTAACTTTAGAGTTTTGTTGTTTACAGGTATGTATGTTCCCAGATTAGTCATATGTATATTCCTGGTCCCCTCCCCACTCCCAGCACCTGCCCCCCCATCCCACCCCTCCAAGCTGTCGCACTGAGCCCTTGTAGAAACTCCTATTCCCGTAGCACAATGGCAATGGTTATCTTTTTCACATATGATAGTATAGGTTTCCATGTTACTCCCTCTATGCCTCCCACACACTATTCATGTCTATTTTCTGTCTGTTTTTCCATGGTTTCACTGTGTGTGTTATCCTTACCCTTTTACTGGATTCCATATATATTGTTAGTACACTGTACTTGTCTTGCTCTTTTTTTTTTTAACTTTTATTTTACTTTTAACTTTAGAGTTTTGTTGTTTACAGGTATGTATGTTCCCAGATTAGTCATATGTATATCCCCCCCACCTTCACACCCCTCCCGACCGTCACACAGCACCCATGAAGGATCTCCTTTTCTCACAGAGCAATGACTATAGCTATTTTCTTCACTTATGATAGTACAGGCCTTCATGCTACTTCCTTTACGCCTCCCACCCTCTGTTCCTTCCCCACAATGTCCATATGTCCACTGTCCATGTCTGTCTTTCTGTCGCTTCATTGTGTGTGCCATCATCACCATCCTACTAGATTCCATATATATGTGTTAATATATTGTATTTGTCCTTCTCTTTCTGACTGACTTCAGTTTTCATGATAGGTTCTAGATCCAACCACCTCATTAGGACTGATTCTTCTTTCTTTTTATAGCTGAGTAGTATTCCATTATATATATATGTACCAGAGCTTCTTTATCCATTCATTCATTGATGGACACCTAGGTTGCTTCCATGTTCTAGCTATTGTATAGAGAGCTGCAATGAACATTGGGGTACAGGTACTTCTTTCAGATTTGATTTCATCAGGGTATAAGCCTAAGAGTGGGATTGCTGGGTCATATGGTGCTTCTATGTTTAGTTTTTTCAGGAATCTCCATACTGTCTTCCATAGTGGCTGTCAATTTACATTCCCACCAGCAATGCAAGAGGGTTCCCTTTTTCTCCGCACGTTCTCCAGCATTTATTGTCTGTAGATATTTTGATGATGGCCATTCTGATGGGTGCGAAGTGATACCTCATTGTAAGTTTGATTTGCATTTCTCTAATAATAAGTGAGATTGAGCATAGTTTCATGTGCTTCTGGGACATCTGTATGTCCTCTTTGGAGAGGTGTCTGTTTAGGCCTTTTACCGATTTTTTGACTGGGTTGTTCATTTTTCCAATGTTGAGTTGTCTGAGTTGCTTGTTGATTTTGGAGATTAGTTCTTTGTCTGTTGTTTCATTTGCTATGATTTTCTCTCCTTCTATGGGCTGTCTGTTCACCTTTTTTGTAATTTCTTTTGCTGTACAGAAGCTTTTAAGTTTCGGTAGGTCCCACATGTTAATTTTTGTCTTTAATTCTGCTATTCCAGTAGGTGGGTCATGGAATACCTTGCTTTGATTTGTGTCCTTGAGGGTTTTGCCAATATTCTCCTCTAAGAGTTTGATGGTTTCTGGTCTTACATTTAGGTCTTTGATCCATTTTGAGTTGATCTTTGTGTATGATGTCAGGGAATGTTCCAACTTCATTTTTTTGCATGTAGCTGTCCAGTTTTCCCAGCACCATTTGTTGAAGAGGCTGTCTTTGTCCCACTTTATATGTTCACCTCCTATGTCAAAAATAAGGTACCCATAGGTGTGTGGGCCTATCTCTGGGTTCTCTATCTTGTTCCATTGGTCTATATTTCTGTTTTTGTGCCAGTACCATACTGTCTTAATGACTGTTGCTTTGTAGTATAGTCTGATTCCTCCAGCTCCATTCTTCTTTCTCAGGATTGCTTTGGCTATTTGAGGTCTTTTGTGTTTCCATATGAACTGTGTTCTTCTTTGGTCTAGTTCTGTGAAGAATGTCATTGGTAGTTTGATAGGGATCGCATTGAATCTGTTGATGATATTTAGTAGTATGATCTTTTTCACAATATTGATTCTTCCGACCCAGGAACATGGAATATCTCTCCATCTGTTTAAGTCTTCTTTGATTTCTTTCATGAGTGTCTTGCAATTTTCAGTGTACAGTTGTTTTGTTTCTTTGGGTAGGTTTATTCCTAGATACTTTATTCTTTTGGTTGCAATGGTGAAGGCGATTACCTCTTTGATTTCATATTCTGATTTTTCATTGTTTGTGTATAGGAATGCCAGTGATTTCTGTGTATTGATTTTGTATCCTGCGACTTTGCTGGATTCGCTGATTAGCTCTAGCAGTTTTGTAATATTGTCTTTGGAATTTTCTATGTATAATATCATGTCATCTGCAAATAGAGAGAGTTTTGCTTCTTCTTTTTCCCAAACTGAATTCCTTCTATTTGTTTTTCTTCTCTTATTGCTGTTGCTAGAACTTCCAGGACTATGTTGAATAGCAGTGATGAAAGTGGACACCCCTGTCTTGTTCCTGATCTTAGAGGGAATGCTTTGAGTTTTTCATCATTGAGGATAATGTTCTCTGTGGGCTTCTCATATATGGCTTTCACTATGTTGAAATAGGTTCCTTCTATGCCCATTTTTTGAAGAGTTTTTATCATAAATGGGTGTTAGATTTTGTCAAAGGCTTTTTCTGCATCTATTGAGATTGTCATGTGGTTTTTGTCTCTCAATTTGTTGATATGGTGTATCACATTAATTGACTTGCAGATATTGAAGAATCCTTGCATGCCTGGGATGAAGCCATGATGTATGGGTTGATCATGATGTATGAGCTTTTTGATGTTTTGTTGAATTCTGTTTGCTAGGATTTTGTTGAGGATTTTGGCGTCTAAATTCATCAGTGAAATTGGCCTATAATTTTCTTTTTTTGTGTTGTCTTTGCCTGGCTTAGGTATCCGGATGATGGTGGCCTTGTAGAATGTGTTTGGAAGTGGTCCTTCCTGTGCCATTTTTTGACAGCGTTTTAGAAGAACAGGCTTTAATTTTGGGATTTCTGGGCTGTAGATTTTTGTCTTGATAGAATGTCATTGGTAGTTTGATAGGGATCGCATTGAATCTGTTGATGATATTTAGTAGTATGATCTTTTTCACAATATTGATTCTTCCGACCCAGGAACATGGAATATCTCTCCATCTGTTTAAGTCTTCTTTGATTTCTTTCATGAGTGTCTTGCAATTTTCAGTGTACAGTTGTTTTGTTTCTTTGGGTAGGTTTATTCCTAGATACTTTATTCTTTTGGTTGCAATGGTGAAGGCGATTACCTCTTTGATTTCATATTCTGATTTTTCATTGTTTGTGTATAGGAATGCCAGTGATTTCTGTGTATTGATTTTGTATCCTGCGACTTTGCTGGATTCGCTGATTAGCTCTAGCAGTTTTGTAATATTGTCTTTGGAATTTTCTATGTATAATATCATGTCATCTGCAAATAGAGAGAGTTTTGCTTCTTCTTTTCCAATCTGAATTCCTTCTATTTGTTTTTCTTCTCTTATTGCTGTTGCTAGAACTTCCAGGACTATGTTGAATAGCAGTGATGAAAGTGGACACCCCTGTCTTGTTCCTGATCTTAGAGGGAATGCTTTGAGTTTTTCATCATTGAGGATAATGTTCTCTGTGGGCTTCTCATATATGGCTTTCACTATGTTGAAATAGGTTCCTTCTATGCCCATTTTTTGAAGAGTTTTTATCATAAATGGGTGTTAGATTTTGTCAAAGGCTTTTTCTGCATCTATTGAGATTGTCATGTGGTTTTTGTCTCTCAATTTGTTGATATGGTGTATCACATTAATTGACTTGCAGATATTGAAGAATCCTTGCATGCCTGGGATGAAGCCATGATGTATGGGTTGATCATGATGTATGAGCTTTTTGATGTTTTGTTGAATTCTGTTTGCTAGGATTTTGTTGAGGATTTTGGCGTCTAAATTCATCAGTGAAATTGGCCTATAATTTTCTTTTTTTGTGTTGTCTTTGCCTGGCTTAGGTATCCGGATGATGGTGGCCTTGTAGAATGTGTTTGGAAGTGGTCCTTCCTGTGCCATTTTTTGACAGCGTTTTAGAAGAACAGGCATTAACTCTTCTTTAAATGTTTGGTAGAATTCACCTGTAAAGCCATCTGGCCCTGGGCTTTTATTTTGGGGTAGATTTTTGATCACAAATTTGATTTCTGAGCTTGTGACTGGGTAGTTCATAGTTTCTATTTCTTCCTGGTTGAGTCTTGGGAGATTAATCTTCTCTAAGAAACTGTCCATTTCTTCCAGGTTGTCTAGTTTGTTGCCATAGAGTTGTTCATAATAGTCTCATAATTCTTTGGATTTCTGCATTATCTGTTGTAATCTCTCCTTTTTCATTTTTGATTTTGTGGGTCTGGTTCTTCTCTCTTTTTTTCTTTATGAGTCTGGCCAGTGGTTTGTCAACTTTGTTTATCTTTTCAAAGAACCAGCTTCTCATTTTCTTTATCTTTACTATTGCTTCTTTCGTTTCTTTTTCATTTATTTCTGCTCTGATCTTAATGATTTCTCTTCTTATGCTAACTTTGGGGTGTTTTTGTTCTTCTTTCTCCAGTTGTTTTAAGTGTAGGTTTAGGTCATCTGTTTGATATTTTTCTTGTTTCTTGAGATAGGATTGTACTGCTATAAACCTCCCTCTTAGAACTGCTTTTGCAGTATCCCATAGGTTTTGCACTGTTGTGTGGTCATTGTCTTCTAGGAATTTTTTTATTTCTCCTTTGATTTGTTCGGTAATCAGTTTGTTTTTTAGGTATGTATTGTTTAATCTCCATGTGTTTGTGTTTTTAGCAGGTTTTTTTTTTCCCTGCAGTTGATCTCTAGTCTCACTGCATTATGGTCACAGAAGATGGTTGATATAATTATCAGACTTATTTTTAAGGAAAGGTAACAACAATTTCTTAATGCCATCAAGTATCCATTAAGTGTTCAAATTTCCAATTTTCTCATGAGTAGCATAAATTATTTTTAAAATCACGGTCCTAACAAGGTCCACACATTAAGATTAGTTATTTGACTCCTAGGTACATTTAAATCTATAAGTCTCTCTTATTGCAATTGATTTATCATCTGACATGACATGCTCTCCTGTCTTTGCTATAAAATGTTTATTTGAAACTTTTTTAGATGCTGCATAAATGCATATGGCATATTTGAAAGGGCTTTTATTTTTGACAGCGTTTTAGAAGAACAGGCATTAACTCTTCTTTAAATGTTTGGTAGAATTCACCTGTAAAGCCATCTGGCCCTGGGCTTTTATTTTGGGGTAGATTTTTGATCACAAATTTGATTTCTGAGCTTGTGACTGGGTAGTTCATAGTTTCTATTTCTTCCTGGTTGAGTCTTGGGAGATTAATCTTCTCTAAGAAACTGTCCATTTCTTCCAGGTTGTTCAGTTTGTTGCCATAGAGTTGTTCATAATAGTCTCCTATAATCCTTTGGATTTCTGCATTATCTGTTGTAATCTCTCCTTTTTCATTTTTGATTTTGTTGATCTGGTTCTTCTGTTTTTTCCTTGATGAGTCTGGCCAGTGGTTTGTCAATTTTGTTGATCTTTTCAAAGAACCAGCTTCTCGTTTTGTTTATCTTTACTATTGTTTCTTTTGTTTCTTTTTCATTTATTTCTGCTCTGATCTTTATGATTTCTTTTATGGTAACTTTGGGGTGCTTTTGTTCTTCTTTCTCCAGTTGTTTTAAGTGTAGGTTTAGGTCATCTGTTTGATATTTTTCTTGTTTCTTGAGATAGGATTGTACTGCTATAAACCTCCCTCTTAGAACTGCTTTTGCAGTATCCCATAGGTTTTGCACTGTTGTGTGGTCATTGTCTTCTAGGAATTTTTTTATTTCTCCTTTGATTTGTTCGGTAATCAGTTTGTTTTTTAGGTATGTATTGTTTAATCTCCATGTGTTTGTGTTTTTAGCAGGTTTTTTTTTTCCCTGCAGTTGATCTCTAGTCTCACTGCATTATGGTCACAGAAGATGGTTGATATAATTATCAGACTTATTTTTAAGGAAAGGTAACAACAATTTCTTAATGCCATCAAGTATCCATTAAGTGTTCAAATTTCCAATTTTCTCATGAGTAGCATAAATTATTTTTAAAATCACGGTCCTAACAAGGTCCACACATTAAGATTAGTTATTTGACTCCTAGGTACATTTAAATCTATAAGTCTCTCTTATTGCAATTGATTTATCATCTGACATGACATGCTCTCCTGTCTTTGCTATAAAATGTTATTTGAACTAGACTTGATCATATTCAGGCTTGATTTTTTTTGCAAGAATGCTGCATAAATGCATATGGCATATTTCACAAACTAAATGTTAAAGAGTATAGGCTTATCAGCTATTTTGAATTACATGACTCACCATCCAGCAGATTCTTGAGAATCTGTCTTATCTCCTAGTATATTTTAAGTCAGTTTCAATTCTTCAGAAATTTGTAAATTTTTTTTTACTGTAGAAGCAGTCTGTGTCTCTGACTGTATGGAATGGGAGGGCATTAAGTTCTAAATGAGACCAAAATCCCTTTCAATAAACAATTAAGGTGTTTGCTTTTTTCTTTTTTTCTTTTCTTGCAAATGTCTCTTGAAAAGTTTTCCAGAGGTAAAATCTAAGCCAAATAAACAAAGAGTCTTGTAATTTTCATTGTGGTTCTAATCCAGAATGTCTAAAAGTGTTTCCATCAGCAATAAGATAGTCATCTATAACAATAATTATATTTTCTGAATGTTTTCTACAATCTCAATGTCTATATCTGAAACTGGATGATCTTTGAGAATGCCACCCAAATCCATTAACTAATTGTAGAAGAATGCTTCTGAAAAGGCTTTCTCTTCCTAAAATTTAACCTAAAAAAAAAAGATGGTTCATATTATGCTTGCAAATGAATGTGTATCCATGTTGTCAAGTCACAAGAAAAGGAAATAAGATACTAGTAACATTTGATAATAAACGGCAAAGAGCTATCTGTAAAGCTGATTTAAATTTCTATTCACTTCACATGTGTGCTTAGAAAAATAATTTTCCAAAATGTAGCACTTTTCTATGGTTGCTGTAATTTTAACAAGTTTTTATAAACATTGGCCTTACAAGGCTTCCCTGATGGCTCAGACAATAAAGAATTCACCTTTGCAGGAGACCTGAGTTTGATTCCTAGGTCAGGAAGATCCCCTGGAAAAAGGGATGGCTACCTGCTCTGGTATTCTTGCTTGGAGAATCCCATGAACAGAGGAGCCTGGCTGGGTACAGTCCATGGGGTCACCAAGAGGAAGTTGAGCAACCAGCAATTTTACTAGTGGCTTATAGCAGCACATTTATTATCTTATGTGTTAAGAGCTCAAAAGGACTTATAAAGCTTTTTTTTTGCAAGAATGCTGCATAAATGCATATGGCATATTTCACAAACTAAATGTTAAAGAGTATAGGCTTATCAGCTATTTTGAATTACATGACTCACCATCCAGCAGATTCTTGAGAATCTGTCTTATCTCCTAGTATATTTTAAGTCAGTTTCAATTCTTCAGAAATTTGTAAATTTTTTTTTACTGTAGAAGCAGTCTGTGTCTCTGACTGTATGGAATGGGAGGGCATTAAGTTCTAAATGAGACCAAAATCCCTTTCAATAAACAATTAAGGTGTTTGCTTTTTTCTTTTTTTCTTTTCTTGCAAATGTCTCTTGAAAAGTTTTCCAGAGGTAAAATCTAAGCCAAATAAACAAAGAGTCTTGTAATTTTCATTGTGGTTCTAATCCAGAATGTCTAAAAGTGTTTCCATCAGCAATAAGATAGTCATCTATAACAATAATTATATTTTCTGAATGTTTTCTACAATCTCAATGTCTATATCTGAAACTGGATGATCTTTGAGAATGCCACCCAAATCCATTAACTAATTGTAGAAGAATGCTTCTGAAAAGGCTTTCTCTTCCTAAAATTTAACCTAAAAAAAAAAGATGGTTCATATTATGCTTGCAAATGAATGTGTATCCATGTTGTCAAGTCACAAGAAAAGGAAATAAGATACTAGTAACATTTGATAATAAACGGCAAAGAGCTATCTGTAAAGCTGATTTAAATTTCTATTCACTTCACATGTGTGCTTAGAAAAATAATTTTCCAAAATGTAGCACTTTTCTATGGTTGCTGTAATTTTAACAAGTTTTTATAAACATTGGCCTTACAAGGCTTCCCTGATGGCTCAGACAATAAAGAATTCACCTTTGCAGGAGACCTGAGTTTGATTCCTAGGTCAGGAAGATCCCCTGGAAAAAGGGATGGCTACCTGCTCTGGTATTCTTGCTTGGAGAATCCCATGAACAGAGGAGTCTGGCTGGGTACAGTCCATGGGGTCACCAAGAGTGGAACACAGTTGAGCAACCAGCAATTTTACTAGTGGCTTATAGCAGCACATTTATTATCTTATGTGTGGAAGTCATACATCTAATATGAGTCTTCTTGGGCTAAAATCAGGATATCCATTGGGCTCCATTCCTTCTGGAGGCTCTAGGAGAGAATCCATTTGCTTGCCTTTTCTACCTTTATGGGCCACCCACATTTGTTGCCTCATGGTCCTTTTCCTCCATCTTCAAAGTCATTAACAGCAGGTTGAGTCCTTTTCTGTTTCCCTCACTCTAACCTCCTCTTCTTCCTCCCTCTTTTCCTTTTAAGGACCCTTGTGATTACATTTGGGCACACCCAGATGTTCCAGGATAATCTCCCTATTTATAAGGTTGACTGATTAGCAACCTGAATCCCATCTACAAGCTAAGTACTCACAGGTTCCAGACATCTTTGAGGGGCCATTGTGCTGCCTACCATACCAGTCAGTGTTTGAGATCTTTCTGTATTTAATCAAACCAAACAACTGGGTTACGTATTTGAATTTATTTGTTTTTGTGAACTGTCTCATGTTACTTTGAGAAAGGCTGGATATAAATAAATAACCAAACCAAATGCTGTTTCAATATTGAAAATCAACATAAATAATTACCCTGCATAACTGCATAAGTACTAAATCACTTCAGTCATGTCCAACTCTGTGCTGCCCTATGGACTATAGCCTGCCAGGTTGCTCTGTCCATGGGTTTCTCCAGGCAAGAATATTGGCGTGGGTTGCCATGCCCTCCTCCAGGGGATTTTCCTGACCCAGGGATCAAACTCACCTCTCTTACATCTTCTGGGCAAGCAGGTGGGTTCTTTACCACTAACACCACCTGAGAAGCCCCAAATAATTACCCTGGTTTGTACCAAATAAGAATGAACATGGGTGTATCTTGCATCCTGGTTTCTGTTTATTATCTTTTATTTTCCAAAAGAAGCAGAATTAAGTGATTTCTCTGAAAAAATTTTCTTTATTTTCAAAGATCAGAATTAAGTGATTTCTCTGAATTTCTCAATTTAATAGTTTGTTTTTACAATTTTATCTGTAAGTTTTCAGAAATTCTATTTTAATATCACAGTTGAGCAACCAGCAATTTTACTAGTGGCTTATAGCAGCACATTTATTATCTTATGTGTGGAAGTCATACATCTAATATGAGTCTTCTTGGGCTAAAATCAGGATATCCATTGGGCTCCATTCCTTCTGGAGGCTCTAGGAGAGAATCCATTTGCTTGCCTTTTCTACCTTTATGGGCCACCCACATTTGTTGCCTCATGGTCCTTTTCCTCCATCTTCAAAGTCATTAACAGCAGGTTGAGTCCTTTTCTGTTTCCCTCACTCTAACCTCCTCTTCTTCCTCCCTCTTTTCCTTTTAAGGACCCTTGTGATTACATTTGGGCACACCCAGATGTTCCAGGATAATCTCCCTATTTATAAGGTTGACTGATTAGCAACCTGAATCCCATCTACAAGCTAAGTACTCACAGGTTCCAGACATCTTTGAGGGGCCATTGTGCTGCCTACCATACCAGTCAGTGTTTGAGATCTTTCTGTATTTAATCAAACCAAACAACTGGGTTACGTATTTGAATTTATTTGTTTTTGTGAACTGTCTCATGTTACTTTGAGAAAGGCTGGATATAAATAAATAACCAAACCAAATGCTGTTTCAATATTGAAAATCAACATAAATAATTACCCTGCATAACTGCATAAGTACTAAATCACTTCAGTCATGTCCAACTCTGTGCTGCCCTATGGACTATAGCCTGCCAGGTTGCTCTGTCCATGGGTTTCTCCAGGCAAGAATATTGGCGTGGGTTGCCATGCCCTCCTCCAGGGGATTTTCCTGACCCAGGGATCAAACTCACCTCTCTTACATCTTCTGGGCAAGCAGGTGGGTTCTTTACCACTAACACCACCTGAGAAGCCCCAAATAATTACCCTGGTTTGTACCAAATAAGAATGAACATGGGTGTATCTTGCATCCTGGTTTCTGTTTATTATCTTTTATTTTCCAAAAGAAGCAGAATTAAGTGATTTCTCTGAATCTCCAATTTAAAAAATATTCTTTAGCAGATATTTTCATTATCTGTAAGTTTTCAGAAATTCTATTTTAATATGTGGAGATAGATATGAATTTTTCTCAACTTCTTCAATCTGTAGGTTTGTTTTTTCACCAACTTTGGGAAACTTTCAGTCATTATTTCTTTGATTTTTTTTTCTCCAGCCCCATATTCTTTATTCTTTCCTTCTTTTGAGACTCAGATGACATAAATGTTAAATCTCTTTGTTATTTTCACAGAAGTGTCTGAGGTTCTGTTCTCTTTTTTCCAGTCTGTTTCTCTCAGTCATTCAGATTGGGTCATTTCTTTCCATCTATCTTAACTTTCACTGATTATGTCCCCTGTCATCTCCATTTTGCTTTTGAACCCTTCTGATGAGTTTTAACTTTGGGTCCATGTGTTTTTCAGTTCTAAAAATTTTCCACTGGTTTCTTCTTTACATTTTCTGTTTATTTGCTGAGAGTATTTTCTGTTTGTTTCAAGAATGTTTGTAATTGCTTATTTTAAAAAATATTTTATTTATTTATTGCCTGTGCTGGGTTTTCATTACTGTGCGTGGGCTTTCTCTAGTAGCAGCCAGTAGGGGCTACTCTCTAGTTGCAGTGTGAGGGCTTCTCATTGTGGCGGTTTCTTTTGCTGTAGAGCTCAGGCTCTAGGGCCTGTGGGCAACTAAGCCCATGCATCACCCATGTTTGTGGTGCACGGACTTAGGTGCTCTGCAGCATGTGAGATCTTCCCGAACCAGAGATTGAACCCACGTCCCCTCCATTTTTATGATAGCTGTTTTTGTTGGTTAGAATTTTCTACATGCCCTCACAATCGTGTCATCTGGGAATAAAGATGATTTTATTTCTTCCTTTCTAATCTGTATGCTTTCTATTGTTTTTCCTTGCCTTATTGCACTAACTGGTAGTTTCAATACAATTTTCATTAAGAAGTGTGAGAAAAGGTATCCTTGCCTTGTTACTGATGTTAGGGAGAAAGCATTCAACCTCCCACCATTAACTGTAATGTTAGCTACAGGTGTTTTTTTTTTTCTTTTTTATGTAGAGAGCCATTATTAGGTTAAAGATGTTTTCCCTTCTATTCTTGGTTTATTGAAAGGTTTTTACCATAAGTGGATATTGAATTTTTCTCAACTTCTTCAATCTGTAGGTTTGTTTTTTCACCAACTTTGGGAAACTTTCAGTCATTATTTCTTTGATTTTTTTTTCTCCAGCCCCATATTCTTTATTCTTTCCTTCTTTTGAGACTCAGATGACATAAATGTTAAATCTCTTTGTTATTTTCACAGAAGTGTCTGAGGTTCTGTTCTCTTTTTTCCAGTCTGTTTCTCTCAGTCATTCAGATTGGGTCATTTCTTTCCATCTATCTTAACTTTCACTGATTATGTCCCCTGTCATCTCCATTTTGCTTTTGAACCCTTCTGATGAGTTTTAACTTTGGGTCCATGTGTTTTTCAGTTCTAAAAATTTTCCACTGGTTTCTTCTTTACATTTTCTGTTTATTTGCTGAGAGTATTTTCTGTTTGTTTCAAGAATGTTTGTAATTGCTTATTTTAAAAAATATTTTATTTATTTATTGCCTGTGCTGGGTTTTCATTACTGTGCGTGGGCTTTCTCTAGTAGCAGCCAGTAGGGGCTACTCTCTAGTTGCAGTGTGAGGGCTTCTCATTGTGGCGGTTTCTTTTGCTGTAGAGCTCAGGCTCTAGGGCCTGTGGGCAACTAAGCCCATGCATCACCCATGTTTGTGGTGCACGGACTTAGGTGCTCTGCAGCATGTGAGATCTTCCCGAACCAGAGATTGAACCCACGTCCCCTCCATTTTTATGATAGCTGTTTTTGTTGGTTAGAATTTTCTACATGCCCTCACAATCGTGTCATCTGGGAATAAAGATGATTTTATTTCTTCCTTTCTAATCTGTATGCTTTCTATTGTTTTTCCTTGCCTTATTGCACTAACTGGTAGTTTCAATACAATTTTCATTAAGAAGTGTGAGAAAAGGTATCCTTGCCTTGTTACTGATGTTAGGGAGAAAGCATTCAACCTCCCACCATTAACTGTAATGTTAGCTACAGGTGTTTTTTTTTTTCTTTTTTATGTAGAGAGCCATTATTAGGTTAAAGATGTTTTCCCTTCTATTCTTGGTTTATTGAAAGGTTTTTACCATAAGTGGATATTGAATTTTGTTGAAAGCTTTTTCTGCATCTATTGATATGATCACATGGGTTTTCTTAGTCTTTTCATATGTCTAAACATTTTTAAATATTGATTTTTGAATATGGACCCAGCCTTGTTTTCCAGGTAAGAACCCCACTTGATCTCCACATCCATTTTATATACATGACTGAACTTGGTTTGCTAATTTTTGCAGCACATCCACGTTGCAGCACTATAAATTTTTATACATTCTGTTTTCATTTTCATTTAAAATAAGTGGAGGAAAAGGACTGCCTCGCTGATCCTAGCCAAGCTATAGAATCATGAGCAATAGGAAATGGTTGTTATTTCTTTTTCTTGTTTTTCTTTTGGTTGTTGTTTCTTAAACTGTTATGTTTTGGGTTGGTTTGTTATGCAGCAGTAGATAACCAAGACACCTGTCTTCTCTTCTAGATAACAGTATTTTTAAGAACCAAGATAAGTCTGTAATTTCTACTTGTCAGCATAGTACCTTATGTCTTACAAGTATAAACATTTGTTAAGTCATTAAACTGGAGCAGTTAGAAACATCTTTGTGACTTGAGATAGACTGAGATAGGAAAGTTGCAGAGTGATGACGTTATTTCCATCTGTACATAAAAGAAGGGTATCTCAAAGTATCTTTATACTTGCAGTTTTTCAGGATTGCTGTGCTAGTAATGATTTGTTCATTCTTCTTTTAGAAGATGTACCATAGCATAAAGAATACTGCTTGGAATATAGCAGTTCAGTTCCCAGTTCTGCCTTTGCTCACTACTTTCATGAACTTAGGCGAGTCTCTTGACCCCACCAATCTCATTTTGGAGCACAGGTAATAATGGCAGTTCTACATGGTTGTGGTGAGATGTTAATGCTTGCAAAAATGCTTTAGGAAATGTAAAGTGCTATGTAGGTATAAAGTATCATTGGAGACTTTGGGTTGATGGTGTTTGCTTAATTTTTTAATTATTTTTAGCCCTTCTAGCTGATCATTTGTCATAAATACTTTTAAATATTGATTTTTGAATATGGACCCAGCCTTGTTTTCCAGGTAAGAACCCCACTTGATCTCCACATCCATTTTATATACATGACTGAACTTGGTTTGCTAATTTTTGCAGCACATCCACGTTGCAGCACTATAAATTTTTATACATTCTGTTTTCATTTTCATTTAAAATAAGTGGAGGAAAAGGACTGCCTCGCTGATCCTAGCCAAGCTATAGAATCATGAGCAATAGGAAATGGTTGTTATTTCTTTTTCTTGTTTTTCTTTTGGTTGTTGTTTCTTAAACTGTTATGTTTTGGGTTGGTTTGTTATGCAGCAGTAGATAACCAAGACACCTGTCTTCTCTTCTAGATAACAGTATTTTTAAGAACCAAGATAAGTCTGTAATTTCTACTTGTCAGCATAGTACCTTATGTCTTACAAGTATAAACATTTGTTAAGTCATTAAACTGGAGCAGTTAGAAACATCTTTGTGACTTGAGATAGACTGAGATAGGAAAGTTGCAGAGTGATGACGTTATTTCCATCTGTACATAAAAGAAGGGTATCTCAAAGTATCTTTATACTTGCAGTTTTTCAGGATTGCTGTGCTAGTAATGATTTGTTCATTCTTCTTTTAGAAGATGTACCATAGCATAAAGAATACTGCTTGGAATATAGCAGTTCAGTTCCCAGTTCTGCCTTTGCTCACTACTTTCATGAACTTAGGCGAGTCTCTTGACCCCACCAATCTCATTTTGGAGCACAGGTAATAATGGCAGTTCTACATGGTTGTGGTGAGATGTTAATGCTTGCAAAAATGCTTTAGGAAATGTAAAGTGCTATGTAGGTATAAAGTATCATTGGAGACTTTGGGTTGATGGTGTTTGCTTAATTTTTTAATTATTTTTAGCCCTTCTAGCTGATCATTTGTCATAAATACTTTTAAATATGGCTGGCATCTTAATATCATAGGGAATATGAAGATTTGTAAGGTAATAATAATAACAGCTTCCAAAGTAGTTTTCTCTTTGTTTTGCTTACGTCACATCTTCACCACCACAAATTGCTCCCCTGAATTTTTTTTGCAGGAAAGAAATGGAGAAAAATAATCAGAAAGGTGGCAATGAAATAAGATTTCTTTTTTTTCTCCAAGTACACCACATCTTCCTGTCTTACCCTTTCACCTCTCTTACTGGCACATCTTTTCGTTCAGCTGGTAAAGAATCTGCCTGCAATGCAGGAGACCCTGGTTTGATTCCTGGGTTGGGAAGTTCCCTTGGAGAAGGGAAAAGCTACCCACTGCAGTATTCCTGCCTGGAGAATTCTATGGCTTATCCATGGGTTACAAAGTCAGACACACTGAGTGACTTCACTTTTTTTTTTTTTTAGTTCAAAAAAGAACAACGACAGCAGCAACTAACACAATGTTGTAAAGCAGCTCTACTTCAAAATAAAATATATATAAAGCAGAAAGGGAAAGAGATAAAAAAGAAAAAGAACAAGTGCAGGGTATTGATAAGATGCTCTGTTATGCCCAGCAACCTTAGTGAACTCTGGGCCCTTCTTACTGAGTTAGATTTGATAGTCAGCTGGTGATGCCCCCAGCACTTTGGAAATGGTTCACCGGCTTATGAGAGCCACTTTTGGGTTCTTCAGGTTCATACCTGCAGCTCAGAGTATAGAATCTGAAAGGGCTGCCAAAACCTTGCTGTGAACCTCCTTAAAGATGCTGGAGGTCCCTGGGATCTTCCCTGGTATGTTGCTTTGATGCCATTTATAAAATATTGGTTGTCTTCTTGGATTTCATAAGGTGCTACACTTACATGCATCCTATCAACTGCAATAATTTTGAATATTTGTCAGTTTCTAACATGAATAAAAGATTATAGCTGGAAGGAGTTTTAGAGATTGGAGTCCCGACCCAGAAATTAGTTGTCATGACTTGACAAGACTCAAGGGCTAGGAGTAATGACTTATAGGACTATGTGAGCAAGTTCTAAGAGTCCCAAAGGAAGGGGTTTAAACCAGAGCCTGAAGACATTGTGTTAAGTCCCAGAGATGGGTAGAGAGAGCATGGGAATGAAAATCAGCCCAAGCAAGTTGATATGGTAGATGAGAAATCAGAATTGAAAGGTATTTTAACAGCTTGGAAAAATTAGCTGAAAAAAAGGGCCAATTTCCAGATGTAAATATAAAATATTTCATGTAGATTTCAAAATCAAGCATGCAGGCATATAAAGGAAACCAGGTTTAATAGAAATTCAGTAAAATACTTAGGTTTCAGTTGCCAAGAAGGTCAGAATGAATTGCTCATATGACATCATTTTTTATCATATGAATGCAATCTTAGGGTGGTGTGAATTAAGCCCAGAACAAAGGAGGTAATGGTTCCATTCTCCTCTGCCTGAGTTATATGTAAACAGTATTCTGTGCTATATTTTAGATTGTATGGATAAATGATACTGTATTTAGAGAAGGCATGTAATATGGTGGAAGGTTTAGAAATCACTTCATCTGAGTAATGCTAATATAAACTGGGCTAGTTGCTAGGTAACAGAAGATAGTTGGGGGAGAATATCAGGTGTTTTCAATAATTTGAAAGATTGTTCTATGAAAGAAGAATTAGACCTGTTTTTATGGGCCTTGGAGGTAGAATTTTGATAATTGGATCGAAGCCATAATGGGTAAATTAGGGCTCAGTTATGGTGAGAACTCATATACAGTTGCCTGTATATGAAGAGAGATTTAGTATAAAAGAGATACACTACTCATTAGGGACATGCTCGGAAAGAGGCTGAATGGCCACTTAACAGGAACTCTGAAGAGTGGATTCCTATACTGGGTGGTGGGGAAGTGTTTGAAACAAGTAATCGTCAAGATCCCTATTACCTCTCAAGTTTCATGACCCTATGATCCCCTGTACTAGAGACACGTAGACATTTGGAGATTTCCATTGGCAGCGTACTTGTTACATAATTATGCAGTGAACTGGAAAGCAAAACAGCCAGTAGGTCTAGGTCCATTGTACAATGCCCAGATGATCAGGTATACATAAGGTATACATAAGGCCCTGAATTTAACTATAAACTCCTAGAAGGCATACATAGAGTCTTATTTACTTGTGTAACAGTGTCTGGCCCATAATAAGAGGTGCTTGTCGAATGCTGGCAGAAAGAATGAATGGACAAATGAATGTTGGCCCTATATTAGTCTCCTGCTACTGCTTATTCACTTCAGTTGTGTCTCACTCTCTGTGACTCCATGGACTGTAGCTGCCAGGCTCCCCTGTCTATGGGATTCTCCAGGCAAGAATACTGGAATGGGTTGCCATGGATTCCTCCAGAGGGGTCTTCCCAACCCAGGGATGGAACTTGGATCTCCTGCATTGCAGGCAGATTCTTCACCACTGAGCCATCAGGGAAAGTATATATGTATTATTTGTATAGGAAGCCCTTTTCAAATATATATATATATATATATATTCATATATACATTCACATATATATATTTGAATATATATATATATATATATATATATATATATATATATATTTGAATATATATTTGAAACCCCATGGAATGTGGCTCACCAGGCTTCTCCATCCATGGAATTTTCCAAGCAAGAGTACTGGAGTATTCTCCATTTCCTTTTCCGTATTAGTCTCCTAGGTCTCTCATAACAAATGACCATACACGTGGTATCTTAAAATAGCATAATTTGTTCCATCACAATTCTGGAGGCTGAAAGTCTGAAATTAAGGTGTTGGCAGGGGCTGCACTCTTTCAGAAGGCTCCAGGCAAGTGTCTGTTCTTTGCCTCTTCCAGTTTTTGTGACTCCAGCATTCCTTAATTTATGGCTACATCACTGTTGTCTCTGCCTCCATGGTCACATTGCCTCCTTCTCTTTTGTATTTGTAGCAAAAGGCCCAGTTGGAACTGATTTGGATTCAGACCTTGCCTGTGTCTAAGGAACTGGTAGACAGGTAGTTCTGCAAGTATTTGCTGGTATGTGTTGATTTTGCCTGGGGAATACAGGCCTGTGAGGAGATGTGTGCTCTTTGTGTCTGGAGAGAAAGATGGCAACATGAGGGGACATCTTCGTTTGAACTGGAAAGCAAAACAGCCAGTAGGTCTAGGTCCATTGTACAATGCCCAGATGATCAGGTATACAAAAACATAAGGCCCTGAATTTAACTATAAACTCCTAGAAGGCATACATAGAGTCTTATTTACTTGTGTAACAGTGTCTGGCCCATAATAAGAGGTGCTTGTCGAATGCTGGCAGAAAGAATGAATGGACAAATGAATGTTGGCCCTATATTAGTCTCCTGCTACTGCTTATTCACTTCAGTTGTGTCTCACTCTCTGTGACTCCATGGACTGTAGCTGCCAGGCTCCCCTGTCTATGGGATTCTCCAGGCAAGAATACTGGAATGGGTTGCCATGGATTCCTCCAGAGGGGTCTTCCCAACCCAGGGATGGAACTTGGATCTCCTGCATTGCAGGCAGATTCTTCACCACTGAGCCATCAGGGAAAGTATATATGTATTATTTGTATAGGAAGCCCTTTTCAAATATATATATATATATATATATTCTTATATACATTCACATATATATATTTTAATATATATATATATATATATATATATATATATATATTTGAATATATATTTGAAACCCCATGGAATGTGGCTCACCAGGCTTCTCCATCCATGGAATTTTCCAAGCAAGAGTACTGGAGTATTCTCCATTTCCTTTTCCGTATTAGTCTCCTAGGTCTCTCATAACAAATGACCATACACGTGGTATCTTAAAATAGCATAATTTGTTCCATCACAATTCTGGAGGCTGAAAGTCTGAAATTAAGGTGTTGGCAGGGGCTGCACTCTTTCAGAAGGCTCCAGGCAAGTGTCTGTTCTTTGCCTCTTCCAGTTTTTGTGACTCCAGCATTCCTTAATTTATGGCTACATCACTGTTGTCTCTGCCTCCATGGTCACATTGCCTCCTTCTCTTTTGTATTTGTAGCAAAAGGCCCAGTTGGAACTGATTTGGATTCAGACCTTGCCTGTGTCTAAGGAACTGGTAGACAGGTAGTTCTGCAAGTATTTGCTGGTATGTGTTGATTTTGCCTGGGGAATACAGGCCTGTGAGGAGATGTGTGCTCTTTGTGTCTGGAGAGAAAGATGGCAACATGAGGGGACATCTTCGTTTCGGTTCCTCTAGAGGTAGACTTGAAGACAAGGATTTGAGTGCAAGTAATTTTGTGGGGGAGATAATTCTAAGAAGCACTAATAATTTTGTGAGGAAATGAGACAGACAAGAAAAGAACCATTGAATGAATAATGCCTTGTTAAGCCAGTTATCACTATGGTTAACTGGAGTTTCCTTGTATTGTATGGATGTGGGAGTTGGACCAGAAAGAAGGCTCAGTGCCAAAGAATTGATGCTTTCAAACTGTGGTGCTAGAGAAGACTCTTGAGAGTCCCCTGGACTGCAAGGAGATCAAACCAGTTTATCCTAAAGCAAATCAGCCCTGAATATTCATTGGAAGGAGTGATGCTGAAGCTGAAGCTCCAATACTTTGACAATCTGATGCAAAGAGCAGACTTATTAGAAAAAAGCTCTGATGCTGGGAAAGATTGAGGGCAGGAGAAGGGGGCGACAGATGATGAGATGGTTGGATGGCATCATCGACTCAATGGACATGAGTTTGAGCTAACTCCGGGAGACAGTGAAGGACAGGGAAACCTGGGGTGCTGCAGTCCATGGGGTCTCAGAAAATCAGATACTACTTAGTGGCTGAACAATAGCAACTTTGTATTGGGGAACTCTCAAAGCCCATGTAGAACAGGAGCTTTAGAATTACCCGCACTTACTCCTGTCAGCCAGTGGCCAAGGACTCTGCCCAAGAAGCCTGCATACAAGCACAGCAGGTTGGCTATTGAAGACAACCTCAGGCAAAGTGATGCAGCTGGTGGCCATCAGTAAGGCCGAAGGAGATATGGGCAGAACACACAGGGCATATGCCTCAGGAGGAAAATATGGCATGCACCCCAGCTTGGTGGCCATCTGAGAGGCTTCTGAAAAAAAACTAAGTTGTCTCTGCCTCCATGTTTTTTGCAGTGGCTATTTGTGTCTGGAGGAACTGGTAGACAGGTAGTTCTGCAAGTATTTGCTGGTATGTGTTGATTTTGCCTGGGGAATACAGGCCTGTGAGGAGATGTGTGCTCTTTGTGTCTGGAGAGAAAGATGGCAACATGAGGGGACATCTTCGTTTCGGTTCCTCTAGAGGTAGACTTGAAGACAAGGATTTGAGTGCAAGTAATTTTGTGGGGGAGATAATTCTAAGAAGCACTAATAATTTTGTGAGGAAATGAGACAGACAAGAAAAGAACCATTGAATGAATAATGCCTTGTTAAGCCAGTTATCACTATGGTTAACTGGAGTTTCCTTGTATTGTATGGATGTGGGAGTTGGACCAGAAAGAAGGCTCAGTGCCAAAGAATTGATGCTTTCAAACTGTGGTGCTAGAGAAGACTCTTGAGAGTCCCTTGGCCTGCAGGCAGATCAAACCAGTCAATCCTAAAGCAAATCAGCCCTGAATATTCCACTGGAAGGACTGATGCTGAAGCTGAAGCTCCAATACTTTGACAATCTGATGCAAAGAGCAGACTTATTAGAAAAAAGCTCTGATGCTGGGAAAGATTGAGGGCAGGAGAAGGGGGCGACAGATGATGAGATGGTTGGATGGCATCATCGACTCAATGGACATGAGTTTGAGCTAACTCCGGGAGACAGTGAAGGACAGGGAAACCTGGGGTGCTGCAGTCCATGGGGTCTCAGAAAATCAGATACTACTTAGTGGCTGAACAATAGCAACTTTGTATTGGGGAACTCTCAAAGCCCATGTAGAACAGGAGCTTTAGAATTACCCGACTTACTCCTGTCAGCCAGTGGCCAAGGACTCTGCCCAAGAAGCCTGCATACAAGCACAGCAGGTTGGCTATTGAAGACAACCTCAGGCAAAGTGATGCAGCTGGTGGCCATCAGTAAGGCCGAAGGAGATATGGGCAGAACACACAGGGCATATGCCTCAGGAGGAAAATATGGCATGCACCCCAGCTTGTAGCCAGCGAGGAGGGGTGAGGCCCATGAACTGAGAGGCTTCTGACAAAACTAAGGATGCTTTCCTTCCTCATGAGGCTTCCTGTTTTACTCAGGAAGCAAACATTGCTTCTTAGGGGCCAGGTGACAAACATGCAGCCCGGAGCTGGAAGGAGGGGCTTTCCCCCGATGAATGCCTGGCATGTCAGAGTAAAGACTCAGAGCGAACCAGTTCTACCCAAATACCTCATGATCCATGGCTTTCAGGGGAAACCAAAGCTGCTTCCTTGGCATGGATAATGATGCTCTTCTGGAGAGCACTGAAGCTGCGGGAAACGGTGAAGGAAATAGCAGTGGGAGGCCTGTTTTTGGCTTCACAAGACTTGGGAACTCCAAAACCAACACTGAGGTGGGAGAAGATTTTGTAAACACCTATAAAACTTTCCCATGAATTCTCAGAAATAAGTGGGGAGACTTCAGAGAGCAAGATGTCCTGGTGCAGATGAGGGGACTGAACCAATGGAGTCTGAGTTTCTACTGTTTCTACACAAAGAATTCTGTAGCCCATGGAAATTTAAGTTTCACGTGACTCCCTTCCTATAGCCCATCCAGAAGAGGCTGCTGCTATTTATAGGCCACCTGGTATGGAGCCAGGCCTTCGGTTGGTCTTATTTATTCATTGTGATAAACACAATGCATAGGTGAGGAACTTGAAGATCATTGAAGGTAAATGCCTATTGAACATAGCTAGTAAATGACAGACCTGGTATATGAGCCCTGACTTGTTTGATTTGGGAACCAATGCTTTTTTTTATACTACCTCCTTATGCTACCTAGTAACGTAAACACATCTCTATGTGTGCTTGTGTACCTATATGGAGTTTAAAGCCAGAAGTAGATTCTAAGTTAAATAATCAGCACAGGGCACAAAACTGGGCCTCAGGTAGGAAGAATATTGGCCAGTGGCCAAGGACTCTGCCCAAGAAGCCTGCATACAAGCACAGCAGGTTGGCTATTGAAGACAACCTCAGGCAAAGTGATGCAGCTGGTGGCCATCAGTAAGGCCGAAGGAGATATGGGCAGAACACACAGGGCATATGCCTCAGGAGGAAAATATGGCATGCACCCCAGCTTGTAGCCAGCGAGGAGGGGTGAGGCCCATGAACTGAGAGGCTTCTGACAAAACTAAGGATGCTTTCCTTCCTCATGAGGCTTCCTGTTTTACTCAGGAAGCAAACATTGCTTCTTAGGGGCCAGGTGACAAACATGCAGCCCGGAGCTGGAAGGAGGGGCTTTCCCCCGATGAATGCCTGGCATGTCAGAGTAAAGACTCAGAGCGAACCAGTTCTACCCAAATACCTCATGATCCATGGCTTTCAGGGGAAACCAAAGCTGCTTCCTTGGCATGGATAATGATGCTCTTCTGGAGAGCACTGAAGCTGCGGGAAACGGTGAAGGAAATAGCAGTGGGAGGCCTGTTTTTGGCTTCACAAGACTTGGGAACTCCAAAACCAACACTGAGGTGGGAGAAGATTTTGTAAACACCTATAAAACTTTCCCATGAATTCTCAGAAATAAGTGGGGAGACTTCAGAGAGCAAGATGTCCTGGTGCAGATGAGGGGACTGAACCAATGGAGTCTGAGTTTCTACTGTTTCTACACAAAGAATTCTGTAGCCCATGGAAATTTAAGTTTCACGTGACTCCCTTCCTATAGCCCATCCAGAAGAGGCTGCTGCTATTTATAGGCCACCTGGTATGGAGCCAGGCCTTCGGTTGGTCTTATTTATTCATTGTGATAAACACAATGCATAGGTGAGGAACTTGAAGATCATTGAAGGTAAATGCCTATTGAACATAGCTAGTAAATGACAGACCTGGTATATGAGCCCTGACTTGTTTGATTTGGGAACCAATGCTTTTTTTTATACTACCTCCTTATGCTACCTAGTAACGTAAACACATCTCTATGTGTGCTTGTGTACCTATATGGAGTTTAAACCCAGAAATAGATTCCAAGTTAAAAATAATCTTGAGAAGCTGAAGCCATAACCATTTATTGAGTTATACGAGATGCTTAAGTTATGCAAGAGATTTTTTTTTAGGAACGGCCCCAGCAGTATTTAAAATCAAAAGATAAAGAACTGAGGATGAAGGGAGTAAATGCCATTATTATTTATTGACATGAAAAAGAGAAAATGATAAGCCTTTTCTCCTTAGGTGAATAATTACTATGGGCTTTACAATGTCTTTTTAAAAAAACAGGTGGATGAAATCTGGGTTGATATATTAGAGGGTTACTTTTCTGCCTGGGATATAGTGAATTTTTTTCAGGGCTAAAAATTCCCTTTCTAAAATGGTTAGCCAAACCATTCCAAAAACAGAGAGCAAGTGCTCACATTGGGATCTCATTCTTGTGCAGAAGGCTCTGGCACCGTCTCTCTGACTGCTGTTATACCTATGAGAAGAGCTGAATTTATTTTAGGGGTTTAGGCCATATGTTAATCCATGATGCCCTTGAGAAAAAGGGGAAAGTAAAAAAGAAATGAGGTTTGGAGTGAAAAAACGTATGCTCTCACATATCTAGAGTGAGCAAAATCTAAGTGTAGCCAAGTAAGACATTTAAAGAAAGCATTGGGATCCTATATTCTCCTTGGTGTTGGCAAGAAAGATGTCAAAGATGTAAATAAGTGGCTGAATAAATTACATGGAAAAAATATAAGCCAAGGTATTTTTTTTTAATAATGTTCATGTATCCTCCAGGAAGGGAAATGTTTTATTAATACTTTGAATGATTCATAGTTAATACAATTATGGATAACATTTACTGTGATTCATTATATGGATAGAGAAGGAAATGGTTATCCACTCCAGTATTCTTGGACTTCCCTGGTGGCTCAGATGGTAAAGAATCCACCTGCAGTGCAGGAGACCTGGGTTTGAGCCCTGGGTTAGGAAGCTTCTCTGGAGAAGGGAACTCACTCCAGTATTCTTGCCTGGAGAATTCCACAGACAGAAGAGCATGACAGGCTACAGTCCATGGGGTCACAAAGAGTTGGACACGACTAAAGCAGTTTAGCACACCAGTATATTATATGGCAGGTAGTATGCTATGTTTTTCTTTTTTTTCTTTTCACTTGACTGCACCACGTGGCTTGTGGGATCTTAGTTCCCTGACCAGGGATTGAACCCAGGCCCTCAGCAGAGAGAGCATGGAATTCTAACCAGTGGACCATCAGGGAATTACCAGGCAGTATGCTTTAGGTATCTCACTTAATTATTTCAAGGGTACCCCAGAGCAGACTTTATTTTTAAGTGAGAAAACTGAGGCTTAGGGAGAGAATTTACACGACTCAACATCTTACAGCTTCTGAATGGTATATTTGGAATTTGAACTCAAATAAACTTTAGAACTTGTTTTCTAAGATGAGTATGTTACAGTGCTTCCCTGTCTGCAAAAATAGGAGCATGGTCCTGGTTATAAGAATTTTTTCTTGATCTGTAGGGTTGCATATTTTTAGACTATCTCTTTCTTCTAGCATTTATCACCCCTGTGAGTAAATTTCTGAAATATTCAATTTATGTGTCTGTCTGGTCCATCTCTATGTTTCTAGCACAAGACAGTACAGAATAGACACGAAGGGATTTTTGTTGATTGAATAAACTCTCTTCATTCCTCTATTTCTCTCTGTTAATGGGGATGGCGGGCAACCCAAGAGTTGCTGAGGAATGTGATACATTTTGAATGGATTGGTTTCTAAAACAGTGTTGTCCTGCCCTGATACCTCTTTACACTTGTAATATCTAATTATGCAGGAGGCAACATTTGCTAACTGCCTTATTTCAGGCAGAATGTCAACTCTCAGATGTGAATTATATTTTCATATTCACAGGGTTCAGAAATGTACCTTTTGAAGCATCCCTGGGGGTGGTACTTTAAATGTACTTTAAAAAAGCTGCACTCAAAAAGGAACTAATTTGGGTTTTGCTTTTGGCTGACAAAGTTTTCCTAGGTGTGGCTGAGACTCTTAACAAATCTACCCTTCCAGTAATGTATGCCTGTCATAGGGTGTGGTACAAGAAGGGACCTTTGTGTGCTACTTCTCTTCCCTGGAACCTTAGGAAAGGAGCATATGTTGGAACTTTCCATACTCTGCAGTTGTGTAATCTATGAAATGTTTTGTTGACATTGCATTCACAGTATCCAAGATGAATTTTATGGTGCTCAGTACAGTGTGTTGCAGAAGGAAATGGCCACCCACTCCAGTAATCTTGACTAGAGAATCCCTATGGACAGAGGAGCCTGGCGGGCTACAGTCCATGGGGTCGTGAAGAGTCAGACACAGCTGAAGCAACTGAGCACAAGCATGCATGGTATGTGGTACACAGTAGACACTTGGTAAATGCTGCTTGGGTGATTAACTAAATGAATGCATGCATGAGGTGTGGTTTGTGTCAACTTGGTAGATACAGAAGATATTCTGAAGATACAGAATACACTCTCTCTGCCTGCTGCTGCTGCTACTTAGTCATTGAAGTTATGTCTGACTCTGCATGACCCTATGGACTGCAGCCTGCCAGGCTTGTCTATCCATGGAATTCTCCAGGCAAGAATATTGGAGTGGGTTGCCATGCCCTCCTCCAGGGGAATCTTCCCAACCCAGGGATGGAACCTGGGTCTCCTGCGTTACAGACAGATTCCTCACCACCAAGCCATCAAGGAAGCCCCATATATATGTATTTGAGACCTCATGGACTGTAACTCACCAGGCTTCTCTGTCCATGGAATTTTCCAGGCAAGCATACTGGAGTGGGTTGCTATTTCCTTCTCCATTCTCTGCCTAAGGTGGTTAAAATTGATAGGCATCCATTTGGGGGGCTAAAGCTTTGGAAAGTAGTTAGAATGAAAATCTACCGAATGAGTTCCTAACCTACTATTATACCTTGAATGAGTATTCCAGATTTAGAACTTCCCAAGCTCTAGACAAAAAGGAGGATTCAAAAAGATGGGATGGGGCTTCCCTGGTGGTCCAGTGGGTAAGGACACCACCTTGCAGTGCAAGGGGCGCCGGTTCGATCCCTGGCCTGGGAAAATCCCACGTGCCATGGAGCGGCTGGACTGATGTGTCCAATTACCAAGCCAGAGCTCTGGAGTGCATGCGCCCAGAGCCAGTGCTCTGCGACAACAGAGGCCACCACAATGGGAGGCCCACATGGGCCAAAGAGCAAAGATGGATGAAAATAGATAAATGAAAGACCAATAGAAGTGGCCCACCTGCCCCCTACCTCCCCACCCCACCCTCGCCTCACCCTACTCCACACCCCCCCCCCCAAAAAGATGGGATGTGGGAAAGGTCCATTTTAATGAAGAATAGGGAATGTGCAGAGGTGCAGAAAGGCTATGTGCAGGATAGGAAATCAACAGAAGCGAGGTTGCCATAGTCAGATTGCAGATAGAGAGGATAGGGAGCTTGGGGAAGCACCCCAAGTCGTATCCTAGCTTCCCGTTCACCACATGCATCCACACAGGTGGTTACTTGTTGGCCAGCAGAGCGAGATTGCAGCCCAAAGAGATAGCTTGCTATCCATGACTTTGGAGCAAGTATTTGTTTTTTTTTAACATAATGAGAGTGTCATGCGTATGTCTGTGATATGTGTGGGACCAAATGCTCGACAACTCCCAGCTTTCTCAGCCATCCTAGAGTGAGCTGAACCTGTGCTGTGTTAGCCAGCCTCCAAGATGAAATGGTGGCTTGGATGGTGAAGAATCTGCTTGCAATGCAGGAGACCCAGTTTCAGTCCCTGGTTCGGGAAGATCCCCCTGGAGAAGGAAATGGAAACCCACTCCAGTATGCTTGCCTGGGGAATCCCATGGACAGAGGTGCCTGGTGGGCCACAGTTCATGGGGTTGCAGAGAGTCAGACAGGACTGAGTGACTAACCCTAAGATGGACTGTGATGATCCTTGTCTCTTGGTATTCGTGATCTTGTGGAAACTCTTCCTACATTGAATAGGACATTGCAGAAATGATGGTGTGTGACCTCTGAGGTTAGGTCATAAAAGACAGCACAGCTGCAACTTTGATCTCTTGGACCTTGCTCTGGAGGAAGTGGGCAACTGTGTCACGAGGACACACATGCAGACTGTGTGGAGATGACTGTGTAGAGAGGAACTAAGTCCTCCCACCAAGAGCGAGCACCAACTTACCAGGCATGTGAGTGACCCCCCGCCCCAACTTTAGAAGTGAATGCTCTGGCCTAGGTTGAACTTTGAGATGACTTCTGTCCTAGCTTTTGAGTGCAGCCTCATGAGAAACCCTGAGCTAGAACCACCCAGCCAATCCATCCTCAGATTCTTGATCTACAGAAACTGCAAGATGATAAATATTTGTTGTTTTACACCACTAAGTCTAGAGTAATTTTTTAAATAGAGCATTAGAGATGAATTCAGTTTTTTTGTATTAAAATCTGTGATCATAGTTGTAACTACTGCTCTATCAGATGGCTATCAGGGATTCCAGATCTCTTTAAAAGGTGGTGATTTGCTCTGTTTTTCTAGCATCATATAAACACATAAGAATATGGGGTGTAGAGTAAGGCATCTAGAATCAGGCAGACATGAATGTAAGTACTGGTTTGGGCACCTGTGTGACTTTGATCAAGTTACTAAATTGAACTCAAATTTATTATGAGCATTAAAGGGCTAATGCATTATGCTTAGGAGAGTGTATTTAAACTTTTTGGTAAATTCATGCGATGTCTGTGATATGGTGGACCAAATGCTCGACAACTCCCAGCTTTCTCAGCCATCCTAGAGTGAGCTGAACCTGTGCTGTGTTAGCCAGCCTCCAAGATGAAATGGTGGCTTGGATGGTGAAGAATCTGCTTGCAATGCAGGAGACCCAGTTTCAGTCCCTGGTTCGGGAAGATCCCCCTGGAGAAGGAAATGGAAACCCACTCCAGTATGCTTGCCTGGGGAATCCCATGGACAGAGGTGCCTGGTGGGCCACAGTTCATGGGGTTGCAGAGAGTCAGACAGGACTGAGTGACTAACCCTAAGATGGACTGTGATGATCCTTGTCTCTTGGTATTCGTGATCTTGTGGAAACTCTTCCTACATTGAATAGGACATTGCAGAAATGATGGTGTGTGACCTCTGAGGTTAGGTCATAAAAGACAGCACAGCTGCAACTTTGATCTCTTGGACCTTGCTCTGGAGGAAGTGGGCAACTGTGTCACGAGGACACACATGCAGACTGTGTGGAGATGACTGTGTAGAGAGGAACTAAGTCCTCCCACCAAGAGCGAGCACCAACTTACCAGGCATGTGAGTGACCCCCCGCCCCAACTTTAGAAGTGAATGCTCTGGCCTAGGTTGAACTTTGAGATGACTTCTGTCCTAGCTTTTGAGTGCAGCCTCATGAGAAACCCTGAGCTAGAACCACCCAGCCAATCCATCCTCAGATTCTTGATCTACAGAAACTGCAAGATGATAAATATTTGTTGTTTTACACCACTAAGTCTAGAGTAATTTTTTAAATAGAGCATTAGAGATGAATTCAGTTTTTTTGTATTAAAATCTGTGATCATAGTTGTAACTACTGCTCTATCAGATGGCTATCAGGGATTCCAGATCTCTTTAAAAGGTGGTGATTTGCTCTGTTTTTCTAGCATCATATAAACACATAAGAATATGGGGGTGTAGAGTAAGGCATCTAGAATCAGGCAGACATGAATGTAAGTACTGGTTTGGGCACCTGTGTGACTTTGATCAAGTTACTAAATTGAACTCAAATTTATTATGAGCATTAAAGGGGCTAATGCATTTCAAGTGCTTAGGAGAGTGTATAACTTGTGGTAAGAATTCAATAAGTGTGATAGTTATTATGGTAGCTGTATAAAGAGATACTTCTTAAGGGCTTTGCCTTATGGGCAACACATTAGCTAGTTCTCCAAAGTAGCTGAAGTATATTTTGTACCTTAAGTGGGGAATTTTGGTTTCCATTAGAATTATTAAATAAATTTATTGAGGTATAATTTTATATACTGTAAATTCACCAATTTTAAGTGTACAATGAATGTTATTTTAAATTTACTGAGTTACACAACCTTAACCATCATCCAGTTTCAGGATATTTTTTTCTTCATCCCCCAAAGAAATCATGTGCCCAGTTGCATTCAGCCCTGGTAACCACTAATCTACTTTCTGTCTCCATATATGTGCCTTTTCTGGGCATCATCTAAATAGAACCATAAGCTTTGTGGCTTCTAATGTCTGACTTCCTTCTCATACTGTGTTTCTGAAGTTCTTCCATGTTATCAGTACTTAATTTCTTTTTATTGTCAAATAAAATTCCATTATTTGGATATGCCACCTTTTGTTTATTCATTCATCTATTGATGGACACTGGGGTGGCTTCTGCTTTTTGTCTTTCATGGATAATGCTCTCTGAACATTGGTGTACAAATTTTTTCTGTGTGGGCATATGTTTTCATTCAGTTTGGGTAGATATCAAGGAGTGGAATTGCTCAATAACATAGTAAAGTGGAAGTGAAAAGTGTTAGTTGCTTAGTCATGTCTGACTCTTTGCAACCCCATGGTTTGTAACCCTCCAGGCTCCTCTGTCCATGGAAGTCTCCAGACAAGAATACTGGAGTGGGTAGCCATTTGCTTCTTCATGGGATCATCCTGACCCAGGGATTGAACCCAGGTCTCCTGCATTGCAGGTGGATTCTTTACCATCTGAGCCACTAGGGAGGCCTAATATGATAAAAGTATGTTTAACTTTTTAAGAAGTTCCTAACAATTTTTCAGAGTGAATGTACCATTTACATTTCCCCCAACAGTGTATAAGAGTTTTTATTTATCTATATCCTTGCAACATTTCTTATTGTCTGTCTTTTGATTATAGCCATTCTAGCAGATGTGATATGGTATTTCATTGTGGTTTTAGTTTGCATTTTCGTAATGACTAGTGATAGTGAACATCTTTTAGTGCTTATTGGCTATTCATGTATTTTCTTGGGGGAAATATCTATTTGAATCATTTGCCAATTTTTAATTATTGTTTATCTTATTATTGTGTGTAAGAGTTCTTTGTAGAGCTTCCCAGGTGACACAAGTGGTAAATGCAGGAGCCTCAGGAGACACAGGTTCAACCCCTGGATGTGGAAGACCCTCTGGAGAAGGGAACTCCAGTATTCTTGCCTGGAGAATTCCATGGACCAAGGAGCTTGGTAGTCTACATCTTACATGGGGTTGCAAAGAGTCAAACACAATGGAGCAAGCACATCAAAAGTTCTTTGTACATTCCGTATACAGATCTTTTACTGGATATGTGACTTGCAAATATTTTCTCCCAGGCCTTAGCTTGTTTTTTTTTGTTGTTGTTGTTAATAGTATCTTTTGAACCACAACAGTTTAAAATTTTGATGAACTCCAGTTTAGCAATGCTTTCTCTTTATGGATCATATTTTTTGGGATTGTGTAAGACATTTTTATAGAACCAAAGGTCTTAAAATTTTTCTCCTAAAAGTTTTTTTAAATAACTTTAGCGCTAACATTTAGATCTATAATTCGTTTTGAATCACTTTTTGTGTATAGTTCTAATTTCATCTCTGGCTTGTAGATCACCAGCGCCATTTATTGGAAAGATGATCTTTTCTCAATGAATTGTGGTGCCTTTGTTGAAAATCACTTGACCATAAATAAAAGAGTGTGTTTTTGGACTCTCAGTTCTTTTCCTTAATACAGTGCCATAATGTCTTGATTATGGTAGCTTCATAGTAAGCTTCATAGTAAGCTTTGACATTTTTAATATGAAAGTCTGTCAGGTTTCTTAAAAAAATTTTTTTTTAGTAATTCTGAGGCTTTGGGTTTTTCATCTAAATTTTATTATGTTGTTGTTGAATCCGACTCTTTGAGACCTCAGGGACTATAGACCACCAGGCTCCTCTGTCCATGGGATTTCCCAGGCAAGAACACTGGAGTGGGTTGCCATTTCCTTCTCCAGGGGATCTTCTCAACCCAGTATAATTTTGTCAATTACAGAGAGAGACACATATACATTGCTGGAATTTTGATGGAGACTGCACTGAAACTATTGATTACTTTTGGAAGAAGGGCCACTTTAACAATATGGGGTCTTTCAATCCATGAACATGGAAAGTCTCTCCATTTATTTAGATTTTGTTTAGTTTTCCTCAGCAATGCTTTCTGATTTTTAGTCTACTTGTCTTACAATTGCTTTATTAAATCTATTACTAAATTTTTATTCTTTTTGATGATATTATGAATGGAATTCGCATGAATTCTTAGTTTCACTTTTGAATCATTTGTTTCTCATAGATATAAAAATGTAATTTATTTTCATACATTGGTACTATATCCTGCAACCTTGCTGAACTTGTTTATCAGATAATGTTTTAAGATTTCTCAAGGATTTTTCTATTCATAGATTTATATCATCTGTGAAATTTTACTTATTTTTTTCAACCTTAATGCTTTCTACATCTTTTTCTTACATGATTGCACAGGTTAGACTCCAAGTGCAATGTTAAATAGAAGTAGTGAGATGGACATTGTTTCTTTGTTCCTGATCTTAGGAGGAAAGCATCTTTCAGCATGAAATATGATAGCTATAGAGTTTTCACAGATGCCCTTTCTCAGCTTGAGGAAGTTCCCTTGTATTTCAGGTTTGTTGAGAGTTTTATCAGAATGACCACTGGATTTTGTAAAATATCTGTTCTATATTTGTTGAGATGATCATGTAGTATTTGCCCTTTATTCTTGTAATATGGTTGGTTATGTTAATTGGCTTTTGGCTTTAAACCAACCTTGCATTCCTGGAATAAATCTCACCTGGTTGTGGTGTATAATCCTTTTTATATTTAACTAGATTTGGTTTCCTAATGTTTTCTTGAGGATTATAGTGTTTATATTCATGAGGGACGTAGCTTTTTAATTTTTTTTTCTTTGTGATGTCTTTGTCTGGTTTTGGTATCATGTTGATATTGCCTCACAGAGAGCTGAGAATTATTCCCTCTTTCTGTATTTTTTGGAAGTTTGTATAGTATTGTCATTATTTTATTTTTAAATGTTTTCTGGAATATGCCATTTAATCCATCTGGTCCTGGATTTTGCTTTGTGGGAAGAATTTTTTTTCTTCTCTGTTTTTTTTTGGGGGGGTTGGCGGGCCACTTCTATTGGTCTTTCATTTATCTATTTTCATCCATCTTTGTTCTTTGGCCCACGTGGGCCTCCCAACGCAGTGGCCTCTGTTGTCGCAGAGCACCAGCTCTGGGTGCATGCGCTCCAGAGCTCCAGCTCGGTAATTGGACACATGGGTCCAGTTGCTCTGTGGCACATGGGATCTTCCCAGGCCAGGGATCGAACCAGCGCCCCTTGCACTGCAAGGCGGTGTCTTTACCCACTGGACCACCAGGGAAGCCCCTGTGGGAAGATTTTAAGTTACTAATTCTATTGCTTTACTTGTTATATGTTTATCCATATTTTCTGTTTTTGAGTCAGCTTTGATAATTTGTTACCTTTCTAGGTATTCATTCCTATATTTCATTTAAATTGTCTGACTTGTCATACAGTTGCTCATGGTGTTCTGTTATAGTTCTCCTATGTTGGGTAAGGTCAGTTTGTTATCTTTTCAGAGGATTTACTTTGGTTTAATTGAGTTTTATTTATTGATTTTCTGTTTTGTATTTCGTTGATTTTTATTCTAATTTGTATTTTTTCTTTCTTCTTGCCTTATATTTAATTAGCTCTTTTGAGGGGCAGATTCATAAGGTAAAAATTTACTATATTGATTGAGGTCTTATTTTCTAACATAACTGTTTATGGAAATAAACTCCTTTCAGCATTGCTTTAGCTGCATATGATATAATTTTATATGGTATGATTTCATTTTCATGGAGTTCAAAAATACTTTTCATTGTAATCCTTTCTATATTTAACTAGATTTGGTTTCCTAATGTTTTCTTGAGGATTATAGTGTTTATATTCATGAGGGACGTAGCTTTTTAATTTTTTTTTCTTTGTGATGTCTTTGTCTGGTTTTGGTATCATGTTGATATTGCCTCACAGAGAGCTGAGAATTATTCCCTCTTTCTGTATTTTTTGGAAGTTTGTATAGTATTGTCATTATTTTATTTTTAAATGTTTTCTGGAATATGCCATTTAATCCATCTGGTCCTGGATTTTGCTTTGTGGGAAGAATTTTTTTTCTTCTCTGTTTTTTTTTGGGGGGGTTGGCGGGCCACTTCTATTGGTCTTTCATTTATCTATTTTCATCCATCTTTGTTCTTTGGCCCACGTGGGCCTCCCAACGCAGTGGCCTCTGTTGTCGCAGAGCACCAGCTCTGGGTGCATGCGCTCCAGAGCTCCAGCTCGGTAATTGGACACATGGGTCCAGTTGCTCTGTGGCACATGGGATCTTCCCAGGCCAGGGATCGAACCAGCGCCCCTTGCACTGCAAGGCGGTGTCTTTACCCACTGGACCACCAGGGAAGCCCCTGTGGGAAGATTTTAAGTTACTAATTCTATTGCTTTACTTGTTATATGTTTATCCATATTTTCTGTTTTTGAGTCAGCTTTGATAATTTGTTACCTTTCTAGGTATTCATTCCTATATTTCATTTAAATTGTCTGACTTGTCATACAGTTGCTCATGGTGTTCTGTTATAGTTCTCCTATGTTGGGTAAGGTCAGTTTGTTATCTTTTCAGAGGATTTACTTTGGTTTAATTGAGTTTTATTTATTGATTTTCTGTTTTGTATTTCGTTGATTTTTATTCTAATTTGTATTTTTTCTTTCTTCTTGCCTTATATTTAATTAGCTCTTTTGAGGGGCAGATTCATAAGGTAAAAATTTACTATATTGATTGAGGTCTTATTTTCTAACATAACTGTTTATGGAAATAAACTCCTTTCAGCATTGCTTTAGCTGCATATGATATAATTTTATATGGTATGATTTCATTTTCATGGAGTTCAAAAATACTTTTCATTGTAATTTCTTCTTTGACCCATGGGTAATTTAGGAAATTGATATTTAATTGCTGAATGTTTGTAGAGTACAAAAAAACTTTTTTATTGCGGGGACCTTCCGCAGAAAGGGAAGGCAGCGGGATTGCCCCCGGCTGAACTGGGAGATCTCGGAGAAAGGCAAATCTTGAACTGCATGCCCCGCAGCCCCCTGGCTCAGGCAGGGGACAATCAGACACGACAGGGGTTCCATCGAAGTAGTTCCACTTTATTGAAGAAGATCCACAGCTTTTATAGGCAAGTGAAGGGGGTTTTGCACGGGACTTCCTATAGATTACACCAATCAAGCTAAAGGCCAAGCAATCATTCATGAGCGCAAAGCCAGGGGAACCAATCAGAAATTTTGACCATCAATTAACAATTTAGATCATGCCCTGCCTCTTCCTGTAGGCGCCATCTTAGCTGCAAACATGTGCTTAAGTTTCTTTGAACAATGCGCTTAAACTTCCCTTCATTCCCACGTCCCTTCCTGTAGGCGCCATCTTAGCTCCAAGCTGAAACAATGTGCTTAAGCTTCTTTTCACTCCCACACCCCTTCCTGTAGGCGTCATCTTAGCTCCAAACTGCAAACAATGTGCTTAAGCTTCTTTATGCTTGCAAAGGTCCTCTTTCAATTCAGAGCCCCACATCTGCCCCTCTTTTATTTTAAAATTAAGAGACTTTTGTTGAGGCAACGCATAGAGCTAAGAGGTGGCCAGCCTCTAGCCTCGTCCGCTCTCCCTTGCGGCTGTGCCTGTCTTAGGTCGGGACAGAGCACTATTCAGGCAAAGCCCGTCATGGGATCAGGCAGCAGCTGCGGCGGCCCTCCTGTCTTAGGCCTGCTCTGCGGTGGTGTCCTCTTACCCATCACTGGCTAACCAGCCATTTCGCAGGGGCTGGACAGAATTTTTAGAGAAATTCTTCATTCAAAGGCCTCATTATATGTCTCAAGTGATTTCTTGAGGGGCCCTATCAACCCAGGGGTTTTGTCCAAGGTGGGGCTCCCCTTCTGAGCAAGCATAATTTTGTTGTAACTGTCTATTGCGGGCTATAACGCCCCTTTACCTTAAACAGTACAGCTAGCAAGACAACAAAAACAAACAGATAGAAAGCATTTTTAAACCAGGTGAAAGGGCTTTGTATCCATAGCCAAAAATCATTAACCCCCTTTTGTCAGGCAAAAGAGGGGATATCTCATGTCACAGTCCAAGCATGCCAGAACACTTAATGTCTCGATAGCTCTGGCGTGTAGATCAAGCTGTTGCTGGAGTCCCATTATGGCAACCCTCAGGTGTTCAAGTTGGTGTAGGCTGGTCTGAAGTCCCTGGGCAGAGGCGGTGGATGTTGTTTACCACTGTGATGGTGTGCATTTGTTGAACTCCGAGCACGGATGTTGTTACTGTTGTACGTATTAAGGAGAGAAGGGAGAGAGATGCCTCAAGAATTTTCTGTTCTTGGGCCTGATATATGGTCATATTTTATCTGCAGCAGATTCTAAGGTTTGATCCTTGTTTTGTGGCATAAATTTAAGATTTCTGCCAGTACCCATATAGGGCTGGGTTCCCCAATGGGAATATGCACCCAAATCCTCTCCCATAGTAAGGAGTGGATCAGGCCCTTCCATTGGCCAGTGATGGGCCCTCAGCTCCAAACTGCAAACAATGTGCTTAAGCTTCTTTATGCTTGCAAAGGTCCTCTTTCAATTCAGAGCCCCACATCTGCCCCTCTTTTATTTTAAAATTAAGAGACTTTTGTTGAGGCAACGCATAGAGCTAAGAGGTGGCCAGCCTCTAGCCTCGTCCGCTCTCCCTTGCGGCTGTGCCTGTCTTAGGTCGGGACAGAGCACTATTCAGGCAAAGCCCGTCATGGGATCAGGCAGCAGCTGCGGCGGCCCTCCTGTCTTAGGCCTGCTCTGCGGTGGTGTCCTCTTACCCATCACTGGCTAACCAGCCATTTCGCAGGGGCTGGACAGAATTTTTAGAGAAATTCTTCATTCAAAGGCCTCATTATATGTCTCAAGTGATTTCTTGAGGGGCCCTATCAACCCAGGGGTTTTGTCCAAGGTGGGGCTCCCCTTCTGAGCAAGCATAATTTTGTTGTAACTGTCTATTGCGGGCTATAACGTCCTTGACCTTAAACAGTACAGCTAGCAAGACAACAAAAACAAACAGATAGAAAGCATTTTTAAACCAGGTGAAAGGGCTTTGTATCCATAGCCAAAAATCATTAACCCCCTTTTGTCAGGCAAAAGAGGGGATATCTCATGTCACAGTCCAAGCATGCCAGAACACTTAATGTCTCGATAGCTCTGGCGTGTAGATCAAGCTGTTGCTGGAGTCCCATTATGGCAACCCTCAGGTGTTCAAGTTGGTGTAGGCTGGTCTGAAGTCCCTGGGCAGAGGCGGTGGATGTTGTTTACCACTGTGATGGTGTGCATTTGTTGAACTCCGAGCACGGATGTTGTTACTGTTGTACGTATTAAGGAGAGAAAGAGAGAGAGATGCCTCAAGAATTTTCTGTTCTTGGGCCTGATATATGGTCATATTTTATCTGCAGCAGATTCTAAGGTTTGATCCTTGTTTTGTGGCATAAATTTAAGATTTCTCGCCAGTACCCATATAGGGCTGGGTTCCCCAATGGGGAATATGCACCCAAATCCTCTCCCCATAGTAAGGAGTGGATCAGGCCCCTTCCATTGGCCAGTGATGGGGTCCTTCCATCTCACTTGTATTTCAGGTTTTATTTCTTGGTTGGACCAGTGTTTTTGAAAGGGTGCCATCAGTTCATTTTTTGAAAAGTTTAAAATATTTAGAGTAAAGAGTGCCATTCCAAGTTGCTGATGAGGGCTTATTCCCCCTTTTTGTTTTTGTAATTGGGCCTTTAAGTTTTGATGATGACGTTCAATTATGGCCTGTCCTTGAGGGTTGTATGGGATCCCTGTGGTGTGGTGGATGTGCCATAGTTGAAAAAAGTTTTGTAAATTTTTGCTAACAAAGCAGGGACCATTGTCTGTTTTTATCTGATAAGGCAGACCCAGAGTTGCAAAGCATTGTAAGAAATGACTCTGGGCATGTTTTGCTTTTTCTCCTGAGTGGGCTGTAACCCAGCAGGCATGGGAATAAGTATCAATGGATACAAAGATGTACTTGAGTTTTCCAAAGGGAGAAAAGTGAGTGACATCTGTCTGCCACAACATATTAGGCCTCAGTCCTCAAGGGTTTACTCCCGGCGACTGTAAGGGAGGAACTTGTAAGTGAGGGAGGCAAGACTTGCAAGTATGCACAATGTTCTTTAAATTCTTGATGGGGATTTGTGGGGTAAGTTTTATTTGAGGTATAATTAGGACTGCAGCCCTGGAGGTAGCACCCCAGATAGCTCCAAGAGACAGCTCCAAAGAGTTAGGGGAAGAAAGTCAACACAAGGGTTTCAGTGTGGGGGAAATTTAAATGTCAAAGAAAGGGTTTTTTTTTTTAAAGGCTTTTGTTTTACAAATGGCTTGTGCCTGTTATGAGGATGTGATATCTTCATGAAGGATTTTAGCACTTTTTTAGTTGTGAGGAGATGCAGGGATTGAGATAATAAAAGCTCTTTCTAAAAGTCATTTACCTATCTAAAGACCTGTTCCACAGGATTCCCCTGAGCACAGTGTCTTGCCCCACCCTGATTTCCTTCAGGGGCCCCACATTTTATTTGAAATTAAATGCCATTGTATTTCAGAGAATATGCTTTAAATGGTTTAAATCTTTTAAAATTTATTGATGCTAGTTTTATTGCTTATAATATGGTTTACCCTGCAAAAAGTTCCATGTTACTTGACAAGAACATGTATGACATTGTTTAGTGGAATGTTCTGTAGACACCAGCTAGATCAAGTTGTTTGCTAGTGTTGTACTGATAAGACGTAGCAGTCTTTTCCTTGCTGATTTTTCAGCTAGTTTTTCTCTCAGTTTGGGGGAGTCAAATATTGAAGTCTCTAAATGTACCATTGAATTGTATATTTCTCCATTTTTGTATCATGTGTGTATGCATTCCCAAAGATGTCCAAGTTACAGTCCTTAGGATTCCTCAATATGGTATGTTATATGGCAAAAGAGAGTTTAATGTTGCAGATAAATTGAAAGTGCTTATCAGCTGACCTTTATATCTGAAGTAACTTTTAGTTTGAAATGAATGATTATTCCTTTCTGCCCACAAAACCACAGAACCAATACTGAATTAGGGAACCATGGGCTGCCTTTATAGAGTAAGAGTAAGGGAACAAGATCCAGTGTCCCATTCATTACATTAAACAGCAACGTATTTGGGCTCTTTTTCAGCCTTTTGTGTGACAGTGAGCAAACTAAATTTCAGTTAGCTTTGGTTTTGTTTCTTTAAAATATTTTAATACTGATAGCAGGATAATATATATTAAATACTGAGCTATTCAAACAGGTGTTAAGAAATAGAAAATAATCTAAAACTCATTTTGTGCAATGAGAGGTAATGAGTTTGAGTTTGAAACATTCACTGCCCTGGCCCTGCGAGGTAGCAACTGTTTTTCACAGAAACGCTAAGGGTAAAACACAGAGAAACACTTGAAATTGTGTTTTGTTTCACAACAAATGACTCTCATGACCAATTCTGATTTTCCTTCACATTCTGTACCTTTAGCTGCGATGGAGAATGTCTCACTCAGGCATCCTTTTTGCTGCTGTGGTAGGCAGACACTCCTCCCCAACCCTATCTTTTTCTTCATCTTTTGCCTTGGAAAATTTCAGATGATACCTCAGCTTTTTCTTTTTTTCAGTGACTTTAATACGAAAGTGAGCCCCTCAGAGAATCCTGCTGGCACCTCCATTTCTGGAACCCCTCTGTGCATTCTTAATTTGGACTTGCTACTGTCAGCCTCCTCTCCAGCATCTTCCCTACCTCACCACACTCCTGCTCACACACGCCCACTGACAATTTACACCCACACAGTGACTCCGACATAAAGTGTAGGCTTGCGAAGCAGCAGACTTTGTGAGAACCACAAATGCAAACATCAAGGCAAGCTCCAGTTACATAAATTGCAGGGCCTGGTGTAAGAAAAAAATGTGGGGCCCTTTGTTCCAAAAGCAAGAACAAAGTGACATCAAAGGTCCTGAATGGTACTCATTTGTCCTTTCTTCCATGGTCTCTCACTCAACCTGTCATGATGTTTTTTATTTGTTGTTTAATGGGATTCTAAATAAAGAAAAATTTGCAAATTTGAATTATTAGCATGAATTTTACCACTCATCCTTATATTGCCCGATGCTGCTTTTAAATGCAAATTTACCTGTGTGCCGAGTCACCAAAACTATAGTTAGTATTTTGTAGCTCATAGGTACATACATATTTGATTCTTATGAGGACAGTAGAAATACTACACAAAATGAAGCCGACTTTTTTTTTTTGCCCGTATCTCTTTTGCTTTATTGTCTCATTGGGCTTCACTTACAAAACACAAGATCAAATATGAACTTATTAAAAATTTGAAAATGAAGCCGAATATTTTCATCTCACCTCTCAGTATGTGCACATTCTACCAGCGCTTCAGTTTACTGATGAGTAAGGAAAAATTGAAAAAGAATGGTGGGTGGCCCTATCTTTCCCTTTTCCCTCTGCGTCATCATTTTCAGCACAAGTGTTTGGCTAATACAACAAAGTAGCAACAGTAAAAAAGGATTTAATAGGGCTCCTTGGTTGCTTGTGTTTCTGAGAACACCACTGCCCTTCTTAGCTAGTTCTAGCTCAAATGGTAAATGTGGCTTCTGCAGGTTGTCACTGCCCCTACTTACTCAACCATAGATGTAGCACAGTTACCTTGTACTCACTTCAGTGTCACTGAACTCTAGTTGTGGCGAGCGGGGGCTCATCTTCATTGTGGTGCTCAGTAGTTGTGGCATGAGGGCTTAGTTGCTCTGTGGCATGTGGAATCTTTCCAGACCAAGGATTGAACTCGTGTGCCCTGTATTGGCAGGCAGATTCTTAACCACTGGGCAACCAGGAAAGTCCTGTAGTGCCGTGGCACTCTTGGTACAACAGGGGTCTACTAGAATTCTATGATCATGAGATACTGTGAATATTATATGTGAATGGGGTCACAAGGAACAGTAGATACACACGTTGCCCATATAGTCTCTGTAGACACTCATGCGCCATTGTTTCATCAGATTACCCTTAGAAAATAGTTTGAAGAAAAAATTAAGAATTTTAGATAGTGCAGCATTAAACTAAGCACAAGACTTTTTTGACTGTGGGGCCCTGTGTGACTGCATAGGTTGTACACACATGAAATTAACTCTGAAGCAGTCTTCTCATTCAGCTTCCTCCCATTTATTTAGCAGGCAGGTCAGTTTTTCTGCTTGTGTTCTCTCAGACTCATTTTCTGAAGTAGTGTATAAACACGTTTGTATCCATCACTGTTAGTTGGGTACGCCAAGGGCAGGTGCTCAAGAGGAATTGTTCTTCCTCCTCTGCCCCTCAGACTGCACACAAGCTAGATGCTTTAGGTGGCTCTCTGGAAAAGAATCCTCAACCCTTGGCAGTCCCCTATTGTGCCATGAGATTACACTGATGGGTTCAAAGGATGCTGAAAGCAGTCTGAGGGCTTTGGCCATTATGTCACTGAAGAGGTCTCGTGACTTCCCTGTACAAAGATCGTCGCTGGCAAACACTCCTGCCTCATTTAGTTTTTTTCTATTTTATTATTTATTGTATTCTAATAACAACTTTATTCAGAACTGATTCACATGCTATAAAATTTATCCTTTTAGAGTATACAATAGTTTTCAGTATATTCACAAAATTGTACAATCATTGCTACTATCCACTTTTAGGACATTTCCATCACCCCCCAAAGGAACTCCATATTCATCAGTAACCATTCTCTATTCCCTATCCCTTAAATACTAGTGAGGACAAACATGATGCACTCCTTTTGGCAATCGAGGGTTCCCTGCTGACTTTTTCCAGCGTGGTTTCAGTGAAATGATGCAGGACAATGCAGTAGGACAGAGAAAATGAGGGAAGAATTAGAGATAGTGAATGGGGACTATTCTTTAGAACAGTATACCCTGTTCTGTGATTCTCAAACGACAGAGACAAAAGAACAGGGCTATCTGTTCTGGGGGTTGTAATGCTGCTCACTTGTAGGAAGTTATGTGAAGGCGGAGACTTTTTGTCTTGGTCATACAAAATCCACACTACCTACCTAGTATGGTACCTTGCACATAGTATGTGCTCAAAAAATATCTGTTGAGTACTAAAACTGTAGGCATTGAGAAGGGACAAGAAACTGAAACTCCATGTTAGTAGCTCAAAGTTAATGTAATTGACATAATTTGGGGAGACTCTGGGTTAAAATGATTCCCCATTGGCCGGGTCTAGGCTCTCTGCCATGTTTCATATGTGAGCCTCTATCACCTTGGTCATGACAAGGGAAAGGAGGAAGGGAATAGCCCATGGATGAGCACATGATCCAGTTGTCTTTCGATGATCTTTCTTAGCCTTGGGTAGAGATCTTCTTTTCTCTCCAGAGCTGGGGCCATCAATGTTTGAGTCCAGAACTGCCAGAGGCCATGTTTCCTAGAACAGAAATAAAGTCTACAGATAGTAGGAGAGACCAAAGTCAAAGTGCTGAAGAAGCCAGAGGGTGGGTCCTAAGGAGTTTAAGCTCAGCCATGGTTAGGTTACCTGAGTCACTAAGTACTCCTTCTCCCTTACTTCATTTCCTTTGAGCTCCTTTGAGTTGGGTTTCTAGCACCTGCATCTGAAAAAGATGGAAAGACAAGGCTGCAATTAGCAACCCAGTCTTTTCCGCTACAGTCCACATCTACCTCGTACTGATGACAGACCAAGATGGTCTTCAGGTGAAAAAACACAGCCACCTGTTTTTATAAATAACATTTTATAGGAACTCAGCCTTGTCTGCTCATTTACGTTTTATCTGTGACTCCCTTTGTGCGATGATGGTAGAGTTGAATGGCTTGTGACTGAGACTATGGCAGAAGCTTAAACTCTTTACTCTTTGGCTCATTATAGAAGTTTGCTGACTCCTGGTTTAGAAGAGAATGGTAGATGGGGCAGTAGATGTTGCTGCTAATACCTCATCCAGTTTCCCTTTCCTGCCCTTGCATTCATGTCCCGGCTGCTGGGACTGTTGGCTGGTAGCTTGTGGAATATGTTCTTCTCTAGAGAAAACTGCCCAGTAATCTTCATACTCTACTGCTTACTGCAGAGTTTGGCCAATAACTGACTGATACAGAATAGGTTTAGCAGTCTAGAGTCTCCCATGGGAGCAGGCTGAAGTTATACTCCTGCTTAGATTGGATGGCTGCTAGCTACATCATTTCAACCCCCCCTCCCCCTAAAACGGGCTAAAACTGTAGGCATTGAGAAGGGACAAGAAACTGAAACTCCATGTTAGTAGCTCAAAGTTAATGTAATTGACATAATTTGGGGAGACTCTGGGTTAAAATGATTCCCCATTGGCCGGGTCTAGGCTCTCTGCCATGTTTCATATGTGAGCCTCTATCACCTTGGTCATGACAAGGGAAAGGAGGAAGGGAATAGCCCATGGATGAGCACATGATCCAGTTGTCTTTCGATGATCTTTCTTAGCCTTGGGTAGAGATCTTCTTTTCTCTCCAGAGCTGGGGCCATCAATGTTTGAGTCCAGAACTGCCAGAGGCCATGTTTCCTAGAACAGAAATAAAGTCTACAGATAGTAGGAGAGACCAAAGTCAAAGTGCTGAAGAAGCCAGAGGGTGGGTCCTAAGGAGTTTAAGCTCAGCCATGGTTAGGTTACCTGAGTCACTAAGTACTCCTTCTCCCTTACTTCATTTCCTTTGAGCTCCTTTGAGTTGGGTTTCTAGCACCTGCATCTGAAAAAGATGGAAAGACAAGGCTGCAATTAGCAACCCAGTCTTTTCCGCTACAGTCCACATCTACCTCGTACTGATGACAGACCAAGATGGTCTTCAGGTGAAAAAACACAGCCACCTGTTTTTATAAATAACATTTTATAGGAACTCAGCCTTGTCTGCTCATTTACGTTTTATCTGTGACTCCCTTTGTGCGATGATGGTAGAGTTGAATGGCTTGTGACTGAGACTATGGCAGAAGCTTAAACTCTTTACTCTTTGGCTCATTATAGAAGTTTGCTGACTCCTGGTTTAGAAGAGAATGGTAGATGGGGCAGTAGATGTTGCTGCTAATACCTCATCCAGTTTCCCTTTCCTGCCCTTGCATTCATGTCCCGGCTGCTGGGACTGTTGGCTGGTAGCTTGTGGAATATGTTCTTCTCTAGAGAAAACTGCCCAGTAATCTTCATACTCTACTGCTTACTGCAGAGTTTGGCCAATAACTGACTGATACAGAATAGGTTTAGCAGTCTAGAGTCTCCCCATGGGAGCAGGCTGAAGTTATACTCCTGCTTAGATTGGATGGCTGCTAGCTACATCATTCCTCCTCCTCAACCACCTCCACTCCAGCCTAGGGTTCTTCCTCAATACATCTCTTCAATGAGAATTGTTATGTCAACCACTGCTTCTAGGAACCCTACCAAAGTCAGGGGGCAAAGGATCTTTTGCAGTTGTGGCCTAGTCTTGGAAGCACACTTCATGGAGACTGGTTATGATCTTTCTAATGTTCCTGGATAGGTGAGCTGAAACTGGAAGTGTTAGTCCCTTCAGCTGTGTCCAGTTCTTTGCCACCCCATGGACTTTAGCCCACCAGGCTCCTCTGTCCATGGAATTCTCCAGGCAAGAATACTGAAGTGGGTTTCTATGCCCTTCTCCGGAGGATCTTCCTGACCCAGGGATCAGATCTGGGTCTCCTGTACTACAGGCAGAATCTTTATTGTCTGGGCCACCAGATACTGTTATAGGTGAGCTGAACTAGACCGTACACATCTGTTCTAATGGGATTGTTCTTTTGCCCTTGTTATTTCTCCTCATGTCAGTGTCCTATCTTGACCACAAGGTTTTTCAAAATTAAATATAAAAAGAAAACAAAATGCCTTTCTAGCATCGAAAGTGAAAATGTTGGGTGCTCAATCATGTCTGACTCTTTGCCACCCCATGTACTGGAGCCTGCTAGGCTCCTCTGTCCATGGAATTCTCCAGACAAGAGTAACTGGAGTGGGTTGCTATGCCCTTCTCTAGGGGATCTTCCTGACCTAGGGATCGAACCCAGGTCTACCTCATTGCAGGCAGATTCTTTACTATTTGAGCTACCTGGGCATTGGAACCAGAACACATGTAAAGAGAACAAGATGTGGGGTTAGAGCTGCATCAGTGACTTCTAGGAGAAGACCCAATACTTTGACTGAAGTCATTAATCAGCTGGGGAATTAGACCTTTCAGGTTCTAGCCTTCTTTCTTCCCTTTGACCTCTCCCTTCCTTATACAAAATTTCAAGACTTTGAATTTCATTATGATCAGGTATTCAGATCCTGTGAATGGTAGAAGCTGCCATTTCTAGGAGAATGCATTGCTGAGCTGAGAAATGTATGAGTGAAGCTAAGTTTATCAGCTTTACATTTATTCATAGCATGGTGTTATTCATTCTGCATTCATTGAGGCTGGCCCAGACTAGCTGTTTAACATTTGCTTGCCAGTGAATCAGTTTGTGCCCCACTCTTGGGTAGGGAAACATAAGACTGTGTGAGACTCTCAACTTTTTAGCTTCTGGGAAGAGGGAAGAGATCAGACTAGCTCATTTCCTCATAGACACAGGTGTTCCTTAGCTCTGAACTTGGCCTTTGGTTTGCGTGTGAATTCCAGGTTCAGGAGTGGCCAGTGCTGCAGGGTGGGGCCAAGGTGTGGCTGGGCAGGGTTCAGGAATGTATTGTTCCAGAAAATTTGTCCATGGTTTTTTCTGCCTCCTTTTCCCTGGCTGGCTGTAGTTTTAGTCATAAAAAACCAGCCCATGGGGATTTGTTTTAGCTGCTATTGCAGCGGCCAAAGGACTCTTGCTATCTTTGGGAGATCCATTGCCAAGGGCCTACTAGATGTAAAGCACAAGTTTTTAACAATAAACAATTGGACAGAACCATATTCTCTCACCCGAGTTTATGACCTCTTTAGGAGTCAGATTCTCACTCTTGAACCTGAAGACTAATCCAAGGGGAGTCCAGCAGCCATCTTTGCAAAACATCCATTTCCAGCAAGTGATGCAAAAGAACTATGTGAAGAAGAAGCTAAATGACCTAGAATCAATCCAGATGTGTTCACCACCATCGGAGTTGGGTTTTATGCTGTAGCTATTGCTAAAAACCCTGTGGGCTTCTAAAAAGTTCAGTGCAATGCCAGTTTTATATATGGTTATTTGCAAAGTCACCCATACCGCTAGCAGTGTCACCAAAATATTGTAACACTCAAGAAATGCCAGAAATCCAGAGTTCATCGTCTACTGTTGATGGGCATTACATATCATCCTGATAACTAGAGGATGCCCTTGTGCATTTGTCAATGATGACTGCTTTGCACACACCCTCTCAAAAGTTACTCATGCCTTTTGTGATGAACACATTTGTGAAGCCAGCCTTTTATGATAGCTGCCATTTCTAGGAGAATGCATTGCTGAGCTGAGAAATGTATGAGTGAAGCTAAGTTTATCAGCTTTACATTTATTCATAGCATGGTGTTATTCATTCTGCATTCATTGAGGCTGGCCCAGACTAGCTGTTTAACATTTGCTTGCCAGTGAATCAGTTTGTGCCCCACTCTTGGGTAGGGAAACATAAGACTGTGTGAGACTCTCAACTTTTTAGCTTCTGGGAAGAGGGAAGAGATCAGACTAGCTCATTTCCTCATAGACACAGGTGTTCCTTAGCTCTGAACTTGGCCTTTGGTTTGCGTGTGAATTCCAGGTTCAGGAGTGGCCAGTGCTGCAGGGTGGGGCCAAGGTGTGGCTGGGCAGGGTTCAGGAATGTATTGTTCCAGAAAATTTGTCCATGGTTTTTTCTGCCTCCTTTTCCCTGGCTGGCTGTAGTTTTAGTCATAAAAAACCAGCCCATGGGGATTTGTTTTAGCTGCTATTGCAGCGGCCAAAGGACTCTTGCTATCTTTGGGAGATCCATTGCCAAGGGCCTACTAGATGTAAAGCACAAGTTTTTAACAATAAACAATTGGACAGAACCATATTCTCTCACCCGAGTTTATGACCTCTTTAGGAGTCAGATTGTCACTCTTGAACCTGAAGACTAACCCAAAGGGGGAGTCCAGCAGCCATCTTTGCAAAACATCCATTTCCAGCAAGTGATGCAAAAGAACTATGTGAAGAAGAAGCTAAATGACCTAGAATCAATCCAGATGTGTTCACCACCATCGGAGTTGGGTTTTATGCTGTAGCTATTGCTAAAAACCCTGTGGGCTTCTAAAAAGTTCAGTGCAATGCCAGTTTTATATATGGTTATTTGCAAAGTCACCCATACCGCTAGCAGTGTCACCAAAATATTGTAACACTCAAGAAATGCCAGAAATCCAGAGTTCATCGTCTACTGTTGATGGGCATTACATATCATCCTGATAACTAGAGGATGCCCTTGTGCATTTGTCAATGATGACTGCTTTGCACACACCCTCTCAAAAGTTACTCATGCCTTTTTGTTGAATGAACACATTTGTGAAGCCAGCCAAGACATTTTTCGAGTGAATGATGGAGTCCTGTCTTCTAGGACCTGTGGATCATCATCAAGTGCTTGGGGAAGAAACTGTTTTTCCTGGGTCTTCACAACAGGGGTACAGTCCAGGGGATTCACTTTGACCAAGAGTTGGTCATCATTTCCTTTTTATTCTGATAGGAAAATCCCTCCTCAGGTGCATCCAATCACACCTAACGAAGACTGGTAGCCCTGTCCTGTCCAAACAGATAACCCAAACTATGGTTGAAGGCTGAAGAACAAAGGCCTCCAGCTCACTCTGGGGGCCTTCTTGACTCACTTCCTGAATGTTGTACATCCCTCTAATTTAGTTTTCACCCCCAAAAGATTTTCCTGGAAATGAAAGTAATTTATCCTGGCCAAGAGGAAGAGCTATGAAAGAATTAAAGTAGACCTCAATTTTCTTTGCTTAGACCTTTTTTATTTCTCTCCTCTTTTCCATTTTTCCCTTCTTATCTCCTGCTCCCTTGAAGACAGCTTACAGACAACTGTGCAAGCTTACAGAGATAACTCTGGAAAGAACTGTTCTGTCAGCTGCCAATATGAGACGGCACCAGTGATCCTGATGCGAAAACCAACCTATTCCAACCATTCCAGCCACACTTTTTACATTGGTTACAGATAAAGAAATTGCAACCAAGAACAAGACCAAATTCATGTACCCCTCTCCTCTCCAATCTTGCTTCAGCTCAGAGAGTTACCTCATTTTGAGGTGCCATCTTATATAGTAATCACAGGCTTATGTGTTATGGATACCCAAGTAACAGATGTGATGAGAGTTTGAGACCCTCAGTGTAACAGAGACTGCAGAGGTGAGAGTGGGGGAGCAGAGACCCAAATGATGCATCAAAACAACTGCATGATTCCAAGCATATCTACTTTGAGCTTTAGTTTTTTACCAGAAGACAAGAGGGTTGGACAAGGTGATCACAGGAGTTTTGTTGAGAGCTAATTCTGACATCCCTTGATACATGCTGAGTAAGTGAGTGAGTGAAGTCATTATTGGACATGTGTGCGTGCCAAGTTGCTTCAGTCATGTCCAACTCTTTGTGACCCCATTCTCCAGGCAAGAATAATGGAGTGGGTTGCCATGCCCTCCTCCAGGGGATCTTCCCGACCCAGGGATGGAGCCTGTGTCTCTTGCAGTCTCCTGCATTATCAAGAGGGTTCTTTGCCACTAGCGCCACCTGTGAAGCCTGAAGTCATTATTTAACGAATCAGATTTGGAACAAGATCCCTAAATTTGCTTAGCTGCTAGTGGTAAAGTGCCTACCTGTCAATATATGAAACATAAGAGACAGGGGTTCGATCCTTGAGTCAGAAAGATCCACTGGAGAAGGGCACAGAACCCCTCTCCAGTATTCTTGCCTGGAAATCCCCATGAACCGAGGAACCTGGTGGGTTAGAGTCCATAGGGTCACAAAGAGTCAGACACCTTAGCATACATTCTCAACCTATGAATGTAGGGCCAGAGAAGAGACCATTAAGGGAGCAGATAGTATCAAGGAATCCCAGGGATCATTTACATAAGAGACATAGGGAAAGGTGATACTCATCAGTAAAGAGTGAAGCAAACACACTGTCTCCTCAGCGACCTTACCCCCTGCCCTCCAGGTCTTATTGAGAGTGGTACTCAGAATAGTGTGAAGGTAGCTCTTTCTCTGCCCAGTAGCTGAGACCCCTGATCTTCTGTCTTGCTTAAGGGACAGCTCAGCACTCCTTGCTTGTGGAGTTGCCCACAGTATGCAGGAGCCACTGACCTGTTCATGAGCTACCCTGAAAATCAATGAGGTCCAGTGCTTTGGGGAAAATGGAAGTCTGATGAGAGAATCTGGACAACTTTGAGAAACATTTCCGATGGGCTTTGTGGTTCCCTTCTTCTCTTTATATGATCATTTTTTATGGGTGAAATTACTCTTGAGAATTTTTAAAGATTTTCAGATCTGTCTTTGGAGAATGCCCAAGATCTTCTTTCTGCTATGCTTCTCGCTGATGGGTGACTTCACCATTGTAGAGGGTGGTGAGAATGCCAGGGAGTAGGGTTGGGAGGTGGGAGGAATTTTAGGTTACTATTTTGTGTCCAGAAGAAAAGTAAACTCCAGAATTACCAGGGAAGAGCCCAGGTCATAACAAAGCATCCTGCCTCATGACTATTGGGTGTAAAGCACTTTTGAGGTCGTCTCATCTGACACCCCTCTCCTTAACACAGAGCTCACTGTAGGATGGCCGCATTCAGGGTGCTGTCTCACTCTTCTGCCTAAATCTTCTGCTCCAGCCAACTAATTATTTTCACTATTTTCCAAACACAGCCTGGAGCTGGGGGTGTGTTTGGAAGGGTGGGGAGAGGTGACAGGAGTAATGTGGAAATCTTTCCTACTCTCTTCTGTGTGTCTTGTCTTAGTTCTGTGGCCCACTGAGGTGCTTTCATCCCTCATCTGGAATCCTTAGTGCTTGTGAAGTTATTTTCAAGTGTGGATAGTTGTTTAAGTGTATGTTTCTGGGGGTTGACAAGGGCTAGAGGTTTCTTTACCATTGTATTGTTGATGTTACTCCTCAGAATTCCTTCACACTTTCTCTTAATCTTTTCTCCAAAGCTGGTTTCTTCTTGAGACACTTTACAAACAAACAAACAAACAAACAAACAAACAACTTTCAGGATATGTCTTGGTTTTCCTTGTACCTCATTGGCAGCTTTACTGCAATTTTCTTTTCTGGATCATTTTCCTTTTAGAGATGGAGTAATATAGGAGGTTCTCAAAGCTCTTCTGTTCTCTGCTTGGTAAATAAAATTGTTGGGTATCTCCTTTGAAGTAGGAATTCTATGAAAAAAGTTACTGATGCCATGAACCAAGAAAGTTAGTGAACCAGTGCTCCAAGTCATCACATATGATTCCATAGCTCTAAATTCTTCCAATGTGTTAATTACTCACTTTTCTTCATATCCTTTCCAACATTTGTGATCTTTACATTGATAACCATTCTGACAGGTAAGAGGTGATATCTCATTGTGGTTTTGATTTTCATTTCCCTGATGATTAGTGATGTTGAGCATCTTATCATGTGCCTGTTGATTATTGGTATGTCTTCTTTGGAAAAATATTTATTCAGATCCTCTGCCAATTTTTAAATTGACTTACTTTTGTGATGTTGATTTGTATGAGTTCTTTATTTTGGATATTAACTCCTTATCGAAAATATCATTTGCAAATATCTTCTCCCATTCAATAGGTGGCCTTTTCATTTTGTTGATAGTTTTCATCTCTATGCAAAAGCTTTTGGGTTTGATGTCATCATATATCTTTATTTTTGCTTTTGTTTCCCTTGCCTGATGTGGCATAGCCAAAAAAATATTACGAAGATGAAGTAAGATTAAGATTGAGTAAATAACTTACTACCTGTGTTTTCTTCTAGATGTTCTATGGTTTTAGGTGTTACATTTAAGTCTTTAATTCATTTTGAATTTCTTTTTGTGTATGGTGAGATAAAGTAGTTTAGTTTGATTATTTTGGATATAGCTGTCCAGTTTCCCCAACACCATTTATTCAAGAGAGACATCTTTTATTATTATAATATCTTTATTTAATAATATCTTTTCTTATCGCCTCTCTTCCTCACTGCTTTAAACCTCAGAGACTTAACATTAATTGGCATATTCCATTGTGCCATATTACTCCAAATCAAGTCAACATGATGGCTTTCCCTTTGTACATAAAATCCTGTTGCTTGAATAGCAGCCTTTCACTTGGCTGCTTTACATTGACCAGAAGCTGCCTGCTTGCCTCTCTCGCTTTCTTTGAGTGTCATTTTCCTGTCTTTCACAGAAAGCCTCTTAGTATCCTGGAAGCTTCCTTTCCAAAGGCCTTCTGTGTGGACAACATTCCTGTTTTCCATACCGTGCATACTTTCATTGTTCTCTTGCCCACTGGCTGCCTGTTACTATAACATCAATCACCATGGTACTCTGGTGCTTTTGAAAAAGTGAAATGAGGAAGAGATGCCTTTAATCATGTGATAGCTGAGCTGTGATAAGCTTGGCTTCCTTCAGATTCCTCTTCCCTGAGAAGCTCCATACTTGGGCTGCCCTATCCTTGATGTACATGACACCATGGTCTGGGAAAGCTACCTGAGGAAATGAACTTATTTGTGAAAACAAGTAGAATGTGCCTGCAGGCTACTAAAAACCAATGTTTCCTGGAGTCAGGAGAGGTCTGTCCTCAGTTGTTGCCTCCTTACATCAGCTGTGGGTCTGATCCAGTGTATCAGTTATCTATTGCTGCAGAATGAATTATCCCAAACATAAAAGGTTAAAATGATAGACATTGATTATCTCACAGGGTTTTTGAAGGTTTGGAAATTGAGAGAGGCTAGCTGGGTGGTTCTGACTCAACCTTAGGAAGTTGTAGTCAAGTTGTCAGGGCTAAGTCCTCTTAAAGCAACGAGAGAATTCCCTTTTAGGCTCACTCACATGACAGTTAGAAGAAATGAAATATAGGCCACATGTCCTCTCTGTAGGACTGCTTGAAACATAATGTACATGTCCCTCAGAGAGGGATCTGAAAGTGTATACCCAAGACAGAAGCTGCAGTCTTTTATGACTTAATCTTGAAAGTAACACACCATCGCTTCTACCATATGTTGTTTGTTGCATAGAAGAACCATGGCACAATGTGAGAGGGGACTACACAAGTGAATGTCAAGAGTCAGGGATCTTTGGGAGCCATCTTGGAGGTTGCTTATAACATCCTGATCTTGGCAAAATGTTAGGTAATGAGGCTTCTCATGATAGAGGCCAGGAGTTCCGGCTTTTTGAAAAAAAGCAACATGATGGCTTTCCCTTTGTACATAAAATCCTGTTGCTTGAATAGCAGCCTTTCACTTGGCTGCTTTACATTGACCAGAAGCTGCCTGCTTGCCTCTCTCGCTTTCTTTGAGTGTCATTTTCCTGTCTTTCACAGAAAGCCTCTTAGTATCCTGGAAGCTTCCTTTCCAAAGGCCTTCTGTGTGGACAACATTCCTGTTTTCCATACCGTGCATACTTTCATTGTTCTCTTGCCCACTGGCTGCCTGTTACTATAACATCAATCACCATGGTACTCTGGTGCTTTTGAAAAAGTGAAATGAGGAAGAGATGCCTTTAATCATGTGATAGCTGAGCTGTGATAAGCTTGGCTTCCTTCAGATTCCTCTTCCCTGAGAAGCTCCATACTTGGGCTGCCCTATCCTTGATGTACATGACACCATGGTCTGGGAAAGCTACCTGAGGAAATGAACTTATTTGTGAAAACAAGTAGAATGTGCCTGCAGGCTACTAAAAACCAATGTTTCCTGGAGTCAGGAGAGGTCTGTCCTCAGTTGTTGCCTCCTTACATCAGCTGTGGGTCTGATCCAGTGTATCAGTTATCTATTGCTGCAGAATGAATTATCCCAAACATAAAAGGTTAAAATGATAGACATTGATTATCTCACAGGGTTTTTGAAGGTTTGGAAATTGAGAGAGGCTAGCTGGGTGGTTCTGACTCAACCTTAGGAAGTTGTAGTCAAGTTGTCAGGGCTAAGTCCTCTTAAAGCAACGAGAGAATTCCCTTTTAGGCTCACTCACATGACAGTTAGAAGAAATGAAATATAGGCCACATGTCCTCTCTGTAGGACTGCTTGAAACATAATGTACATGTCCCTCAGAGAGGGATCTGAAAGTGTATACCCAAGACAGAAGCTGCAGTCTTTTATGACTTAATCTTGAAAGTAACACACCATCGCTTCTACCATATGTTGTTTGTTGCATAGAAGAACCATGGCACAATGTGAGAGGGGACTACACAAGTGAATGTCAAGAGTCAGGGATCTTTGGGAGCCATCTTGGAGGTTGCTTATAACATCCTGATCTTGGCAAAATGTTAGGTAATGAGGCTTCTCATGATAGAGGCCAGGAGTTCCTCTCAGCAATGAATGGTCAGATGCAAAGGCCTCTAAGGAATTTTTACTGTGTGGCTGGAGAAACAGGAATAGGCTTTGTGAATACTGATGTCCCATAACCCTGGCTGTGGTTGACACACTAAGGAATCAAGAATTAATATGATATGACTAATCTGGGAACATATATATCTGTAAACAACAAAACTCTGTAAAAGTTAAAAGTAAAATAAAAGTTAAACAACAACAACAACAAAGAATTAATATGGACAGAATGGGAGAAGGAGAGAGTGGGATGAATTGAGAGAATAGCATGGAAGCATATACACTACCGTATGTAAAATAGATAGCCAGTGGGAATTTGCTGTATGATGCAGGGAGGTCAGCTCAGTGCTCTGTGACAGCCTGGAGGGTTGTGATGGGGTGGGAGATAGGAGAGGGGTTCAGAAGGGAGGGGACATACATATACTTGTGGCTGATTCATGTTGATGGATGGCAGAGGCTAACACAATATTGTGAAGCAGTTATCCTCTAATAAAAAAAAAAAAAAGAATTAAGGATCCAGATTGTATCCTCAACTTCCCTGGTCCCAAAGGCAAACCACCTGTATCAGAATCACCTGGAGAACTTGTTAAAAACAGAGATTCCTTGCCCTAGATATACAGTATCAAAATCTTGGTTCCAGGCTCACTCAGTAATTTTGATGTGTAGCCAGTTTGGGGAACCACCATGAGATCACACGGTGGTTCTGACTCAACCTTAGGAAGTTGTAGTCAAGTTGTCAGGGCTAAGTCCTCTTAAAGCAACGAGAGAATTCCCTTTTAGGCTCACTCACATGACAGTTAGAAGAAATGAAATATAGGCCACATGTCCTCTCTGTAGGACTGCTTGAAACATAATGTACATGTCCCTCAGAGAGGGATCTGAAAGTGTATACCCAAGACAGAAGCTGCAGTCTTTTATGACTTAATCTTGAAAGTAACACACCATCGCTTCTACCATATGTTGTTTGTTGCATAGAAGAACCATGGCACAATGTGAGAGGGGACTACACAAGTGAATGTCAAGAGTCAGGGATCTTTGGGAGCCATCTTGGAGGTTGCTTATAACATCCTGATCTTGGCAAAATGTTAGGTAATGAGGCTTCTCATGATAGAGGCCAGGAGTTCCTCTCAGCAATGAATGGTCAGATGCAAAGGCCTCTAAGGAATTTTTACTGTGTGGCTGGAGAAACAGGAATAGGCTTTGTGAATACTGATGTCCCATAACCCTGGCTGTGGTTGACACACTAAGGAATCAAGAATTAATATGATATGACTAATCTGGGAACATATATATCTGTAAACAACAAAACTCTGTAAAAGTTAAAAGTAAAATAAAAGTTAAACAACAACAACAACAAAGAATTAATATGGACAGAATGGGAGAAGGAGAGAGTGGGATGAATTGAGAGAATAGCATGGAAGCATATACACTACCGTATGTAAAATAGATAGCCAGTGGGAATTTGCTGTATGATGCAGGGAGGTCAGCTCAGTGCTCTGTGACAGCCTGGAGGGTTGTGATGGGGTGGGAGATAGGAGAGGGGTTCAGAAGGGAGGGGACATACATATACTTGTGGCTGATTCATGTTGATGGATGGCAGAGGCTAACACAATATTGTGAAGCAGTTATCCTCTAATAAAAAAAAAAAAAAGAATTAAGGATCCAGATTGTATCCTCAACTTCCCTGGTCCCAAAGGCAAACCACCTGTATCAGAATCACCTGGAGAACTTGTTAAAAACAGAGATTCCTTGCCCTAGATATACAGTATCAAAATCTTGGTTCCAGGCTCACTCAGTAATTTTGATGTGTAGCCAGTTTGGGGAACCACCATGAGATCACACAAGTTTATGGGAAGAACATTTAACCTACAACTAAAGTGAAAGTCTGGCTTTGACTCCTGGATGGATGAAGTGAGTGTAGGTTGGGTGATAACTGCAGCTGTTCGCAGGCATGGTAGTAAAAGATACCCAAGCAGCTCTTGTTGACTTATTACTCTTAATTATTTAAGGGCTAGTTCTCTACCTGCCTTGAAACTAGAAAAAGAAACAGAACTCAGAGAGCAGTGGACTACATAAAATGCACGAATACAGTATGAATTTATAATTTAATCGAATTCTGACCTTCTTGTTATTGAGTGGTTGGTCATGGAAGGGCCTAGAGACACAGGGTAGTTTATGCAGGCTTAAGGAATAGGTGAGAAAATGCTATAAAGCTTTTCCCAGGATATAAATTTTCAATATCATTTTCCCTTCTTTGTCTTCTGTTTCATAGCAGATTGATCTGAACAATTATTTGTATGCAGTGCCATTGCACTATGGCCTTAGTCGAGTGACCTCTTTGCTATGAAGATCATTAAAAATTGCTTTTGAACATCTTCCCGAGGGATTTCTGGTTTCCACACAGGGATTTAGAAAGCTGGAGAAAATCATTCCCACCTTTATAATAAAGAAGACTCACCCAAGTGCATGTTCATGAATTTTTTTGAGAGAGTTGAATAGCAGGGCAACCAACTAGCCTGAAATCCAATGGGAGACATGTGTCCTGGAGACAGGATGTACGCACTTGTTTCCCTGGTGTAGAAGTTCCTAGACACTGATATGAAGACTTCACTTTGAAGCAGTGGAGTTGGAGTGTGGACTGGTGAGAGGGTGGAGACCCGGAGGGTTGCAGATATAAGAAAAGCTTTTGTCCATGGATCCCACTTGCTAAGAGTTCTGAGAAACATCCTTCACAGTGAAATCTTGCAGGAGAGGAGTAGAAGCCACTGTGGAAAAGGCAGGAAACTTTTCCCAGACCTTTCTCCACTGTTTCCTCTGATGGAACAGGTGTGTGTGGGGAAGGACAAGAAACACTGTTGTCCATAGAGCATTGTTGCAAATCTGTTGCAGCTGGGGGAAGGCACCAGAAAATAAACACATACCTTTGAGGGAAGGGCAGCAGTGGGTATAGGGCCTTGGAATATACATGGGGAAGGGACTGGAGCACTTAGAAGGCCCTATACGAGAGATCCAGTGGCACGGGGCCTGCCTAACCAAACGTTAACCCTAACTGAGATTTAATCAGAACAGTAGATATCCTGCACCCTTGGTTCCTTACAACCGTGTAATGCATGTCAAGTAACAAGTAATAGTGGAATGCTCCCTAGAAGAGTTGCAAGACTATGGAGATGATCACAGTTGCAAAAGAAAATCTAAAGCTGATATGACATTGAAAAAAAAAAATCTCTTTCGAAAACCAGTCTCCAGCCTAAACATAAGACATTGCTATAGGAATTTGAAATCTGGGGTGCATTGAAGGTACACTAAAGCAACAAGAAATCTTCAGCCCGGTGCACCTCCTGAGTAGATTCTCAAACCTCCACATTAAAGGCTTACCAAAAGAAAAACACACCCATTTCCAGGCATCAGAACTATTGACTTTGGTTTCTACTACACAAGATGTCTGACATTCAGCTTAACATTATGAGGCCTATAAAAGGAAAGAAAAAATAAAATAAAGCACATCCAAGAGACAAAGAAATCAACAAAACAGGTTTCAGAGGTAACATAGATGCTGGAACTATTTGACATGGAATTAAAATAGCTATGAATAACATGCTGAAAGTCCCAGTGGAAAAGGTGGACAGCAGGTATAATCAGGTAAGAAATTTTCACAGAGAGACCAGAGTTGTAAGAAAGGATAAAATGAAAAATGCAGTAACAGAGATGAAGGATATCTTTGAGTGGCTCATTAGGAGATTTGATCCGACCAAGGAACAGAAACAGTGAAGCTGAAGTTAGGTCAACAGAGACGGTCAAAACTGAGACACAAAGAGAAACATGAGTGAAAAAGAAAAATAGAATGGAACATCCAAGGACCGTGAAACAGTATCAGGTAGCCTAACATACACACAGTTGGAATCTCAGAAAGAAAAGAGAAAGAAAAATGGGACAGAAGAAATATTTGGAGAAATAATGGCTGAGAATTTTGAAACACAGAAACGAGAGGCTGAGAATATCAAGAAAGATAAATCGAGAAAACCCAAATCCAACCTCCAGCACACCCACCTAGGCACAGAATCATTGACCTTCTCAAAACAAAATACAAAGAGAAAATCTTGAGGCATTCAGAAGAAAAAGAGACATACTACCTATAGAGGAAGAGTGAGTATTACCATAGACTTCTTGTCAGAAACCACACAAACCAGAAAGCCATGAGTGACTTAACTTGGGTTTTAGAAACCACATGCTCCTAGAAGAGTTGCAAGACTATGGAGATGATCACAGTTGCAAAAGAAAATCTAAAGCTGATATGACATTGAAAAAAAAAAATCTCTTTCGAAAACCAGTCTCCAGCCTAAACATAAGACATTGCTATAGGAATTTGAAATCTGGGGTGCATTGAAGGTACACTAAAGCAACAAGAAATCTTCAGCCCGGTGCACCTCCTGAGTAGATTCTCAAACCTCCACATTAAAGGCTTACCAAAAGAAAAACACACCCATTTCCAGGCATCAGAACTATTGACTTTGGTTTCTACTACACAAGATGTCTGACATTCAGCTTAACATTATGAGGCCTATAAAAGGAAAGAAAAAATAAAATAAAGCACATCCAAGAGACAAAGAAATCAACAAAACAGGTTTCAGAGGTAACATAGATGCTGGAACTATTTGACATGGAATTAAAATAGCTATGAATAACATGCTGAAAGTCCCAGTGGAAAAGGTGGACAGCAGGTATAATCAGGTAAGAAATTTTCACAGAGAGACCAGAGTTGTAAGAAAGGATAAAATGAAAAATGCAGTAACAGAGATGAAGGATATCTTTGAGTGGCTCATTAGGAGATTTGATCCGACCAAGGAACAGAAACAGTGAAGCTGAAGTTAGGTCAACAGAGACGGTCAAAACTGAGACACAAAGAGAAACATGAGTGAAAAAGAAAAATAGAATGGAACATCCAAGGACCGTGAAACAGTATCAGGTAGCCTAACATACACACAGTTGGAATCTCAGAAAGAAAAGAGAAAGAAAAATGGGACAGAAGAAATATTTGGAGAAATAATGGCTGAGAATTTTGAAACACAGAAACGAGAGGCTGAGAATATCAAGAAAGATAAATCGAGAAAACCCAAATCCAACCTCCAGCACACCCACCTAGGCACAGAATCATTGACCTTCTCAAAACAAAATACAAAGAGAAAATCTTGAGGCATTCAGAAGAAAAAGAGACATACTACCTATAGAGGAAGAGTGAGTATTACCATAGACTTCTTGTCAGAAACCACACAAACCAGAAAGCCATGAGTGACAACTTTAAACTGCTGACGCAAAGCAACTCTTTCAACCCTGAATTTCTAAAGCCCACAGAAATACCTTTCAAAAATAAAGGAGAAATAGATATTTTCTCTGACAAACAAAAAATCAGAATGCATTAAATAAAGTTTATTCAGAAAGTTATTCAGGCAGAAGGAATGTGATGCTAGGTAAAAGCTTATGCACAAAGAGAGGAAGAGCACTTGAAATGGAAGAAATTAAGGTAAAAAAGATCGTTTTCTCACCTTAAAGTGTTCTAAAATAAAACTAATTAAAGCAAAATTGTATTTATGGCATAATGTTGTAAAAGTTGAATGTGTGGGCTTCCCTGGTGGTCCAGTGGGTAAGGACACCGCCATGTAGTGCAAGGGGCGCTGGTTCGATTCCTGGCCTGGGAAGATCCCACATGCTGTGGAGGCGGCTGGACCGATGTGTCCAACTACCGAGCTGGAGCTTTGGAGTGCATGTGCCCAGAGCCGGTGCTCTGCAGTGAGAGAGGCCACTGCTATGGGAGGCCCACACAGGCCAAAGAACAAAGATGGATGACAATAAATAAATGAAAGACCATTAGAAGTGGCCAAAAAAAAAAAGTTAAATGTGTGATGATATGGAACAAAGAATGGGAGACAGGGATTGGGAGTACACTGTTTAAGGTCTGTGCATTATAGTGATATTATATTATTTGAAGATATATTCTGTCTAATTAGTGATGTGTATTGTAAGCCTTAGAATAACACAACACTTTTTAATGAACTATAGATGATCAGTTTTTCCACAATAGTGGAGATAATATGTAATAACAAAAAACTCAGCAAAAATATGCAGTGTGGGGCTTCCCTGGTGGTCCAGTGGGTAAGGATACCGCCTTGCAGAGCAGGGGGTGCTGGTTTGATCCCTGGCCTGGGAGGATCCCACGTGCCATGGAGCGGCTGGACCGATGTGTCCAACTAACTACCAAGCCGGAGCTCTGGAGCACATGTTCCCAGAGCCAGTGCTCTGCAGTGACAGAGGCAACTGCAATGGGAGGCCCACACAGGCCAGAGAACAAAGATGGATGAAAATGGATATACAAAGGACCAATAGAAGTAGCCAAAATAAATAAATAAATAAATAAATAAATATGCAGTGCATATACAGAAGGCAGAAAAATAAGAACTGTATGCTATTACAATGAATCCACTTGAAACAGAAAGATAAATTAAAATAAAAGGATGAGAAAGATGAATGATGCAAACTGTATAAGGAAAGAAGCTAGATAGTTACAGTAGTATCAGACAAAGCAAACTCTAGAACAAGAAATATTATCAGAGATAAAGAAGGGCATCACATAATAATAAAGGAATAAATTCCTTAAGAGGGCATAGTGATTTTATATATGTATGCCCCTAACAACAGTGTTTCAAAATACAGAAAACAAAAACTGATAGAGCTGAAAGGAGAAATAGACAAAACTACAATTATGGTTGGAGGCCTCAATACTAGTCTGTCAGTAATTGGTAGAACAAGTACATAGATAGTAAGACTCCAAAGAACTGAAAAACATTATCAAGCAACTTGACCTAAATGCCAACCAGTAAATGCCAACCACATTCTTTTCAAGTACACATAGAACATTCCAGAAGTAAAACATATTCTGAGTCAAAATCAAAGAGCATATTTACTATTAAAATGTACAAAATGTGTTCTCTGATGATAATGAAATTAAACTAGAAATCAAGCACAGAAAGATTTCTTTAAAATCTAAGGTATCCATATTAAACAATATTGTTGGTATGAATATTCAAGTTCAAGATTTTATATATACGTAGATTTTCATTTCTCTTGGTATATAACCAGGGGTGGAATTGATGGGTCAGATTGTAATTCTGTGCTTATACTTTTGAGGAACTATAAGACTGTTTTCAAAGACTATTTTTTCCCTATTGACTTGTCATGGCACCCTTGTTGAAAATAATCAATTTACTATAAATGTGAGCATTTGTAGATTCTCTCTCTTTATATATATAATATATATATGCTATATATATTATATATATATATATATATGGCACTATAAATGCTATATATATATATAGAGAGAGAGAGAGAGAGAGACAGATAGACAGAAAGATCTGTATGCATGCATGGATTGATATATGTGTATATATTTCTTAATTCTGTCCACTGAGAGGGCCTCGAAGCAATCAAACAACTTAGTACTCAGACCATGGTTTCTAAAACATCATTTTTCAATAAAAAACAAAACAAAATGGGGCCTCTTGGAGAAGTAGTTGATTTCAGAGCTGAGAAACAGAAATACAAGATGAACTTGGAGCATTTTGTGTATCAGAAAATAAGGAATTTTTTTTAAAAGTATGGGACTCGTCAAAAGAGCATAGTAACCAACCTGGAAAAGCTCCCAATGGCCAAAGATGGAACAATTTGAGCAACAGAATGAACATTGTAAATACTACTGTGATGAACTTTGGGGTACATGTGTCTTTTTCAATTATGGTTTTCTCAGGGTATATGCCCTATAGTGGTGCTATTGGATCATATGATAGTTTTATTGCTAGTATTTTTTTTTAAAGAAATCTCTACTCTGTTCTCCATAGTTGATGTATCAATTTATATCACACCAATAGTGCAAGAGGGTTCCCTTTTCATCATATCCTTTCCAGCATTTATTATTTGTGGATTTTTTGATGATAACCATTCTGACTGATGCTTCATTGTAGTTTTGATTTGTGTTTCTCTAATAATGAGTGATGTTGAGCATCTTTTCATTTGATTATTAGCCATCTGTATGTCTTCTTTGGAGAAATGTCTGTTTAGGTCTCCTGTGATTTTTTGATTGGGTTTGTTTTTCTGATATTGAGCTGCATGAGCTGCTTGTATATTTTGCAGATTCATCCTTTGTTAGTTGTTTCATTTGCTGTTACTTTATTCCATTCTGAGGGTTGTCTTTTCACCTTGTTTGTAGTTAGTTTCCTTTGCTGTGCAAAAGTTTTAAGTCCCATTTGTTTATTTTTGTTTTTATTTTTTATTACACTAGAAGGTGGGTCGAGGATTTTGCTGTGATTTGCATCAAAGAGTTTTTTTGGTTTTGTTTTTTTCAAAACCTTGTTTTTTTAGTTAGGAAGTTTCCTTTTTGCTGTAGATTCTCTCTTTTATATATAATATATATATGCTATATATATTATATATATATATATATATGGCACTATAAATGCTATATATATATATAGAGAGAGAGAGAGAGAGAGACAGATAGACAGAAAGATCTGTATGCATGCATGGATTGATATATGTGTATATATTTCTTAATTCTGTCCACTGAGAGGGCCTCGAAGCAATCAAACAACTTAGTACTCAGACCATGGTTTCTAAAACATCATTTTTCAATAAAAAACAAAACAAAATGGGGCCTCTTGGAGAAGTAGTTGATTTCAGAGCTGAGAAACAGAAATACAAGATGAACTTGGAGCATTTTGTGTATCAGAAAATAAGGAATTTTTTTTAAAAGTATGGGACTCGTCAAAAGAGCATAGTAACCAACCTGGAAAAGCTCCCAATGGCCAAAGATGGAACAATTTGAGCAACAGAATGAACATTGTAAATACTACTGTGATGAACTTTGGGGTACATGTGTCTTTTTCAATTATGGTTTTCTCAGGGTATATGCCCTATAGTGGTGCTATTGGATCATATGATAGTTTTATTGCTAGTATTTTTTTTTAAAGAAATCTCTACTCTGTTCTCCATAGTTGATGTATCAATTTATATCACACCAATAGTGCAAGAGGGTTCCCTTTTCATCATATCCTTTCCAGCATTTATTATTTGTGGACTTTTTGATGATAACCATTCTGACTGATGCTTCATTGTAGTTTTGATTTGTGTTTCTCTAATAATGAGTGATGTTGAGCATCTTTTCATTTGATTATTAGCCATCTGTATGTCTTCTTTGGAGAAATGTCTGTTTAGGTCTCCTGTGATTTTTTGATTGGGTTTGTTTTTCTGATATTGAGCTGCATGAGCTGCTTGTATATTTTGCAGATTCATCCTTTGTTAGTTGTTTCATTTGCTGTTACTTTATTCCATTCTGAGGGTTGTCTTTTCACCTTGTTTGTAGTTAGTTTCCTTTGCTGTGCAAAAGTTTTAAGTCCCATTTGTTTATTTTTGTTTTTATTTTTTATTACACTAGAAGGTGGGTCGTAGAGGATTTTGCTGTGATTTGCATCAAAGAGTGTTCCCCTTATGTTTTCCTCTAAGATTTTTATAGTTTCTGGTCTTACATTTAGGTATTTAATCCATTTTGAGTTTATCTTTGTGTAATGATGTTAGGAAGTTTTCTAATTTCATTTTTTTATACATAGCTGTCCAGTTTTCCCAGCACCATTTACGGAGGCTATCATTTCTCCGTTGTATATTCTTGCCTCCTTTGTCAAAGATAAGTTGTGTGTAGGTACATGGGTTTATCTTTGGACTTTCTATCTTGTTGTATTGGTCTATGTTTCTGTTTTTTTGACAGTACCATACTATCTTGATGACTGTAGCTTTGTAATATAATTTGAAGTCATGAAGGGTGATTCTCCAGCTCCATTCTTCATTTTCAAGATTGCTTTGGCTATTTGGGATCTTTTGTGTTTCCACACAAATTGTGTAATTTTTTTGTTTTAGTTTTGTGAAAAATACCATTGGTAGTTTGATAGGGATTGCATTGAATCTGTGGATTGCTTTTGGTAATATGTTCATTTTCACAGTATTGATCCTTCCAATCCCAGAACATGGTATATCTCTCCATCTATTTGTGTCATCTTTGATTTCTTTCATCAGTGTCTTATAATTTTCGGCCTATAAGTCTTTTGTCTCTTTAGGTAGATTTATGATGAACCTATTTGCAGTGCAGCAGTGGAGACACAGACATAGAGAACAGATTTGTGGACACATTGGGAGACGGAAAGGGTGGAATGAATTGAGAGAGTGGCAGTGAAGCATATACATTACAATATGTAAAATTAGATAGCCAGTGGGAATTCGCTAAATGGTGCAGGGAGCTCAAACTTGGTGCTCTGTGACAACTTAGAGGGGTGGGGTGGGAAGAGAGGTGGCAGGGAGGTTTAAGAGGGAGGGGACATATGTATACCTATGGCTGATTCACGTTGATGTATGGTAGAAACCAACACAGTTTTGTAAAGCAATTTCCTCCAATTAAAAATAAGTACTTTTTAAAATTTTCTTTTAAATTCTATTTTACTTTTTACTTTTACAGTGTTTTGTTGTTTATAGATATGTATAATCCCAGATTAGTCATATGTATATGACTAAAAAAAAATAAAAATAAGTACATTAAAAAAAAAATCTTAAAAGATGATGCTGTTAAAAATGCTGCAGTCGGAGGAGCCGCCGGAACCCGCCCGCCGCGAGGAGCCGCCGGAACCCGCCCGCCGCGAGGAGCCGCCGGAACCCGCCCGCCGCGAGGAGCCGCCGGAACCCGCCCGCCGCGAGGAGCCGCCGGAACCCGCCCGCCGCGGAGGGCCGCGAGCCGCGGCGCCGCGGAGCCGCGACGCCGGAGCCGCGACCCCGCGAGGAGCCGCGGACGCCGCGAGGAGCGGGTAAGTTCAGCCACTCCAACTGGAGGGCTTGCTGAATGGAGAGAGGAAGTCGTCCACGGGTTGCTGACCAGGGACTGGGCACGAGTTGGACGGGAAAGCTCGCGTCCGCCTTTGGTACTTAGACACATAACCGGCAGTGTCGGAGGAGCCCGTGATCCCCTAGAGCTGCAGTAGCAGCGGAGGAAGCCGGGGAAAGAGCAGGGATTGGAGACGACAGGCGGGCGCGCGGTCGAGCCGGGGCGCCCCCCTCCAACACGGGACTGCGCGCGCCGCGGCCTCCGCCCGACTGACTGGGATCAGCCCACTGCCCCGGCCAGCACCCAGTATGGCAGCAAAGCCCTCATTTTGCTGAACACAGAAACAGAAACCACAGCAACCGGTACTGTAAGGGAAAGACCACGCCATCAAGACACCACCATCAAGAGCAGATTGGTTTCCAACAGGCAGATATGAAGATAAAAACCAAGGACAGTATTTAACTTTTTTTTTTTTCTTTTTTTCATTTTTTTTCTGCTTGTTTGTGGTGGACTATTTTGCTTATTCAATTGATTGGTTTGGGGTTTATTAGTTTCTTTGTTTATTGGGGGTTTTTTATGTTTTTTTTTTTTGTAGTTTTCATTTGTTTGATTTATTCTATGTGTTTTTTATTTGTTTTTCGGTCTCATTAATTTTTTTTTTTTTTGCTCTTTTTAATTTTTAACCTTCTTTTGACTTTTATTATATTTTTTAACTTTAATTTTAATTCTTGAAAACCTCTAATTCTCTTTTCTCTTTCCTCTTTCCCACTGCTTTCTTTCTCTATGTTCTAAATGTAAAACATCTTCCTAGCTATCAATATCCTCTAGACAAATTATTTCCTATCTTTCTGTCTGCACTATTCACTTCCAAATGCACTAAACAGTACACACACTAATCTTTGCTACCTAATCCTATAAAATACTTCCAAGACAAATCTTTTCCTTTTTATTACTTATAGACTCTCCTCCTTGTCACCCCGAGCACATGTCCTAATTTAAAATTGCTTTCATTGTAATTATCCAAGCCAGGACCTTGTGCTAGATCTATTATTCAGGCACTGTTTTAATTAATTCAAAGCTTAACGGGCAAGTATCATCTGTGATTGCATGAGTTGCTAGAAAGATTTCCTGCGCCTTATCTCTGTAAAACTGGTCAGTTGTGGGGATTGCTGTATATGTATGTGTATCTTATGATTATGTTAGAAAACATCTGCATGCTTTTATGACTGTCACCCATCAGGGATGCACCTCTTGTTCCTCAGATGCTAGTGTGTGAACTAGTATCACAGAACACCATAGCAAACCAGACATAGAGCCTACACTCCCTGACCAATCATCAAACCAAGGATCCTCGGAGCGGAAGCCCGGATTCCAAGACCCCACACTGATTATCAAAGAACATACAACACTACAGATTATTCACCTGTAAACAAGGTCTATCACCACCCAAGACACAAGCCACTGAACCCTTCTACAAGGACAAAAACCCAAAGGAAGGGAGAATTCAACCAAGAAGCCTGGTGGGAATAAGAACTCCATACACACAGACACACACAAAGAAACAAAAATTAACCTAATAATGAAACGTCAGAGAAACACTGTACAAATGAAGGATCAAGCTAGAGAAACACCACTTCAAATGACAGAGGAGGAGATAGACAAACTATCTGAAAGAGAATTCAGAAAAACTATACTAATGAGAATGCAAAACACCGAAAACAGAATATTAGAGGAAATTAGTGCATTGAGAAAAGACATGCAGGAAATGAAAAATAAGCAAATAGAGACCACCAACTCAATTGCTGAACTCAAAAATACTATAGAAGGTCTCAACAGTAGAGTATCAGAGGCTGAAGAACGGATAAGTGAGCTGGAAGACAGAATGGTGGAAATAAGTACTGAAGAACAGAACAAAGCCCAAAGAATTAAAAGAACTGAGGATAGCCTCAGAGACCTATGGGACAATATTAAACGCACCAACATTAGAATTATAGGAGTTCCAGAAGAAGAAGAAGAGAAGAAAGACTATGAAAAAATTCTTGAAGAGGTTATAGTTGAAAACTTCCCCAGCATGGGAAAGGAGATAGTCAGCCAAGTCCAGGAAGCACAAAGAGTTCCATACAGGAGAAACCCCAGAAGAAACACACCAAGGCACATACTAATCAAACTAACGCAGACTAAATATAAAGACAGATTACTAAAAGCAGCTAGGAGCAAACATCAAATAACATATAAAGGAAACCCCATACGTTTAACTGCGGATCTCTCAACAGAAACCCTACAGGCCAGAAGAGAATGGCAAGATACATTTAAACAGCTAAAAGAGAATAACCTGCAACCACGAATTCTCTACCCAGCAAGAATCTCATTCAGAATTGATGGTGAAGTCAAAAGCTTCACAGACAAGCAAAAACTAAAAGAATTCTGTACCACAAAACCAGCCCTACAACAAGTGTTAAAGGACCTGATATAGCCAATAAATACAAGAGTAGGAGAAGCCTTACAAATCAAACACCAAATTTCTAAGAAGATGACAATAGGAACATTCGTATCAATAATTACTTTGAATGTAAATGGACTAAATGCTCCAACCAAACGACACAGGCTGGCTGAATGGATCCAGAAGCAAGACCCATATATATGCTGTTTACAAGAGACCCACTTCAGACCTAGAGACACTCATAGACTGAAAGTGAAAGGCTGGAAAAAGATATTTCATGCAAATGGAAATCAAAAGAAAGCTGGAGTAGCAATCCTTATATCAGACAAAATAGACTTTAAAGTAAAGAAGATTCTAAGAGACAAGGCAGGTCACTACATCATGATTAAGGGATCTATCCAAGAGGAAGACATAACAGTCATGAATATCTACGCACCCAACACAGGGCACCTCAATACATAAGACAGGATGACATATCTAACAATCAGAAAATGGTGGAAATAAGTAACTGAAGATACAGTGAGCTGGAAGACAGAATGGTGGAAATAAGTACTGAAGAACAGAACAAAGCCCAAAGAATTAAAAGAACTGAGGATAGCCTCAGAGACCTATGGGACAATATTAAACGCACCAACATTAGAATTATAGGAGTTCCAGAAGAAGAAGAAGAGAAGAAAGACTATGAAAAAATTCTTGAAGAGGTTATAGTTGAAAACTTCCCCAGCATGGGAAAGGAGATAGTCAGCCAAGTCCAGGAAGCACAAAGAGTTCCATACAGGAGAAACCCCAGAAGAAACACACCAAGGCACATACTAATCAAACTAACGCAGACTAAATATAAAGACAGATTACTAAAAGCAGCTAGGAGCAAACATCAAATAACATATAAAGGAAACCCCATACGTTTAACTGCGGATCTCTCAACAGAAACCCTACAGGCCAGAAGAGAATGGCAAGATACATTTAAACAGCTAAAAGAGAATAACCTGCAACCACGAATTCTCTACCCAGCAAGAATCTCATTCAGAATTGATGGTGAAGTCAAAAGCTTCACAGACAAGCAAAAACTAAAAGAATTCTGTACCACAAAACCAGCCCTACAACAAGTGTTAAAGGACCTGATATAGCCAATAAATACAAGAGTAGGAGAAGCCTTACAAATCAAACACCAAATTTCTAAGAAGATGACAATAGGAACATTCGTATCAATAATTACTTTGAATGTAAATGGACTAAATGCTCCAACCAAACGACACAGGCTGGCTGAATGGATCCAGAAGCAAGACCCATATATATGCTGTTTACAAGAGACCCACTTCAGACCTAGAGACACTCATAGACTGAAAGTGAAAGGCTGGAAAAAGATATTTCATGCAAATGGAAATCAAAAGAAAGCTGGAGTAGCAATCCTTATATCAGACAAAATAGACTTTAAAGTAAAGAAGATTCTAAGAGACAAGGCAGGTCACTACATCATGATTAAGGGATCTATCCAAGAGGAAGACATAACAGTCATGAATATCTACGCACCCAACACAGGGGCACCTCAATACATAAGACAGGTACTTTCAGACATAAAAGAAGAAATCAACAATAACACAATAATAGTAGGAGACTTTAACACTCCTCTCACACCAATGGACAGATCAACAAAACAGAAAATTAATAAAGAAACACAAGCCTTAAATGCCACACTGGAAAAGATGGACCTCATCGATATCTTTAGGACGTTCCATCCAAAAGCAGAAGAATACACTTTCTTCTCAAGCACTCACGGAACATTCTCCAGGATAGACCACATCTTGGGCCACAAATCTAACCTCAGTCAGTTCAAGAAAACCGAAATTATATCAACCATCTTCTCGGACCACAATGCAATGAGACTGGAGATCAACTACCAGAAAAAAACCCTAAAAACAGAAACACATGGAGATTAAACAATACATACCTAAAAAACCAACTGATCGTTGAGGAAATCAAAGGAGAAATTAAACAATTCCTAGAAGAAAATGACAATGAACACACGACAGTGCAAAACCTATGGGATACAGCAAAAGCAGTTCTAAGAGGGAAATTTATAGCAATACAATCCCACCTCAAGAAACTAGGAAAATATGAAGCAGATGACCTAACCCTCCGCTTAAAACAGTTGGAGAAAGAAGAACAAAAACATCCCAGAGCCAGCAGAAGAAGAGAAATCATAAAGATCAGAGCAGAAATAAATGAGAAAGAAACAAAAGAAACAATAGTAAAGATAAATAAAACAAAAAGCTGGTTCTTTGAAAAGGTCAACAAAATTGACAAGCCACTGGCCAGACTCATTAAGAAAAAGAGAGAGAAGAACCAGATCAACAAAATCAAAAATGAAAAAGGAGAGATTACAACAGATAATGCAGAAATCCAAAGGATTCTAAGAGACTATTATGAGCAACTCTATGGCAACAAACTGGACAACTTGGAAGAAATGGACAGTTTCTTGGACAGGATTAATCTCCCAAGACTGAGCCAGGAAGAAACAGAAACTTTGAACAACCCAATCACAAGCTCAGAAATCAACTTTGTGATTAAAAATCTACCCAAAAATAAAAGCCCAGGACCAGATGGCTTCACAGCCGAATTCTACCAAACATTTAAAGAAGAGCTAATGCCTGTCCTTCTAAAACTCTTTCAAAAAATTGCACAGGAAGGAAAACTCCCAAACACATTCTACGAGGCCACCATCACCCTGATACCCAAACCAGGCAAAGACAACACAAAAAAGGAAAACTATAGGCCAATTTCACTGATGAACTTAGATGCCAAGATCCTCAACAAAATCCTAGCAAACAGAATTCAACGACATGTCAAAAAACTCATACATCACGATCAAGTTGGGTTCATCCCAGGCATGCAAGGCTTCTTCAACATCCGCAAATCAATCAACGTGATACACCATATCAACAAGTTGAAAGACAAAATCACATGATCATCTCAATAGATGCAGAAAAAGCCTTCGACAAAGTACAACATCCATTTATGATCAAAACTCTTCAGAAAATGGGCATAGAAGGAACCTATCTCAACATAATAAAAGCCATCTATGAGAAACCTACAGCGAACATTATTGTTAATGGTGAAAAACTGAAAGCATTCCCTCTAAGATCAGGAACAAGACAGGGGTGCCCACATTCACCACTGCTATTCAACATAGTCCTGGAAGTCCTAGCAACAGCAATAAGACAAGAGAAAGAAATCAAAGGAATCCAGATTGGAAAGGAAGAAGTCAAGCTCTCTCTTTTTGCAGACGACATGATATTATACATAGAAAATCCCAAAGACACGGTTACAAAGCTACTAGAACTAATCAATGAATTCAGCAAAGTTGCAGGATATAAAGTCAACACACAGAAGTCACTGGCATTCCTATACACAAACAATGAAAAATCAGAAAATGAAATCAAAGAGGCAATCCCCTTCACCATTGCAACCAAAAGAATCAAATATCTAGGAATAAACCTACCCAAAGAAACAAAAGAATTGTACACAGAAAATTACAAGACACTCATGAGAGACATTAAAGAAGACTTAAACAGATGGAGAGATATTCCATGTTCCTGGATTGGAAGAATCAATATTGTGAAAATGACCATACTTCCAAATATCATCTACAGATTCAATGCAATACCTATTCAACTACCACTGACATTTTTCACAGAACTAGACCAAAATAATAACACAGTTCATATGGAACCACAGAAGACCTCGAATAGCCAAAGCAATCCTGAGGAAGAAAAATGGAGTTGGAGGGATCAGCCTCCCTAACTTCAGACTCTACTACAAAGCAACAGTTATCAAGACAGTATGGTACTGGCACAAAAACAGAACTATAGATCAATGGAACAAGATTGAGAACCCAGAGATCAACCCACGCACCTATGGGTACCTTATTTTTGATAAAGGAGGAGAAACTATTAAATGGGACAAAGACAGTCTCTTTAACAAGTGGTGCTGGGAGAATTGGACAGCTACATGCAAAAAAATGAAATTGGAACATTCCCTGACGCCATACACTAAGATCAACTCAAAATGGATTAAAGACCTCAATGTAAGACCAGAAACCATCAAACTCTTAGAGGAGAATATAGGCAAAACCCTCAAGGACATCAATCAAAGCAAGATCTTCTCTGACCCACCAACTAAAATAGCAGAACTGAAAAGAAAAATGAACATATGGGACCTCATGAAACTTAAAAGCTTTTGTACAGCAAAAGAAATTACAAAAAAGTTCAACAGACACCCCACAGAGTGGGAGAAAATCATAGCAAATGAAACAACAGACAAAGAATTAATCTCCAAAATCTACAAGCAACTCAGACAACTCAGCACAGGGTAAATGAGCAGCCCAATCAAAAAATGGGAAAAAGATCTAAAGAGACGCCTCTCCAAAGAGGACATACAAATGGTCCAAAAGCACATGAAACGATGCTCAACCTCGCTTATTATTAGAGAAATGCAAATTAAAACCACAATGAGATACCACCTCACACCTGTCAGAATGGCCATCATCAACAAATCGACAGACAACAAATGCTGGAGAGGGTGTGGAGAAAAGGGAACCCTCTTGCATTGCTGGTGGGAATGTAAATTAATACAACCTCTATGGAAGACAATATGGAGATTCCTTAAAAAACTAAAAATAGAAGCACCCTATGACCCAGCAATCCCACTATTAGGCCTATATCCTGATGAAATCAAAATGAAAGAGGCACCTGTACCCCAATGTTCATTGCAGCTCTCTATACAATAGCCAGAACATGGAAGCAACCTAGATGTCCATCGACAAATGAATGGATCCAGAAGCTCTGGTACATATATACAATGGAATACTACTCAGCTGTTAAAAGAAATGCAGAAGACTCAGTCCTAATGAGGTGGCTGGCTTTAGAACCTATCATAAAAAGTGAAGTAAGTCAAAAAGAGAAAGACAAGTATAGTATACTAACTCATATATATGGGATCTAGTAAGATGGTCATGATAACACACAAAGTGAACTCATGAAAAAACAGAATAGACATAAAGACATTGTGGAGACCGAACAATGGGAGGGAGTAACATGGGAACCTATACTGTCATGTGTAGAAAGGATAGCTATTGTCATTGTGCTAGGGGAATAGGAGTACCTACAACCACTTGGAGCAATGGTCTGGAGGGATGGGGGGGGAACCTGGGTGGGGGGAGGGCCAAGGGATATGCATCTGATTGATCTGGGAACATACATGTACAAAAATAAATAAATAAATAAATAAATAAATTAATTAAAAAAAAATGCTGCAGTCAGTTTGTTCACAAATTTGAAAAATTCACCTATGACAGCAAGACTAGATAAGATCAGTTTTCAGTCCAATTCCAAAGAAGGGCAATGCCAATGAATGTTCAAACTATCATACAGTTGTACTCATTTCACATGATAGCAAGGTTATGCTCAAGATCCTCCAAGTTATACTTCAGTAGTATGTGAACAGAGAACTTACAGATATACAAGCTGAAGCTGGGTTTCAGAGAGGCAGATAAACCAGAGATCCAATTGTCAACATTTGTTGGATCATAGAGAAAGCAATAGAGTTCCAGAAAAAACATCCACTTCATTAACTGTGCTAAAGTGTTTCACTGTGTGGATCACAACATACTGTGGGAAATTCTTATAGCGATGGGGATACCAGACTACTTTACTTTTCTTCTGAGAAACCTGTGTGGAGGTCAAGAAACAACAGTAAGAACCAGACATGGAACAACTGACTGGTTCCAAATTGGTAAAGGAATAGGACAAAGCTGTATAGTGTCACCCTGTTTATTTAACTTACATGAAGAGTACATCATGTGAAGTGCCAGGATAGATGAATCATAAACTGGAATCAAGATTTCTGGGAGAAATATCAACAACCCCAGATATGCAGATGATACCACTTTAATGGCAGAATGTGAAGAGGAACTAAAGAGCTTCTTGATGAAGGTGAAAGAGGAGAGTGAAAAAGTTGGCTTCAAACTCAACATTCAAGAAGCTAAGATCATTGCATCCTGTCCCTTGACTTCATGGCAAATAGAAGGGGAAAAAAGTGGAAACAGTGACAGATTTTATTTTCCTGGGCTCCAAAATCACTGTGGATAGTGACTGCAGCCATGAACTTAAAAGGTGCTTGCTCCTTGCAAAGAAAACTATGACAGAGGTATTAAAAATGACAGCAGGTATTAAAAATCAGAGATAATCACTTTGCCGACAAAGGTCCATATAATGAAAGCTATGATTTTTTCAGTAGTCATGTATGGGTATGAGAGTTGGTCCATAAAGTAGGCTGAGCACCAAAGAACTGATGCTTTTGAATTGTGGTGCTGGAGAAGACTCTGAGAGTCCCTTGGACTGCAAGGAATTCAAGCCAGGCAATCCTAAAGGAAATCAGCCCTGAATGTTCATTGAAAGGACTGATGCTGAAACTGAAGCTCCAATACTTTGGCTACTTGATGCAAAGAGTCGACTCATTGGAAAAGACCCTAATGCTGGAAAAGATTGAAAGCAAAAGGAGAAGGGGACAGCAAAGTATAAAATAGTTACATAGCATCACTGATTCAATGGACATGAATTTTAGCAAATTCTGGGAGATAGTGAAGGAGAGGAGAGCCTGGCGTGCTGCAGTCCATGGGGTTGCAAAGAGTTGGACATGACTTAGTGACTGAACAACAAATACTCTGATATGATGTACTAAGAAAGGCATAACATCACTTCTATGATATTCTTGACAGAAATTCATGTCCTAAGTTTAATTGTGAGAAAACATTACACTAATGCAAATTGAGGGACATTATACAAAATAACTGGTACTTTACAAAAGTGACAAGATCATGAAAGATAAGGATAGAATAAAGAAATATAGACTTGAAGAGACTAAGGTGACGTGATGATTAAGTGAAATTTGGGGCACACATTTGTATCCTGGAACAGAAAATGTTCATTAGTGGAAAAAACTGGTAAAATGAAGTGTGTAATTCAGTTATTATCATTGTGCCAACATCAATATCTTGGTTTTGGCAGTTGTATTATTGTTATGTAAAATGTTAACATTAGTGGAAGCTAGATGAAGAACATATGGGAATTCTTTTTGTTTTTTAGTGTTTCTCTATATCTAAAATTATTTTTCCCTATATACATTTAAAATAAAAAATACTCTCTTTGATAGGGTCAAGATGCAGAAGAGAGTCAAGCTAGAGAAAAATAACCACAAAACAAAATTTTTTTCTTTGCCATCGTGGAGTAAAGTATGCTAGAGAGAACAGCTCCTGGAATTCCTGAATGGCTGCCTTCCACAACTGAGGTTACTCTAGGTCAAAGGACTCAGCTATTGGTATAGCAAAGATAAATCAACACTGCACCACATAAATGCCCTTAAACAAGTTGGTGCAGTTTGGGGCAGGCACAGTTTATCCTGCCCTGGGCCAGAGCTGATCAGCAAAATCATTGGTATAATATATTTTAATAGACTATACTAGAGGGATAAAACTGGAAGTTCCTTTCGTTAACTGAATAAAGCTTGATTAGTGCTCCTTCCAGGGAATCTGGTAGTCTGTGGAAAACTAATGTCAAAAAAAACAGTAACAATCATACCCATGTAGTTCAGCCAAATAGGTGAGAGTTAGGTGATCTCTAACCTGAGTATGTGATGACAAAAGGGGAACACAGAAAAGGGAAGTCATTTGTTGCATAATTAGAATCAATATTTAAGAGAAAAGCAAATAAAGTATCTATTGTGTGTATAGCAGCAAATAATTGTTTCATTTCTGTAGCACTTTCCTAGTCACCAAATTCTGACATAAATCATCTCATCTGATTCTCACAAAAAGCAGGTGAAGTGTGCAAGGTATTATATGTTTTTCACAAGTGTGTAGCAGTCTCACAGAGGTAAACAGCTTTGCCAAGGTCATACATTAAACGGTCAGGCCAGGACTTAAGTGCCAGCCTTCCGATTCCTAGCTCTTTTTGAGAATTCCTTTTTGAAAATAAAATTAACTTTCCATCTGCATCTCTTGATAACAACCGAGTGAGCATACCAGAGATCTGGATTCATCTAAAATCTGAAAATTTGTTTTAAGTGTGCTATGCTGGACATAATCCAAAATATGTTTCAAAAAACACATTTTCTTCTTAAATGTTTAAATGCATGTCCTTGAAGATAAATTAAATCCATATGCTCCTGATCAATTTTAGTTTACCATAATTTATTAAAATGCTACATTGAAAGTTATTGTGTATGTGTATTTTATTTATATTTTATGTTTTTTTTAATACACTGAAATATTTATATAAATTAATTATGTATTAAACATACTCATGTTCCTCACAAGTATGTTAATTCAAGTATTTTAAGAGAATAAACTGGTATGTATACAATGTGGTTTACTATAACAGAATTTTCAGAAGCTATGCAAGTCCTTGGTAACAAACCAACTTAGACTCTTTGAGAAATAATTTCTACTTAAGATTCATAATTGGCATAGTCCTTCAGGGTCTGTACAAGTTCATCCAGGAGGTGCTCTCCCTGCATAAAAGTCTCAAGATCATGAAGTAACTTGTTTATTCTGTGATCTGTGACCTGGTTTTGTGGGAAATTGTGTATTCTTATTTTCTCTGACCTTCCTTTAGTGCCAGTCTGGATCTTTCTAGCATTGGATTGTTTACTTATTTATTCTTTGAAGTACAGTTTGACACGTAACTTCTTCATAGCCATCTCTGTATTTTTCAGCTGAATAAAGCTTGATTAGTGCTCCTTCCAGGGAATCTGGTAGTCTGTGGAAAACTAATGTAAAAAAACAGTAACAATCATACCCATGTAGTTCAGCCAAATAGGTGAGAGTTAGGTGATCTCTAACCTGAGTATGTGATGACAAAAGGGAGCACAGAAAAGGGAAGTCATTTGTTGCATAATTAGAATCAATATTTAAGAGAAAAGCAAATAAAGTATCTATTGTGTGTATAGCAGCAAATAATTGTTTCATTTCTGTAGCACTTTCCTAGTCACCAAATTCTGACATAAATCATCTCATCTGATTCTCACAAAAAGCAGGTGAAGTGTGCAAGGTATTATATGTTTTTCACAAGTGTGTAGCAGTCTCACAGAGGTAAACAGCTTTGCCAAGGTCATACATTAAACGGTCAGGCCAGGACTTAAGTGCCAGCCTTCCGATTCCTAGCTCTTTTTGAGAATTCCTTTTTGAAAATAAAATTAACTTTCCATCTGCATCTCTTGATAACAACCGAGTGAGCATACCAGAGATCTGGATTCATCTAAAATCTGAAAATTTGTTTTAAGTGTGCTATGCTGGACATAATCCAAAATATGTTTCAAAAAACACATTTTCTTCTTAAATGTTTAAATGCATGTCCTTGAAGATAAATTAAATCCATATGCTCCTGATCAATTTTAGTTTACCATAATTTATTAAAATGCTACATTGAAAGTTATTGAGTATGTGTATTTTATTTATATTTTATGTTTTTATTAATACACTGAAATATTTATATAAATTAATTATGTATTAAAAATACTCATGTTCCTCACAAGTATGTTAATTCAAGTATTTTAAGAGAATAAACTGGTATGTATACAATGTGGTTTACTATAACAGAATTTTCAGAAGCTATGCAAGTCCTTGGTAACAAACCAACTTAGACTCTTTGAGAAATAATTTCTACTTAAGATTCATAATTGGCATAGTCCTTCAGGGTCTGTACAAGTTCATCCAGGAGGTGCTCTCCCTGCATAAAAGTCTCAAGATCATGAAGTAACTTGTTTATTCTGTGATCTGTGACCTGGTTTTGTGGGAAATTGTGTATTCTTATTTTCTCTGACCTTCCTTTAGTGCCAGTCTGGATCTTTCTAGCATTGGATTGTTTACTTATTTATTCTTTGAAGTACAGTTTGACACGTAACTTCTTCATAGCCATCTCTGTATTTTTCAGCTGAGATCTCTCTTGTTAGCATTCGGAAGCAACACCTGAATAGTGTTATGAGAATTAAACATTTTTAATAGAAAAAAATCTTCATTTATGATCAAGGAAAACTCCTTTTTCCTTCTCATCCTTTTATCTTCTTTCTGTCGGGAGATGAACAATCTGGACAGCACTATCTGTGGTGTTCACATACTGCCCCCCAGCTCCACTGGCTCGCTTAGTATCAATCCTCAAATCCTTAGGATTAATCACCAGATTAATCTCTGTGGGCTGGGGCAAGATGGTGACAGTCATGGTGCTGGTGTGAGTGCGGCCCTGTTTCTCCCTCCTGGGTACTCTCTGGACTCTGCACACCACCTTCAAATTTCATGTGCTTGTAAGCTTCTGAACCCCCAATGCTGGCAGATGCATGTCTAAGGCCACCTATTTCACTTGGAAAATTTTCCAGGGTTTCAAAATGCCATCCTTTAAATGCAGCATATTGCTGATACACATCAGATATCTCTGAGGTAAACAACATTGCCTCCTGACCCCCAACTCCTGCAGTTACTTCCAAAATCAAATCATTTTTATCTGTTTCTTCTGAAGGAACCAAAAGTAAGATAATATGAGTTCTGAAATATCACACTTTATGTTGTCAGGAGCCGTCTTTATTTTCTTGTCCATTTTCTCTAGCATGTACCAACAGAATGGGACCATTCACATCTTGGACTGATGCTTTAATTGAGCTATTTCTTTTTGATATGAAGTTATTTCATTTTCGGCAAGTTCCCTTAAGTCCTCATTTTCATCATGCAGCAGGCACTGGGTCTCCTGCAGCTCCTGTTCCTTGTCGCTCAGAAGTTTGGCCACTGCCACCAGCTCAGGCCGCCTGACCTGTAATTAGGCTTCCGAGCCTACCTGGTGCTCGAGGAAGGTCCGCATGGGCCCGCTGCGGGTGAACAGCTCCTCCAGCAGCAGGTTACTGCAGCTTACGTGTTGGCGGGCCGAGTCAAGAGCCCAGTGGGCCCAAAAGCCCCGAAAAGCACTCCAAAGAAGCCTGTACTGCATCGAGTATGTGCATTTTTGAGTCTAAGTATCTGCAAAAGTTCCATGGATGGTCTTATTGATAATAAAGTGTTTGGCGTAAGTATAAACTTGGTTCATTCCATTTCAGGAAGATGATCCTTGAGCCAGTATAGCAGATTTGGATTTCATCTTGTTTCTCAGCCATTTTAGTCTTAAAGTGGAAGGAGGGCTGTTGGTGTAGATTGGAGATGCATTAAGGCCAGGAACTCCACATCATGTCAAAGTTAAGCCAGGCCTCCTGGGCCCTCAGAAAGCCTACAGCTGGTGGCATGATCCGGGCCATCAGACAGGCAGGCCATGCCATGCCCAGGTCTCCTCTAGGCCACATCCTGGGTCGATGGAGGCATCTCCATCAGCAAGTTCTGGAAGGAATTCAATGAGAAGACCAGGGACATCAAAGAAGGCATTCCTCTGCTCATCAAGATTTTTTATGAAGCCTGATAGAACATTTTAAATAAAAATTGGCCAACCCACTGTTTCCTACTTCCTGAAGGCCACTGCTGGGATTGAGAAGGGAGGCCTAGAACACAGCCTCAGTTCAGAAGAGCTGGCAGCTTTCCAGAAGGAGCAAACCCTGTTCTTGGCTGCTGAGAAAGAGGCAGATTTGGCAGCCCAGGCAGAAGCTGCCAAGAAGTGACCCTTGTCCCCAACCTTCTAGGATTTTGAATAGGGCCAGTTGAGAAGGTTGTGGCAGAGGGGAAGAAGGGAGGTCACACCAACCTGATTATGTTTTTCTGACTTTAACGTACATATTTTTACATGTATGGTTATATCAGAGGATCAAGCCTGAGTAAACATGTTTTGTCACCCACTTAAAAAAAAGTAGAAGGAGAAGTGCCCCACGCAGGAGTGGGGAAGCCTTTTGCCCTTTGAATACGCCAAGTACAATGGAAGAGGAAGTTAATACACGCATTACACATCTTGCATGCCTAAATACAAAACCCCAATGTGTTCCATTCATCCATTCATCCACCTATTCAGACACTCAATCATTCAGATAGCATTTACTGTAGTCCTACTATGAACCAGGCATTGTAGAAGGTTCTGGGCAAAAAAAAGAAAAGGAAATGAGTAGCATTCTTTTCCTGTTGTATTTTATAAAGAATCTTATATTATCCTATGAACAATCTTACAATCTAGGTAGATGATTCTATTCATATGTCACGGAAATGGATAAAGGGGACTCAGAATTGTTCAGCAACTTGTTTTTGATTTCAGATGGTTCCTAACACACAATAGATGTTCTTTGAATGTTTGTTGAAATGAGTGAACAAGAGGCACAGTGTTTTCTTTGGATCTGCTCTGGTTAGGATGTTAACATATTCAAATGGGGTAGTGCTAAGAGCCAGACTAGGTCTGGGTTCCAATACCACCTCCATAACCATGTGTATCAATCAGGGTTCCAGGCATGCTGAAATTAGCATGATCTCAGGAAAAACTTTAAGACCAATTTACAAAGGTGTGAGAAGGGTGTAGGGGAATCACATGGGATAGTACACTCATGGTGTGGCTGTTACTACTCCTGGGCCTAAAAGAATGAAAAAGGAGTGGTTACAATAAACCAGAGAGGACATCTGACAGAACTGTGCCATCAGTTGAGGGCTGCAAACAGCCTAAAATGACCGTGCAAGGAAGAAGCCAGGGATTAACTACCCTGACCTCATTCTCCTCCTGCCCTCCCATAGACTGCCAGGTCACCCATTGGTTGACCCTAGTTGGGCAAGACTTTGGGATAGACAGCAAGTAGGGGAATGGATCTGGAGAGGCAAATGGAAGATACCAGACACCACATGTGATGCTGAGAGATTCTTTCACCTCTTTAGCCTCATGGCTGTCCTCCTGGATATAATGAAGCCCATCTTTGGGAGTGGCTGGAGGGGATTATATGGAGTTGTGTGTATATTAGCACTGAGCATAGTGCCTTGTAGCAGAGCTCACTTATGATTCTTCTTTCAGGGTCTCTGGTGCCAAAACATGATGGTGCCAGCAGCTCAAGATATTCCAACACCAAGTTGATGTTACTCCCTGAGGTGTGTAGTCCTTCATTTCACAGGATTGTGCTTGCCATGTTTTGGAGACGTGGTACTGATGGTAAGAGGCTGGACCCTGATGATAATTGGGGGAGAATTTGTGTAAGATGCGAAAGGTGACAGGTGGTGTGCTCAGAGCTGACAGCAGCAGAGGGAGCCAATACAGTGTGAATAGCAGGTGTGTGAGTGAATGGCAGCTAGGAAGGAGAAGCAAGAGCAGATGATTTTGAGATGCTCAGGCAAGTAACAGGGCTTCACTGGAGAGCATCATAGTCTTCATACGTTCAAGTGCAACTCTTTCATTTTACAGCTGTGGATCTGAGTGGCACCCAAGAATCTGCATGATTATACACTCTCTCCCCATGACAGATGGCCCTGCTGTGTGATTCCTAAAACAACTGTGTGTTCAGCAACACTGCTGGATTTAGTTCCCTGACCAGGGAGCGAACCTGGGTCCCCTGATTGGGAGTATGGACTCAAACCACTGGACCACCAGGGAAGTCCCTTAAATGGAAGTAAAAAGCAGATATAGCCAAACCATTTTTTCTGGTAAATTGTCTCTGGATCTAGAGTGTAGCCTGTACACCTCTGCCATCTCCCTGGTTCCCTTCTCTTTTCCTTCTGAAATTCACCTATCTGTCTGGGCCTGTTTATGGCATTATTATCTTTGCAATCCACCCACAGTTCTTTGGTGACTCACCAGCACTGACCCATTTCTGGCTTGGTTTCCCCATCTGTAAGTCAAAAATGATAAAATTGCTTTTAGAATTTTTATCAGTAGGACAACACGAGTAGAGAGCTCTTTGTATGAATGTCCTAGACTTTATAATCTGTCTTGTCTAATAGAGGGCTTGATGATGCCCTTTGGTGCAATTGAGTGAGCCAGAGAGAATTACTATCATTGTACCTCAGTTTTTCTTATCTATAAAATGGAAACAATAATACTTATTTTGAAGGGATTTTATGAGGGAAAGCACTTAGCACCAGTGGGAGAGAGAGCCCTGCCTAAGAATTTGATCGGTCCCAGTTTCAAAGATTTGACTGGTCTGTGAGGAAGGTACCTTCAAGACTTCCCTTCTAATTATGCTGAAGACAAAGCTCCAGATGGTTGAGGAGCAAAATGTGATACATTTGTAAATCTGGATTATGTAGCAGGCAGGGCATGCTTTTCCATGTAGAGTTCATCATACTTGATTTATAAGGAATATGTACTTCAGAGGAGTTTTTTTTTTTAATACGGAATATATGATATTTGACAAAAATTATTTTGGTAAAAATCAATTTATACATACAATTTATATTTTTCCTCTTCTGATGCCTGTAAATGTTTCAGAATTTACTCCCTTGCAATAAATTATGGATATTTATCTTCTTTGTTGAATCCCCATACCAAGAGGCCCTTTTTCTCCATCTAGTCTTCCATGCAAATGTTCAATGCTGATGTTTTTTGGCTTTTCTAAAAATAGCTTTATTGATGAAAAAATGACATACAACAAACTGCATATAATTTAATTGTTCAGTTTCATAAATTTTTACAAAATGATGAAAAAAATATATCTGTGAATTATATATATATATTATATATATGTCTTTAAAACTATCACAATTAAGATAATATATGAATCCATCATCCCCCAAAGTCAAAGTTTGCATCATCCCCCAAAGTTTATTAGTTTGTATTTTCTAAAGTTTTATGAAAATTATAAAGCATGCACTCTTTTCTCTTTTTTCACTCAGAATAATTGTTTTGAGCTTCTTCCATGTTGTTGTTTGTAACAGTTCATCGCTTTTATATTGCTGAAGGTATTCTGTTGAATGTACAGGATATCCATTAATTGGATACTAGGGTTGATTTTTGGCTATTATGAAGAAAACTGTTTTGAATATTCTTGTGCAAGTTTTCATATAGACATGTCCTTTCACTTCTCTTGAATGAAATGTCTGGATTATATAGTAGGCGTATGCTTAACTTTTGAAAAAACTGCCAAGTGGTTTTCTGAAGTGTTTGTACCATTTTACATTCTGACTACCAATGTACAAGAGTTAGAGTTGTTCCACATCTTCACCAATACTTAGTGTGGTCAGTCTTAAATTGTAGTTTAATAAGTATGTACTGATCTCTCATTTGTGATTTTTAAAATATTTATTTATTTATTCGGCTGTGCTCAGTCTTAATTCTCAGCATGTGGGATCTTCTTTGTTGTGGCATACAGGATCTTTAGTTGTGGCATGTGGACTCTTAGATGCAGTGTGTGGGATCTAGCTCCCTGACCAGGGATTGAACCCCAGCCCCCTGCATTGGGAGTGCAGAATCTTAGCCAGTGGACCACCAGAGAAGTCCCTCTCATCATGATTTTAACTTGTATTTCCCTAATGATATTTCATTTGTATCTTTGCCTTTCATGTATCTTTGATCTGTTTAAATCCTTTGCTCATATATTAGGATTTTTGTTATGTTACTTGACTTGATAGGAGGAATCTTTTCACAGCATACTGTTCACTTTAAATATCTTATAATTTTGTCAGTTATACCTCAAGAAAGCTGAAGTTGTTTTTTTCTGATTAGACTGGCTAGGAGTTTATCAATTTTATGGGTTTTCTAATATAACCAGCTTTTGTTTATATTGACTTATTTCCTTTCTTCCATCCATGCTTACTGTGAGCCTAATTTTTTTCTTATTTTTCTAGTTTCTTAAGGTGGAAACCAAGGTCATTGATTTGAGAGCAAAGAGTCAGGCTTGACTGAGTGACTAACACTTTCACTTTCATCACTTTTCTCAAATATAGGATTTGATGGTAAAGAATTTCTCCAAAGTATTGTTTAGGTAGCAAAGCATAAATTTTAATATGTTGTATCTTCATTTTATTTTAATTCAAAATATTTTTGAATTTCACTTTTGATTTTATCTTTGATTCATGGATTATTGAAAAGTATATTATTTAGTTTCCAAATACCTGGGGGATTTTCCAGATATTATTTGGTTATTGATTGCTAATTTAATTCTGTTGTTGTCAGAAAACATATTTTGTATGGCTTAATTCCTTTTTCTATGAAGATAATTTATTTGGTAGCTGTTTCATGTGCAATTGAAAAAAATGTGCATTTCGATATTGCTGGGTTGAATGTTCTATAAAATGCCAATCATGTTAAGTTAGGTAATTGTGTTGATCAAGTATACTGTATTCTTGCTGATTTTCTACTAGTTCTATCAATTATTGAAAGAAAAGTATTAACATATCAGAATATAGCTGTTGATTTGTCATTTTCTCTTTGCAGTTCTGTCTGTTTTTTCTTCATGAATTTTAAAGCTCTGTTGTTAGGTGCATTTTCTTTCTTTCTTTATTTATTTTCCCTTCCCATGGCCCCCCATCTCTCTCTTGCTGAACTTGTCCTATGAACCTTGGGCTGCCCAGACTCCCTGTGGGCCAGAGAAGACCAGAACGGGCCTCTGGTCTGTCGTACATAGGTGCATTTTAGAACTGCTGTGTCGTTTTGATGAGTTGACCATCATATCATCTCGAAATAGCTCTTTTTATCCCTGGTAATATTTTTTGCTCTGAAATCTACCTTGGTATTAATATAACCACTCTAGTTTTCTTTTGCTTATTGTTATGATAGCATGTATTTTTTCAGTTCTTTTACTGTTTATGCCTTTATATTTAAAGTTCATATGGGCAGCATCTAACTGGGTCTTCCCTTTTAATTCAATCTTACAATCTCTGTTTTTTTAATTGGGGTGTTTCAAACTTTTAACATTTAATGTGCTTATTGATATAGCTGGGTTTAAAGCTACCTACCAACTGGCTTTCCCTTTCTGTTTGTGCCATGGCCTCTTTGTTTCCTTTCTTTTTATTTTCTGTCTTATTTTGGAGTGTTTAAACATTTTTATTGTTCTGTTTTATTTCCTGAACAGCTTAGTAAGTAGACTCTTTTGTTGTTATTATTTTAGTGCTTGCTTTTGGGTAGTATTCTGCATCTTTAATTTATCATGATTTATCATCTAGTGGTAATGCACCATTTCTCAAAGAGTATAAGAACCTTACAACACTATGCTTCAATTTCTCCTCTCGCATTTTTTTGTGTTATTGTTGTCATATACCACTTTCTCTTTCCGGTATTATTTGAAAAGTCTTCATTTTTTAAAAAAAATTTGGCCTCTTTCATTGTTTTTCTATTTATTTATTTTCATCCATCTTTATTCTTTGGCCTGTGTGGGCCTACCATTGCAGTGGCCTCTCTCATTGCAGAGCACTGGCTCTGGGCTCCCACGCTCCAGAGTGCTGGCTTATAATTGGACACACCAGTCTAGCCACTCTGCAGCATGTGGGGTCTTCCCAGGCCAGGGATCAAATCGGTGCCCCCTTCACTGCAAAGCAGGCTCTTTACCCACTGGACCACCAGGGAAGCTCCATTTTTCTTTTCTTTTTGAAAGATACTTTCACTGGGTATAGATTTCTAGGTTAAGAGTTTTCTTTTAGTACTTCTAAAAATGTTGCTTTGCTATCTTCATGCTTGCATTGTTTTTGATTATCATTGATCCTCTGTATATGTGTCTTTTTTCTCTTGCTGATTTTAAGGTATTATCTTTATCACTGTTTTACAGAAATTTGTTTATGATGTGGCTTGGTGTAATTTTATTCATGTTTGTTGTGACTGGGTTTGTTAAGCTTATTCAGTCTGGAAATTTGGAAAAATTTGGCCATCATTTCTTCAAATGTGTTTCCTTCCTCACCATCCTCCCCCATCATAGGGACTTCAACTGCACATAAATTAAGCAGCTTGAAGTCACAGCTAAATGATGCCCTGTTATTTTTTTCTTTGCCTCCTTTTTTTCCTTAAGTTGTTTTCTCTCTGTGTTGCAATTTGGATAACTTTTATTGCTAGGTTTTCAAATTCACTAATTTTCTTTTTGCAAACTCTGATCTGACATCAGTCCCATCCAGTGTATGGTTTTGGTCTTACACATTATAATTTTCATCTCTAGAAGTTTTATTTGGGTCTTCTAATGTTTTTCACACAGCTGCTTTTCCCTTTGGACATATTGAACAGTTACAAACTGCTCTCATATGCTTTTCTACTATTTTATCATCTGTCTATTCTCTGTCAGTTTTGATAGATTGATTGTTCTCCTCATTTTGAGTCATATTTTCCTGAATTTTAGTTTTGATGCCAGACATTATGAACTTTACCTCTTTGTGTGCCAAATATTTTTGTATCCTTAAAGTATTCTTGAGATTTTTTTCAGGTATGCTGTTAATTTACTTGGAAACTGTTTGATTGCTTTGGGTCTTGCTTTTAAGATTTGATAGAACAAAAGATGTGTTTATTCTAGGGCTGTGCTGTGCTTAGACACTAGTCATGTCTGATTCTTTGTGACCCTACGGACTGCAGCCTGCCAGGCTCCTCTGTCCATAGATTCTCCAAGCGAGAATACTGGAGTGGGTTGCCTTGCCCTCCTCCAGGTGATCTTCCTAACCCAGGATTGACCCAGATCTCCTGCATTGCAGGCAGATTCTTTACTGTCTGAGCTACCGTGGAAACCCATTCTAGGGCTTATCAGCCACTGCTACCAAGGCAAGTCCCCTCTCTGTATTTAAACCAATGAATGTTGAGACTTTTCAGTTTGGATGGTAGGAACAGGCACTATTTTTAACAGCCCTATGTTAGGGCTTGGCATTGTTGTCTCTGATCCTTTTAAGTGGTTTTTCCCCTGGCTGCAGGTAATTTCTTCACACGTATACACTGATCATTACTAAGCTGAATAGATCATGGGGACCATCTGCAGATTTCCAGAATTTTTTGTGAACAATCATTTCCTCTTTAGTACTATTTAATGAGAACTTTAGTTGCCCTTGGTTCCCCAGACTCTCCTGTGTCTCTTTGATTTAGGAAATCACTGGACTCTGCTTGCACTTCCCCTCCCTGAAGTGTGGCCTGGAAAATCCCTCAAAACAGTAAGCTTGGAAAATTGTAGGGCTCACCTCCTTTGTTTGCCATCTCTCATAGATCACAATTCTTTGTTTACTGATGTACAGTGCCTTACAAACTGCTATTTCATAAGGCAAGTCTATTTTTTAGTTGTTTCAGTTTGTAGGTTAAATCCTAGCTTCATTACACCCTCTTGGCCTGAAACTGAAATCTTCAGAGGGTTCCTTTCATGATCTATAAAGAAGCATTTTACTATCCCTTTTCTTTCTTTTTTTATTTATCACTTTGGATATTGTTCTCTCTTCTTGCTATGAAATCCTAGAACAAAATTAACAGATGGAATATAATTCTAAAAAGGTTATTTGCTGAAAAGAAAATGTAAAAGAATAAACTACTTTTCTGTATTAATTATCTTCTGCTGCAAAACAATTTGCCACAAACTTCGCACTTAAAAAAAATTGAACATCTATCATCCCACAGTTTCAGTGGGTCGGGAATCTGGGCATGGCCTAGCTAGGTTCCCTGCTTCTGATTGTCCCATAAACCTGCTATCATGGTGTCAGCCAGGACTAAGGTCTCAACTGGAGGCTTGAATAATGAAGGATCTACTTCCAAGATCATGCAGTTGTTGGCAGGATTTATTTCCTCAAGGACAAATCTCTCGAGGGCCTCAATTCTTTGCTTGATATTTGTTAGAAGTCGTCTTCAGTTCTTGGCCACCTAGTCCTCTCCACTGGTTAACTCAAAATATGGCAGCTTGCTTTACCAAAGCAAGCAAGTCAAAGAGTCAGTTAGCAAGACAGGTGTTACAATTTTATGTAACATAACCACAGAAGTCATATCCCATCCCTTTTGCTGTGTTCTTTTTGTTAGAAACAGACCTCAGCCGTACTTCTCCATATACAAGGATATAAATTTTGGGTGGCTGGAGTCATTGAGAGTTATCTTAGAGTCTGTTGACCTTTTCTAGAGGTAAACAAAGTATAGGCTTCTTTAAAATATATATGTGTAATTAGTTCTCAAGCCTAGAAGGTCCTATCAGTAGAAAATAGCTGACTGTATAAAAAGCTAAAGTGCTAGAGATACAGAAATAAGAAATGTTACTGGGAATAAGGATTTGTGGTCTAATTGCCCTAAGAGAGAAGCAGTTCTACTTTAACCCCTACCTTCTATCATGTTCCCTTCTTTCCAGTGTTTTGACTCTTTATCCATAGAAAATACTCTTGCCATCAGAAAATACTTAGACTGTTTATATGTATTTTATTCAACAGACATTTATTAAGTATCACCCTGTGAAAGTCGCTCAGTTGTGTCCGACTCTTTGCAATCCATGGACAAACCATGGAATTCTGCAGGCAAGAATACTGGAGTGGGAGCCTTTCCCTTCTCCAGGAGGATTCTTTACCAGCTGAGCTACAAGGGAAGCAGTCTTTATATTAACACTAGATGTAAGAGATAAAGTAGTGGATAAGAGAGTGTGGATCTTCCAGTGGAATAGAAAATTAGCTATTAAATCAATGTGTCCAGTGCTGCCAAAGGAGATCCGAAAGGTGTCTTGGTGGTGGATAAGCAGGACAACTTATCACTTAAGTGTTGAGGAGCCCCAATAAGCACCTGGAATTTCATAGCAATTGAATATTGCTTCATTTCGCCCTTTCCCTATGGTCAATGCCGCATTAATCACAGATGTTATGTTTCTAGATCCTGGGACCATGCTTGGCATATAGTAGCCTGTCAATGAATGTTTTCTGAATTAAACTGTAGAAATCAGAAGTTTGTGGATTCTACATGATATATTCAGCAATGCCTATAAGAATGTTGAAAATAAACTGAAGGTCAGAAAGTATGTTGGCAGCCTTCCATGAACAGGATGATTGGAGACCTCTGAGTACATGGAACCCAACATACTTGCATTTGACTTTCTCTACGTGTTTGCCTATAGAAGCTGTTAGGAGTCAACATAAATCAACAGTTTACGTGGAAGCAGAAATGTGGAAAACACTAAGGTGTTCTAGTACTGTTTTTATCTATTGTGGTCTACTTAATCTGTGACGGCATTTACATTCTTTCACTCCTTATTCACTAGTTTCTTCAGAAAGGAACTAGGTGACTAAGAGCCTGCCTGACTCAGGACTAGGTTAAAATGTTTTTTGAAACCCCTGAATTCCACACTGTGACCCTCCTACCTCAGCTCAAAGGAACTAACAAGAGATTTAATTCTTACTGTAAATGTTAGACTCATTGTTACCTTTCTACATCATTTACATTTTAAGTTATATCGTTTGGAATAAAGCATTTTATTGAAATTGCCATCAGAAAATACTTAGACAGTTTATATGTATTTTATTCAACAGACATTTATTAAGTATCACCCTGTGAAAGTCGCTCAGTTGTGTCCGACTCTTGCAATCCATGGACAAACCATGGAATTCTCCAAGCAAGGATACTGGAGTGGGAGCCTTTCCCTTCTCCAGGAGGATTCTTTACCAGCTGAGCTACAAGGGAAGCAGTCTTTATATTAACACTAGATGTAAGAGATAAAGTAGTGGATAAGAGAGTGTGGATCTTCCAGTGGAATAGAAAATTAGCTATTAAATCAATGTGTCCAGTGCTGCCAAAGGAGATCCGAAAGGTGTCTTGGTGGTGGATAAGCAGGACAACTTATCACTTAAGTGTTGAGGAGCCCCAATAAGCACCTGGAATTTCATAGCAATTGAATATTGCTTCATTTCGCCTTTCCCTATGGTCAATGCCGCATTAATCACAGATGTTATGTTTCTAGATCCTGGGACCATGCTTGGCATATAGTAGCCTGTCAATGAATGTTTTCTGAATTAAACTGTAGAAATCAGAAGTTTGTGGATTCTACATGATATATTCAGCAATGCCTATAAGAATGTTGAAAATAAACTGAAGGTCAGAAAGTATGTTGGCAGCCTTCCATGAACAGGATGATTGGAGACCTCTGAGTACATGGAACCCAACATACTTGCATTTGACTTTCTCTACGTGTTTGCCTATAGAAGCTGTTAGGAGTCAACATAAATCAACAGTTTACGTGGAAGCAGAAATGTGGAAAACACTAAGGTGTTCTAGTACTGTTTTTATCTATTGTGGTCTACTTAATCTGTGACGGCATTTACATTCTTTCACTCCTTATTCACTAGTTTCTTCAGAAAGGAACTAGGTGACTAAGAGCCTGCCTGACTCAGGACTAGGTTAAAATGTTTTTTGAAACCCCTGAATTCCACACTGTGACCCTCCTACTTCAGCTCAAAGGAACTAACAAGAGATTTAATTCTTACTGTAAATGTTAGACTCATTGTTACCTTTCTCACATCATTTACATTTTAAGTTATATCTTGTTTTGGAATAAAGCATTTTATTAATCATTTACTCATGAATCAAGCATAATTGTGTGCCAGGAATTGTGTTGGGAAACAGGGACACAAAACAAATGAAGCATAGAGACTTCCCTGTTGGTCCAGTGGCTAAAACTCCATGCTCCTTATGCAAGGGGCCTGAGTTTGATCCCTGGGCAGGGAACTAGATTCCACATACTGCAGCTAAGTGTTTGTATGCCTTCAATGAAGATAGGAGATCCCATGTGCTGCAATTAAGACCCAGCATAGCCCAATAAATAAATATTAAACACACACACACACACACAATAAATAAAGCATAAATACCTTCATTAGGAAGACCATGGTCTTTTTCAGGATCATCATGTAGAACTGTGCAAGTTCTGTAATTTACAAAGGTATTTGATTTTCGTGGCTGCCTTCTTCTAACACTTGACAAAGGTTTTTTATGGGCAAGCAGTTGCTCTTGGCTTCATCCTCATTATTAAAGGAAGAGTTCTAAAACTAGAGTTTATGATTTTTGGAGCCCATGTACTCCTAGAAGTATTATTCACAATTGGGTACATACTTTTTAATTTTTCTAGGAGAGATTTTTGTCAGATGTTCATTAATGTATGAACCCCAAAATGTTTAAAATCATTGCTTCTAAAGACTAAGTCACTTCTAGTCTTCTGAAGTAGACAGAACATAAATCATTCACAAAAAACCTGACTAATAAATAAACAGAATAAATTACAGGCACTGAAGTTATTTTAGTTTATGTGGCATTATTTATATTCTAAAGTCCCTATAGTGGGGCTTTCCAGGTGGCTCAGTGGTAAAGAATCTGCCTTCCAAAGCGGGCGATGAAGGAGATGTTGGCTTAATCCTTGAGTCGGGAAGATCCCCTGAAGTAGGAAGTGGTAACTTGCTTTAGTATTCTTGCCTGGAAAATTCCATGGACAGAGGAGCCTAGTGGGCTATAGTCTATGGGATCACAAAGAGTCAGACATGAATGAGTGACTGAGCATGCATATGATGGCCCTTCAGGTAGATAGATGCTAATTCTATTAATCTAAATTTCTTATCCAAAATTCATCTACTCACCTACACTTAGGTCTTGCGGGAGACATTTATCTGGTAGTGTTTAGTTCTATGGCATAATGCATGGAAAGGAATTGCTTTGAAGTCAGATATTTGTGGGTTTAAATTCCAGATATAAGATGTATTCATTCTGAGCTCTTAGGCAAAGAATTAAGTCTCAGTGTCCTTATCTATAAAGTGAAATAATAATACATTAAAGGGAAGTTTTTGCTATTGAATATGGTAAGTTATGTCAAGTACCTGGCACATAGTAAATTCTTAGTAAGTGACAAAAAAAGTTGTAATTATTACTACTTAAATAGACTCTAAAACGAATTCTATGGCCAATTTGCTGTTGTTATTGTTGTTTAGTTGCTAAATCATGTCCAACCCTTTTGTGACTCTGTGGACTATAGACTGGGAAAAAGGGTTTTTTCGTGGCTGCCTTCTTCTAACACTTGACAAAGGTTTTTATGGGCAAGCAGTTGCTCTTGGCTTCATCCTCATTATTAAAGGAAGAGTTCTAAAACTAGAGTTTATGATTTTGGAGCCCATGTACTCCTAGAAGTATTATTCACAATTGGGTACATACTTTTTAATTTTTCTAGGAGAGATTTTTGTCAGATGTTCATTAATGTATGAACCCCAAAATGTTTAAAATCATTGCTTCTAAAGACTAAGTCACTTCTAGTCTTCTGAAGTAGACAGAACATAAATCATTCACAAAAAACCTGACTAATAAATAAACAGAATAAATTACAGGCACTGAAGTTATTTTAGTTTATGTGGCATTATTTATATTCTAAAGTCCCTATAGTGGGGCTTTCCAGGTGGCTCAGTGGTAAAGAATCTGCCTTCCAAAGCGGGCGATGAAGGAGATGTTGGCTTAATCCTTGAGTCGGGAAGATCCCCTGAAGTAGGAAGTGGTAACTTGCTTTAGTATTCTTGCCTGGAAAATTCCATGGACAGAGGAGCCTAGTGGGCTATAGTCTATGGGATCACAAAGAGTCAGACATGAATGAGTGACTGAGCATGCATATGATGGCCCTTCAGGTAGATAGATGCTAATTCTATTAATCTAAATTTCTTATCCAAAATTCATCTACTCACCTACACTTAGGTCTTGCGGGAGACATTTATCTGGTAGTGTTTAGTTCTATGGCATAATGCATGGAAAGGAATTGCTTTGAAGTCAGATATTTGTGGGTTTAAATTCCAGATATAAGATGTATTCATTCTGAGCTCTTAGGCAAAGAATTAAGTCTCAGTGTCCTTATCTATAAAGTGAAATAATAATACATTAAAGGGAAGTTTTTGCTATTGAATATGGTAAGTTATGTCAAGTACCTGGCACATAGTAAATTCTTAGTAAGTGACAAAAATAGTTGTAATTATTACTACTTAAATAGACTCTAAAACGAATTCTATGGCCAATTTGCTGTTGTTATTGTTGTTTAGTTGCTAAATCATGTCCAACCCTTTTGTGACTCTGTGGACTATAGACTGCCAGGCTCCTCTGTCCATGGGATTCTCCAGGCAAGAATACTAGAGTGGGTTACCATGTTGTTCTCCAAGGGATCTTCCCGACCCAGGGATCAAACCTGTGTCTCCTGCATTGGCATGCGGATTCTTTACCACTGAACCATCAGAGTTACTCTCTCTCTAAAAACAAGAAAGTCTTAAAAAAAAAAAGAAAGTCTCAAAGAAATTAGGAAAATTTAAGTGCTAATTGCACCAAAATAGCTAAAAGGCCAAAGTTTTCTGGTCTTTAGAATGTCTTACTTATCTAAAAAGCTGAGATTCTGCAAGGCTTCTAGAAAGGCTGAGTAAACCTCTCTCCAAAAGTCAATGCTAAAACTGGTCGAAGTTGTCCAAAAATGACCTTTTAAAGACTCTGAAAATTGACTAAAGACATAGAACAAATCAAAGAGTTTATTCATGAAAATTTAATGAACATCTATAAAAACAGCAAGAATCTCTAGTGTTTTAGCCTGGTACATCTCCAGTTCCTTCACCTTAGCTCTATAATTCTACCTGAGTGAGCATGCTGTGAGGAATGACAGCTCTGCAGCCATGTAAGAATGATGACTTATTTGCAGCATTCTTTGCCTGGGGGACTGTCAGAAATTATACCAATTTCAGTGGCAAACAATCAGAGAAGAACAGTATCACAGCTAGACTGCAGTTATGTACTGGTTGGGGCAAGCAACAGAATGGCATTCAGCCATAAATTTATGTATGTTCTACAACAAAAATGGATCAAATTGTAAATAAATGACAGGACAAAATTTGGAAAATCCTTGAATATTTGAAAATTAGACAACACACATCTACATAATCCATAGGTTAAAGAAGAAAATCATCATATGAGAAACTTGAAAATCCTCTGAGCAGAATGAAAACAAAATGCCCCATATCAAAATGTATGGCATCTATCTTCAGGACATCCCATCCAAATGTAGAAGAATACAGTTTCTTCTCAAGTGCATATATTATATTCTCCAGGATAGATCGCATCTTGAGTCACAAATGAAGCCTTAGTAAATTTAAGAAAACTGAAATCATATCAAACATCTTTTTTGACCACAACACTATAAGACAAGATATCAGTTACAGGAAAAAAACTGTGAAAAACACAAGCACCTGGAGATTAAAAAATACCTTTCTAAATAACCAACAGGTTGCTGAAGAAATAAAAGGGGGAATCAAAAGATTCCTAGAAACAACAAAAACACAATGATTCAAAGCTTATGGGAAGCAGCGAAAACAATTCTAAAAGGGGAGTTTATAGCAACACAGTCCTACCTCAAAAAACAAAGATATGGAAACACAGAAAATCCTGAATAGCCAAAGCAATCTTGAGAAAGAAGAATAGAGTTGGAGGAATCAGCCTTCCTGACTTCAGACTATACTACAAAGCTACAGTAATCAACATATTGTGGTACAAAACAGAAATAGAGACCAGTGGAAAAAGATAGAAACCTCAGAGATAAACCCATGCACTTATGTACACCTTACCTTTGATAAAAGAGGCAAGAATATGCGATGTGGAAAAGATAAATCTCTTCAGTAAGTGGTACAGGGAAAACTGGACAGCTGCGTGTAAAAAAAATTAAATTACAACACTTCCTAATACTCTAGAAAGTATTCATAGAGGTACTCATAGAGGATCTTGCTGTAATTTGTCAATGAGTGCTCTGCCTATGTTTTCATCTAAGAGTAACAATAAATTGAAGGCACTAGAAGTTAGTTATTTTAGTGTATGTTGCATTTTTTTAATATTCTAATATCCCTCCAGTGGGGCTTCCCATGTGGCTCAGTGGTAAAGAATCCCGCTGCCTATGCAGGAGATGAAGGAGACGTGGGTTTGATTCCTGGGTCAAGAAGATCCCCTGGAGTAGGAAATGGCAGCCCACTCCAGTATTCTTGCCTGGAAAATTCCATGGTCAGAGGAGCCTAGTAGACTGCAGTCCATGGGGCCATAGAGTCAGACACAACTGAGTGACTGAGCCCACATGCAATATATCCATACAGTAGAATAATCAGCTGTTAAAAAGAACAAAGTACTGATGCATGGATGAAACTTAAGAAAACTATGGTAACTGAAAGAAACCAGTCACAAAACACCTCATATTGTATGATTCCACTCATATAAAATGTCTAGAGACTGAAAGTAAATTATTGGTTGTTTGGGGCTGGTGATAGAAATGGGGGATGAGTACAAATGCGTATGAGGGATCTTTTTGGAGTGATGGAGATATTCTAAGTTGAATTGTAATGATAGTTGTATGACTCTTTATACTAAGTATTGTCTACTTGTTTACTAAGAACTGGGGAATGTTATGGAATATAAATTATGCTTTATGAAAAACTGTTATTTTAAAAAATAGGGGAAAAGCTGAAGTTTTCTTTTACTCTCCACTTAACAGGGAATACTTTCTTGGGGGAGAACTTCAAAGACTGTTCTAATATCAGCAACTGTTCATAGGAAGATAAAATTGGAGATTAAGCTTCAATAATACATTAGGGGAAATGTTTTCCAATAATGTAGTTCACATGTTCACTCATTCACTCATCATGTTAGCATAAAGTTCCTGTGCTATGGTTAATTTTGTAACTCTGGCAGAGCTTTTAAAATAGCACACAGTTTTATATAGAACATCAGGTGTAATGGTGAACCTGGCTGAATGTTGTGTTACAAGCAAGCACACAAGCAAATTTCAACTGGTATTTAAAATATTTTTTATTGCTAAAGGTACATAAAGGTACATATGAACCCATTTTTCACTGTACTTCTAGTGAGATCTCACAGGGCAATGGTGGTACTCAGAGGAATATGCTTCTTATTTGCTGGGGGAAACAAGAGAAAATAAATTTTAAATAAAGATAGTCTGTGATATTTATTTCTCTCCAACCAATTTCTTGAAAAATACATTTTTTTCTGATTCATATTCATTTATATTAGTATTTTCCCCAAGAGCATGTTTATGAATTTTTCCACCGAAAAATTTTCCCTCTAGGTTAATCTTTGACTCTCTCTCCTCCACAAGGTCTCTGATTGTATAGATTTATTTTGGACATACAATAAGTGTGACTGCCTCCTGAATGGAAGTGGGTGGTTCTATGGCTTGTGTAAAACTTACGCCTTCTAGGGTTATCTAAATGTGGATAAACTTTTATAAGTTCCTTTGAAATGTATATACTCTTTTTTTTTTTTCTCTTCTCTCTTTGCTCTGAGCACTAGGGTAAGGAATGGGGAAAATCAGGTTCTGAAAATGCTTTGGACCCTATTCATTATTGACTTTTACATGATTTCCTTCACCCCATTGTGCAAGGGGGAAAAATTCTGAGAGTTTGATTTTGTAATGATAGTTGTATGACTCTTTATACTAAGTATTGTCTACTTGTTTACTAAGAACTGGGGAATGTTATGGAATATAAATTATGCTTTATGAAAAACTGTTATTTTAAAAAATAGGGGAAAAGCTGAAGTTTTCTTTTACTCTCCACTTAACAGGGAATACTTTCTTGGGGGAGAACTTCAAAGACTGTTCTAATATCAGCAACTGTTCATAGGAAGATAAAATTGGAGATTAAGCTTCAATAATACATTAGGGGAAATGTTTTCCAATAATGTAGTTCACATGTTCACTCATTCACTCATCATGTTAGCATAAAGTTCCTGTGCTATGGTTAATTTTGTAACTCTGGCAGAGCTTTTAAAATAGCACACAGTTTTATATAGAACATCAGGTGTAATGGTGAACCTGGCTGAATGTTGTGTTACAAGCAAGCACACAAGCAAATTTCAACTGGTATTTAAAATATTTTTTATTGCTAAAGGTACATAAAGGTACATATGAACCCATTTTTCACTGTACTTCTAGTGAGATCTCACAGGGCAATGGTGGTACTCAGAGGAATATGCTTCTTATTTGCTGGGGGAAACAAGAGAAAATAAATTTTAAATAAAGATAGTCTGTGATATTTATTTCTCTCCAACCAATTTCTTGAAAAATACATTTTTTTCTGATTCATATTCATTTATATTAGTATTTTCCCCAAGAGCATGTTTATGAATTTTTCCACCGAAAAATTTTCCCTCTAGGTTAATCTTTGACTCTCTCTCCTCCACAAGGTCTCTGATTGTATAGATTTATTTTGGACATACAATAAGTGTGACTGCCTCCTGAATGGAAGTGGGTGGTTCTATGGCTTGTGTAAAACTTACGCCTTCTAGGGTTATCTAAATGTGGATAAACTTTTATAAGTTCCTTTGAAATGTATATACTCTTTTTTTTTTTTCTCTTCTCTCTTTGCTCTGAGCACTAGGGTAAGGAATGGGGAAAATCAGGTTCTGAAAATGCTTTGGACCCTATTCATTATTGACTTTTTACATGATTTCCTTCACCCCCATGTGTAGGAATGCAAGTAGCTGACAGAGCTTTTCCAAGGTGTGGTAATAGGGTAGACTGGGAACATTGTTGAACTAACAGCACATCTGCTATTCTGGGAACAATTGTGAACAACAGAATTTCTTGAATTATAGTGTATTTAATTTGAACTATTCATTCTTTGGTAGATTATTTGGCTATTCATGTTTTTAAAGATTGCAATTTTAAGCCTACCCTCAAATCCATTTCTAAAGTAAACCTCTATTTTCAGAAGTTAACAGAAAACAGGAACTCTAAGTAATTATGGCATCCATGAAAAATTGGAGCTAGTTATTATTTATGCATTCTTTGAATAGCCTTATAACACTTAATCATACATAATTTTACTAGAACCTGAACTCTTCAGAGTGATCTCTTGGGGCAATTCTAAGTGCTGTCAGTAGAATGTGCCCTCTTATTTGATTTCTGTTTCGTGCTTTATAATCACCTGATTACTGTTTTATACTGAATTCTACCCTATCGACACACATGCCTAATGTTCCACATGAGATGAAATGTGGTTAACATTCACAGTGAATTTTATGAAAAAAATTTTACACCTGTAATAAACATAATTACTAGAGGCAGGCAGAGCTTTCAAATACTGTTACCCTTGCTAATAACATTGCTGAGCATTCAGGATTAATTCATTCAGCCTAGTGTAATAATTAATGTGAGTAAATATGTTGTCCATACTTATGGACATGGTGGGCTGGGGGGTTAATTCTCTGATCCATTGTTATTTGAAAACCTAGTCAGACATTTGGGAGTTAGAAAGGATCCCTAAAGTCTTTTGTCTTAGATGTCTTTTCTCTTAAAAAAAAAAAAAGAATAGAGTTTTATTTGTGATCAAGGGAACACTAATCCATTTACACCATTGTTTAAAATATTTTATGTTAGTTGATGTCTGGAATCACTTTCAGAATTTCCATTCCTAAATCATAGTTTATTCAGAAAAAATTATAGTAAATTATGAAGTGTCTGAGGTTTCTTTACACTTACCAGTAATGAATTTGAGCAGGATTTTAGCCTGGTACAATCATTGGCTTGGACACAGCTATACCACTAGGTAACAGATCTTGTGGCTTCAGATATCTTTGTTCTAAAGAATTGTCAAAATGAGAATATGATCTAATAAGGTAGTTATTCATTTACCACTTCCTGCTCATCATCTCCAACTTAGTGCTCAAAGCCTGCATGTTGCCAATTTTAATTGCAACTGCTATAAAAAATATTTCCTATAGAAGACCTAAGAATTAGCCAGCACCATTCTGATGCTACAGACAAATTTCTCATAATGCTACAAATAATTCAGCAATAAGGCAGGGCCTGTAATATGTTCCTATACTTTTATAGGTAGAATGGAGGTGAGAATCTGTTGAAAAGTAACTCAAAGGAGAGAAGGTTAAGGAGTGAGTAAGCTTTCAGAGTACTTCCTTCTTTAGTAGAAGACTGGCTTGCCTTTATTCAGTCTTCTTTCTCCCTTTTATGGACCTTTTCTTGTTCTTCCCTTCCATCTTCTCATCTTGAATTGGATATTTCATTTCTAGGACTCTCAAGCACTACCCTGCGGGAGTATATGAGTTGGTTCATCATTCTCTCCAGACATATATTCATTCATTCACAAATATTTACCATGTACCTCTTCTGTTTTGGCAGGGCACTAAGGATTCACCTTGAATACAACAGTTTCTGTGTTATAGAAAGATTGGCAGCAAGACCCGATAATTCTGATGAGTCAAATGGCTTTCAGGCTACAAAGACTGTTGCTGTAGTATGCATAATGAGTTTGTTTTGATTGCTGAAGGTGTGCAGATATTTCTATTATTCCTCCTTAAATGTCTATCCTCAAAGGAGTAGCAACTTTAAGATCAGAGACCTTTAGTCTCTGGGCACTCATGGAAAGTAGAACTTGTGAGCCAAGAATAAATCTTAGCCTTTCACTCGGGAGTTGAGACCAGAATGGATCACATGTTAGAGTAAAGCTGACTGTCACAGTTTGAAGTCATCTGGAGTCAGACTCCAGGATGGAGATCAGGATACAGGATATTTATTAGAAAATGTTCTTAGGATCAATACCTATAGAAAGAAGTTGAGCTGCCAATTGTGTTTTTTTTTGTAAATACTTTTGCTGATTTCCTTTTTTTTTTTTTTTTTTTTTGCCTCTAAGTCATCATTTATTTTTCATCCATCTTTATTCTTTGGCCTGTGTGGGCCTCCGATTGCAGTGGCCTCTCTCGTTGCAGAGCACTGGCTCTGGGTGCATGCACCCCAGAGCGCTGGCTCGTAATTGGACACACCAGCCCAGCCACTCCTCAGCATGTGGGATCCTCCCAGGCCAGGGATCAAACCAGTGCCCCTTGCACTGCAAGGTGGACTCCTTACCCACTGAATCACAAGGGAAGCCCAAGCTTCCAATTTCAATGAAACCTTCAGCTGATATCTTTAGGGGGGCTCTTAAGGGCTTCTCTACCTGATGCAAGGGGGCCAGGCTTTTATAACCCCTGCATCATTCAGACATTGGATGTGGGCTTCCCCAGTTGGACTTTGAGTGAAGGAATTTTTTTCAGCCAAGGCAATCCCTGAAGGGGGATGAGAACTGAGAGCTATCAGTAGGCAGCACTCTCAATAACCATGGAACAAGTTATTATTGAAGGTGGATCTGGGCAGCACATCTACTACAACTCCATTGCAGTCAATGCTGGAAGACACTAATATAAGTAGAGAGCTTTAGGGAGTCCCAAGACAAAAGAACCAGGGATGACATAAGAGAACTCATGTTGGCCTAAGCTCTTTTGTAAACTAAGCCTGGCTGCAGTGCTTACCCTTGAATGGGTCTCAATAGTTAATGATCTTAAGGGAGGGAATGCAGAGCTAGGAAGGCCCAGCCAAGAAACAATAATGCAGGGTTTCTCTGGTGACCCAGGGGTTAAGAATCTGCCTTGTAATGCAGGGACATTGGTTTGATCCCTGGTCCAGGAAGATCCCACAGGCCAAGGAACAACTAAACATGTGTGTCTCAACTACTGAGCTAGTATTCTAGGGCCCACGGGCCGCAACTACTGAAGCGCAAGTGCCTAGAGCCTGTACTCTGCAACATGAGAAGCCCGCACAACAAGGAATAGCCACCACCACTCTGTCCCTGCTCGCCTCAACTAGAGAAATCACGAATACAGCAGCAAAGACCCCACCACAGCCAAAAATGAATTAATAATGAATCTTAAAAAAAAAAAAGCAACCAAACAATAATGTAGCCTTGGAGCAGGGTCCTGTTTCTCACTCAAGAAATATGCATAATAATAAATCCTTTAATTCAGCATGAACTAAGTCCCCCACCCAGGTGATGAACGATGATATTAATGCTCCTGATCCCAGTCAACTAAAGCTTGGGCTCTTTTCCTCAATCCTGTTCTGAATTCTCTTCTGCTCAAGTTCTCTCATGAATATGCATATACCTGATGTTGAAAACTTGGCCTCTGTGCGCTGGTGCCGAATTGAATTTCAGAGACAGAGTTTTGGATAAAGAAGAAAAAAAATAACTTTATTGCTTTGCAGAAAAATGGGGCACATAGCAGGACTGTGCCCTCAAAAGCTGTGTGTCCCAACCTGGGAGGATTTGGTGAGGGTTTTTATAGTAATGGTTCAAGGGTGGGGTTGCTGATAGGATCAGGGTGTAGGCAGGACCTTCACTCCTTTAATCTTGCCTCGGGTGGCCTCCTGATGAGCTTCTTTGGATCTCAAGGTTATCAAACTGTGGCCTTCTCAAGGAAGAATGCTTCATCAAGTAGTTAACATCTTCCATTTATTGGGGGTTTTAATTCTTTAGAAGAGCTCAAAGATATTGTTATGTGTATCCCTTGAGGCAGACCCAGGATTGTGCTGTTCTTTCTTGACCATTCCTCCCTTGTCTCAATATCACCTCCCTTCCCTGATTAGCAACTGTTTGAATCTGCCCTTTAGAACTCAGGGAAGGTCATGGAAGCTGAGGCCTATTCCCTACAAACAAGAAATGGCTTCCGTACTCAGGAGCGCCACAAGGTCCTACTTGGCTTCATACCCCTAGCTTAACACTTCCCCAGTCTTGGTGTTGGAGAGGCACTGCTTTGGGAAAGACTCCCAGTGTATTCTTACTTGCTGCAAGTAATAGTAAATCCTTCCTTCTTCTGATCTTTAAGTTTGTTGTGTCTATTGACTCAATACCCACCAAGAGGTGAACCCCAGTTTGGGGGTAACACTTAGTCAATTTGTTGTTGTTGTTGTTTGGTCACTAAGTCATATCTGACTCTTTGCGACCCCTTGGACTGCAGCACACCAGGCTTTCCTGTCCTTCATCTTCTCCCAGAGCTTGCTCAAATTCTTGTCCATTGAGTCAGTGATGGCATCCAGCCGTCTCATCCTCTGTCATCCCCTTCTCCATTTGCCTTCTATTTTCCCCAGCATCAGGGTCTTTTCCAGTGAGTCATCTTCATCTCATCAGGTGGCCAGAGTATTGGAGCTTCATAAGCTTCAGTATCAGTCCTTCCAGTGAATATTCAGGGTTGATTTCCATTAGGGTTGACTGGTTTGATCTCCTTTACCTAGATCCAGTAAGACCAGGGAATGCAGGCTACCTGGGGAAGAAATGTCATCCCCAGTAGCCACTTGGAATGATACAGTCAAAACATCTAGTAATTAATTTCCATTCAATTGACTAAATTTTTCTTTTCTGACATTTGTTCTGGCATTTTTTGTTCACAACACAGCTGGTGTAGGGGAGGAAAAAACTTTTTGCTTCCTCTCTTCTAGGTTCAGTGTCTGGAGCCTGCAAACCAAATTGATAAAAGATAATTTAACAAGACAAGAAAACGGTTTTAATGATGTATGAGGGACTTACAAAGAAAAATGTGGCTCAAGCAGGTGGTCAGATGATTCAGGTTTATAGCGTCTTAGGCTAAACAAAGGAAAAGGAGTTTGGGGCTTATAGGCAGGTGAGGTAAATTATGGGAAGAGGAGGGGAGGAAATGTGTGGTAAATGAGGGTTATCTTGTATGCAGATAAGAGTCTCTCACAGAGGTGATAAAAATTGGCTCTACAAGTAGCTCTTTGCCTGGTACAGCTATTTTTACAAAAAGAAATAAGGAAATTTCCTATATAAATGTATTTACCAAAGGGGAAATTTATATCTTATTTTTAGGCAGTTAGGGGGAGGTAAAGAACTTTTCCTAGGTCTGCTAGTTTCAGTTGCCTTTAGCTCAGAATAATTCCTATGCCAAAGTGGCATATTTTGGGATAGCATATTTTGGTCCCCTTCACTGATATAAAAGGAATAAAGTTCCTCCCCACTCTCTAAATATTATATCATCTTAATAAGAGATTTCAGCAAGCAAATGTTTCTGCTTCTATAGAACCTCACAATGGAGATTCTTCAAAAGGAGACACCCAATGGAATTTAAAAGGGTGACTATAAAGAAAGACAATGGTGTGTTTTAATTATATCTAGGGTGCCATATTTAACCATCTTCCCTGGTGGCTAAGACAGTAAAGTATCTGCCTGCAGTATAGGAGACTCCAGTTTGATTCTTGGGTTGGGAAGGGCATGGCAACCCACTCCAGTATTCTTGCCTGGAGAATTCCATGGACAAAGGAGCCTGGTGAGCTACAATCCATGGGATCTCAAAGAGTCAGACACGACTGAGTGATTAACACAACACACAACACAACAGAGTGTCGTATGTCCTAATTTGCCTGGTACAGTTCTGATTTGTGCCTTTGTTCCAGCATAATTATTAAAAGAACCATTTTTACTCTCAAAGGTACCCCTTTTGTGTGCAATATGTTATATGGTGACTTTACAAATACCTTAGATGATTTGAATATCCAAATGACTGTTATATTTTAAAATAATCATCCTAAAAGACCATATAAATACTTATTCCAGTGATACTGTCATTAACTCAAACATTTTTAGAATTATACTATTGGAATCACTGGCTGGACTGGTATGTGAAATATTCACAAAAGCCATCCAATTCCTCTTAGTCCCTTCTCATTCTGCATTTTCCTCTCATTGTCTTAGATTATTTTTCACTATCCTAAGAAGAAGCAATCCTGTTACTCCCACTGAAGTCATTCACTACAGCCACTGGACTTGACTGTGATGAACTTTGCTTCCTAAATCAAAAGTTTCTTCCAAGGATGAGAATGTGAGAATTTTCTACCACTGGCTATTTTCAAAATTGTGAACCACAGGCATATTCTCCCTCTCTTCCTTTTCCCCCGACCCTGACTCCTAGATATAATATCAAATATCAAAATATAATCATAGCTATTATAGAGTGAAGGGACTAATACATAATACCCCTTCTTTCCCATGCCTGAGCTCCATACCAATGGCTGCGAACAGAAGAGTGGCGGATGGAGATAGAAATATTAGTTGTCTTAATGTAGACCTGGTACAGGTAAGCAACAGCAGTGGGTTTGCCAATAATGATAACATTCCCTACATTTTCTCATTTCACATCACTAGATGATCTAGTAAGCCTATGATTAATCAGTGGTATGTCTGATCCCCTGCTGGAAGAGGTCAGTTATTCTAGTCCTTTATTTGCCAGACTACTCCCACAATACCAAGTTCTGCTTTTGTGGAGGTATCCTTTGATGAATTAGAAAGGACATAGAAGGAGCTTCTCTGTTTGGCTTCTCTGAAAACTTCCCAAATAACTGAAAACCAGCTGGATTTTCTTGAGACGCTGTGGCCATTCATCACCTATATATGTTCTCTCAACTTTCTTCCCATTTTCCTTTCTTCCTCTTTCATAATTCCATGGAATTGTATCCTCCTGAATAATACACTGGAATATAAGCTCTCCTCAGATTTTAGGGAACCCAGATTAAAACAAAGTGAAACTTAGCAAATGTGACATTAATTGACTTTTAATAAAAGCATTTCATGATCATTCTACACTATTAACTGTTCTGCCAGACACACACACACACACACGCACACACACAAAACCCTCCTTTGCACTCCTTACTTTTATAGTCACTACTCACAGATCCATTTTTCCTTTAATCCAAAAGATTGTACCCATGGTTCACTATCATCATTATTCTTTTTCTTGTCTGACGTGAAATGAAAACACCCATCTGTCTAACACTGAAGCAATTAATCAGCAAAAGTGATGTTACCAAGCTCCTCCTTTAAAATGGCTTCTCTTGGCAAAAATGTTCAGATGCTAAAAATATTTGCAGAGTATTGCATTCATATATTTTCATTTGGATTAAGGTAACGCCCTAATCTAGAATATTTATAAATTCACACTGGCTATTTTCAAAATTGTGAACCACAGGCATATTCTCCCTCTCTTCCTTTTCCCCCGACCCTGACTCCTAGATATAATATCAAATATCAAAATATAATCATAGCTATTATAGAGTGAAGGGACTAATACATAATACCCCTTCTTTCCCATGCCTGAGCTCCATACCAATGGCTGCGAACAGAAGAGTGGCGGATGGAGATAGAAATATTAGTTGTCTTAATGTAGACCTGGTACAGGTAAGCAACAGCAGTGGGTTTGCCAATAATGATAACATTCCTACATTTTCTCATTTCACATCACTAGATGATCTAGTAAGCCTATGATTAATCAGTGGTATGTCTGATCCCCTGCTGGAAGAGGTCAGTTATTCTAGTCCTTTATTTGCCAGACTACTCCCACAATACCAAGTTCTGCTTTTGTGGAGGTATCCTTTGATGAATTAGAAAGGACATAGAAGGAGCTTCTCTGTTTGGCTTCTCTGAAAACTTCCCAAATAACTGAAAACCAGCTGGATTTTCTTGAGACGCTGTGGCCATTCATCACCTATATATGTTCTCTCAACTTTCTTCCCATTTTCCTTTCTTCCTCTTTCATAATTCCATGGAATTGTATCCTCCTGAATAATACACTGGAATATAAGCTCTCCTCAGATTTTAGGGAACCCAGATTAAAACAAAGTGAAACTTAGCAAATGTGACATTAATTGACTTTTAATAAAAGCATTTCATGATCATTCTACACTATTAACTGTTCTGCCAGACACACACACACACACACGCACACACACAAAACCCTCCTTTGCACTCCTTACTTTTATAGTCACTACTCACAGATCCATTTTTCCTTTAATCCAAAAGATTGTACCCATGGTTCACTATCATCATTATTCTTTTTCTTGTCTGACGTGAAATGAAAACACCCATCTGTCTAACACTGAAGCAATTAATCAGCAAAAGTGATGTTACCAAGCTCCTCCTTTAAAATGGCTTCTCTTGGCAAAAATGTTCAGATGCTAAAAATATTTGCAGAGTATTGCATTAGGCATATATTTTTCATTTGGATTAAGGTGAAAGCCATTGTCGCAATAAGATAACAGAAAAATTCTTCAGAATGAAAAAATGAAAGGTAAAACAGATATTTAAATAATCCATCTTTCAAAGTGGCTTTTAAGCGTGAAGACTTTAGACCAAGATCAACAAAATGAAGTTGGCAAGATTGTAACCGGCACAGGGAATAGATAGTAGCACAAGAATTCTGTCTTTAAGACCCTTGTTTCTGCTTTGTACCTGTCTCCATGGGTGGATAACCTCACACATCAGAGACAAAGAAGTTTCTGAAATTCTGGGGACCTTCATACGCTGCGAGAATAGTCATTTCTTTCTCACTAAAGGTGAGTTTTCACCTGTCTTTTTAAGCTGGTTTTGGTCTTGAGGTAATGCCTGCTCATGTCTGCTTTCAGTAAACCTGTGCAGGCTTGTCATGTTTAACTAGACTAATCTCATTTAGATTTATCTTTCAGTGGATCAGATATCAGAAATACAATGGTATTTCTGTAACTAGAAGGCTTGATGCCCCTACTTTGCCTTTTTCATATCTCTAGTAGGTGGACATTCATCTTTATGCTATTTAGCATGTTGGTTTTTATTGGGGCCCTTGTCATATTTGATTACTGCATACATCTCTGGTGAGTCGTGTGACATTTCTCTCTCTCATTCTTTCTCTCTACTTCCTACAGACACACACACACAAGATTATTTTTAACTTTTCCTTTGAAATAATTTTAGATTTGCAAGATAGTTACAAAAATAGTACAGAAAGTTCAGGTATGTGTTTCACCCAACTTCCTCTAATGTTAATATCTTATATAAGCACAGTGCAGTTATCCAGATGAGGGAGTTAGCACTGGCTTCAATATGATTAACTAAGCTATAGAGTTCATTTGCATTTTACCAGGTTTTTAAAATTTTTTTTGGCCCCTAAATGAACTTCTGTTTGGCAATCCCATGTTGCATACCATTGTGTCTCCTTTGTCTCCTCCAATCTGTGACCCTAGCCTCTCCTTGTCTTTTGTGACTATGAAACTTAAAAAAAATTTATTATTTGGCCTCTTTTTATTCTTTTTATTTATTTATTTTCATCCATCTTTATTCTTTGACCGGTGTGGGCCTCCCATTACAGTGGCCTGTCTCATTGCAGAACACCTGCTCTGTATGCATGCACCCCAAAGTGCTGGCTTGTAATTGGACACACAAGTCTAGCAGCTCCTCAGCACATGCAATCTTTCTGGGCCAGAGATCAAACTGGTGCCCCTTGTACTGGAAGGTGAACTGCTTACCCATTGGACCACCAGGGAAGCCCGATTGTGAAATTTTTTAAGAGTACTGGTCAGTTATTTTGCAGAACCTATAGTTCGAGTCTTTCTGATATTTCCTCATGATTAGGGTGAGGTTATGAATTTTTGACAAGAAATTATGTTGTGGCTTTCTTAGTGCATAGTATTGGGGGTACATAATACCAGTATGTTGTATTCCTCTGAATATTAATTACTTGGTAAGGGTGGTGCCTTCGACGTTTCTCTACTGAAAATCACTGTTTCCTCCCCGCCTTTGGTATTAATAAATATCTTGAGGGAGATATTTTTATGGCATCCTAATATCCTCTTTCTCCTCAAACTTTCGCTTAACTGATTTTAGCCTCCATCAATGGATCTTACCTACAACAATGATCACTGTGGTGTTTGACCCCATGATGATTTTTGCATTTCTCTCATTCTTTAGCATTTTAAAATTGAAATTCTTCACTAAGGGGGAATTCTCCATTCTCACTTATTTGTGTATTTAATTATTTTTATCAAACACAGACTTGTGGATATTTATTTTCTTCTGTGAGATATAATTCAATACTATTGTTATTAATTTCCTTTCTCACACTGTTACATCTTTGGCCACTTGGACCTTCTTCAAGTTGGCCCCTGTATCCTTTTGACATACCCCCATCCTTTTCTGATTACTTCTTTATAATATTCTGGCACTACAAAATATTTCAGGTTCATCTTGCAGTTTTCTTTCCCTCTTCCGAATCAGCTACTTCTCCAAGGAGTCCTGGTTCCTTTTACAATTTTTGTAATCTCTCAGCCACATGAAACTTAGAAAAAATTTATTATTTGGCCTCTTTTTATTCTTTTTATTTATTTATTTTCATCCATCTTTATTCTTTGACCGGTGTGGGCCTCCCATTACAGTGGCCTGTCTCATTGCAGAACACCTGCTCTGTATGCATGCACCCCAAAGTGCTGGCTTGTAATTGGACACACAAGTCTAGCAGCTCCTCAGCACATGCAATCTTTCTGGGCCAGAGATCAAACTGGTGCCCCTTGTACTGGAAGGTGAACTGCTTACCCATTGGACCACCAGGGAAGCCCGATTGTGAAATTTTTTAAGAGTACTGGTCAGTTATTTTGCAGAACCTATAGTTCGAGTCTTTCTGATATTTCCTCATGATTAGGGTGAGGTTATGAATTTTTGACAAGAAATTATGTTGTGGCTTTCTTAGTGCATAGTATTGGGGGTACATAATACCAGTATGTTGTATTCCTCTGAATATTAATTACTTGGTAAGGGTGGTGCCTTCGACGTTTCTCTACTGAAAATCACTGTTTCCTCCCCGCCTTTGGTATTAATAAATATCTTGAGGGAGATATTTTTATGGCATCCTAATATCCTCTTTCTCCTCAAACTTTCGCTTAACTGATTTTAGCCTCCATCAATGGATCTTACCTACAACAATGATCACTGTGGTGTTTGACCCCATGATGATTTTTGCATTTCTCTCATTCTTTAGCATTTTAAAATTGAAATTCTTCACTAAGGGGGAATTCTCCATTCTCACTTATTTGTGTATTTAATTATTTTTATCAAACACAGACTTGTGGATATTTATTTTCTTCTGTGAGATATAATTCAATACTATTGTTATTAATTTCCTTTCTCACACTGTTACATCTTTGGCCACTTGGACCTTCTTCAAGTTGGCCCCTGTATCCTTTTGACATACCCCCATCCTTTTCTGATTACTTCTTTATAATATTCTGGCACTACAAAATATTTCAGGTTCATCTTGCAGTTTTCTTTCCCCTCTTCCGGAATCAGCTACTTCTCCAAGGAGTCCTGGTTCCTTTTTACTGGAGAATGGTATTTTAGAAACCAAGATCTAGATACTAAGGGTGCTTATTCATACTGAGGTATCACTGCTTTTAGGCTCTTTCAGTAGACAGAGCTAGGAAATATATCTGTGTGCTAACCCATATATACACACATGTCTGCCCAGATGGCACTAGTAGTAATAACCCACCTGCCAATGCAGGAGACAGACACAGATTTGATCCCTGGGTCCAGAAGAACTACTAGAGGAGGACATGACAACCCACTCCAATGTTCTTGCCTGGAGAATCCCATAGATAGAGGAGCATGGTAGGCTATAGTTCATAGGGTTGCAAAGAGTTGGACATGACTGAAGCAACTTAGCATGCATGCTATATCTATTTCTATAGGTATCTGAATGACCTGTATACATTTATATATAAAGCCATGATTTCTTTATAACACCTCCAATTTTAATACAACACTATAAGATTCATTCTAACACGTACCTTATTTGGAATTCTGAGAATGAGAAACCTGACTCTCATTATCTAAAATTTATCTATTCATTTATCTATTTGTTCAACTCTAGATTTCATACAAAGTAATTTCAGAATTGCTAACCCATATGCCTATGAGAAACCAGACTTATTAACTGGCATGCAGTATTTATGTGCATTTCTTTTTGTCTTTAGCCTTATAGTATCCTGTCAAAATACTCTTTTTCAAGGATACTTAAGATTAAATTTTTTCTTCCTGATTTTCTTCAGTGCAGTTATGCTATTCATTTGTAATACACATTGGTTCATTTATTATTTGTATTCCATTTTGGATTGCCCTCACATCTTGGTTATTTCAGCTATTTATTGGGGAATATAGGTGAAGCATTATTATATTTCTAAGAATCAAAGCTATACAAAAATAAATAATCAGAGAAGCATAGCTCTTTTCTCATCCTTACTAACCCATCCCCATTTCACCTTTCTTTCCCCTCTTTTGCTTACCATAGGGGAGAAACATCTTTAGTTTATGGCTTAGCTGTCTTGTATTTGTTTGCCACAAAAGAGCAGATATGTATGTATTTTCTTATATCCTCTTTCGAATCAGCTACTTCTCCAAGGAGTCCTGGTTCCTTTTTACTGGAGAATGGTATTTTAGAAACCAAGATCTAGATACTAAGGGTGCTTATTCATACTGAGGTATCACTGCTTTTAGGCTCTTTCAGTAGACAGAGCTAGGAAATATATCTGTGTGCTAACCCATATATACACATGTCTGCCCAGATGGCACTAGTAGTAATAACCCACCTGCCAATGCAGGAGACAGACACAGATTTGATCCCTGGGTCCAGAAGAACTACTAGAGGAGGACATGACAACCCACTCCAATGTTCTTGCCTGGAGAATCCCATAGATAGAGGAGCATGGTAGGCTATAGTTCATAGGGTTGCAAAGAGTTGGACATGACTGAAGCAACTTAGCATGCATGCTATATCTATTTCTATAGGTATCTGAATGACCTGTATACATTTATATATAAAGCCATGATTTCTTTATAACACCTCCAATTTTAATACAACACTATAAGATTCATTCTAACACGTACCTTATTTGGAATTCTGAGAATGAGAAACCTGACTCTCATTATCTAAAATTTATCTATTCATTTATCTATTTGTTCAACTCTAGATTTCATACAAAGTAATTTCAGAATTGCTAACCCATATGCCTATGAGAAACCAGACTTATTAACTGGCATGCAGTATTTATGTGCATTTCTTTTTGTCTTTAGCCTTATAGTATCCTGTCAAAATACTCTTTTTCAAGGATACTTAAGATTAAATTTTTTCTTCCTGATTTTCTTCAGTGCAGTTATGCTATTCATTTGTAATACACATTGGTTCATTTATTATTTGTATTCCATTTTGGATTGCCCTCACATCTTGGTTATTTCAGCTATTTATTGGGGAATATAGGTGAAGCATTATTATATTTCTAAGAATCAAAGCTATACAAAAATAAATAATCAGAGAAGCATAGCTCTTTTCTCATCCTTACTAACCCATCCCCATTTCACCTTTCTTTCCCCTCTTTTGCTTACCATAGGGGAGAAACATCTTTAGTTTATGGCTTAGCTGTCTTGTATTTGTTTGCCACAAAAGAGCAGATATGTATGTATTTTCTTATATCCTCTTTCTTGCAAGAACTATAGATACTCCTTTGCACTTTGGTATTTTCACTCTAAATCAGTTCATAGAGATCTTAGTCATTCTTTTCTCTTTCAAACAGCAGCATAGCACTCCATTATGTGAATATACCATAGTTTATTTAACATTCTGTATATGGGCATTTAGATTATTACAAATATTTTACAATTACAAACAATACTGCAAGTAATAGCCTGTGCATGTGTATTTTGATATTGTTAGAGGTATCATTTCAGAATAGATTTCTAGTATTGGAATTTCTGAGTCAAAAAATAAAATTCTTAAGTAGTTTTGTTAAATATTGTCCAATTTCTCCATGGAAAAGTTACTCAGTTTGCATTCTCACTAGCCATGTATAAGAATGCCTGCTTTTCCATAGTCTCACAAAGTAAATGTATAACCATAATTTTAAAGTTGTGTCTGTCTGATAGGTGAGAAATGGTATCTCAGTGTTGTTTTAATTTGTATTTCTCTAATTATGATTGAGTTTGACTATTTTTTATGTTAGAGGGAGAGAGAAAGACTATTCATGACTTTTCTGCATTTTTCTATTGGCCGTTTGATTTTTTTCATCCTTCAATTAGAAAAATGTATTAAGGACATTGAAGGCATTATCCTAAGTGAGATAAATCAGACAGAGAAAGACAAATACTGTATGAAAGGTATTTTGCGCGGCAAGGATGAGCCAGACCATGTTAGAGCAGAGACAACTCAGACCGTTTATTGGGACAACACTCCCCGGCAAGATTCACATGGTCCCAAGAGGCAGGGCCAGTGAATTCGCTCCCAGGGATGGGGTGGGGGAGGCTTTTATAGCCTGACAGTGGAAAATGTTCATGGGCAGTTTTCACGGGCAGTAAGCAGTGGGGGGAGAAGTCTTGCATTAGCCAGCAGCGAGAAGCATTTACGGCAGTTAGCGGGAGGTCTTTCTTGTCACCAGCCTTGCACATGTCCCAGGGAGGGTTTCTTATCACTGGCCTTCTGCAACCAGCAAAGTTAGTTTATGGCTTAGCTGTCTTGTATTTGTTTGCCACAAAGAGCAGATATGTATGTATTTTCTTATATCCTCTTTCTTGCAAGAACTATAGATACTCCTTTGCACTTTGGTATTTTCACTCTAAATCAGTTCATAGAGATCTTAGTCATTCTTTTCTCTTTCAAACAGCAGCATAGCACTCCATTATGTGAATATACCATAGTTTATTTAACATTCTGTATATGGGCATTTAGATTATTACAAATATTTTACAATTACAAACAATACTGCAAGTAATAGCCTGTGCATGTGTATTTTGATATTGTTAGAGGTATCATTTCAGAATAGATTTCTAGTATTGGAATTTCTGAGTCAAAAAATAAAATTCTTAAGTAGTTTTGTTAAATATTGTCCAATTTCTCCATGGAAAAGTTACTCAGTTTGCATTCTCACTAGCCATGTATAAGAATGCCTGCTTTTCCATAGTCTCACAAAGTAAATGTATAACCATAATTTTAAAGTTGTGTCTGTCTGATAGGTGAGAAATGGTATCTCAGTGTTGTTTTAATTTGTATTTCTCTAATTATGATTGAGTTTGACTATTTTTTATGTTAGAGGGAGAGAGAAAGACTATTCATGACTTTTCTGCATTTTTCTATTGGCCGTTTGATTTTTTTCATCCTTCAATTAGAAAAATGTATTAAGGACATTGAAGGCATTATCCTAAGTGAGATAAATCAGACAGAGAAAGACAAATACTGTATGAAAGGTATTTTGCGCGGCAAGGATGAGCCAGACCATGTTAGAGCAGAGACAACTCAGACCGTTTATTGGGACAACACTCCCCGGCAAGATTCACATGGTCCCAAGAGGCAGGGCCAGTGAATTCGCTCCCAGGGATGGGGTGGGGGAGGTTTTTATAGCCTGACAGTGGAAAATTTTCATGGGCAGTTTTCACGGGCAGTAAGCAGTGTGGGGTGAAGTCTTGCATTAGCCAGAAGCGAGAAGCATTTACCGGCAGTTAGCGGGGAGGTCTTTCTTGTCACCAGCCTTGCACATGTCCCAGGGAGGGGGTTTCTTATCACTGGCCTTCTGCAACCAGCAAAGTTAGCTGCCCCGGCAAATGTCCTGAGGAAGGGGGTTTCTTACCACTGGCCTTCTGCAACCAGCGATGTTAGCCCACTGTCCCATTGAGCCAACACTGTATGGTATTATTTTTATGTGGAATCAAAAAAAGTTGAACTTGGGGAGGTGGAGCTAAGATGGTGGCATAGAAGGACGTGCACTCATCGTTCCTGCAAAATCGCCTAAATTGCAACTAGTTCCTGAAAAACCATTGACAGGAGCAGATTGGTTCCAATCACAAAAAAGATACCCCACATCGAAGAGCAAAGGAGAAGCTGCAACAAGACGGTAGGAGGGGTGTAATCGCACTTTTAAAAGTCAAACCTCATACTCACCAGAGAGGCTGGGTGGGCCAAATACACAAAGCCTGTTGCAAATCAAGATCCGGGAAAGGAGGAGTGACCTTGACAAGGGACTCAGCCAGACCTGCTTTAGAGGGTCCAAGTGCCCCCTTAAGCTAGAAATGCCCTTGAGCAGCCCTGGGAAAGACGGCACTGAATTCCCTTTGAAGGAGGTTATCATTACCCCGATCATAGAGCCGCCGAATAGGACTGGAGACCCTGTGTACACCAGGATCCGGGAGAGGGGAATAGCGATCCTGCGTGAGACTGAGCCAGACTTAACTCTGAGTATTCTGTAGTGTTTGACAGAGCCCGAGGTCTATAGTGCCTGCACAGGGTCGGTGACATTGTGGAAATGCTTCTCGTAGAGCATGTGGGAATAACTCCTTTGTGAGAGAGACAGCATTACCCCTACTGTAGTTTTGCTTCAGGTCAAACTACAGGGAGGGAATTTACCTCCACCCAGTAACAAAGGCACCTGGATTAAGGATTAAGAAACTACCAGGGCCAGCCTGGGTGAGCCTTTTAGTTCTGGAATAGGCAGAAATCAACAAACATTAAAAGAGATCTTCAGATCCAACCACTGCCAGAGGCAAGGAAAAGACTGATAATTCTTGAATAGTCAGCAAGAGACAGAAGAACATAAACATTCACTATTTTCACTTTTTGACTGGAGCTGGATTTACCACTGGATTTTTAATTTTATATTATTTTTTATTCTTTTTTCTTTCTTTCTTTTTAATCTTTTTCTCACTCTTTTTTTCTTTTTTCCTCAACCCCCCAGCCTCTTCACTTTTTTCTTTCTTTCCTCCATTGAACTCTATTGAAGCTACCAATCTTATCAGTTGATAATACTGAATATATTCAAGTTTACACAATTTTTTTTTTCTCTTCTAAACTGCACATTTTATTTTGGTATATACTTCTGATTCCGCATTGGCCTTTTATGGTTCTGTGGGGGTTTTGTTTGTTTTTATTGTTTTTGCTTTGTTTTTCTATATTTTTCTATATACTTATCTGTTTTAATTTTTAATTTTTTTATATGTATTACTACTTCCTCTACAACTATTTCTTTGCTTTCTCTCATGCTCTTTTCCTACAGCAGTAAACTCTAATACATACAAATCTTTATCTCCCTATATTTAACTTTGCAGTATTATTCTGTATTTCTCTTCTATCCTTCCTTTCTCTTTTTCCCTTTCTCCACCATATTTCTTAGTCTGTTTTGTCCTCATTGCCTTATCCCCAACTGGGACCCTGCTCTAGCGTTATTCTCCAATTTGTGCTCTAGTTAGTTTGGTTATTAACTGGTGGATGTCATTCTTGGTTTTCTCTATTTGCAGTGCAAGTGTATTGTACTGTATTTTTTGTTGGAATGTTTGGGTTATGTTCTTGCTGTATATGTTTGTGTGTATAATTCAGTATGCTAGATAGTATTTGCATGATATTTTAATTGTGATTTGTCAAAGGTATACCTTCTGTTTCTCATTTGTGTATATATGTTTTAATACAATTTAATGCCATAACAAACCAGCCATGAAATCTTCATTCCCGGGTCAGGCAACAAACTCAAGGGCTTTAGGGAGGAAGCACTGACTCCAAAACCCTACAATACCAGAGAACACCTACACTAGAGAGTGTTAAACAGCGAGAACTCCAACAAAGGCAAGCGCTTGTATGCAAGTCCTGACATCACCCAACCACCAGCATCACCCAGAATAAGTTGCCTCATCCAAACAACAAACACCCATGGACAAAACTCAAAGTCTGAGAAAAGGAAGCCCCAAACACAGTTAGTTTAAAGAATTAATAATAACAATGAAATGGCAGAGAAATACCGCACATATGAAGGAACAATCTAGAAACACACAAATCCAAATAAACGAAGAGGAATTAGACAAATGTTCTGAAAGTGAGTTCAGAAGAATGATAGTAATGATGATCCAAAACTCCGAAAACAGAATTTGAGAGAAATTGCAAGAATAAACTAACACACTGAATAAAGAAATATAAGAACTTAAAAAACACCAAACAGAGACAAACAACTCAATTGTTGAATTTTAAAATGCTCTGGAAGGAATCAGGAGAAGAGTATCTGAGGCAGAAGACCAGATAAGTGAACTGGAAGACAGAATGGTGGAAGTAACTGCTGAAGAGTAGAATCAAGCTTAAAGAATGAAAAGAGCAGAGAATAATCTCAGAGACCTCTGGGATAATATCAAAGGCACCAATATTCGAATTATAGGGGTTCCAGAAGAAGAAGAAAAAAAGAAAGGCTATGAAAAATTTTTGAAGAGATTATAGTTGAAAATTTCCCCAACGTGGGAAAAGAAATAGTCAATTAAGTCCAAGAAGCACAAAGAGTACCATACAGGATAAACCCGAGAAGAAACACACCAAGACACATAATTAAGCTAACACAAATTAAACACAAAGACAGAATTCTAAAAGCAGTAAGGGAAAAGCAACTAGTGACATACAAGAGAAACCCCATCCGTTTAATGGCTGATCTTTCAATAGAAATTCTGCAGGCCAGAAGGAAATGGCAAGACACATTTAAAGTGCTGAAACAGAATAATCTTCAACCAAGAATACTCTACCCTGCAAGGATCTCATTCAAAATTGATGGAGAAATCAAAAGCTTGACAGATAAGCAAAAACTAAGAGAATATAGTGACACCAAAGCAGCCTTACAACAAGTGTTAAAGGGACTTATATAAACAATAAGTATAAGAAAAGAAAACAAAGCCATCATAACATCTAAGAAGATGACAATAGGATCATTTGTATCAATAATTACTTAGAATGTAAATGGACTAAATGCCCTAGTCAAAAGACACAGACTGGCTGAATGGATACAAAAACAAGACCCATACATATACTGCCTATACGAAACTCACGTCAGACCTAGAGACACATAGACTGAAAGTGAGAAGATGGAAAAACATATTCCATGCAAATGGAAATCAAAAGAAAGCTGGAGTAGCAATCCTCATATCAGACAAAATAGACCTTAAAATAAAGAAGATTAGAAGAGACAAGGCAGGACACTACATCATGATCAAAGGATCGATCCAAGAGGAAGATAAATAAATCATAAAAATCTATGCACCCAGCACAGGAGCACCCCAGTACATAAGACAGACACTTTCAGACATAAAAGAAGAAATCGACAATAACACAATAATAGTAGGAGACTTGAACACTCCTCTTACACCAATGGACAGATCATTCAAACAAAATTAATAAAGAAACACAAACCTTAAATGACACCCTAGAAGAGATGGACCTCAGGGATATCTTTAGGACCTTCCATCCAAAAGCAGAAGAATACACTTTCTTCTCAAGTGCTCGTGGAACATTCTCCAGGATGGACCACATCTTGGCCCACAAATCAAACCTCAGTCAATTCAAGAAAATTGAAATTATATAAATCATCTTCTTTGACCACAATGCAATGAGACTAGAGATCAACTGCAGGAAAAAAACCGCTAAAAACACAAATACATGGAGATTAAACAACACATGCCTAAAAAACAAACTAATTACCAAACAAATCAAAGGAGAAATAAAAAAATTCCTAGAAGACAATGACAATGAACACACAACAGTGCAAAACCTATGGGATACTGCAAAAGTAGTTCTAAGAGGGAAGCTTATAGCAATAAAATCCTGCCTCAAGAAACTAGAAAAATATCAAACAGATGACCTAAACCTACACTTAAAACAACTGGAGAAAGAAGAACAAAACACCCCAAAGTTACCATAAGAGAAATCATAAAGATCAGAGCAGAAATAAATGAAAAAGAAACAAAGGAAACAATGGTAAAGATAAATAAAATGAAAAACTGGTTCTTCGAAAAGGTAAACAAAACTGACAACCCACTGGCCAGACTCATCAAGGAAGAAACAAAGAGAAGAACCAGATCAACAAAATCAAAAATGAAAAAGGAGAGATTACAACAGATAATGCAGAAATCCAAAGGATTATAGGAGACTATTATGAACAACTCTATGGCAACAAACTGAACAACCTGGAAGAAATGGACAGTTTCTTAGAGAAGATTAATCTCCCAAGACTCAACCAGGAAGAAATAGAAACTATGAACTACCCAGTCACAAGCTCAGAAATCAAATTTGTGATCAAAAATCTACCCCAAAATAAAAGCCCAGGGCCAGATGGCTTTACAGGTGAATTCTACCAAACATTTAAAGAAGAGTTAATGCCTGTTCTTCTAAAACACTGTCAAAAAATGGCACAGGAAGGACCACTTCCAAACACATTCTACAAGGCAGCCATCGCCCTGATGCCTAAGCCAGGCAAAGACAACACAAAAAAAGAAAATTATAGGCCAATTTCACTGATGAATTTAGATGCCAAAATCCTCAACAAAATCCTAGCAAACAGAATTCAACAAAACATCAAAAAACTCATACATCCTGATCAACCCAAACATCATGGCTTCATCCCAGGCATACAAGGATTCCTCAATATCCATAAATTAATTAATGTGATACACCATATCAACAAATTGAGAGACAAAAATCACATGATAATCTCAATAGATGGAGAAAAAACCTTCGACAAAATCAAACACCCATGTATGATAAAAATCGCTTTAAAAAACTGGCAAAGAAGGCTCCTATCTCAATATAGTGAAAACCATATATGAAAAGCCCACAGAGAACATTATTCTCTATGGTGAGAAACTCAAAGCATTCCCTCTAAGATCAGGAACAAGACGATGCTGTCCACTTTCACCACTATTATTCAACATAGTCCTGGAAGTGCTAGCAACAGCAATAAGAGAATAGAAAGAAAGAAAAGGAATCCAGATTGGAAAAGAAGAAATTAAACTCTCTCTATTCAGAGATGACATGATATTACACATAGAAAACCCCAAAGACACTGTCAGAAAACTACTAGAGCTAATCAACAAATTCAGCAAAGTCGCAGGATACAAAATCAATATACAGAAACCACTAGCATTCCTGTATAAACTAAACAAAATAGAAGAACCAGTCACAAGAAAGGAGAGATTACAACAGATAATGCAGAAATCCAAAGGATTCTAAGAGACTATTATGAGCAACTCTATGGCAACAAACTGGACAACCTGGAAGAAATGGACAGTTTCTTGGGGAAGATTAATCTCCCAAGACTCAACCAGGAAGAAATAGAAACTATGAACTACCCAGTCACAAGCTCAGAAATCAAATTTGTGATCAAAAATCTACCCCAAAATAAAAGCCCAGGGCCAGATGGCTTTACAGGTGAATTCTACCAAACATTTAAAGAAGAGTTAATGCCTGTTCTTCTAAAACACTGTCAAAAAATGGCACAGGAAGGACCACTTCCAAACACATTCTACAAGGCAGCCATCGCCCTGATGCCTAAGCCAGGCAAAGACAACACAAAAAAAGAAAATTATAGGCCAATTTCACTGATGAATTTAGATGCCAAAATCCTCAACAAAATCCTAGCAAACAGAATTCAACAAAACATCAAAAAACTCATACATCCTGATCAACCCAAACATCATGGCTTCATCCCAGGCATACAAGGATTCCTCAATATCCATAAATTAATTAATGTGATACACCATATCAACAAATTGAGAGACAAAAATCACATGATAATCTCAATAGATGGAGAAAAAACCTTCGACAAAATCAAACACCCATGTATGATAAAAATCGCTTTAAAAAACTGGCAAAGAAGGCTCCTATCTCAATATAGTGAAAACCATATATGAAAAGCCCACAGAGAACATTATTCTCTATGGTGAAAAACTGAAAGCATTCCCTCTAAGATCAGGAACAAGACAGGGGTGTCCACTTTCACCACTATTATTCAACATAGTCCTGGAAGTTCTAGCAACAGCAATAAGAGAAGAAAAAGAAATAAAAGGAATCCAGGTTGGAAAAGAAGTAAAACTCTCTCTATTTGCAGATGACATGATATTATATGTATAAAACCCCAAAGTCACTATTAGAAAACTACTAGAGTTAATCAACAAATTCAGCAAAGTCACAGGATACAAAATAATACACAGAAATTACTTGCATTCCTATATACAAACAATGAAAGATCAGAATATGAAATCAAAGAGGTAATCGCCTTCACCATTGCAACCAAAAGAATAAAGTATCTAGGAATAAACCCACCCAAAGAAACAAAACAACTGTACACTGAAAATTACAAGACACTCATGAAAGAAATCAAAGAAGACTTAAACAGATGGAGAAATATTCCACGTTCCTGGGTCGGAAGAATCAATATTGGGAAAAAGAACATACTGCCAAATATCATCAACAGATTCAATGTGATCCCTATCAAATTACCAATGACATTCTTCACAGAACTAGACCAAAGAAGAGCATAGTTCATATGGAAACACAAAAGACCTCGAATAGCCAAAGCAATCCTGAGAAAGAAGGATGGAGCCGGAGGGATCAGCCTCCCTAACTTCAGACTCTACTACAAAACAACAGTCATCAAGACAGTATGGTACTGGCACAAAAACAGAAATATAGGCCAATGGAACAAGATAGAGAACCCAGAGATATGCCCACACACCTATGGGTACCTTATTTTTGACAAAGGAGGTGAAACTATAAAATGGGACAAAGACAGCCTCTTCAACAAATGGTGCTGGGAAATTGGACAGCTGCATGCAAAAAAATGAAGTTGGAACATTCCCTGACACCATGCACAAAGATCAACTCAAAATGGATTAAAGACCTACATGTAAGACCAGAAACCATCAAACTCTTAGAGAAGAATATAGGCAAAACACTCAAGGACATAAATCAAAGCAAGATCTTCCATGACCCTTCCATGACTAAAATAGCAGAACTAAAAGAAAAATGAACATTGGTAAGAAAAACTTCAAAAAAACTCAAAACTCTAGAAAGAATTAAAAAACTCAAGGAGAAAATTCACGTCCTGGAAGTTCTAGCAACAGCAATAAGAAGAGAAAGAAATAAAAGGAATCCAGGTTGGAAAGAAGAAGCAAAACTCTCTATTTGCAGAAGACATGATATTACACATAGAAAATCCCAAAGACACTATTACAAAACTACTAGAGCTAATCAACAAATTCAGCAAAGTCGCGGGATACAAAATCAATACACAGAAATCACTGGCATTCCTATATACAAACAATGAAAGATCAGAATATGAAATCAAAGAGGTAATCGCCTTCACCATTGCAACCAAAAGAATAAAGTATCTAGGAATAAACCCACCCAAAGAAACAAAACAACTGTACACTGAAAATTACAAGACACTCATGAAAGAAATCAAAGAAGACTTAAACAGATGGAGAAATATTCCACGTTCCTGGGTCGGAAGAATCAATATTGGGAAAAAGAACATACTGCCAAATATCATCAACAGATTCAATGTGATCCCTATCAAATTACCAATGACATTCTTCACAGAACTAGACCAAAGAAGAGCATAGTTCATATGGAAACACAAAAGACCTCGAATAGCCAAAGCAATCCTGAGAAAGAAGGATGGAGCCGGAGGGATCAGCCTCCCTAACTTCAGACTCTACTACAAAACAACAGTCATCAAGACAGTATGGTACTGGCACAAAAACAGAAATATAGGCCAATGGAACAAGATAGAGAACCCAGAGATATGCCCACACACCTATGGGTACCTTATTTTTGACAAAGGAGGTGAAACTATAAAATGGGACAAAGACAGCCTCTTCAACAAATGGTGCTGGGGAAATTGGACAGCTGCATGCAAAAAAATGAAGTTGGAACATTCCCTGACACCATGCACAAAGATCAACTCAAAATGGATTAAAGACCTACATGTAAGACCAGAAACCATCAAACTCTTAGAGAAGAATATAGGCAAAACACTCAAGGACATAAATCAAAGCAAGATCTTCCATGACCCTTCCATGACTAAAATAGCAGAACTAAAAAGAAAAATGAACATGTGGGACCTAATGAAACTTAAAAGCTTCTGTATAGCAAAAGAAACTACAAAAAAGCTGAACAGACAACCCACAGAATGGGAGAAAATCACAGCAAATAAAACAAGAGACAAAGAATTAATCTCCAAAATCTACAAGCAACTCAGACAACTCAACATTGGAAAAATGAACAACCCAATCAAAAAAATGGGAAAAAGGCCTAAACAGACACCTCTCCAAAGAGGACATACAGATGGCCAAAAAGCACATGAAACGATGCTCAACCTCGCTTGTTATTAGAGAAATGCAAATCAAAACTACAATGAGATATCACCTCACATCCATCAGAATGGCCATCATCCACAAATCTACAGACAATAAATGCTGGAGAGGGTGCGGAGAAAAGGGAACCCTCTTGCATGGCTGGTGGGAATGTAAATTGATACAGCCTCTATGGAAGACACTATGGAGATTCCTGAGAAAACTAAAAATAGAAGCACCATACGACCCAGCAATCCCACTCTTAGGCTTATACCCTGATGAACTCAAAACTAAAAGAAGCACCTGTATCCCAATGTTTTTTGCAGCTCTCTATGCAATTGCTAGAACATGGAAGCAACCCAGATATCCATCAATGAATGGATGGATAAAGAAGCTCTGGTACATATATACAATGGAATACTACACAGCTGTAAAAAGAAATGCAGAAGAATCAGTCCTAATGAGGTGGTTGGATCTAGAACCTATCATAAAAAGTGAAGTAGTCATAAAGAGGACAAGTACAATATACTAACACATATATATGGAATCTAGTAGGATGGTGATGATGGCACATGCAGTGAAGTGGCGGAAAGACAGACATGGACAGTGGACATATGGACATTGTGGGGAATGAACAGTGGGTGAGAGGCATAAAGGAAGTAGCATGAAGGCCTGTACTATCATATGTGAAGAAAATAACTATAGTCATTGCTCTGTGAGAAAAGCAGATTCTTCATGGGTGCTGTATGATGGTCTGGAGGGGTAGGATATGACTAATCTGAGAACATACATATCTGTAAACAACAAAACTCTGCAAAAGTTAAAAGTAAAATAGAAGTTAAAATAAATAAATAAATAAAAGATACTTGCTCCTTAGAAGGAAAGCTATGACAAACCTAGATAGTGTATTAAAAAACAGAGATACCACTTTGATGACAAAAATGCATATAGTCAAAGCTATGGTTTTTCCAGTAGTCATGTATGGATGTGAGAGTGGGACCATAAAGAAGGCTGAGCATCAAAAAATTGATGTTTTTGAATCATGGTGCTGGAGAAGACTCTTGAGAGTCCCTTGAACTGCAAGATCAAACCAGTCAATCCTAAAGGAAATCCACCCTGAGTTTTCATTGGAAGGACTGATGCTGAAGCTCCAATTCTTTGGCCACCAGATGCAGAAAGCCATCATTGGAAAACGCCCTGATGCTTGGAAAGACTGAAGCCAAAAGGAGAAGGGAGTGGGAGAAGATGAGATGGTTAGACAGCATCATCAACTCAATGGACATGAGTTTGAGCAAACTCTGGGAGATAATGAAGGACAGGGCAGCCTGGCATACTGCAGTCCATGGGATCACAAAGAGTCGGACACAACTTAGGGACTAAACAGAATAGAAATGAGATAATAAAACCTTTCTATCCCTTCTTAAATCAGACATTAGGTATGGACTGTCTTGGGAAGGGAGCATGACCTTGGACAAGGCAATGCTAACACAGTCTCTTAAGAGGGTCAAAAACTGAGGACTATCTGTTAGCAGAATTCCCAGAGGCTGGCCAGAGTGGATGGGGAAAAATATTTTTCCCTCTGTTGGAGGATCTAGATGGCATATCACAACATTCATCAACTATACTAGCAAAATATCTTTGATAATTTCTAGACTTCCAACTTCAAAAAAGTGCAGAGCTATCTGGAGATGGATGTGGTAAACAAATCCGAATGTTATTCAATGATCTATTAGGTTGAAGAATATAACTTTGACATTTCTGCAAGGCAAAATGATTGCATATCATCAATTTCATACTGTTTAACCTAACTGTAGAATAAACAAGGAAGGAACTTGCATATGTGGTCATATTTAAATGTTTATGCACTCTAAAATAATCTATCAATAGCTCCACCTCCCACACAAACCCAACACCTTCGCCATCCTCCCCATTATGGTTATATTCATTAAAAACCCTGCTCTTAAAGTGTTTTATGTCACCCAAAACTAATGATAAAATAATGCTTCATGAATGCAACGGGAACCTACTTACTTCTATTCAACACTTTCATTCTACCTCTTAATCTTGAGTCTTATTGCCTCTCCTCACTTGGAATGCTTCTTTCTGCACTGTCCCAACCAAACTACAATAAGAACACCACCCTTTTCCAAACCTACTTCCTCCTTATGGTCTCCTTTGATGACAGCAGGTTCACCATAGCTTCCCTGAATTTCTTTAGCACTTAAAGCCAGTTCAACACAACCTAGGATTTAATAATGATGTGGTCTGTCTTATGGAAGGATTCTGTTTTATGTGGGTTACCTTTGTTTCACCACATAGGTGTGAATCCCTTGAAGACAGAAGTTGTAACATTTACTTACTCTGTTTTGTCCACATCTCTAGCACTCAAATGGAAAGTCATGATTCAAAATCATATGGACTACAAAAACCTTGGAATATGTATATTTCCTACTTACCTACTTTAACTGTCCTTCCAAAGTTGTATACACATAAAAAATAAAATTATTCATAAACACTCAAAAAATCAAGGAATAAAATTAAGGTTCTTTCAAAGTATTCTTGGAGGGGGTGGAAAAAAAATGAGATGGGAAGAAAAACCACCCCAACAGCGAAAGTGGCTTCCTAATTCTTCCCAAACTCTGTTAGCAGAATTCCCAGAGGCTGGCCAGAGTGGATGGGGAAAAATATTTTTCCCTCTGTTGGAGGATCTAGATGGCATATCACAACATTCATCAACTATACTAGCAAAATATCTTTGATAATTTCTAGACTTCCAACTTCAAAAAAGTGCAGAGCTATCTGGAGATGGATGTGGTAAACAAATCCGAATGTTATTCAATGATCTATTAGGTTGAAGAATATAACTTTGACATTTCTGCAAGGCAAAATGATTGCATATCATCAATTTCATACTGTTTAACCTAACTGTAGAATAAACAAGGAAGGAACTTGCATATGTGGTCATATTTAAATGTTTATGCACTCTAAAATAATCTATCAATAGCTCCACCTCCCACACAAACCCAACACCTTCGCCATCCTCCCCATTATGGTTATATTCATTAAAAACCCTGCTCTTAAAGTGTTTTATGTCACCCAAAACTAATGATAAAATAATGCTTCATGAATGCAACGGGAACCTACTTACTTCTATTCAACACTTTCATTCTACCTCTTAATCTTGAGTCTTATTGCCTCTCCTCACTTGGAATGCTTCTTTCTGCACTGTCCCAACCAAACTACAATAAGAACACCACCCTTTTCCAAACCTACTTCCTCCTTATGGTCTCCTTTGATGACAGCAGGTTCACCATAGCTTCCCTGAATTTCTTTAGCACTTAAAGCCAGTTCAACACAACCTAGGATTTAATAATGATGTGGTCTGTCTTATGGAAGGATTCTGTTTTATGTGGGTTACCTTTGTTTCACCACATAGGTGTGAATCCCTTGAAGACAGAAGTTGTAACATTTACTTACTCTGTTTTGTCCACATCTCTAGCACTCAAATGGAAAGTCATGATTCAAAATCATATGGACTACAAAAACCTTGGAATATGTATATTTCCTACTTACCTACTTTAACTGTCCTTCCAAAGTTGTATACACATAAAAAATAAAATTATTCATAAACACTCAAAAAATCAAGGAATAAAATTAAGGTTCTTTCAAAGTATTCTTGGAGGGGGTGGAAAAAAAATGAGATGGGAAGAAAAACTCTAACCACCCCAACAGCAGAAACTATGTTGGCTTCCTAATTCTTCCTCTCAGAGAACTCTGCACTTTCCTTAATAATACCTCTCATCATTTTAAACTATACGTTTATGTCATTATTTAATTAGTTTCCATCTCACTCCAACTAACTGATAAGCCCCATGAGGGAAAGGACCATATTTGTTTTATTCATCATATTTCTAGTGCATAGCACATAATATGTGCTCAATAAATATTCAGTGAAATAATTGAAGGCAATAATGAAATGACTATCATTTGATGAAAGGACTTATGCCTTCAGTTCTAAGAACCTTTAATCACCAATCCTTGTCCCTAGCGAATGTTCCAATGTGATTTCTTTCACTCTGTCGTATTCTTCATTTGAGAAAATCAATAATGCATAAACAGAATGTATAAATATTCTTAGTCCTCTACCCCTACTACGAGATCCCATCTCTTCTTCTTTAGAGTATGCCCAGAGGTTCTCTGCCCTGTGACTGCTTCTTCTACTTGTACCAACAACATCTACTCATAAGACCATCAACTTCAGCAAAACAAGTTCATCTTCTGGCTGTGGCATCTCCAAATTGGCACCTCAAACTCTTGAAAGCCCTGTAAGAAACACTTCCACCAATTTTTCCCTGCAGTTCACCCTCTGGACACACCATCCCTAACTGGCCTCTCATGTTTGACTCAAATACTGGAAGTGGTTTCTTTTTCTGAATTTAATTTTATTTATTTATTGGCTATTCAGGTTTTCACTTCTGCCATGGGCTCTTCTCTAGTTGCAGGGACTGGGGGCTACTCTCTAGTTGAGGTGAGCAGATTTCCTGTTGCGATGACTTATTTTGTTGTGGAACTCAGGCTCTAGGGCACATGGGCTTCAGTAGTTGTGGCACATAGGCTCCACAACTGCGGCTCCAAGGCTCTAGAGCACAGGCTCAATAGTTGTGGCTCGTGGGCTTAGTTGCTCCACAGCATGTGGGATCTTCTTAGATCAGAGATTAAACCTGTGTCTCCTGCATTGGCAGGCAAACTCTTCACCACTGAGCTAGCAGGGAAGCCTCTAGAAGTGGTTTCTTGCATTTACTACTCCATAGAAGTAAATGGATGAATTCATTCTCTCCCTTTCTCTCCCTCTGGTTTTCACAACTCTTCACTCTCCTATAGGGTATTGTGTGTGTGTGTGTGTGTGTGTGTGTTTGGTGGATTGTGGAGTGTGAACGCATTTGTGGCATGGTAAAGTGAAGAAACACAGTGTCATGGGAGAGAAGATAGTCATTTCAATGTATTTTTATTCTGCATTTATGAGTTCTCTATCTCTGCATAGTAAATCACTGTAACATTTACTGGTTTAAAACAATGCCAACCATTTTGGTCACAAATATGAAATTTAGGCAGGCTTTGGCAGGAGCATTTGTGCCTGTGCTAGATGGCATCAGCTAGGGCAGCTCAACTAAGGGCTGAAGGATCCATCTCCAAGCTGGCTCATTCACACATGACAAGTCAGTGCTGGCTGCCAGCTGGGAGCTCAGCCAGGGCTGAGGGTGGCAGGGAGATGGGGCTGTTGGATTCAGTATGGTGGCTGAGCTCCAAGAGTGAACATCCCAAACCCAAATGGATTATGGTTAGATATTACTAAAGAATTTAGTTGAGAATTCCAAGTATTGCCTGATCTTTTCTCCATCTGTTTTTCATTTATAACCACCTTATTTCAAAATAGATTTGAGGCAGAAGCTCCCTTTATTTAAGGTACAGAGTAACCTTTAAATGAGATTCTTATACTCTGGATTCTAAGAGATGTTCTACATTTTGAGAGGGAAAAAAAGGTATGTGCACAGCAGGAGGAGATGTGCTTGTGTATTTGTACTCTGTGTGAGCACACGTGTACATGCTTGTGTTTATAAGTGTATACATTATATATATACTTATATGCATCTACATGTGCATGCATGTGAACTTGTGTGCATGTATGTGTCTACCTATGTTAGTAAAACTGTGAGTTAGCATTTATATGTGTGTGTGTGTGTGTGTGTGTGTATGTGTGTGTGGTGTAGCTTCCATAACGATATCAATCTTTATTTCAGTTCTAGAATTGCTGCAGGACTAAATGATAGCATGATACTTTTAAAAGAAAATTCAATTCTCTACACAAAGTCAACAGAAAGAGAGTTAGTTGCTTAGTCATATCTGACTCTTTGTGAGTCCAAGAATTATAGCCCACCAGGCTCCTCTGTTCATGAGATTCTCCATGCAAGAATCCCTTCTCCAGGGGATCTTCTCGACCCAGGGACAGAACCCACATTTCCTGATTTGCAGGCAGATTCTTTACCATCTGAGCTGCTAGGGAAGTCCCAAAGTCAACAGACAGTAATGTAATTCTTTTAAACTATATATGAATTAGCCCAAACCACAGCATTTTCTTCAAGTGACACCATTTATTAGTACAAAACTGATGAGGAGAGTTTATCTGAGTCATCATCTTTTAAATGTTATGGTACCAGAACTCCTGTAGATAGTTCTGATAAAACACAAGAGATGCTGTAGAAGAATCTACTGAATTTCTCTGACAATTATGATTCATAACATACTACTTATACTTAGAAGTACCCAAGAAGTGCTTCTGAAATTATCCATTTGTTCCTGGTTCAAGACAACAAAGAATTCAGGCATTTTTTACCATTGTTTTTAAAGCAAAGATTTAGGTTTCCAAAGAGTGCACTACATAATCACTCTTACCTTGGTATCTGATAAAGTAAACCTTATTTTTGTGGTGCCTAAGGCATTTACAGGGTTACCTTTTGCTTGATTTTGTTATGTATATACAGTAACATGCACTTTTTTTATAGTTCTATGAGTTTTGACAAAATGCATAGAGTTGTATGTCTTTGTATGTGTTAGTCACTCAGTCATGTTCAACTCTTTGCAACCCCATGAACTATAGCCTGCCAGACTCCTCTGTCCACAGAATTCTCCAGGCAAGAATACTGGAGTGGGTAGCCATTCCCTTCTCCAAGGGATCTTACTGACCCAGGGATAAAACCCGGGTCTCCTGCATTGCAGGCGGATTCTTTATCACCTGAGCCACCAGGGAAGCCTAGTCATCAAAATCAGGAGACAGAATAGATCTCTTACCCCTAAAACATTAGCTCATCCTACTTCCTTATAGTCAAACCTTCCTCCTCCTCTAACCCCTGGTAGCCATTTGTGTGTTCTCCCTCCCTATAGCTTTGCCTTTTCCAGAATGACATAGAGATGAGACTATACTATATATAACCTTTTGAGTCTGCCTTCTTCACTGAAAAATGCATCTGAGATACACCCATATCAGTACATGTATGTATATTTAGCTTGTTTTTATTGCTGAGTAGAATCATTTTATGGATATACACTGTTCAACCAATCACCAAGTGAAGGACATTTGGGTTGTTTCTAGTTAGGTGCTCTTATGAATAAAGCTGCAATAAACATCTATGTACAGTTTTAGTATGGGAATAGAAATTTTCGTTTCTCTAGAGTAAATAGTAATGGGATTACTTAGCAATGGAATTATCCAGTCAGACAGTAAATTTAATCTTAACTTTATAAGAAAATGGACCTTGCATTTCCATCGGCAATGTTGGAAAGCTCCAGTTGTTCCATATCTATTTCAATACTTTGTACTGTCAGTATTTTTTTTATCTTCACCCTTTTAATAGGTATATAGTAGTATCTCCCTGTGGTTTTCATTTGCATTTCCCCAGTAACTAATGATGACAACCATTTATGAGTTCACTTTCTTTCCACACAGTGCCATTGAGAAGTAGCTGTTGAAATCTTTGCCTATGTTTAAAGAGTTATTTGCTTTCTTGCTGTATATTTCAAAGTACTTCGTCATGTATCATTTGCAAATATTTTCTCTAGTTTGTAGCTTGTCTTTTCATTCTCTTAATAGTATTTTAAAGAGCAGAAGCTTTAACTTTCACAAAATGTGACAGAAATGTTTATTTTCTAAATCATGTTTTTGGTGCGCATCTAAGAACTCATTATCTAATACAAGATGACAAAGATTTTCTGTTTCATCTAAAAGTTTTATAGTTTTATGATGGTGGTTAGTAGGTTGTGTCCAACTTTTGCGACCCCATGGACTGTAACCACCAGGCTTCTTTGTCCATGGGGATTCTCCAGGCAAGAATACTGTAGTAGGTTGCCATTTCCTATTAAATCTAGGAATCATTTTTAGTTAACTTTTGGACCAAGTGTAAGGGATAGGATATGATTCATTTTCATGCCTATGATATTCAATCATTCTAGCACCATTTGTTGGTGAGACTATCCTGTCTACATTGAATTACTTCTGCAACAATTGGCCATATTAGATTGGATCTATTTTTGGAACATCTGCTTTATTACATTGATCTATGTGTGGTATTTCCACCAATATTATACTAATGTGATTAATGCAGCTTTGTAGTCTGTATTGAAATCCCATAGCTGTGAGTCTCGCAATTTTTTTTTTTCAAAATTGTTTCACTTATTCCAACTTCTTTATCTTACATTATGGATCTTAGAAGCAGTTTTAGACATCTATAAAAGAATCTGATGGAAAATTTGATTGTGATTTTGCTAAATCAATCAATCTGGGAAGAACAGACATCTTAACAATAATGGGTCTTCTGATTCATGACCATGGCATGTTTTTCCATTAACTTAGGTATTATTTGATTTAAAAAAAAAATTTATTGGAGCATATAGTTTTTATATTTATTGGAGTATTTACAATGTTGTGTTAGTTGCAGGTATACAGCAAAGTAAATCAGTTATACATATATACGTATCTGCTCTTTTTTAAGATTTTTTCCCGTATAGATCATTATAGAGTATTGAGTGGGGTTGAGTTCTCTGTGCTTACACAGTGGGTCTTTATACATGCTTTATTTCATATATTCAATCCAAATCTCCCAATTTATTCCTCTCCCTCCCTTATCCTCTGGTAACCATGAGTTTGTTTTCTACACCCATAACTCTACTTCTGTTTTCTGAATAAGTTCATATGTACCCTTTTTTTAAGATTCCACATGAGTGATAATTGATGGTATTTGTCCTTCTCTATCTGACTTACTTCACTCAGTATGACAATCTCCAGGTCCATCCATGTTGCTGCAAATGGCATTATTTTGTTCTTTTTCTTATGGCTAACATTCCATTTTATATATACTTACCACATCTTTATCCAATTTCTCACTTGAAATTGGAGGACTTCTAGAATGCTAGGTTTATGTATTTTATCAGTTCTAGAAATTAATAACCTTTATAGCTTTATTATCTCTCTACTGACCTTTTGGTATTTTAGTAAATTACTGTTAGACCCTTTTCTCTATTCCTCATATCTCTCAATCTCTATTTTGTAGTTTCCATCCTTCATTCTCTCCATAGTGCATTCTGGATAATTTTTTCTGACTTGTCTTCAAATTCTCAATTATCTTTTCACCCATGAATTGTCTTTTAATTTCTGTGCATTGATCCATAATGTATCCATGTACGTGTGCAGTTGTAAATACATATATATATACATATGCATATATATATATATTCACACATACATACAGATACATATCCATCCATAGATATATCTGTATGGGTCTATTTATCCATATACATATATTCATTTCTATAATTTATAACTGATTCTTTTCTAGTTAGATTTTACTTTATAAGGTTTCTGTTGGCAAAGATATTTCAGTTTATCTTTTATTTACTTAAACATTGAAAGAATAATATTGTTTTGTAAGTCTTAACTAATAATTCCATATCCAGAGTCTTTGTGGCTCTCTTTCTGTTGTCTGTTCTTTCTGTTTGTTCTCATGCACAGTGCTTTTTTTCTTGTGTGAATGGCACTGTTTGTTGCTAAATATCTATGAAAATGTATTTATAAGAATAATTTGAGCTCTGCTATAAAAGATGTAAAAATACACAAGAGAAAATACACCAGGTATACTACCTGTTTGGTATCACATCAAACTAAATTCAGCGCTAGAGGGTTTTTTTTTGGCCATCCATAAGATGTCAATGGAGAAGGAAATGGCAACCCACTCCAGTATTCTTGCCTCTAAAATTCCATGGACAGAGGAGCCTGGTGAGCTACAGTCCATGGGTCGCCAAGAGTCGGACATGACTGAGCACACAGGCACACAAGCTGTCAAACATAAAATGTAAAAATAATTCAAAGGCCAATTTACTTCTGCTTCACAGTGACCCTAAGAGTATAGTGCTTAGGATTTCTACTTATACTGGAACGCATCTCCTCTTAACTTCTTCCCACCTTATCTGTTAAAACTAAAGTTCTAATTTTTCCTGGTTGACAAAAGCCTTCAAAAGCCACTCAGCTCCCTTTACCTCTCTGGGTTCCTGCTTTCCCCTTGAGTTTGCCCTGGAAATTCCTATCTTGTCAGAAATTTAATGCTTTTTTAAAAAACTTCATTTTTTAAGCATTTTATCCATAATTTTCATTGTTTTTCTGAAAAAAAAAATAGTCCAAATAATCTAGCTTGCTATTATCAGAAACATAAAGGAATTAATAATTTTTACAAGAAAAGTCCCACTGCAGATTCAAAGTGTATTGGTCCTGATGTATCATGACTGTAATAATTTTTATTTATTTCCATTTTATTTTTGTGGGAAGGGGTTGTCCATTCTACTTTCTGCACCCAACTATCTTATTTTAGGGGTAAAAAATGAAATATTCAGTAGGAGTCTTTGTCTTTTGGCGTCAGCAATGAACAGATTCTCTTCCCCATCTGTTAGTTGGGGGGAGGGTCAAAAACATTTTCTTTTTATCTGTAATTTTCTCTTTTCAGATATACTTATATAAGTTTACACTTAACTTTATGTTACAGAATATTTGTTAGTACTTTCAAATTGACCTTTCTTATTCTATGCTCCCAAGTCTTTGTTAACATTTTTTTTCTCTTATTTGTATGAGAATGAGGATCAGGGTTTGCAAGTTTCATTTTCTGGGTTTCTTTCTTTTTTTGGTAGGAGTAGGTTGGTGAGGGGAAAATACCTCTTTTTATTTTTCAGTCTTACTTGAACTCTTGTTGTCCTATTTTCCTTATTTAAATTTGTTTTAAAGAAATAGACCCACAGACACAGGAAACAAATTTATGATTACCTATGGGAAAAGAGGGAGAGGGATAAATTAGGTGTTTACAATTAACATATACACATGACTATATATAATACAGATATGCAACAGGATCCTACACTATAGCACAGGGAACTATACTCAATATTTTACAGTAACCTATAAGGGAAAAGAATCTTCAAAAGAATATAAGTATATTATTGAATTACTGAAACTAACACAACTTTGTATATAAACTATACTTCAATAAAATGTGTGTGTGTGTGTAAAGAGAAAAATGCTTGATTTCATCTACTTTATCTTTCTTGGCAACCTATGAAGTGCTGATAAAGAAATTCCTCAAAAAAAAAAAAAGAAAGAAATTCCTCTAGGTTTTATGGTGATGGGATTAGATTCAGAAAATTTTTCTAGATAAATAAGAGAGGATCATAAGAAGTTTCGAAGAAACTATAAGTCAGACTTTTGGTAACAACTGGATTATCTCATCTATTAATAAAGCCAACTTCATCAAGCAATAACTTGCTACTGTCTCATTATAATTAATGCTTAAAGTGTTTCTAGTCTTGTCATTCATGAGTCATCAACTATTGGAAGCTGCACCTACCTAGGGGTTTTGTGAAGAAGGGAGACTCCACCCTTACACACCCACACTGAGTAAACCCAGAGTTGATGCTTGAAGAGAAAAAATAAAATAGAAGTACAGGCCAATAAAATGACAGAGGCCAATAAAAATGAAGATAGCAAGCAGAAAATAATCACAGAAAAACTGATAATTATTACAACTTAAAAACCTTACTAACACTTTATTAAAAATGTGTTTGTCTATAAATGGGCTTCCCTCGTAGCTCATCTGTAAAGAAGTCACCTGTAATGCAAGAGCCACAGGATACATGGGTTCAATCCCTATGTAGAGAAATCCCCTGGAAGAAAAAATGACAATCCACTCCAATATTCTTGCCTGGAGAATCCAAGGGACAGAGGAGCCTGGTACAAAGAGTCAGACAGAACTAAATTGACTTAGCACATACACATGCATGTCTATAAATAACCTAGGACCTCCAGTTTTCCAGATAAGATACTGTAGCTTCACTGTGGACACTCCTGATTTCTCCTAAATTTAGTGACAACCTTGTTCCAATGGTGCCTTAGAGGATCCATTCTCATAGTGTTTCATCAGAGAGTTATTCAGGAAGCTGCTAAAAGGTATCATCAGAAACAAACAATCCTCTGGTCAAAGAATACTAGGAAATATCAAATCAAATAAAATCAACCGATTTTCTCTGCCATATAATTCCTGAGCCTTCAATGTGCCAATTGGCATAATGATCTCTAAAAGGGAAGTTAGGGTGTAGTGGTCCCTCTGTTTTTTGTGCATGTCTTGGAACATTTGTTCCATGGAACACACTTTAAGAAATGTGTCTCTAAATAGACAATGAGAACTTTAAAATGAGAGAAAGGAAAATATATTTCCTCATCCTGTTGAAAGTTGCATTACCAGTAAAGCCCCAAATGTCCTTATCTCATTTCCTAATATTGTGTGAAGAATGCATTAGCCTTTGAAAATTGAGATACTAAAAGGCTAAATAACTTGTCCAAGATCACACATTTGTAAATTGCAGAAGTAGGATTGGAGTCCAGAAGTTCTTCACTCATACTCTTGACAGTATCTCTTCTTTCTTACAAGACAAATAAAAAATCTTCCTGATATTCCCACGAGTTTTTAAGTTAGAACAACCCTTTTAAGAAAGTGTACATAAACAAATAAAACCACACAGGTCATCAACATTCTTATAGATGGGACATTTGTGCAACCAGAGATAGATTGAGTTTTACAAAATATGTTTGGGTGTTTGTCCTGTACCTACACTTTGATAAACTGACCAAGGACACAGGTACAATTTAGAAAAACCTAACCTTCCACTCTGCCCATAAGGAATGAGAAAAATGCCTGTGGCATTCAATAAATACACTAGCCTGAATGGTTTCCCTTATTACTGGAAGGGAGGGGAATCTAGTTTCACCAGCAGCATCTCCTGCATGCTCTTCATACATTGACTCTCTCTCACATCCCTTCTTGATTCTATTCCAAGTTTATGTTTTAGAGGTGATTATCAAGGAAAAAACTTACTGATGGAATTCCTATGTGGTTTATGTTGGGTGTGAGAATCACAGAAAATTTGACATGTACCAACTCTCATTCCTTTTGAATGATGCACAAAACAAGCCCAGAGATGTTTCAGATTGTTCCAGGAGCATACATACCAAGATTCGTTAGGGCATGATGTGTATCTGTGTATCCAAGCTAAAATGGTGTGTGTCTTCTCAAATTTTCCCCAGGAAGACGGTGCTACTCAGATGGTGTGTATGGTGACACGCACATGATTCCTTCCAAGTATTCAGCAATTCACTACTAACGCATGAGACTAGAAGGCAGAATTTAAATCAAGTATCAAAATCTACCCCACAAGTACAATAATAGAAGACGAATTAAATGAATATACCCCAATATGACAAAAGATCAAAGAATCTTTAAATATTCATGACTTTTTAACGATATGAAGAAACATTCATGATATAACTTACTTATTTAGCACATACTACATGTCAGGCTCTGCTTTTAGGACTATTACAGGGCTTCTGGTGAAGGGACAGGTGTTAACAAGTGCCAGATTTGTGACATATGTATCTCATTCGCTGAGGTTTCCAAGATGGCTGGAGTTTCTCTCTCTCCTACTCGTCTTACTAAGACCAATCAAAACTGGCTTCCTCCATTTCCCCTGGTATGTCATTCAAATAGCATCATTTTCTCAGTGTGCCATTATGGAAAAAAAACATTAGGATGTCTTACCAAAGGAAAATAAATAAACAGGATTGAGCACCAAAGAATTGCTATCTTCAAACTGTGGTGTTAAAGAAGGCTCTTGAGAATTTCTTGGACTGCAAGGAGATCAAACCAGTCAATCCTAAAGGAAATCAGCCCTGAACATTCATTGGAAGGACTGATGCTAAAGCTGAAGCTCCAATATTCTGCCCCCTAATGCAAAGAGACAACTCATTGGAAAAGACCTTGATGCTGGGAAAAATAGAAGGCAGAAGGAGAAGGTAATGACAGAGGACAAGATGGTTGGATGGCATCACTGACTGAATGGACATGAGTTTGAGCAAGCTCCGAGAGATAGTGAAGGACAGGAAAGCTTGGTATGCTGCAGTCCATGGAGCTACAGAGTCGGGCACGACTGAGGGACTTAACTGAATTGAATATGATAGTTACTGATATGAGAAAAACTAAATTGGGATCAGAAATAGAATAATGATAAAATCAATCAAAACTAACCAATAAAAAGGCAGATGATGAATTTCACAGACAAGTGTGCATAAGACAATTACTGTAATTGCATTTCATACATTCAAAAACCTTGAATAAAGACTGAACATTCAACAATGCATAAGAAGGATACATCATGACCAAGTAAAATTTATGCAAGGATTCTACTGTTTAATATTTTTTAAAAACCAATGCATGTAATTTGCCAGTTTACCAGATTTGAGGAAAATATATGATCACTGCAATAGATACAGAAGAGTATTTGACAAATCCAACATCCATTCTGGATAAAACTCTCCGCAAACTAGGAATAATAGGCAATATCTTCAACTTGAACAAAATTAACTATGAACAACCTCCAATATTAGAAAACAGTGAAAGACTAAGTATTTCATCTTTTATTCAGAAACAATGTAAGAATGTCTGCTCTATATTCAGACATCTATTCAACATGTCTGCTTTTCTACTCAACATTGTGCTGGAGACTCTACCAATGCAACAAAGCAAGAATACTAAATAAAAGCTGTCCAAATTAGGAATAGAAACTCTATTTGTAGGTAATATGATCAAATATGATTAGTCATGTTTGTTTGGTCACACTATGCAGCTTGCAAGATCTTAGTTACCGAACCAGGGATTGAACCTGGGCTCCCTGCAGTGGAAACACAGAGTTCTAATGACTGGACCACTAGGAATTCTCTGATCAGCCATGTGGAATCTCCAAAAATATGGTGAAAATTGGTAAGTAAGATTAGCTAGGTTGTATGCTAGGAAAATGCTTACAATTTAATTGTATTTCAATGTTCTAAGAAAGAAAAAATGGAAATTAAATTTGTCACAATAATAACTGAACACTATGAGCAGTGACACCTAGGTGAGAGAAATTAAAAGAATTCTTCAATATACGTTTCAGCAAGTTCAACTTTTCTTTAAATTTTTATTTTAATTTAACTTTTACAGAGTTTTGCTGTTTACAGGTATGTATGATCCCAGATTAGTCATATGTATATCCCCCCCATCCCACCCCTCCAGGCCGTCACACAGCAACCCTGCAGGATCCCCTTTTCTCACAGCGCAATGACAATAGCTATTTTTTACACATACGATAATAAAGGTTATCGTGCTACTTCGTTCACGCCTCCCACCACTGTTCATTCACCACAATCTCCATATGCCTATTCTCCATGTCTGTTTTTTCATTGCTTCACTGCATGTGTTATCATTACCACCCTAATACATTCCATATATGTGTGTTAGTATATTGTACTTGTCCTCTTTATGACTACTTCACTTTTTATGATAGGTTCTAGATCCAACCACCTCATTAGGACTGATTCTTCTGCATTTCTTTTTACAGCTGTGTAGTATTCCATTGTATATATGTACCAGAGCTTCTTTATCCATCCATTCATTGATGGATATCTGGGTTGCTTCCATGTTCTAGCAATTGCATAGAGAGCTGCAAAAAACATTGGGATACAGGTGCTTCTTTTAGTTTTGAGTTCATCAGGGTATAAGCCTAAGAGTGGGATTGCTGGGTCGTATGGTGCTTCTATTTTTAGTTTTCTCAGGAATCTCCATAGTGGCTTCCATAGAGGCTGTATCAATTTACATTCCCACCAGCCATGCAAGAGGGTTCCCTTTTCTCCGCACCCTCTCCAGCATTTATTGTCTGTAGATTTGTGGATGATGGCCATTCTGATGGATGTGAGGTGATATCTCATTGTAGTTTTGATTTGCATTTCTCTAATAACAAGCGAGGTTGAGCATCGTTTCATGTGCTTTTTGGCCATCTGTATGTCCTCTTTGGAGAGGTGTCTGTTTAGGCCTTTTTCCCATTTTTTTGATTGGGTTGTTCATTTTTCCAATGTTGAGTTGTCTGAGTTGCTTGTAGATTTTGGAGATTAATTCTTTGTCTCTTGTTTTATTTGCTGTGATTTTCTCCCATTCTGTGGGTTGTCTGTTCAGCTTTTTTGTAGTTTCTTTTGCTATACAGAAGCTTTTAAGTTTCATTAGGTCCCACATGTTCATTTTTCTTTTTAGTTCTGCTATTTTAGTCATGGAAGGGTCATGGAAGATCTTGCTTTGATTTATGTCCTTGAGTGTTTTGCCTATATTCTTCTCTAAGAGTTTGATGGTTTCTGGTCTTACATGTAGGTCTTTAATCCATTTTGAGTTGATCTTTGTGCATGGTGTCAGGGAATGTTCCAACTTCATTTTTTTGCATGCAGCTGTCCAATTTCCCCAGCACCATTTGTTGAAGAGGCTGTCTTTGTCCCATTTTATAGTTTCACCTCCTTTGTCAAAAATAAGGTACCCATAGGTGTGTGGGCTATCATTTTTACTGCATGTGTTATCATTACCACCCTAATACATTCCATATATGTGTGTTAGTATATTGTACTTGTCCTCTTTATGACTACTTCACTTTTTATGATAGGTTCTAGATCCAACCACCTCATTAGGACTGATTCTTCTGCATTTCTTTTTACAGCTGTGTAGTATTCCATTGTATATATGTACCAGAGCTTCTTTATCCATCCATTCATTGATGGATATCTGGGTTGCTTCCATGTTCTAGCAATTGCATAGAGAGCTGCAAAAAACATTGGGATACAGGTGCTTCTTTTAGTTTTGAGTTCATCAGGGTATAAGCCTAAGAGTGGGATTGCTGGGTCGTATGGTGCTTCTATTTTTAGTTTTCTCAGGAATCTCCATAGTGGCTTCCATAGAGGCTGTATCAATTTACATTCCCACCAGCCATGCAAGAGGGTTCCCTTTTCTCCGCACCCTCTCCAGCATTTATTGTCTGTAGATTTGTGGATGATGGCCATTCTGATGGATGTGAGGTGATATCTCATTGTAGTTTTGATTTGCATTTCTCTAATAACAAGCGAGGTTGAGCATCGTTTCATGTGCTTTTTGGCCATCTGTATGTCCTCTTTGGAGAGGTGTCTGTTTAGGCCTTTTTCCCATTTTTTTGATTGGGTTGTTCATTTTTCCAATGTTGAGTTGTCTGAGTTGCTTGTAGATTTTGGAGATTAATTCTTTGTCTCTTGTTTTATTTGCTGTGATTTTCTCCCATTCTGTGGGTTGTCTGTTCAGCTTTTTTGTAGTTTCTTTTGCTATACAGAAGCTTTTAAGTTTCATTAGGTCCCACATGTTCATTTTTCTTTTTAGTTCTGCTATTTTAGTCATGGAAGGGTCATGGAAGATCTTGCTTTGATTTATGTCCTTGAGTGTTTTGCCTATATTCTTCTCTAAGAGTTTGATGGTTTCTGGTCTTACATGTAGGTCTTTAATCCATTTTGAGTTGATCTTTGTGCATGGTGTCAGGGAATGTTCCAACTTCATTTTTTTGCATGCAGCTGTCCAATTTCCCCAGCACCATTTGTTGAAGAGGCTGTCTTTGTCCCATTTTATAGTTTCACCTCCTTTGTCAAAAATAAGGTACCCATAGGTGTGTGGGCATATCTCTGGGTTCTCTATCTTGTTCCATTGGTCTATATTTCTGTTTTTGTGCCAGTACCATACTGTCTTGATGACTGTTGTTTTGTAGTAGAGTCTGAAGTTAGGGAGGCTGATCCCTCCGGCTCCATCCTTCTTTCTCAGGATTGCTTTGGCTATTCGAGGTCTTTTGTGTTTCCATATGAACTATGCTCTTCTTTGGTCTAGTTCTGTGAAGAATGTCATTGGTAATTTGATAGGGATCACATTGAATCTGTTGATGATATTTGGCAGTATGTTCTTTTTCCCAATATTGATTCTTCCGACCCAGGAACGTGGAATATCTCTCCTTCTGTTTAAGTCTTCTTTGATTTCTTTCATGAGTGTCTTGTAATTTTCAGTGTACAGTTGTTTTGTTTCTTTGGGTGGGTTTATTCCTAGATACTTTATTCTTTTGGTTGCAATGGTGAAGGCGATTACCTCTTTGATTTCATATTCTGATCTTTCATTGTTTGTATATAGGAATGCCAGTGATTTCTGTGTATTGATTTTGTATCCCGCGACTTTGCTGAATTTGTTGATTAGCTCTAGTAGTTTTGTAATAGTGTCTTTGGGATTTTCTATGTGTAATATCATGTCGTCTGCAAATAGAGAGAGTTTTGCTTCTTCTTTTCCAACCTGGATTCCTTTTATTTCTTTCTCTTCTCTTATTGCTGTTGCTAGAACTTCCAGGACTATGTTGAATAATAGTGGTGAAAGTGGACACCCTTGTCTTGTTCCTGATCTTAGAGGGAATGCTTTCAGTTTTTCACCATAGAGAATAATGTTCTCTGTGGGCTTTTCATATATGGGTTTCACTATGTTGAGACAGGTTCCTTCTATGCCCATTTTTTGAAGAGTTTTTTTTTTTTTTAATCATAAATGGGTGTTTGATTTTGTCAAAGGCTTTTTCTGCATCTATTGAGATGATCATGTGATTTTTGTCTCTCAATTTGTTGATATGGTATATCACATTGATTGATTTGTGGATATTGAAGAATCTTTGCATGCCTGGGATGAACCTGACTTGATCATGATGTATGAGCTTTTTGATGTGTTGATTCTGTTTGCTAGGATTTTGTTGAGGATTTTGGCATCTAAATTCATCAGTGAAATTGGCCTGTAATTTCCTTTTGTGTTGTCTTTGCCTAGCTTTGGTATCAGAGTGATGGTGGATTCATTGAATGTGTTTGGAAGTGGTCCTTTCTGTGCCATTTTTTGGAAGAGTTTCAGGACAGGCATTAACTCTTTTTTTGAATGTTTGGTAGAATTCGCCTGTGAAGCCATCTGGCCCTGGGCTTTTATTTTGGGGTAGATTTTTGATCACAAATTTGATTTCTGAGCTTGTGACTGGGTAGTTCATAGTTTCTATTTCTTCCTGGTTGAGTCTTGGGAGATTAATCTTCTCTAAGAAACTGTCCATTTCTTCCAGGTTGTTCAGTTTGTTGCCATAGAGTTGTTCATAATAGTCTCCTATAATCCTTTGGATTTCTGCATTATCTGTTGTAATCTCTCCTTTTTCATTTTTGATTTTGTTGATCTGGTTCTTCTCTGTTTTTTCCTTGATGAGTCTGGCCAGTGGTTTGTCGATTTTATTTACCTTTTTGAAGAACCAGCTTTTTGTTTTATTTATCTTTACTATTGTTTTATTTCTTTTTCATTTATTTCTGCTCTGATCTTTATGATTTCTTTTATGGTAACTTTGGGGTGTTTTTGTTCTTCTTTCTCCAATTGTTTTAAGCATAGGGTTAGGTCATCTGAGATTTTCCTAGTTTCTTTAGGTAGGATTGAATTGCTATAAACTTTCCTCTTAGAACTGCTTTTGCAGTATCCCATAGATTGGAGCAAGTATCTTTTAATTTGATGGTTGCAGTCTCCATCCTCAGTGATTTTGGAGCCCGAGAAAATAAAGTCTGTCACTGTTTCCACTTTTTCCCCTTCTGCTTGCTGTGAAGTGACGAGACTGGATGCCATGATCTTTGTTTTTTGAATGTTGAGATTGAAACCAGTGTTTTCACTCGCCTCTTTTACCTTCATCAAGAGGCTGTTTATTTCCTCTTCCTCTCAATTTGTTGATATGGTATATCACATTGATTGATTTGTGGATATTGAAGAATCTTTGCATGCCTGGGATGAACCTGACTTGATCATGATGTATGAGCTTTTTGATGTGTTGATTCTGTTTGCTAGGATTTTGTTGAGGATTTTGGCATCTAAATTCATCAGTGAAATTGGCCTGTAATTTCCTTTTGTGTTGTCTTTGCCTAGCTTTGGTATCAGAGTGATGGTGGATTCATTGAATGTGTTTGGAAGTGGTCCTTTCTGTGCCATTTTTTGGAAGAGTTTCAGGACAGGCATTAACTCTTTTTTTGAATGTTTGGTAGAATTCGCCTGTGAAGCCATCTGGCCCTGGGCTTTTATTTTGGGGTAGATTTTTGATCACAAATTTGATTTCTGAGCTTGTGACTGGGTAGTTCATAGTTTCTATTTCTTCCTGGTTGAGTCTTGGGAGATTAATCTTCTCTAAGAAACTGTCCATTTCTTCCAGGTTGTTCAGTTTGTTGCCATAGAGTTGTTCATAATAGTCTCCTATAATCCTTTGGATTTCTGCATTATCTGTTGTAATCTCTCCTTTTTCATTTTTGATTTTGTTGATCTGGTTCTTCTCTGTTTTTTCCTTGATGAGTCTGGCCAGTGGTTTGTCGATTTTATTTACCTTTTTGAAGAACCAGCTTTTTGTTTTATTTATCTTTACTATTGTTTTATTTCTTTTTCATTTATTTCTGCTCTGATCTTTATGATTTCTTTTATGGTAACTTTGGGGTGTTTTTGTTCTTCTTTCTCCAATTGTTTTAAGCATAGGGTTAGGTCATCTGAGATTTTCCTAGTTTCTTTAGGTAGGATTGAATTGCTATAAACTTTCCTCTTAGAACTGCTTTTGCAGTATCCCATAGATTGGAGCAAGTATCTTTTAATTTGATGGTTGCAGTCTCCATCCTCAGTGATTTTGGAGCCCGAGAAAATAAAGTCTGTCACTGTTTCCACTTTTTCCCCTTCTGCTTGCTGTGAAGTGACGAGACTGGATGCCATGATCTTTGTTTTTTGAATGTTGAGATTGAAACCAGTGTTTTCACTCGCCTCTTTTACCTTCATCAAGAGGCTGTTTATTTCCTCTTCCCTTTCTGCCATTAGAGTGGTATCATCTGCATATCTGAGTTTCTTGATATTTCTCCCAGCAATCTTGATTCAAGCTTGAACTTCATTCAGCCTGGCATTTCGCATAATGTACTCTGCTTGTAAGTTAAGTAAGCAGGGTGACAGCATACAGCCTTGATGTACTCCTTTCCCAATTTGGAACCAGTTCATTGTTCCATGTCTGGTTCTAACTGTTGCCTCTTGGCAAGCATTTGGGTTTTGTAGGAGACAGGTATGATGGTCTGGTATTCCCATCTTTTTAAGAATTTTCCACAGTTTTTGTGATCCATATAGTGAAAGGCTTTAGCATAGTCAATGAAACAGAAGTAGATGTTTTTCTGTAATTCTCATGTTTTTTCTATGATCCAGTCAATGTTGACATCTCACTTCAACTCATAGTAAATCTAAAGAAGTAGCCAAGCTTTAGATGTCGCTGTAGTGTCAGCTGTGACCTCCACTGACTCTAAAACACAACTTATCTCCCCTGCCAATTTTGTTTTTTCACAACTCACCCATAGACTTTGATCCCAATGCACTCCCTAATGACCCTACTGCACTGTAAGCTGTGCGTTGGAGTCTGTTTCTCAGGTACCTGACCTACCACAGTTGGTTCCAGAATCTGACAAAGCAAATACTGAGAACAGAATTAGAAACTGGGTCACATGCCACCCATCTGGCAATGGAGATCTCATCACTGGTGATAGGTAGAACAGAGCGAGCTTTGGGCACAAGACAGTGCTATTGTTAAAACTTCCACTGCTACTGAAATGGAATGGTATACTGGTGGGAATGAATGTACTACCTGATGCTATGATTTCACCATTTAAGAAACATGAGGGAAAGAGTAACTATAAAGGCACTGGAATTAAGGGGAAACTAAAGAGCAGGTCTGGGACTTCATTTTAAAAGACCTCCAAAGAAGATAAACTTTCAGAAAAAAGAAAAACACAAATTCTGTTATGCCAAGGTCATGATCTGCACTGGGAAAGAATAGGACCCTGACACAAAGGCTGGAGACAGGTTAATAGTCTCAACAGCTTAAGTACCCGGGTTCCCCTGAACCTTCTTCCCCCTCTTCTCTGTAAAAAACTAGCTCTCCCTACTTGTTTGAAGATGATGCAGAAACTTCTACCACACAAGACAAGCTGTGTTCCCCACCCAACACTCTGGCCCAGGATATACCCCATCACTGTTCTGGTCATTACGCCAATAACTAGGGCTAAGCTATATCATGACTTTGCCAGGGAAATTATGATTTCATAAGGTAGGAAAGGGACTCAACTTTGCCATATCTTCAGGTTCCAGTCAATATGTACTGCCATGAGTGAGGAGAATGTGTGTGTGGGACTACATTCTAAGGCACTTGACTAAGCAGGGGTGGGAAATAGAATGTACAGTTGGAAAAGGTAGAGTTTATTGACTTGGGAGCACTCTTCCAGGAAACTGGATTTAAGTCTTTGGCAAGGGCTCCAAGGATAGCTCCTTTTCCAAACATGGTCAAAGCCATTGAAGTTTCTGAAGTGTTAGTCACACAGTCGTGTACAACTCCTTGCGACCTCATGGACTGTAGCCCACCAGGCTTCTCTCTCCATGGAATTCTCCAGGCAATAACACTGGAGTGGGTTGCCATTGCCTTCTCCAGGGGATATTCTTGGCCCAGGGATCAAATGGTCCCACATTACAGGTAGATTCTTTACTGACTGATCCACCAGAGAAGCTGGACAAAGCAGTGATTCACACTGAGTTAAATACAAACACCAGTGTTGCCATGGCAGGTATTGGAAGACTATATGGCTGAAGTGTATATACTATGTAAGTCCAGAAAACAGCCTGAAGGGGGATGTTTATTGGGAAGACTAAGACAATGCACCACTTGCCATCTCATTTGCTGCCAGATGTGATGGTGAGAGGGGATCAACAACACAAAAATGCTTTATGGTGGTAGTTTTCTGTTGGCCAGTGGTGATGCCGCTGTAACAGTGGCCTTACTGATAGAAATGGGGGTGATATAAGCTAGGTGGAAGTGCTATAACCAAGCTTAAAAGCACAAATTCTGTTATGCCAAGGGTTGCACTGGGAAAGAATAGGACCCTGACACAAAGGCTGGAGACAGGTTAATAGTCTCAACAGCTTAAGTACCCGGGTTCCCCTGAACCTTCTTCCCCCTCTTCTCTGTAAAAAACTAGCTCTCCCTACTTGTTTGAAGATGATGCAGAAACTTCTACCACACAAGACAAGCTGTGTTCCCCACCCAACACTCTGGCCCAGGATATACCCCATCACTGTTCTGGTCATTACGCCAATAACTAGGGCTAAGCTATATCATGACTTTGCCAGGGAAATTATGATTTCATAAGGTAGGAAAGGGACTCAACTTTGCCATATCTTCAGGTTCCAGTCAATATGTACTGCCATGAGTGAGGAGAATGTGTGTGTGGGACTACATTCTAAGGCACTTGACTAAGCAGGGGTGGGAAATAGAATGTACAGTTGGAAAAGGTAGAGTTTATTGACTTGGGAGCACTCTTCCAGGAAACTGGATTTAAGTCTTTGGCAAGGGCTCCAAGGATAGCTCCTTTTCCAAACATGGTCAAAGCCATTGAAGTTTCTGAAGTGTTAGTCACACAGTCGTGTACAACTCCTTGCGACCTCATGGACTGTAGCCCACCAGGCTTCTCTCTCCATGGAATTCTCCAGGCAATAACACTGGAGTGGGTTGCCATTGCCTTCTCCAGGGGATATTCTTGGCCCAGGGATCAAATGGTCCCACATTACAGGTAGATTCTTTACTGACTGATCCACCAGAGAAGCTGGACAAAGCAGTGATTCACACTGAGTTAAATACAAACACCAGTGTTGCCATGGCAGGTATTGGAAGACTATATGGCTGAAGTGTATATACTATGTAAGTCCAGAAAACAGCCTGAAGGGGGATGTTTATTGGGAAGACTAAGACAATGCACCACTTGCCATCTCATTTGCTGCCAGATGTGATGGTGAGAGGGGATCAACAACACAAAAATGCTTTATGGTGGTAGTTTTCTGTTGGCCAGTGGTGATGCCGCTGTAACAGTGGCCTTACTGATAGAAATGGGGGTGATATAAGCTAGGTGGAAGTGCTATAACCATTAGGAGCTATATGAATATTATGGTGATGAGCAACAGGTTTAGAAAAGGAGCCAGGAGACCAAGACCTTCAGAGAGTAAAGGAGTTCTTTAATCAAGCATAGCATCACTAGGAGAAAAACAGACGGCAGCTAATCAATCCACAAAATCAGGTGAAATCAAGGATAGACAGGTAGCTAAGCACAATTACTTCAATTAAAGTTCCTATTCTTTCTCAGTTCAGGAGTTTTTGGAACCAGAATCTATTGACAGAAAGAGAAGTCACTGGGAGAAAGGACCCCGAAACACTACGGTAAGCATGCCAGTAATGATTGCCCCAGTCCTTCCTGAGAGGGACTTGTAGCTTTTTACCTAGGTGACTGTACACTGAAGAAGGGGTAATAGCCAAACATTTTAAGAACCTCTGGATACTAGATCCAACTTGACATTGAAATCCGAATACCCAGACCATCCTGATCCAGTCCTGTGGAGTAGGAGGAAGTGAGTGCCAGGCAATAAATGGAGTCATGAGTCAGATCTGGATCACAGTGGTTCCACTGAGTCTACTGACTCACCCAGTGATCATTTCCTTGGCCCTAAATGTGTAATTGAAATGGATATCTGTATCACTGATCCTGTTCGTGACACCAGTTGTCTTGCTGTGCATACTGTTTGCTGAACTCAGGGTAGGCAATGTGCGGGCTAAGAGGCTGTAAGGAGACTTGAGGAGCAGGGGGAGCTACAGACGTGTTTACTCTCTCCTGGGGGGGTATGGCAGCCATAACACAGCCTCTCTCTTGGTTGACACAGCAGCTATAGCAGCAGCCATCACATAACCATAGTATAACTATGACATAGTTATGATGCTGCTCCAGTGTAACCCCAATGCAGCAGTAGTCAGGGACTTGATGGTGAAGCTCTTCCAGGTGTACCACACAAGGTAACTGTGACCAAGCAAGTACCTCATGACCAAATGAGCACCTCGTGATGTATATGTGCAGTGCTTTAGGTGATCTCAGCTGTTACATAGCCATTATTTACAAAATATAGAGCGAGTGAGTCTGAACATGCCGGGGGTTTTTGGCCAGTGGTGATGCCGCTGTAACAGTGGCCTTACTGATAGAAATGGGGGTGATATAAGCTAGGTGGAAGTGCTATAACCATTAGGAGCTATATGAATATTATGGTGATGAGCAACAGGTTTAGAAAAGGAGCCAGGAGACCAAGACCTTCAGAGAGTAAAGGAGTTCTTTAATCAAGCATAGCATCACTAGGAGAAAAACAGACGGCAGCTAATCAATCCACAAAATCAGGTGAAATCAAGGATAGACAGGTAGCTAAGCACAATTACTTCAATTAAAGTTCCTATTCTTTCTCAGTTCAGGAGTTTTTGGAACCAGAATCTATTGACAGAAAGAGAAGTCACTGGGAGAAAGGACCCCGAAACACTACGGTAAGCATGCCAGTAATGATTGCCCCAGTCCTTCCTGAGAGGGACTTGTAGCTTTTTACCTAGGTGACTGTACACTGAAGAAGGGGTAATAGCCAAACATTTTAAGAACCTCTGGATACTAGATCCAACTTGACATTGAAATCCGAATACCCAGACCATCCTGATCCAGTCCTGTGGAGTAGGAGGAAGTGAGTGCCAGGCAATAAATGGAGTCATGAGTCAGATCTGGATCACAGTGGTTCCACTGAGTCTACTGACTCACCCAGTGATCATTTCCTTGGCCCTAAATGTGTAATTGAAATGGATATCTGTATCACTGATCCTGTTCGTGACACCAGTTGTCTTGCTGTGCATACTGTTTGCTGAACTCAGGGTAGGCAATGTGCGGGCTAAGAGGCTGTAAGGAGACTTGAGGAGCAGGGGGAGCTACAGACGTGTTTACTCTCTCCTGGGGGGGTATGGCAGCCATAACACAGCCTCTCTCTTGGTTGACACAGCAGCTATAGCAGCAGCCATCACATAACCATAGTATAACTATGACATAGTTATGATGCTGCTCCAGTGTAACCCCAATGCAGCAGTAGTCAGGGACTTGATGGTGAAGCTCTTCCAGGTGTACCACACAAGGTAACTGTGACCAAGCAAGTACCTCATGACCAAATGAGCACCTCGTGATGTATATGTGCAGTGCTTTAAGTGATCTCAGCTGTTACATAGCCATTATTTACAAAATATAGAGCGAGAGAGTCTGAACATGCCATCTTGGCAAATTTGCTGTCTGCCCACAACATCCTTAGTGATTGGTGAGATCCTTAGTGACTTAGTGACCACCAGGATAAGAGCTGTCATTCCTAAGGAAAGCCAAGTAGCAGCTTCTAAAATTGCAGCCCACCCCCGACCAAGAAAAACCAAAGACAACAAAAAATAGTATCTAATCTTAGGAGAAATGTAGTGGTGGTAGTCTTCTTCATATCCCCATTTGAATAACCAGTCTGGTCCTTATAAAATCTGGACACATATTGGATGATAAAAGTGGACTACTGCAAACCAAATAATAGCCCCAATTTCAGCTGCTTGTGCCAGGAACAGTATCTTTGCTAGATCAAATTAACATTATCTCAGGTACATGGTATGTGGCTATTGATCTGAAGAATTGTATCCATCTCCATTCTTATAAGAAATTCAGTTCATTGGGAACATACACATGGCTTTTCCTGTTCTCTGTCTTAAAATAGTCCAAAAAGACCTAGACCAGCTACACACCTCATATGACATCATAATGGTCCACTGTATTGATGACAACAGGTTAACCTGACTCATCAAGAAAAAAAATACCTGAAGTATTTCCCATATCACGACTCACGCATGGCGAGTGCTGTGTAGCTGCAAAAGCAGTCATGCCGGCGGAGGGCATGGGGGGCTGCTGCTGACCCGCTGACCAGGAGCCTGGTGCCCTGGGCAAGGGACAGGTGGAGGCACTCACCCTGGCAGGCAGTCGCAAGCAGTGTGGCCTGGGCCTGGCTGGGGGTCGCCAGCGAGCTGCCACCAGCTCCATTCTTTCTCGGGACTTCACATCCTTTCTCAGGCTCCAGCAACTCGTCTGAGAGCATGGCATTCCCTGGGGATATGTTGGATAATTGCAGTCATGAGGAATTGGAAAAGCGTGCTGAAGATTACATGTCAGATCTGAGGTATGGGGACCCTGAAAATCCAGAATATTTTTCTCTTCTCAATATTACAATTCCTGTTACCTTGTCAAATGTAGGCTTTGTATGTCTCTGTGGTGGATATCAGACCCAGAAAGTTCTTGATCTTTTTGCACCTGAGGACTCACTCACAACTGTGACACTTTACCTGGCTAGCAAGTGGTGGGGTATTGATGATATTGTGAAAACATCTGTCCCTTGTAGAGAGGGCCTTATGCAGGTGAGAACTCTGGAAAAGAGAGTGGTTCTGTATGTTCTGAATCAAATTATTTATAAAAAGCAAGAAATGGAAAGGAATGAAATCCCATTCCTGTGTCATAGCAGTACTGATTATGCTAAGATCCTGTGGAAGAAAAGAGAAGCCAGTGGGTTTTATTCAGTTAAGCCTACAGGAAGCTTATGTGCTTCCTTTCTCACCCAAGGCTACCAGCTGCCAGTTTTGGATACAACATTCATAAGAAAGAAATACCGAGGCAAAGGCTTTGGGCTTCATATGCTGGAGGACTTTGTTGATTCCTTTACAGAGGAAGCACTTGGCTTGTGGTATCCACTGATCACTCATGTATTTGGCTTGCACCAAGTACTTCCAGAAATATCCAAGAAACCATGAACTCCTTTGGGAAGTTGAAGGTTTTAGACACTGGTACCAGAGAATACCAATCACCAGAACATTAAAAAGAGAAACACTTAAAATTACAGCGGTCTCTCAAAATGAAGCTGAAAGACCTATGTCTGGAAAACATGGTCTTGTGTCTGTTCAAGAATGCGAAGCAGGAGGTGAAGACAATCAGTCAAGTGAGATGCCGCTAACTATTGGTCCTCTAAAAGATGCCTTTGCAAGTACTTCTGAAGGTCATGATGAAACACCTGTTTCCACTCATACTCAAAGTAGTCATCTTAAGCAGCTAAAGACTGGAAAATGGTTTCAGGATTATGAGTTTAGTAGTTCTCAAGGGAAAGAGGAAAAGACCTCTCAGACTTCACCTACAACTTCTGTGAACAAATTGGAGTCTACTGCATGCACATCAGAGAGCTCAGAAGCATTCTTGGAAGAAGGACCAGAACAAAGAGTGGTTGAATTTGAGGAAGAAAGTAATGATAAAGATGTTCGACCAACACCAGAAACCCAGCCAGGCCTGGGAAAGCAGGAAGGTGCAAAGGAATCTGAATTAGAGCCTTTGAATGGTGAGATAATGGACGATGCTCTCAAAACTTCACTTATAATACAAGAGGAGGACTTCACCAGTAAAGTTTTAGATGAAGAGTTAAAGTTGCAGTCTTTTAATTCCAGTGCAGACTCTGCAAATCTTGTTCCACTGGTGGAAGGCTCTTCAAAATCCCTTGAGGCTGTTGCACAGGGAAAGACTTCACATGCAACTGACTCAGAGACGTTGCTAGATGAAGGCCCATCTGATAAGAGGCACACTGAAGAGAAGCTGCCACCAGCCACAAGAAAACACATTTGGGGAGTTCAGACAATGTGGCTCCTATCCTAGGTGAAGAATGGACTGACATTGCTTTTCCAAACTCTGTGATTGCGGAATTTCCCAAGGAATTCACTACTGAAAGTGTGTCACCCAGCACAACTGCCTCATTGGAAGACCCGGGGGAGGAGGGGGCCGCTGAGTCCAGGAATCATCCACAGCTCTGCCACAGAGCTCTTTGATTGAGGTTGAACTTGAAGATGTGCTGTTTGCACAGAGTGCAGGACAGAAGAACCTGTCAGAGGAGCAGTTGGAAGCGTCTTCTGAGCCACTGGATCAGTTGACAGAGTCCACAGAGAAGACTGTGGACAGCAGCTCCAAGGAAATACAGGTGGATGTGCTTGTGGTCGACAGGCAGAATTTAAGAAGGAAGGTCAAAGGGCACAAAGGACCTACAAAGAAGAAAGCCAAGCTGACCTGTATGAGGGATAAATGTGGATGATAGGACCCCTTCTTTGTAACAAAATTGTCATTTTTAAAATATGGCCATTAATAAAATAGCATGGGGCACAGGACAAAAATTCCAGATTTTCAAGTTCAGCTTATTTATGCTGCTGCTTTTCTCTCCCTGATAGGACCTAGGATTCACTGTTCTTTTTAATTTTTTAGGCTATTTTTGTGCAGATACAATATTTTATTTCTATTAATAATATTTCAATTTTGGGAAACCAGATCATACTATATTTTCTTTAGCAGTCAGAGATAACTGACCATTCGTATTTCAGAAAATAGAAATTTAAAAACTATGAATTGAGTATAGGCTTCCATCAATTGTAAGGGTCACAGAAATCTTTTATACTAAGGGTTTTAATAGTAATCTTGGTGAGAGTTTGAGAAGTTTTATCTTAGATTTTGTATTAAAGACTTCACCAGTAAAGTTTTAGATGAAGAGTTAAAGTTGCAGTCTTTTAATTCCAGTGCAGACTCTGCAAATCTTGTTCCACTGGTGGAAGGCTCTTCAAAATCCCTTGAGGCTGTTGCACAGGGAAAGACTTCACATGCAACTGACTCAGAGACGTTGCTAGATGAAGGCCCATCTGATAAGAGGCACACTGAAGAGAAGCTGCCACCAGCCACAAGAAAACACATTTGGGGAGTTCAGACAATGTGGCTCCTATCCTAGGTGAAGAATGGACTGACATTGCTTTTCCAAACTCTGTGATTGCGGAATTTCCCAAGGAATTCACTACTGAAAGTGTGTCACCCAGCACAACTGCCTCATTGGAAGACCCGGGGGAGGAGGGGGCCGCTGAGTCCAGGAATCATCCACAGCTCTGCCACAGAGCTCTTTGATTGAGGTTGAACTTGAAGATGTGCTGTTTGCACAGAGTGCAGGACAGAAGAACCTGTCAGAGGAGCAGTTGGAAGCGTCTTCTGAGCCACTGGATCAGTTGACAGAGTCCACAGAGAAGACTGTGGACAGCAGCTCCAAGGAAATACAGGTGGATGTGCTTGTGGTCGACAGGCAGAATTTAAGAAGGAAGGTCAAAGGGCACAAAGGACCTACAAAGAAGAAAGCCAAGCTGACCTGTATGAGGGATAAATGTGGATGATAGGACCCCTTCTTTGTAACAAAATTGTCATTTTTAAAATATGGCCATTAATAAAATAGCATGGGGCACAGGACAAAAATTCCAGATTTTCAAGTTCAGCTTATTTATGCTGCTGCTTTTCTCTCCCTGATAGGACCTAGGATTCACTGTTCTTTTTAATTTTTTAGGCTATTTTTGTGCAGATACAATATTTTATTTCTATTAATAATATTTCAATTTTGGGAAACCAGATCATACTATATTTTCTTTAGCAGTCAGAGATAACTGACCATTCGTATTTCAGAAAATAGAAATTTAAAAACTATGAATTGAGTATAGGCTTCCATCAATTGTAAGGGTCACAGAAATCTTTTATACTAAGGGTTTTAATAGTAATCTTGGTGAGAGTTTGAGAAGTTTTATCTTAGATTTTGAAACTAATCACCATTTTTTAAAATGTAGGCATGCTTAATCAAAAATGTCAGTAAATTTGGGCAAAGGTAGCTTCTGACTAAATGAGAGCACAAATTCAGAAGTTTATGGTCAAAGGTTTATGAAGGTGATATTTTGACCTCTTAGTTGTTAGTTGCAGATGCAGTTTCTTCCTTTGACATCTCTGTCTGTGGAAAGATAGAAACATCATCTGTTTCCTATTCATTCTTGATAACATCTGATATTAACAGTATGCTCAGGATTTAACTCTAGCATATAGGCACTGTTGTAAATATTTAAAATTTCTTTTGAAGCTGGGGGCTGTACTCTTGTTCCCACCTGATCTAACATGCATACTTTAGAAGTATGAGAGCTCTTCCTAAGTCTTCTCCTTAATCCTAGTTCATTCATTAATGAACTGTGTGCCTTTAGGTAAACCCTTTAGAATCTTGAGCCTCTGTTTTTTCATCTGTAAAATGGGGATTATAATGCCTACTGTACCTAGGTTGAGGATCAAGGAAGGATCAATATAATCTTGAAAAGGGCAAATGATACTTAAATTATAGTTCTGTGCCTGAGGATGACTGTGAGGAGTACAAATCTAAGATGCACTGTGTCATGGCTGTTGCATTTTAGACCTTTTAATTCACTGGACTAATTCAACTAGAAAATATAGTTAGCTTCAAAAGAATACAACAGCTAGAATACACATCACTCTAGTTAAAAAGAATGTGTCTAATTTTTTGTTCAGTTGTTCAGTTGTGTCTGACTCTTTGTGACTTCATGGACTGCAGCACACCAGGCTTCCTTCTCCTTCTCTGTCTCCCAGAGTTTGCTCAGACTCATGTCCATTGATTCAGTGATGCCATCCAACCATCTTGTCCTCTGTCATCTTCTTCTCCTCCGGCCTTTAGTCTTTCCCAGCATCAGAGTCTTTTCCAATGAGTCATATCTTCACATGAGGCGATGTATTGGAGCTTCAGCTTCAGGATCAGTCTTTCCAATGAATATTCAGGGTTGATTTCCTTTAGAATTGACTGGTTTGATCTCCTTGCAGCCTAAGGGACTCTCAACAGTATTTTCCAGCACCATAGTTCAAAGGCATCATTTCTTTGGTACTCAGCCTTTTTTATGGTCCAGCTCTCACATCCATACATGACTACTGGAAAAACCATAGCTTTGACTATATGGACCTTTGTAGGCAAAATAATGTCTCTACTTTTTAACATGCCATCTAGCTTTGTCATAACTTTTCTTCCAAGAAGCAAGTATCTTTTAATTTCATGGCTGCACTCACTGTCCAGTTATTTTGCAGCCCAAGAACATGAAGTCCGTCACTGTTTCCATTGTTTCCCCATCTATTTGCTCTGAAGTTATGGAACTGGGTGTCATGAATTTCATTTTTTGAATATTGAGTTTTGGGTCAGCTTTTTTTTTTTTTTTAAGTTTCGCCTCTTTTATTGTTTTTTAATTTGTTCATTTCCATCCATCTTTATTCTTTGCCCTGTGTGGGTCTCCCATCACACTGGCCTCTCTCGTTGCAGAGCACTGGCTCTGGGAACATGTGCTCCAGAGCCCTGGCTTGTAATTGGATACACTGGTCCAGCTGCTCCATAGTACGTGGGATCTTCCTGGGCCGGGGATTTAACTGGCACTGCTTGCACTGCAAGGTGGACTCTGTACCCACTGGACCATCAGGAATCCCCATAGGGCAGCTTTTTCACTCTCCTCTTTCACCCTCATCAAGGAGCATCTTAGTTCCTCTTTGCTTTCTGCCACGAGGATGTTGTCATCTGCATATCTGAGTTTATTGATATTTCTCCCCGCAATCTTTTTTTTTTTTTTATTGCCAAATTCCATTTTAATATTATTAAAGTAGTAACAATTAAAAAAAAATGAGACTATGGATATGCAGTGTCAAGCCAATCCAAACAGCAATTCTGATTTAGAATGGGTCATATATAAGATCAGGATATTAAGAACATATTATTCTATATTCTATGTTAAGACAACTCCCAGCTACAGAACTCTGAAAATCCTCAAACTCCAACTCCTAAGGTATCAGCAAAGCAGAAAGGCGTTTAAATCTGAAAGCATAGTAGCAGAAGAGGTGCTGGGACGGATACCATCCAGAGGCTCGCCCCTGGGTCACCACGGGAGGAACCTGAGACATCACATCAGGCAGGTTCCAGAAAAGCGGCCCATTCCACACGGCTCTGGGGCCTCGGAGGACACAAATCTTAAGTATGTTTTTAAAAGAAAACCATTTTACCCTAGTCCTAAAATTCACCCAGGAGAAAAAAGCTGACTTAAATGCAACGAAGACAAAAAGAAAAACCGATCAGCCCAGAGGGCAGCTCCTAGTCGGGGATGTCGAATGGCAGGGTGCTGATGACATCCCCAGACTCGGTGACAATGTCGTCATAGACCCAGCGGCGGTTGCAGCGGCACTTGGGCCCGCACTTGTTGGAGTTACACTTGGGGCAAGGGTAGAAGCAGCCCAGGCAGTTCTTCTCCAGGCAGTCACACAGGTCAGCCTCGTTGCAGACCAGCCGGCCGCTTTTGTCGTATTTCTTCATGACTTTGCAGCTTAGAGAAAAATACTCATTCATCTTCGACATTCGAGCTTGCTTTTTCTGCTGCCTTGTTTCAGGATTAAAGTCAGCTACCTGAGGTCCAGGATTTTGAAATGCCAAGCATTTTAACTGCCGCTCTATCTGTTGCAGTTGCTTCTGTCCAATTTGACAGGTTTCCTCAGGAGAACTTGGATGTGCAGGTCTCACTTGGGTAGAATTGTTTCTTTCTGCTTGTTCACTCATTTCTGCTCACTGAAAAAAAAGCAACTTGGGGACACAGGCTCTGTCAGCAGCCACGTGTGGGAGCTCATCCAACCACGAGGACACTGGAGATAGTAAACGCCATTTCAGAATCCTCTCTCCCCGCAATCTTGATTCCAGCTTGTGCTTCATCCAGGCCAACATTTTGCAGGATGTACTCTGCATATAAATCAAAAAAGCACAGTGAAAATATACAGCCTTGATGTACTCCTTTCCCAGTTTGTTACCAGTCCATTTTTTATGTCTGATTCTAACTGTTGCTTCTTGTCCTGCATACAGGTTTCATAGGAGGCAGTTAAGGTGGTCTGGTATTCCCATCTCTAAGAATTTTCCACAGTTTTTGTGACCCACACATTCAAAGGCTTTAGCATAGTCAATGAAACAGGCATCTTTTTATGTTTGTATAGTGTGTTATAAGAACTAAGCCTCCAGTGCACCATCTGCTACGGCTCACACCCTTATCTAGAGCCAACACTAGATCCTAACCCCTTTTGTCATCTCATGGACATCACTCAGGCAATTCACCCCCTCTCCTACATGATTTTTAAAAACTCTGCTGCATCACTCTTGTCAGTGTATAACCACTCTATGACATCCGTTAAACAGATTTGTGATTAACAACCCACACTCTGCCCCAACCTGTTCTTTGTATAACCTCCCACATCTCATAAATTGCAACTCCAAGCTTCTGGCTGCTCAAAATATGAGAGTCATCTTTAACTCATTTTTTCCCTCACATTCAATCAGCAAATCCTGATGGCCCTGTCTTCAAACTAAATCCCAAATCTGATTTCTACCTCCCCTGTCCATGCAGTGATCATTAATTGCTGGGTCCCATGTTTGCTCCCCATATAGTCCAGCTTGCCTGAGGAAGCCTTCTGTGCTGTGAATCAAATTATATCTGTTGCTGGCTCTTATCCATCAATGACTTCCATTCATTTAAAAGCCAATTCCTATCCATGGTTTTCAAGGTCCTACATCATCTGGTCTCTTTGTTAACCTCTTCTACTTCATTTCCCACCAAATTTTCCCACATTAGTGACCTCCCCCCATACCTCCTGTTCCTTGAACATGCCAAACACGGTCCTGTCTCCAGACCTTCATACTTGATGTGTTCTTTGTCTAGAGCTCAATCAACCAAGATTCTCAAATAGCCTGCTTTCCTCACTTCATTCAGGTCCACACACTGCCTAATCCAATAGGTCCTTAGTAGCCACCCTATTTAAAATGGTAACCCCTATCCATCTCTATTTGCTCACATTGCTCTGTTTTCCTTTATACAACTTCTTAACATAATGCAATATATATTCATTGATCTCTCTGTTTCACACTTACAACGTGCGTGCATGCATGCTGGGTGGCTTTCATGTCACTTGCGATCCCATGGGATTGTAGCCCCTGGGATTCTCCTGGCAACAGTGCTGGAGTTTTGTGACCCACACATTCAAAGGCTTTAGCATAGTCAATGAAACAGGCATCTTTATGTTTGTATAGTGTGTTATAAGAACTAAGCCTCCAGTGCACCATCTGCTACGGCTCACACCCTTATCTAGAGCCAACACTAGATCCTAACCCCTTTTGTCATCTCATGGACATCACTCAGGCAATTCACCCCCTCTCCTACATGATTTTTAAAAACTCTGCTGCATCACTCTTGTCAGTGTATAACCACTCTATGACATCCGTTAAACAGATTTGTGATTAACAACCCACACTCTGCCCCAACCTGTTCTTTGTATAACCTCCCACATCTCATAAATTGCAACTCCAAGCTTCTGGCTGCTCAAAATATGAGAGTCATCTTTAACTCATTTTTTCCCTCACATTCAATCAGCAAATCCTGATGGCCCTGTCTTCAAACTAAATCCCAAATCTGATTTCTACCTCCCCTGTCCATGCAGTGATCATTAATTGCTGGGTCCCATGTTTGCTCCCCATATAGTCCAGCTTGCCTGAGGAAGCCTTCTGTGCTGTGAATCAAATTATATCTGTTGCTGGCTCTTATCCATCAATGACTTCCATTCATTTAAAAGCCAATTCCTATCCATGGTTTTCAAGGTCCTACATCATCTGGTCTCTTTGTTAACCTCTTCTACTTCATTTCCCACCAAATTTTCCCACATTAGTGACCTCCCCCCATACCTCCTGTTCCTTGAACATGCCAAACACGGTCCTGTCTCCAGACCTTCATACTTGATGTGTTCTTTGTCTAGAGCTCAATCAACCAAGATTCTCAAATAGCCTGCTTTCCTCACTTCATTCAGGTCCACACACTGCCTAATCCAATAGGTCCTTAGTAGCCACCCTATTTAAAATGGTAACCCCTATCCATCTCTATTTGCTCACATTGCTCTGTTTTCCTTTATACAACTTCTTAACATAATGCAATATATATTCATTGATCTCTCTGTTTCACACTTACAACGTGCGTGCATGCATGCTGGGTGGCTTCAGTCATGTCCAACTCTTTGCGATCCCATGGGATTGTAGCTCCTCGTGGGATTCTCCTGGCAACAGTGCTGGAGTGAATTGCCATTTCCTCTGCCAGGGGATCTTCCCAACCCAGGATCAAATCCAAGTCTCTTATGTCTCCTGCATTGGCAAACAGGTGTTTTTCTGTGGAAAAGGGACTTGATCTAGTTTTTTCCCTGTTATATCTTCAGTATTCCAAGCACATGGTTTATATTAAATAAGTATTTAGAGGATTGCATGCATAAATAAATGTATTAAGCATTAAATAAAGGTTCATTTTCCCAATGACCCTTACATGCATTATATTAATATTCAACTTGTACTTAACAAAAACCTGTGAGTGTCAAAGCAAGCACTGCTTCCCTCAGTTTATTATTGTTTGGTCTGATAGGTTTTTTTTAAACCATTGTCCCTCAGATAGGCCTATGGGAGACACAGACAGTCATGACACAGGGCATACCCTTGTAGGCAGGGTCAATGATGTTTTTCAATGTAATGTGAATTGCTATGAAAACATCAAGAAGAAGGCCTCAGTCTAACTGGAGGACCAGTGAAGACTTTCTGGAGGAGATGACAGGGAGCTGAGTCTGGGAGAATGAGTGTAAATTAGTTTGGTGAAGAAATGGAGAAACAGTCTCTCCTCTTGACAACACAATTCATGAGGGGGATATCGAGCACTTTGGTGTTACTTAGAGTGTTGGGGATTGGGTGGACTTCCCCGGCAGCTCAGATGGGTAAAGAATCTGCCTGCAAGGCAGGAGACCTGAGTTCGACCCCGAGTCAGGAAGATCCCTGGAGAAGGGGATGACAAACCACTCCAGTATTCTCGCCTGGAGAATTCCATAGGTAGACCATGGGGTCGCAGAGTCAGATATGACTGAGCACCTATTTACCTGTCTACCTAGAGAGGTGCTGTGGTGAAGGAAACAGGATCCACTCATGTAGGGCCTTGTGCACCATGAAGAGCATGCAACCCATTTTCTCATAATTTGCTCACATTGCTCTGTTTTCCTTTATACAACTTCTTAACATAATGCATATATTCATTGATCTCTCTGTTTCACACTTACGTGCATGCATGCTGGGTGGCTTCAGTCATGTCCAACTCTTTGCGATCCCATGGGATTGTAGCTCCTCGTGGGATTCTCCTGGCAACAGTGCTGGAGTGAATTGCCATTTCCTCTGCCAGGGGATCTTCCCAACCCAGGATCAAATCCAAGTCTCTTATGTCTCCTGCATTGGCAAACAGGTGTTTTTCTGTGGAAAAGGGACTTGATCTAGTTTTTTCCCTGTTATATCTTCAGTATTCCAAGCACATGGTTTATATTAAATAAGTATTTAGAGGATTGCATGCATAAATAAATGTATTAAGCATTAAATAAAGGTTCATTTTCCCAATGACCCTTACATGCATTATATTAATATTCAACTTGTACTTAACAAAAACCTGTGAGTGTCAAAGCAAGCACTGCTTCCCTCAGTTTATTATTGTTTGGTCTGATAGGTTTTTTTTAAACCATTGTCCCTCAGATAGGCCTATGGGAGACACAGACAGTCATGACACAGGGCATACCCTTGTAGGCAGGGTCAATGATGTTTTTCAATGTAATGTGAATTGCTATGAAAACATCAAGAAGAAGGCCTCAGTCTAACTGGAGGACCAGTGAAGACTTTCTGGAGGAGATGACAGGGAGCTGAGTCTGGGAGAATGAGTGTAAATTAGTTTGGTGAAGAAATGGAGAAACAGTCTCTCCTCTTGACAACACAATTCATGAGGGGGATATCGAGCACTTTGGTGTTACTTAGAGTGTTGGGGATTGGGTGGACTTCCCTGGCAGCTCAGATGGGTAAAGAATCTGCCTGCAAGGCAGGAGACCTGAGTTCGACCCCCGAGTCAGGAAGATCCCCTGGAGAAGGGGATGACAAACCACTCCAGTATTCTCGCCTGGAGAATTCCATAGGTAGACCATGGGGTCGCAGAGTCAGATATGACTGAGCACCTATTTACCTGTCTACCTAGAGAGAGGTGCTGTGGTGAAGGAAACAGGATCCACTCATGTAGGGCCTTGTGCACCATGAAGAGCATGCAACCCATTTTTCTCATAATTTTTAGCATCTGAAAGGTTTTAGGCTAAGAAATGACTTGGCTAGATTTGCCATAATAGATACTATAGCTGAAGTAAGAGTTTAGGAGATTGACTCCTAACTATAAAGCTCACTGAAAAATCGGATGTGGTCCAACTCTTCTGACCCTGAATGCATGTCTCTTCCCCACTGTGCTGCTCTGCTTCTATCCCATCCCTGAGCTTACATCCATCTTTGCTTGGTGGTGTCTAGAATAGCTGCCCTCAGAGCAATAGGTATGCTCACAAAACTGGAAAGCAGCTAAACCTTGTTTTACAAATTGCACAAAGGCACATTCCCCAAAATAGAGGCAAGAGGGAAGTGCTTTCACTGGCTTTCCTTTCTTAAGAATCACAGAAGCACATCTCACTTTGTTCTTCCTCTAGCTTTTAGTTTGCCCTACAAACATTCCTACATCCTGAACACACACTACATGGTGTCTTGTCTGAGCCATTGTTTTGTTTTGTTTTGTTTTTTAAAGGGGGTGGGGAGGGAGGGGAGCAGGTGGGCTACTTCTATTGGTCTTTCATTTGTCTATTTTCATCCATCTTTGTTCTTTGGCTCCTGTAGGCCTCCCATCGCAGTGGCCTCTGTCGTCGCAGAGCACCGGCTCTGGGTGCATGTGCTCCAGAGCTCCGGCTCGGTAATTGGACACATCGGTCCAGCCACTCCGCGGCACGTGGGATCTTCCCAGGCCAGGGATCAAACCGGCGCCCCTTGCACTGCAAGGCGGTATCCTTACCCATTGGACTACCAGGGAAGCCCCCATTGTTTTGGTTTTGATGGCAGTTGTTTGTCTCAATCTTTGCTAATATTAGCAGAGTGGGAAGTTCATTATTATTCTCTTTTAAAGACCTCCTTTCATTCTTTTCATTTCAATTACAATAGGTGTGGCAATGCTGTTTTTAATTCATAACTCTCCTCGACAAGTAATGTTTTTCATGGTGCTCTGTAGTCTTTCTTTTCTAAGTTGAATAATACTGGACTTCTCCCCAAATTCCTGTGATATTTTAAATGCCAGGATGTGATCACATTGGCATGTGTCACAGATGAGTGTCCGGTTGTATTCTACAGTTTTTGCAAAGTGCCTTACTTAGCATGGAAATGACTTGGCTAGATTTGCCATAATAGATACTATAGCTGAAGTAAGAGTTTAGGAGATTGACTCCTAACTATAAAGCTCACTGAAAAATCGGATGTGGTCCAACTCTTCTGACCCTGAATGCATGTCTCTTCCCCACTGTGCTGCTCTGCTTCTATCCCATCCCTGAGCTTACATCCATCTTTGCTTGGTGGTGTCTAGAATAGCTGCCCTCAGAGCAATAGGTATGCTCACAAAACTGGAAAGCAGCTAAACCTTGTTTTACAAATTGCACAAAGGCACATTCCCCAAAATAGAGGCAAGAGGGAAGTGCTTTCACTGGCTTTCCTTTCTTAAGAATCACAGAAGCACATCTCACTTTGTTCTTCCTCTAGCTTTTAGTTTGCCCTACAAACATTCCTACATCCTGAACACACACTACATGGTGTCTTGTCTGAGCCATTGTTTTGTTTTGTTTTGTTTTTTAAAGGGGGTGGGGAGGGAGGGGAGCAGGTGGGCTACTTCTATTGGTCTTTCATTTGTCTATTTTCATCCATCTTTGTTCTTTGGCTCCTGTAGGCCTCCCATCGCAGTGGCCTCTGTCGTCGCAGAGCACCGGCTCTGGGTGCATGTGCTCCAGAGCTCCGGCTCGGTAATTGGACACATCGGTCCAGCCACTCCGCGGCACGTGGGATCTTCCCAGGCCAGGGATCAAACCGGCGCCCCTTGCACTGCAAGGCGGTATCCTTACCCATTGGACTACCAGGGAAGCCCCCATTGTTTTGGTTTTGATGGCAGTTGTTTGTCTCAATCTTTGCTAATATTAGCAGAGTGGGAAGTTCATTATTATTCTCTTTTAAAGACCTCCTTTCATTCTTTTCATTTCAATTACAATAGGTGTGGCAATGCTGTTTTTAATTCATAACTCTCCTCGACAAGTAATGTTTTTCATGGTGCTCTGTAGTCTTTCTTTTCTAAGTTGAATAATACTGGACTTCTCCCCAAATTCCTGTGATATTTTAAATGCCAGGATGTGATCACATTGGCATGTGTCACAGATGAGTGTCCGGTTGTATTCTACAGTTTTTGCAAAGTGCCTTACTTAGCATGGAAATGGATACAGAATTCCACACATTTTAATAAGTGTCTCTTTAGTTTTCTCAATATTGAGTTCATTATAATCCCTAGGATAAAGCAATACAGTGATCTTTTCAACCTGCCAAGGATTTGGATATGAGTTGGGAAAGTACTGAATTATATAGGGCATGAAGTGTGGTGTAAGTGATGTTAATGAAGGGTGGAATTGTTTATTTACAGGAAGAAATTCTGATATAGTAACTCTTATATAGCCCACAGAAGATTTGCCTCTTGACAGTCCTTACCCATCATCTCCACTTCCTTTCCTTCCATTTCTCTCATATTTGATTCACCTTGCTGTTCATGCTTTCCAGTAAGACACTTCCTCTCAAGTTCACTATGACCTCCATGTTGCTAAGTTTCATTGCTCAGTGTCAGTCATTGAGTTATCTGACTAGCCTCATTATCAACATCTTTATTCTTCTTTTTTTGTTGGCTGCATCACGTGGCTTGTAACATCTTAGCTCCCTGACAAGGGATTAAACCCATGACCCCTGCATTGGAAGCAAGCAGGCTTAACCACTGGACCACCAGGGAGCTCCCCCATCAACATGTTCTGTTGGCTTCTAAAGTACTCTTTTCTTGTGGTTTTCTTCCTTTTGTCTCACGGTCTTCTAGGCAGATTTTTCTTCTTTTCTTCAAACTCTGCATGTAGAGGATTTACTGTGAAGTTAGCTGGCTTAACTTTTTAGACACATGCACTTACACAAGCCCATCTTAGGAAAAGCCCTAACAATGTGTTCACGTAGTCATCCTGTTTTGTGGATTTGCAAAAGTTAGTTTTTCAGTTAAAACTGCTCGCTCTTTCTACTCCATTTATCCCTCCGTCATACTTTCCCTTGAGATGAGTGATGTTGGAGTGGCTATGGGTAATTTTGAAATCTCGCTAGAGGGAAGTTAAGTTGAGACTACATCTAGTTTGGGTTATTTTCATAGTTAACTTCATATATAGTTAAGTTTTTGCTAGTTATATGAGCTTCTGGGAATACACCTACCACCTACTATGCTGACTAATCAGGTATCTTGACATGAAGATGCGGGGCCAGAATTCATATTAGGATATGAACCTATCTTATGGTGCTTACCACATGAAATGGCACTCAGATTCATTATTAGAAGCTAGTCTGTGAGAAATTCTCTGTTTTCGCTCGTTCTCTGTTATTCCACACTTGATCCAGTAGAAATTCTAGTTGGCTTTGCCTTCAAAATATAGCAAGATACTGACCACTGATGACTTACTATATCCTGTAGTCAAGGTCTCAGTAACTTCTTGCTGAGACCAGCTCCCTAACTGATCTCTCTTTGTCTACCTGCACCACTATAGTTGCCCAAAGGCCTTAGTTAAAAACACAAGTCAACTAGTATCATTCCTAAATTTGTGTTCCTGCCTCACAGTGGCTTCCAGTTTTAATCAGAATAAAATCAATGGATTTCTCAATAGCTTACAGGACTCTGATCCTGCCCCTTTCAGATGTTTTCTCAGAAGGGTAGAAAACAGCAAATCTGGGTCTAAATCCCTAGAAGTCAAAGCAGTGAGGAAAATAGAGAAAAATACATGGTTCTTACTGGAAAAAAATATCAAGGTCAACTGGACGAATCCAAGTTTTCCCTATTTCTAAAAATAGAAAGATGTAATTTATTTTTGCTGACCTTTCAAGAGAGGATGAATAGCAGTTTAAGCTAGTCTCTAATGAATGACACAAACTATGACATTCTTCTGTTTAAGTATAGATTTGGAAGCTGTGGGACAGGACAGACTTTTGATGTTTTATGTTGATTATGAATCACTGGAAGACCAGCTTCTCCTCCACATAGGAGTGGGATAGCTGTGGGAAATGCCAGAATTTTCATCCCAAACCATATCTTATTTAAAAATAAACTGGCAGGAGTGACATCAGCAATGTGATAGAATAGAATTTTTTGACCATCTTCTCCCCCCAAATAATGCTGATTTTGACAAGAGTATTGTTGTGGGAGTCCAGAGGCAAAGTTGCAGCACACTATTGGAGAAAAAAAAATCTAACATTGAACACATGAAAGAGAATAAAAAGAGTGGTTATGCTTTACCTGCATCACTCCTCCCCCTAGGTGGCATAGTTCGGTGTCAACAGAGACCTTCTGTTGCTCCCAGAGGGGAAAGTGAAAGCATGTGAGTGAGGGCCTGGTTTCCCCAATTGCCTGGGACACTACTACAGAGGCCCACTTATTTTTCACCCTATCTAGAATACTGAGGTGTGCTATATAACTAAGAGACAGAGAAAGGCTAAAAGCATAGCAACCAGGGCTTGAAAGGCCTCAAAATGATGCAGTCACAGTCACTCAGTTTCCATTGTTAAATGATTCTGACAGTTCAGAATTATAACAATAATATTCAAACTGAGGAGACTTATTGTTTGAGAATGAGGATATTTCGAGATTGTCTATATGGCCAAAATTACAAGCAAAAAATTGCCTTGTTGTGTGGAATCTTGGTTTAGACTCTCAAAGCAGATAGTGAGACAAGGTTTCTAGTGTAAGTAGTTTGTTTGGGTGTGACCGGAGGATGTAACACTCATAGGAAAGTAGAAAAATGATACTGGGAAGGATTGTTTTTAGCCAAAATAGAAAAGGTGCATTGTTAAGCTAACTGCTGTAGTGGGCAACTGGAGCTTAATTTCAGAGAGAAACTATGACAAATAGTGTAAAAAATCAGCACCTCAAAATCATCCCACTCAAAAGACAAAAGAACTGAGGTATTTATACACTAAATTCTGTTAAATCATTGATTGAAGAGTACTGGGTCAGGGAATGTGTTATTTGCCTGGCATTTTTGTATGGCCTACTAAGCATGAGTAGACAAAGAACAGCCTTTCTCAGTTCTGGCAAAAAGTCGGTGGACACCATGATGCAGATACCAACCTTTAAGTTAACCAAAAGGCACTGAACTATTAATAGTAAGGTCTGAGGAATCCGTGTAGGCAACTAATAGAGTTGGCTGAACATGAAGACATTAGGGGTTGGTATCAATGTCAGGATGACTAATCAGGCAGACATAATTTTATATTTATGGAGTTATTCCAATTAGCTCCACTAGTGTTTAACTGATGCATTAATTGAACAACATTTCATCTTAGTTTGAAAAAACTGGTGATCTGGGCTTCCCTGGTGTTCTAGTGGGTAAGGACACCGCCTTGCAGTGCAGGGGATGCCGGTTCAATCCCTGGCCTGGGAAGATCCCACATGCTGCAAGGCGGCTGGACCAATGTGTCCAATTACTGAGCCGGAGCTCTGGAGCACATGCGCCCAGAGCCGGTGCTCTGTGACAACAGAGGCCACCGTGATGGGAGGCCCACACGGGCCAAGGAACAAAGATAGATGAAAATAGATAAATGAAAAACCAAAAGAAGTGGCCCGCCAGCCTCCTCCAAAAAAAACAAAGCAACTGGTAATCTGTACCAAAGGTCAACAGACTTTTTCTGTAAAGGACAAGAGAGTAAATAGCTTAAGCTTTGAGAGCTCTACAATCTCAGTCACAACTATTCAGCTCTGCTTTTGCAGCTTGAAGGCAACAATCCAAGTGTGCTCAGTCACTTCAGTCATGTCTGACTCTCTGTGACCCTATGGACTTTAGCCCACCAGGCTCTTCTGTCCATGGGGATTCTCCAGGCAAGAATACTGGAGTGGATTGCCATTTTCTCCTCCAGGGGATCTTCCCAACCTAGAGATCGAACCCAGGTCTCCTGCACTGCAGGCAGATTCTTTACCACTAGTGCCACCTGGAAAGCCCATGAAGCAGTTTTAGAGAACGGTAAACAAAGAAGCATGGTTATGTTCCAAAAACATTTTATTTATGAATTTCGAAATTTGAAGTCATATAATTTCCATGTGTCACCAAATATTTTTCTATTTTTTCAACTAGCTAAAAACATTTAAAAAATATCTTTAGCTTGCCATACAGAAACAAGTGGTAGGCTGGATTTGGCTTATTGCTGAAATTTGCCAACCTCTGACTACATGATCTTTTAAAAACCAGGACTTGGGCTTCTCTGGTGATCTAATGGTAAAGAATTTGCTTTGTAATGTAGGGGACACAGATTTGATCCCTGGTTGGAGAGCTAAGATCCCTCATGTTGCGGGGCAACTAAGCCTGTGTATAGCAACTACTGAGCCTGGAATCTGTGCACCAAAATGAAAGATCCCACATGATGTAACGAAGATCCCATTTGCCACAACTAAGACCCAGTGCAGCCAAATAAATAAGTAAATATTTAAAAAAAAAGAACTAGGGCTCTTGTTTTTCATTTTAGTCATTGTGTGTATATCACCAAAGGGATTTTATTAGAAAAAGTTAAAAATATGACCCAGGGCACTGAACACGTGATTATATCAAAAACTCCTAAATAGAGCTGAAATCCCACTAGTCTCCTTTTTTAAATTTATAGCTACCTAGCAGAAACACTTTTTAACCTTTATGTGTCTTATATTAAATATTGAAAAAGTTGCTTTATTTCCAGCTATGATGTGTGGATTAATTTCCAAGAATATGAGCTGTTTCAGTGAAAGTACAATTATAAAACCCAATGTCAGATAAATGTTAACTATGAATTGTCAAGAGTTGTATCACCAATATACTTTACTTTATTCATTCAGTGAAGACTGCTCATTGCAAGCAGTGCTTGTTCAATTACAGTAATTACTCATAAAACTCTTTATGTTTGCTAAGCATTAGTGGTTGAAACTAGGACCAGAGGAATTACAGTCAGCCGTTGCCAGTGTGACTATCTAAAGAACCCACATAACCGCCAGGAGGGGAAAAAACTAGCAATTGTACATATGCCACATCAAGAAGGGTAAATATCAGAGGATACATGGACTGAAAATTTAAGATAGTGTTCTTTCCCTCCATCCCTTTGTCCTCTGGAATTAGATAACTAATGAATGCGAAAAGATGACTGAGGAAGCATGTTCCCTCCCAAACCAGGGATATCCAAAACAAGCAGAGAGGTTTATAACAGTAGATAAGACCAGAGTTTTAATTCTTACATTGAGTGTTTTCAAATACCAAAATGAATGTATTCTTGTGGCAGGAATGTGACAAGAAAACTTTTATTATATAATATTAATTAGAAAAGCTACAGATCCATTTTGAAGAGACTGGGGGCAGAGGGAGGCGCTCGTCTGATTAAGGGACCCTGAACCAAGGAGCGTGGATTGAGAAGATACTGTGGGGGCAAATCAAAAAGTTAAATACTGAGCCTGGAATCTGGGAACCAAAATGAAAGATCCCACATGATGTAACGAAGATCCCATTTGCCACAACTAAGACCCAGTGCAGCCAAATAAATAAGTAAATATTTAAAAAAAAAGAACTAGGGCTCTTGTTTTTCATTTTAGTCATTGTGTGTATATCACCAAAGGGATTTTATTAGAAAAAGTTAAAAATATGACCCAGGGCACTGAACACGTGATTATATCAAAAACTCCTAAATAGAGCTGAAATCCCACTAGTCTCCTTTTTTAAATTTATAGCTACCTAGCAGAAACACTTTTTAACCTTTATGTGTCTTATATTAAATATTGAAAAAGTTGCTTTATTTCCAGCTATGATGTGTGGATTAATTTCCAAGAATATGAGCTGTTTCAGTGAAAGTACAATTATAAAACCCAATGTCAGATAAATGTTAACTATGAATTGTCAAGAGTTGTATCACCAATATACTTTACTTTATTCATTCAGTGAAGACTGCTCATTGCAAGCAGTGCTTGTTCAATTACAGTAATTACTCATAAAACTCTTTATGTTTGCTAAGCATTAGTGGTTGAAACTAGGACCAGAGGAATTACAGTCAGCCGTTGCCAGTGTGACTATCTAAAGAACCCACATAACCGCCAGGAGGGGAAAAAACTAGCAATTGTACATATGCCACATCAAGAAGGGTAAATATCAGAGGATACATGGACTGAAAATTTAAGATAGTGTTCTTTCCCTCCATCCCTTTGTCCTCTGGAATTAGATAACTAATGAATGCGAAAAGATGACTGAGGAAGCATGTTCCCTCCCAAACCAGGGATATCCAAAACAAGCAGAGAGGTTTATAACAGTAGATAAGACCAGAGTTTTAATTCTTACATTGAGTGTTTTCAAATACCAAAATGAATGTATTCTTGTGGCAGGAATGTGACAAGAAAACTTTTATTATATAATATTAATTAGAAAAGCTACAGATCCATTTTGAAGAGACTGGGGGCAGAGGGAGGCGCTCGTCTGATTAAGGGACCCTGAACCAAGGAGCGGTGGAGTTTGAGAAGCCAGCAGCTCCGGGATTCAGCGGCAGCGGCCTCATCCGCTGAAGTTGGGGTGGGGCGCCGAGCGGGCGGTGTGTGTGTCGGGGGGAGGGGGGGGTCCTGGTCTTTGGTTTCTCGACTCGGTCCTGTTTCGACAGCGAACATGTCTCGACCTGTCAGAAATAGGGAGGTCGTTGATTATTCACAGTTTCAGGAATCTGATGATGCTGATGAAGATTATGGAAGAGATTCAGGCCCTCCAGCTAAGAAAATTCGATCATCTTCCCCGAGAAGCTAAAAATGAGGCGATCTGGAAAGAATTCACAGGAAGATAGTGAGGACTCAGAAGAAAAAGATGTGAAGACTAAGAAGGATGATTCTCACTTAGCAGAGGACAGTGAAGATGAAAAAGAAGACCATAAAAACATGCGCCAGCAATGGCAGGCGGCCTCCAAAGCAGCCTCTAAACAAAGGGAGATGCTCATGGAAAACATGGGCAGTGAAGAGGAGCAGGAGGGGGAGGAGGCGCCATTACAGAAGAATTCCGGCAGTGATGAGGACTTCCTAGTGGAAGACGATGATGATAGTGACTATGGCAGTTCAAAAAGAAAACAAAAAAAAGGTTAAGAAGTCCAAGCCTGAGAGACAAGGAAAGAAAATGCCCAAGCCCAGGCTAAAGGCCACAGTGACACTAAGTCCCCTGAAAGGCAAGGGGAAAGTGGGTCACCACAGCTTCAAAGGAAAAGACTCTATCTCCCAAAAAATAACCGCCAGGGGGGAAAAACTAGCAATGAGAAAGATAAAAATGGACTGAAAATTTAAGATAGTGTTCTTTCCCTCCATCCCTTTGTCCTCTGGAATTAGATAACTAATGAATGCGAAAAGATGACTGAGGAAGCATGTTCCCTCCCAAACCAGGGATATCCAAAACAAGCAGAGAGGTTTATAACAGTAGATAAGACCAGAGTTTTAATTCTTACATTGAGTGTTTTCAAATACCAAAATGAATGTATTCTTGTGGCAGGAATGTGACAAGAAAACTTTTATTATATAATATTAATTAGAAAAGCTACAGATCCATTTTGAAGAGACTGGGGGCAGAGGGAGGCGCTCGTCTGATTAAGGGACCCTGAACCAAGGAGCGGTGGAGTTTGAGAAGCCAGCAGCTCCGGGATTCAGCGGCAGCGGCCTCATCCGCTGAAGTTGGGGTGGGGCGCCGAGCGGGCGGTGTGTGTGTCGGGGGGAGGGGGGGGGCCTGGTCTTTGGTTTCTCGACTCGGTCCTGTTTCGACAGCGAACATGTCTCGACCTGTCAGAAATAGGGAGGTCGTTGATTATTCACAGTTTCAGGAATCTGATGATGCTGATGAAGATTATGGAAGAGATTCAGGCCCTCCAGCTAAGAAAATTCGATCATCTTCCCCGAGAAGCTAAAAATGAGGCGATCTGGAAAGAATTCACAGGAAGATAGTGAGGACTCAGAAGAAAAAGATGTGAAGACTAAGAAGGATGATTCTCACTTAGCAGAGGACAGTGAAGATGAAAAAGAAGACCATAAAAACATGCGCCAGCAATGGCAGGCGGCCTCCAAAGCAGCCTCTAAACAAAGGGAGATGCTCATGGAAAACATGGGCAGTGAAGAGGAGCAGGAGGGGGAGGAGGCGCCATTACAGAAGAATTCCGGCAGTGATGAGGACTTCCTAGTGGAAGACGATGATGATAGTGACTATGGCAGTTCAAAAAAGAAAAACAAAAAGATGGTTAAGAAGTCCAAGCCTGAGAGACAAGGAAAGAAAATGCCCAAGCCCAGGCTAAAGGCCACAGTGACACTAAGTCCCCTGAAAGGCAAGGGGAAAGTGGGTCACCCCACAGCTTCAAAGGAAAAGACTCTATCTCCCAAAGAAGGAGATGAGGAACCAGAAAGCCCTCTGGAAAAGAAAGCATCCTCCAGCCCTCCTCCTGAGAAATCTGGGAATGAAGGGTCTGAAGATGAAACCCAGTCTGGGGAAGATTAAAAGTGATGATGGTTTGGGGAGAGATTTTATTAAAAAAAAAAAAAAGAACAAAGGAAAAAAAGAGGGGAAAAAAAAAAAGAAACCTACTTAAGATAGAATATGGTTTTGGCTATGGCTTGACTCATGGGCTGTCAGTGCTTTTTTTTCCCTTTTGATGAAAATAACGTTTTCTTCTTTTCTTCCCTTAAAAAAAGAAAAGAACCATTATATGTTTAATTTACCTTTTTTGTCTATTGGTCTCCTCTTTGTCACAGCCCCCTCTTTCCCCTCCCCCGCTTTCCCAATGAAAGCCATGTTAATTGATCACTGGATTGACTGCTGCATCTTTTTTATTTTTGATGGAGGGTATGCCACAGTTGTAAAGCAATAAGATTTGAGGTGAATACTATGGAAATTTTGCTTTTTTGCTAAATGGTAACAAATTGAACAGTAATCAAAAGATGTAGAGGGTTTTAGTTCAAAGTTATTGCTTCTTTCTCTACCTGAATTTTTTAAAAAAATCAGTTGTCATCTAATATAAGTTTATATTCTCTATATAAAAATATAGATGTATGAAAAAATCATGACGTTAAACTTCCATTGATGGGGCAGGTAGGAGATAAAGATGAATTCTGAACTGCTGCTAAAAGTATTCGTGTGTTTTACCATGGAGCAGGATAGGGCATTGAGGTTGCCTCACTTTGTTTGGGGCTTGTTTGTTTGTTTAGTTTCATCACTTGTTATCTCTAAGAGACTCGGAGCCAGTGATCCTTCCATTCTGTTACAGTCTTTAAAGAACTTAAAAAAAAAAAAATCAAGGGGCCACCAAAACTTAAATCTTTTTTGATTTCCTATGTCATTCTCTAATGGTTCATGTTTTTAAATATATATATATATGTATCTGTTCTGTTTCTTGGATAAAAATTTCACCAAGGATCAAAAGAAGAAACCCTAGAATTTAAATGGGGACATCTATATATCACAGTGGATTTCTTCTCAAACTGACAATGTTTAGGTTTTAAGCAAATGAAGTGCCAGTTAATGTGAAACTCAAAAAATAAAATAAAATAAAAGCTACAGGACTGAGATTTCCCTGGTGCTCCGGTGGCTAAGACTCTGTGCTTCCAATGCAGGGGGTAAGGATTCAATTCTTGGTCATGGAACTAAGGTCCCACATGCTGCGTGATGAAAAAAACAAAACAAAACAAAACAAAGTAAGTTTAAAATGGGAAGTGAAATAAATTAGATTGTTTTGTTTGCATCTTATTTGTTTGCTTCTTAGGGTGAAGCCAGAATTCTAAATAACAACCAGATTGGGATGCTGTTTATTGGGGCTGAAAAAATTTTCCATTGATCCTATTAGGGTCCCTGGTTGAATCTGAAAATTAAACTGACAAAGATTAACAGAAGAAAAGTATACATATTTAATTTAAGTTTTATACGACATGGGAACCTTTGTAAGGAAATGAAGGCCTGAAAAAAATAGTTAAACCAGGGTATTTAATGCTAGGTGTTCCATCCAAGTACTAACCAGGCCGGACCCTGCTTAGCTTCTGAGATTAAACAAGAACAGGCATGTTCAGGCTGGTATGACTGTAGACTAATGCTAGGTTTGATGAAGAGGAGACAGTTATGGAAAAACATGATAGCTCAAGGAATATGAGGTAAGCATGGTAAACTGGGGAAAATCTAGGCCTGAAAAAGTTTTTGTCATTGATGTGCTGTGCTAAAAGTATTCGTGTGTTTTACCATGGAGCAGGATAGGGCATTGAGGTTGCCTCACTTTGTTTGGGGCTTGTTTGTTTGTTTAGTTTCATCACTTGTTATCTCTAAGAGACTCGGAGCCAGTGATCCTTCCATTCTGTTACAGTCTTTAAAGAACTTAAAAAAAAAATCAAGGGGCCACCAAAACTTAAATCTTTTTTGATTTCCTATGTCATTCTCTAATGGTTCATGTTTTTAAATATATATATATATGTATCTGTTCTGTTTCTTGGATAAAAATTTCACCAAGGATCAAAAGAAGAAACCCTAGAATTTAAATGGGGACATCTATATATCACAGTGGATTTCTTCTCAAACTGACAATGTTTAGGTTTTAAGCAAATGAAGTGCCAGTTAATGTGAAACTCAAAAAATAAAATAAAATAAAAGCTACAGGACTGAGTTTTCCCCTGGTGCTCCGGTGGCTAAGACTCTGTGCTTCCAATGCAGGGGGTAAGGATTCAATTCTTGGTCATGGAACTAAGGTCCCACATGCTGCGTGATGAAAAAAACAAAACAAAACAAAACAAAGTAAGTTTAAAATGGGAAGTGAAATAAATTAGATTGTTTTGTTTGCATCTTATTTGTTTGCTTCTTAGGGTGAAGCCAGAATTCTAAATAACAACCAGATTGGGATGCTGTTTATTGGGGCTGAAAAATTTTCCATTGATCCTATTAGGGTCCCTGGTTGAATCTGAAAATTAAACTGACAAAGATTAACAGAAGAAAAGTATACATATTTAATTTAAGTTTTATACGACATGGGAACCTTTGTAAGGAAATGAAGGCCTGAAAAAAATAGTTAAACCAGGGTATTTAATGCTAGGTGTTCCATCCAAGTACTAACCAGGCCGGACCCTGCTTAGCTTCTGAGATTAAACAAGAACAGGCATGTTCAGGCTGGTATGACTGTAGACTAATGCTAGGTTTGATGAAGAGGAGACAGTTATGGAAAAACATGATAGCTCAAGGAATATGAGGTAAGCATGGTAAACTGGGGAAAATCTAGGCCTGTTTGTTAGGATTCTTCTCAATTCCCTTTGTAGATAAAGATACTCCTTACTTCTGAGTAAAGGGATGGCACTTCTCACATGAGGATTTTATGTTTTAGGGGGAAGATCAGAGTAACCTTTCTATTTCTGGTGTTTTCTCAAATGCCTTTAGCTTAAAATGTTCTACCTGCCAAGGTGCCACATTTTGTGAGTAGTGTGTCCTGGACCCCATCAGATTCAATGAACAATGTCTAGATTCTAGACTGGAGCAGAATGAAAATAAGGAAAAGCTTTAGACTTAGCAAAATGTGTAGTTAGAATTGTGTAACTAGTTTGTTGAATTGGCTGTGTTAATGGGAGCAAATCTATGATTATCTTACCCTGGTTGTTCAGAACTATTCTAATTTACCTCTTCTCTCTTAGCTAGACAATATTTCTAGAAAATCCATTAATTTTTCAGTCATTCCCTGACATCGGGAATGTCCCATTTTCAGGCATTCAAAAGTCAATGTAAATTGAAGACATCTTCCCATCTCAAAAGCTCAAGCCTACCTCAGGTTGGAAGTACACATCAGAGAAGGGATGATACTATGCTTCCTTTTCCTCCTTATTCTTCATCCTTTCTTTCACTAGCTACTGCTTTTGGTGGGACATTAAGCATTGTGGTCATTAGTACTTTTCATCAAATGTTTTCAGTTTCTTCCCCTTTCAGGCACATGGTAAAATTGCATTTCTCTGGCCCCTTACCAATAGATATGGCCATATGATTGTTCTTGAGAAAGGAAATGTGAGCAGAAGGGATGTGTGTTTTTCTGGGTGGAAGCTTTAAAAACAGAACACAAGTCATCATGTTCCCTTCTCTGTGCTGTGGTTGTCATGGAAGCAGGTGAGATAAAATTTCAATGAGGTCAACCTGTGTTGAACATGTAGTGTGTTATGAGCAAAAAATGAATATTTATTGTTGTGAGGCATTGATTTGGGGATTATTTATCACTACAGAAGTACACAACTTATCCTGATGCAATACACATTAAAATGACCAAAGATATAATAATTGTTAACTTGTATTGGATCATATATCCTTAAGATACATGAAGTTTTTTAAAAATTAGGATTATAAAGAGAAATTGAGTAATCTAAAATCATAGGGAAAGAATTTAATATACCTCTGTTAGAGAAGGAAATACCAGAGGTGTTAGTAAGAATTTTAGAACTTTGAACAGAAAAATTAATAACATATCTATGGGTGTATAGAACAGACAGAAAATATACATTTTCTTCAAGCTCACATGAAACATTTATAAAGAATTAGCTTGGGCTTCCCCTGGTGGTCCAGTGGGTAAGGACACTGCCTTGCAGTGCAAGGGGTGCTGGTTTGATCCCTGGCCTGGGAAGATCCCACGTGCCGCAGAGTAGCTGGACTGATGTGTCCAATTACTGAGCTGGAGCTCTGGGGCACATGTGCCCAGAGCCGGCGCTCTGCGACGACAGAGGCCACCGCGATGGGAGGCCCACAGGAGCCAAAGAGCAAAGACGGATGAAAATAGAGAAATGAAAGACCAATAGAAGTGGCCCGCCCATCCCCCTCCCTCCCTACGCCACCCCCCCAAAAAGATAAATAAATAAAATAAATGTTAAAAAAAAAAGAATTATCTTATGCTAGGTTGCACAGCAGTATCAGATGTTTCAAAGAACTGTTATGATATAGATAATGTTGATTTACTGTAATAAAATTTAACTAGAAATCAAAAATAAAGAGTACATGCAAATGAGCATGCATATAAACAACATACACATTTGAAGACCTAGAATGTACTCCTAAATGACTTTTGGATCATTTTGAGAAATATATAATACTTAGACATAAATACTAATGAATTACCTATGAAAATCATGAACTATAATAAAAACAGTACTTAATGTTAATATTTGGTTAGGTTAGATGTTAATATAGAGGGTTTATTACATTAATTTCTATTCATATTATATTTAGAATAATCTATAATAATCTTTAGATGAAAACCTTGGATCTGGTTATTGTGAAGATTTAATGCAACTAAAATAATTGATTTAACAGCTTATAAATATGGAAGCTAATTCCTCTCAAAGATCATCAAGTGAACAAAGTCTTTGATTCCTCCTAATGATTAGTTTATGTAACTCCTGTTGTGGTCTGTTGACACGTCAAAGAGTAATAAATATAAGTCTATCACTGTCTATCTTTTTGTTTGCTTAACAAACATTATTTAAATAGCCTCCTAAATAGATTACCAGTAATAAATAAGGTATTAATCTAGGACTAAAAGAGTCAATAGAATAATTAAATACATGTCTCATCACGTACCCAATCACAGTGTGGTCCTACTACAGAGTCTGACTCAGTAGGAAAAAAGCATCAGATCTTTGTTTCCATCTTCTGTTATGTTAAAGTAACACAGAAATAATTTTCCTTCTCCATGAATGTGTATCCTTAATTCGATTTTGCTCGTCTGTGTTCATTTTGAGGTGGAAAAAGTGCTTGATGGGGGTGCCCAAGTTTGATTTACTTGGGCTGAGTCTATCCAAACCTGTAACTTGGATAAGTACTCAGCTTGTCTTTTTTTTTCTCATTCATCACTAGTTGTTTTTTTTTTCATCTTAGCCTAGCATTCTCATTTCATCTTGATCAAGTTACTCTAGTGTTCCCTGGCTATCTTCAGAGATGTGTTTACCCATATGCAGTTTTGTAACATAAAAATACAGTATGAATCACAGCTTATTTTCTTAAGAAATTTGAGCAGAATGTTCTCTTACAAAGAAAAGAGAATTTGAAGAGGTTGTTTGGAAAACAACCTATTGATCCATAAATATGTTTGCTTTTCTATGTACCTGACTCATTCCGATTAGAAGTATGAGAGATAGTGTAAGAAAAAGAGGCAAAGTAAGAAACTTCAAAATTCCATCAATAAAAGCAACTAAAAAACTGCCAGAAACTGACAAAAATCATTATTTTTGTAAGTCTGGAAATCAACCAATGCTTACAAAAACCCAGAGAACACTTATTCAAGAAAAATAGCTGAATCTTGCTAATTGTAGTGAATTTTATGGCATTTTTACCTTAAACTAGTCCATTCCAGAACTGGCACCAAAGGAGCAGAATTGACAGCATTTGCAAACATGGCCCTTGGTTGATCACTCTGGTGGTTCAACTGGCTCAAAGGATTGGTTTTATCTAACCGAATTTAGAACTCACACAGTGCTAAAGCCATTAGCTAGGGTGGAGAGGAGGGAGGGCATTGGTCAAAAACATTTACAAGCAAATGTTTTTGTCACTCCTACATGACATAATGGATAACAGTTGGGGAAAACAATATACTAACAAAAATGAATGAGAGGAAAGGCTAAAGAATGAGACATTTGGTGAATAAGGGCTTTGAAAAGTTCTAACATATTCCAGGAATGTAGAAGACTCCATGTTAGGCTATGGCACAGAGAATTTATACCTACTGGCACTCTAGCTTCTATTTCACAGATGTGGGTTCAGGCAGTTTTTTTTTTTTTCTTTTATCTTAGTTGTTTATTTTTAAAATTAGTTCTTATTGGACTATAGTTGTTCTACAATGTTGTGTTAGTTAGTTCCTTCTGTATAGCAAAATGAATCAGCTATGCATACGATAGATGATAGTAGGCAGGTTACTGTGAACTGTGTCAGATTCTTGATCTCTGACAGAGAAGAATTCACATTGGATCAAAAAGACTTGGCTTTGGTCACTCAGAGGTTCGTGAAGTACAAGTTTATTAATGGAAAAAGGGATAGAGAAAGCTTCCAGCACAGGCACTGGAAAGGAGGATAGAAGAGAAGCCCCCCTTAGCCAGTTCAGGCAAGATGATTTGTATTTTCCATGATGGTTATAAACAATAGACCAAAAGAATATCTTAAGATTGTAAAGGCCTTGCTAGGCCCACACCCACAACATTAACCTTTTAGCTAGAGGGTGGTCAGGGCTAGGTGAGACATTATAATGTAAAGGCCTTGCTAGGCCTACAACATTAACATAAGACAATAAACTTACTTTCAGGGTTGGTCTTTATCAGTCTTTCTTCCTCTCCTCCCCCTCCTCTTTGGGACCTGCTGGCCTCCTTATCAAATCTTCCTATTCACCTGTTTCACATGCACATATATCCCCTCTTCCTTGGATATCCTTCCCATTTAGGTCACCATAGAGCTTTGAGCCATACAGTAAGTTCTCATTAGTTATCTATTTTATATAGTATCAGTTGTGTAGATATGTCAGTCCCAATCTACCAATTTATCCCCCTTCCAATTTGGTATCCTTATGTTTGTTCTCTATGTTTGTGTCTCTATTTCTGCTTTACAAATAGACATTTTATTTTATTGGGCTCCAAAATCACTGTGGTTGGTGAATACAATCATGAAATTAAAAGACACTTGCTCCTTGGAAGAAAAGCTATGGCAAACTTAGACAGCATATTAAAAAACAGAGACATCACTTTGCCAACAAAGGTCCATATAGTCAAAGCTATGGTCTTCCCAGTTGTCCTGTATGGATGAGAGTTGGACCATGAAGAAGGATGAGCGCTGGAGAATTGATGCTTTTGAATTGTGCTGGATAAGACTCTCAGAGTCCCTTGGACTGCAGGAGCCCTTTTTAAAATTGGGGTTCTTATTGGAAAACTATAAGTTGTTCTACAATGTTGTGTTAGTTAGTTCCTTCTGTATAGCAAAATGAATCAGCTATGCATACGATAGATGATAGTAGGCAGGTTACTGTGAACTGTGTCAGATTCTTGATCTCTGACAGAGAAGAATTCACATTGGATCAAAAAGACTTGGCTTTGGTCACTCAGAGGTTCGTGAAGTACAAGTTTATTAATGGAAAAAGGGATAGAGAAAGCTTCCAGCACAGGCACTGGAAAGGAGGATAGAAGAGAAGCCCCCCTTAGCCAGTTCAGGCAAGATGATTTGTATTTTCCATGATGGTTATAAACAATAGACCAAAAGAATATCTTAAGATTGTAAAGGCCTTGCTAGGCCCACACCCACAACATTAACCTTTTAGCTAGAGGGTGGTCAGGGCTAGGTGAGACATTATAATGTAAAGGCCTTGCTAGGCCTACAACATTAACATAAGACAATAAACTTACTTTCAGGGTTGGTCTTTATCAGTCTTTCTTCCTCTCCTCCCCCTCCTCTTTGGGACCTGCTGGCCTCCTTATCAAATCTTCCTATTCACCTGTTTCACATGCACATATATCCCCTCTTCCTTGGATATCCTTCCCATTTAGGTCACCATAGAGCTTTGAGCCATACAGTAAGTTCTCATTAGTTATCTATTTTATATAGTATCAGTTGTGTAGATATGTCAGTCCCAATCTACCAATTTATCCCCCTTCCAATTTGGTATCCTTATGTTTGTTCTCTATGTTTGTGTCTCTATTTCTGCTTTACAAATAGACATTTTATTTTATTGGGCTCCAAAATCACTGTGGTTGGTGAATACAATCATGAAATTAAAAGACACTTGCTCCTTGGAAGAAAAGCTATGGCAAACTTAGACAGCATATTAAAAAACAGAGACATCACTTTGCCAACAAAGGTCCATATAGTCAAAGCTATGGTCTTCCCAGTTGTCCTGTATGGATGAGAGTTGGAACATAAAGAAGGTTGAGTGCTGGAGAATTGATGCTTTTGAATTGTGGTGCTGGAGAAGACTCTCGAGAGTCCCTTGAACTGCAAGGAGATCAAACTAATCAATCTTCAAGGAAATCCACCCTAAATATTCATTGGAAGGACTGATGCTGAAGCTGAAGCTCTAATACTTTGGCCACCTGATATGAAGTGCTGACTCATTGGAAAAGAACCTGATGCTGGGAAAGGTTGAAAGCAGGAAGAGAAGGGGATGACAGAGGATGAGATGGTTGGATGGTATCACTGAGTCAATGGACATGAGTTTGAACAAGCTCTGGGAGGTGGTGAAGGACAGGGAAGCCTGGCGTGCTGCAATCCATGGGGTCGCAAAGAGTTGGACACGACTGAGCAACTGAGCAACAAGCAAGAATATCATTTTTCTAGATTCCACATATATGCATTAATATACAACATTGGTCTTTCTGACTTACTTCACTGTATGTGACAGTTTTCAGGTCCATCCACGTGTCTACAAATGATTCATTTTTGTTCCTTTTTATTACTGAGTAATATTCCATGGTATATATGTACACAATACCGTGTTCTTAAGTATAATCACTGTGCTGTACCTTATATCCCTGGAATTTACTTCTTTCATAACTGGAAGCTTGTACCTTTTGACTAATGGACATCTCATTTTTTCCATCCTGGAGAACTTAAAAATGTACAAAAAGGGCATTTGGTGCCTTATTTGCTTCCCAGGTAGTGTTAGTGGTAAAAAAAAAAAAAAAAAAACCAAAAACAAACTTGCCTGTCAGTGTAGGAGACATAAGAGACACAGGGTAGATGCCTGGGTCAGGAAGATTACCTGGAGGAGGACATGGCAACACACTGCAGTATTCTTGCGTGGAGAATCCCATGGACAGAGGAGCCTGGTGGGCTACAGTCCATAGGGTCGCACAGAATCGGACACGACTGAAGCAACTTAGCATGAAGGCATGAATGCTGTGCACCAGGAACTTGCATAGTGTAGTAGGTCAGTTATACTTCCAAAACAAACAAACAAACTAATAGAAAAAGAGATCAGATTTGTGGTTACCAGAGGGGAGGCGGAATTGTATGAAGCTTGTCAAGGTTTGAGCAGGCTCTAAAAGATGCTGAAGAACAGGGAAGCCTGGAGTTCTGGAGTCTATGGGGTCACAAAGAGTCAGACACGATTGAGTGACTGAACTGAACTGAGTCAAAAGGTACAAACTTCAAGTTATAAAGTAGTAGCAGTGTAATGTACAACATGATAAATATAATGAACACCACTGTTTGTTATATATGTGAGTTGTTAAGAGACCAAAATCATAAGAGTTCTCATCACAATGGAAAAAAATTATTTTTCTTTTATTTTGTATGTATATGAGATGACGGATGGTAATTGCTATGGTCATCATTTCATGGTGTATGCAAGTCTACTTATGATGCTATACTCCTTAAACAGTGTCGTATGTCATTTGTGTGTATTAGTTGCTCAGTCATGTCCGACTCTTTGTGATTCCATGGACTGTAGCCCCCCAGGCTTCTCTGTCCTGGGATTCTCCAGGCAAGAATACTGAACTGGGTTGCCATTCCCTTCTCCAGGATATCTATACAACTCAGGGATCAAATCCAGGTCTCCTGCATTGCAGGCAGATTCTTTACCAGGGAAGTCAATTATATCTCAGTAAAACTGGAAGGATAAAACAAAAGAAGCAGAATCAAATGAACAATATAAAAGAGTGGTTTAGAGGCCAAATTACTAACTTTACCACTAATAAAGTCTAAATTGGAGGATATAGCAGATAATTATGAGGATGCTCAGCTTATTTTCTCCAAACTTACCAATCATATTAAGCAAATTTCTCTTCCATGGAGAGAATTAAATCTGAGGAGGAGAAAGTCAGAGAAAAGGGGAAAAAGCATTCCCTTCTAATAATTTATCATAAAACTCTTTTGGTAATTTGGGGGAATTAGCAGTGAAGATTCAGGGTATCTTTGTGAACATAGCATTTATTTTGACTGACCTTAAGGGCTGTTTGGAGAACTTCCTAAGCAGAAAAACATAGATACAAGTGGTCATTAATTCCTTATTCACCCGGTCCATATCAGAGCCAGCTAATTGTCAATCCTAAATTAAAATTTCATATCAACTAACATTTACCAGACATGTGCTTTAACAGGCTAAGCAACTATATCAAAGGCACCTAAAGTTAAGATAAAATGGGCCAGTCCCTGAAATCATTCTTTTCTTTAAAATAATGCTACAATAATTCAGAGTCAAGTACTAGAAAGAGTGTGGCATGATTAATTTACAAGACAATGAATTTCACACTGACAACATTATATAATTCTGCTAAGTTTAAGCCTAAGATAAGGATCCAGAATTAAGAGCTAATTTTCAGACACTACCAGAGGAAGAACAAACTAATACTGCTTTGAGTTTTGTTTGGTTCTTTATGGAGAATGGTGTCCACACATATCTGAGTATTAATAAATTGTATTCAAAATGATTGAGAGTATACCTAGTTATCTGGGAACGTGCTAGTACAGATCTTATAACTGAAGAAAGTGGATCCACAGTACTGGAGAATACCTGGAAAACTTTTAAGTACTCTTAGCTGGACATGAACATAGATGTGTTTTCTGTGCTTCTTCATGGACTTTCCTGATAGTTCATCTGGTAAAGAATCCTCTTGCAATGCAGGAAATTCTGGTTTGATTCCTGGTCCAGGAAGATCCCCTGAAGAAGGAAAAGGCCTACCCACTCCAGTATTCTTGCCTGGATAGTTCCATGGACAAAAGAACCTGGCGGGCTACAGTCCATGGGGTTGCAAAGAGTCAGACACAACTGAGCGTTGTTCATATACTGTTGTTCATATACTGTTTGTTTACATACTGTTGGGTCTTGTGGTACTGGCTTAGCTGAATTTCTGGCTCCAAGATTCCATTTAAATCACAGTAATTCATTTATTTTTATATTACCAAATATATAAAAGGGAAAATAATGATAGAAACTTGTGCTACATTCATTGCTCAACACATTAATTTCCTAATTAGAGATAAAATTGCATTAATCAAGGGACAAGACTTGCAGAATAGTGAAGTCAGGAGCTCAGTAAATTCTCTCAGTGATAAAACTTGATAAAATTAACAAGATAAAAACCCCAACCATATCAGGATTCTGGAAATTGACTAAAGGCACACATCACACTGAGACATTTTTACTCAAAATAAACAACAACAACAAAATACTGAACCTGAGAGGGATTGGTCAAAATAGTGGAGTGAGAGGAAGTGCAACTCATCTCCCTCCTGCCCCAACACATCAAAATTCATCTCTTGGTTTACATGGGGACAACTGATCAAGATGGCAGAGTAAGAAGATGTGGAGTTCACCTCCTCCCAGGAACATATCAAAAATACACCTACATGTTGAACAATTCTTACTGAAAACTAACTGCAAACTGGCCAGAGGAACCCCATACAGTGATGGCTATAAGAAAGATCCACATGTAATCAGATAGGAAGGAAAAGAAAGTGTTTGGGTTGGGATATATGTCCCTGGAAGGGGACTCAGAGGAAAAAGGAGAACACATTTCACCCTGGTTGATGAGCAGTGAGAGCTACAGTCTGGGCACCTGAGTCCCAGGATTCTACAGATGGGAGACAAGCCCCATTGGTTGGTTGGAGAGCCACTGGGACCATCAGGAGGATTGTGGGAAACCTGGGCTTTGTTCATGAGGAGCATTCATACTCTGGCTATCCTTCAAGGCAGAGCATAGAATGTGATTAGAGAAGTGCTCTAGTGGCTGCTGCGTTTTTCGTGCCTGCTTCATTGCATGCCTCATCATAAACCAAGTGAACGTTCTGGCCCTGCACATCATGCAGTGGCACTGAATTGAGTGGTCATTACTAGCGAGAAGAGATGGCAGTGGAACACAAAAGTGACCTGGTCCTTTTTTGGGAACCAGACAGAGCCTGGGTGGGGTGGTAGCAACATTATTGGCATTTATTCAAGGAGCACGTCAAAAGAAGCCTAGATCTCTGGTGGCAGACACTTGACCATAGCTTATACCCTGATACAGTCTGAGAGCCCACACAGACCCTACCTGCTCATTTATGTGGTGCCACAACAGGGCAGGGCAAACTGAGGGCAGAATTGACTGTAAGGAACAGAACAACTTACCTGCAAGGCTGTGTCTGAATAGAGTGAGGCAGTTGAATAAGCTTTTACTTTTTGGGGTCAAGATTTTTGCATTTGTGGATTCTGGAAATTGACTAAAGGCACACATCACACTGAGACATTTTTACTCAAAATAAACAACAACAACAAAATACTGAACCTGAGAGGGATTGGTCAAAATAGTGGAGTGAGAGGAAGTGCAACTCATCTCCCTCCTGCCCCAACACATCAAAATTCATCTCTTGGTTTACATGGGGACAACTGATCAAGATGGCAGAGTAAGAAGATGTGGAGTTCACCTCCTCCCAGGAACATATCAAAAATACACCTACATGTTGAACAATTCTTACTGAAAACTAACTGCAAACTGGCCAGAGGAACCCCATACAGTGATGGCTATAAGAAAGATCCACATGTAATCAGATAGGAAGGAAAAGAAAGTGTTTGGGTTGGGATATATGTCCCTGGAAGGGGACTCAGAGGAAAAAGGAGAACACATTTCACCCTGGTTGATGAGCAGTGAGAGCTACAGTCTGGGCACCTGAGTCCCAGGATTCTACAGATGGGAGACAAGCCCCATTGGTTGGTTGGAGAGCCACTGGGACCATCAGGAGGATTGTGGGAAACCTGGGCTTTGTTCATGAGGAGCATTCATACTCTGGCTATCCTTCAAGGCAGAGCATAGAATGTGATTAGAGAAGTGCTCTAGTGGCTGCTGCGTTTTTCGTGCCTGCTTCATTGCATGCCTCATCATAAACCAAGTGAACGTTCTGGCCCTGCACATCATGCAGTGGCACTGAATTGAGTGGTCATTACTAGCGAGAAGAGATGGCAGTGGAACACAAAAGTGACCTGGTCCCTTTTGTGGGAACCAGACAGAGCCTGGGTGGGGTGGTAGCAACATTATTGGCATTTATTCAAGGAGCACGTCAAAAGAAGCCTAGATCTCTGGTGGCAGACACTTGACCATAGCTTATACCCTGATACAGTCTGAGAGCCCACACAGACCCTACCTGCTCATTTATGTGGTGCCACAACAGGGCAGGGCAAACTGAGGGCAGAATTGACTGTAAGGAACAGAACAACTTACCTGCAAGGCTGTGTCTGAATAGAGTGAGGCAGTTGAATAAGCTTTTACTGGTGCAGTAGTGTTCTTTCTGATATTGTTGGTGATCAAGAGCAACTATGTATTTTGTGCATTTGTGGTGGGAATGTAAAATGGTACAGTAATTCTGATAGTTTCTTGTAAAACCAAACATATTTGCTGTGAAAAGGAGAAGTGAAACTGTTAGTTGCTCAGTCGTGTCTAAGTCTTTGCAATCCCATTGAGTGTAACCCACCAAGCTCCTCTGTCCATAGAATTCTCCAGGCAAGGATACTGGAGTGGGTTTCCATGCACTTCTCCAGGACATCTTCCCGACCCAGGGATTGAACCTGGGTCTTCTGGTATCGCAGGAAGATTCTTTACTATCTGAGCCACCAGGGAAGCCACAATAACTCCACAAATGCCCTCTCGGTCATTTGTCATAGAAAAATAAAAATATATGCCCACACAAAAGATTGTATGTGAACAGCAACTTTATAACAGGTCAAACCTGGCAACAACGTGTTTAAACCCAAGAGCAGTGCATCCTATACTGGAATACTACTCGTCAATAGAAAGGAATAAACTATTGACATGTGCAAAAATTGAAGGAGTCTCCAAGGAATTAACGCTGTGTGAAAGAAACCAAACACAAAGGCTACATATTATATAATTCCATTTATATGTCATTCTGAAATAGAGAAAACTGTAAGGATGGAGAACATATTAGTGGTTGCCAAGAGCTAGGGATGGGAGAGAGAGGAGGTGTGAATATAAAGGAATTATAGGAGAGAGTTGTCAAACTGTCATATTTTATTCCTAGTTAAACTCCTCCTCAGTCACCACCTCCTCCTTCACCCTTCTTAAAGAAAAGGTTTTCAGCCAGCCTTTTCTAGAAGGCTGGTTTTGTTCCATCCCTGGTTTTGTTCAGAAAAATATCAACTCTTCCCCAAATTTATCTCCGTTTTCTGGCAAGTAGCAGCAGTATGACATGAGCATGAGATCTAATGGAGGAAACCATTTGTTTTCATTCTGTGTTTTGTTGAAAATTACTGTTCTCTTCTGCCTTGCCTGTCCTTACCTTTGTGCTAATATTAACTTTTGTTGTTGTTATTATTTATTCATTTATTATTTTTTAAAATTGAAGTATATTGATTTAAAATCTTATATTAGTTTCAGGTGCATACCAAAATGATTCAATTGTGTGTGTGTGTGTGTGTGTGTGTGTGTGTGTGTGTGTGTGTATTCGGGTCTATTTCCCTATAGGTTGTTACAAAATATTTAATAGAGTTGCCTGTGCTGTGTAGTAGGTCCTTATTGGCTATCTGTTTTATATATAGTAGTGTGTACATGTTAATCCCAAACTCCTAATATGATTTTGAGTCTACCCTATTTTCTTCATTTTTAGATCTTCTTTTTACTGTAGTATGAACTGGGATAAATCTCACAATGCAAAGCTATTCCTTTTCCCACTGCCTCTCCCCCGCAAATAGCTTAATTTTAATTCTGAGGAAACTGGGTAAAATAATGTGTAATGGTTAGATTATTTTCTTCGATTTAAGCCTGATGTAAATTTCCAGTAATCATTGCTTCAAAGATGGGAAGCCAAGGAATAAGCTTTTACAGGTGCCATAGTGTTCTGTTTGACTTTTGTTGATGCCAAATAACAATGTATCTTTCCTACAGAGCACTCATTTCTGCTCCTATAGCTTCAAAAGGAGTATGTCCGTAAAGATATAGGCTACATACATTATTTAGAATAGTGATTCCATTATAAATGACTGGCTATTGAGAAAATTCTAAAATATTTGTTTCACTGTCTTAAAAGTCTGAATTGTGTTTTTCTTTAGTTATTTACTTTCAATACAATTTTTATCACTTGACCAATCACAATGTATATAGTCTAATAGAAACTCACTATGTTCTATTTTCATTTTAACCTTTAATTTTTAGCGCAGAGAATATAAAAGAGAAGCCAAATGGAACCTTTCCTGAACATTCATAGCATGCCAGGTGCCATGGAAAAGATCACAAGTGCCCTAGTAGCTAATTCAAAGACCTTTTCTTTGAGAAGACTAGACTAGCAAATGGGTGCATGTCTAACTTTTTTTTTTCTGGTTGGAAAACACACATTTCTTTTTCTTAGTACTTTACCTTTATTAGAGCATTGTTGATTTACAATGTTGTATTAGTTTCAGGTGTAGAGCAAAGTGAATCAGTTATACGTATAACTCTATTCATTCTTTTTCAGATTCTTTTCTCAAGTAAGTCATCAAAGAATATTGGGCAGAGTTCCCTGTGATATTCAGTACGTCCCCGTCAGTCATCTATCTTATATATAGTAGTATGTTTGTGTTCATCTCAAGCTCCTGATTTGGTAACCATAAGTCTGTTTCAGATGGATATCTCCTTTTATTTTGTAAATAAATTCATTTGTATCTTTTTTTCAAAGATTAGATTCCACATATGAGTGATATCATATGATACTTGTTTTTCTCTGACTTACTATTTCAGTCCATCCATGTTGATAGCTGCAGATGGCAGCATTTCATTCTTTTCATGGCTGAGTAATATTCCATTGTATATATGTGCCATATCTTTATCTGTTCTTCTGGTGATAGACATTTAGGTTGCTTCCTTGTCTTGATTATTGTAAATAGTGCTGCAATGAACACTGAGGTGTATATATCTTTTCAAATTATGGTTTTCTCCAGATACATTCTTAGGAATGGGATTGCTGGATCATATGGTTAGTTCTTTTTTAAGTTTTTTAAGGAACATCCATACTGTTTTCCATAGTAATTGTACCAATTTGGATCCCCACCAACAGTGTAGGTGAGTTCTCTTTTCTTCACACCTCCTCCAGCATTTATTGTTTATAGACTTTTTGATGATGGCCATTCTGACTGGTGTGAGGTGATATATCATTATAGTTTTGATTTGCATTTCTCTGGTAATTGGTGATGTTGAGCATCATTTCATGTGCTTTTTGGCTATCTGTCTTTGGGGAAATGCCTATTTAGATCTGCTGCCCATTTTTTGATTGCATTGCTTGTTTTTTTTTTTTTTTTTTTTGACATAGAGCTACATGAGCTGTTTGTATATTTTGGAGATTAATCCCTTGTTGGTTGCATCATTTGCAAGAATTTTCTCCCATTCTAAAAACACCTGATTATTTTTTTTAATTTTCTATTTTTTATTTTACTTTTTATTTTCATAGAGTTTTGTTGTTTATAGGTATGTACGATCCCAGACCCCCCCATCCCACCCCTCCAGGCTGTCGCACAGCACCCCTGAAGGATCCCCTTTTCTCACAGCACAATGACAGTAACTATTTTTTTCACATATGATAGTATAGGTTTTCATGCTACTTCCTTTACGCCTCTCACCCACTGTTCATTCCCCACAATGTCCATATGTCTACTGTCCATGTCTGTTTTTCCATCGCTTCACTGCATGTGTTATCATTACCATCCTACTAGATTCCATATATATGTGTTAGTACATTGTACTTGTCCTTCTCTTTTTGACTGACTTCACTTTTTATGATAGGTTCTAGATCCAGCCACCTCATTAGGACTGATTCTTCTGCATTTCTTTTTACAGCTGTGTAGTATTCCATTGTATATATGTACCAGAGCTTTTGTATCCATTCATTCATCGATGGAGATCTAGGTTGCTTCCATGTTCTAGCTATTGTATAGAGAGCTGCAATGAACATTGGGGTACAGGTGCCTCTTTCAGTTTTGAGTTCATCAGGGTATAAGCTTAAGAGTGAGATTGCTGGGTCATATGGTACTTTTATTTTTAGTTTCTTAAGAAATCTCCATAGTGTCTTCCATAGAGGCTGTATCAATTTACATTCCTACCAGCAATGCAAGAGTGTTCCCTTTTCTCCGCACCCTCTCCAGCATTTATTGTCTGTAGATTTGTGGATGATGGCCATTCTGACAGATGTGAAGTGATATCTTATTGTAGTTTTGATTTGCTTTTCTCTAATAACAAGCGAGGTTGAGCATCGTTTCATGTGGTTTTTGGCCATCTGTATGTCCTCTTTGGAGAGGTGTCTGTTTAGGCCTTTTTCCCATTTTTTGATTGGATTGTTCATTTGTCCGGTGCTGAGTTGTCTGAGTTGCTTATAGATTTTGGAGATTAATTCTTTGTTGTATCATTTGCTATGATTTTCTCCCATTCTGTGAGTTGTCTGTTCAGCTTTTTTGTAATTTCTTTAGCTGTACAAAAGCTTTTAAGTTTCATTAGGTCCCACTTGTTAATTTTTCTATTTAGTTCCGCTATTCTAGTAGGTGGGTCAGAGAAGATCTTGCTTTGACTTATGTCCTTGAGTGTTAAAAACACCTGATTCTTAATTCACTTCCAAGATAGGCTTCCAGACCTATTTATCTCCTTACTTCACCTTTACCTCTTGCAGTCAAAGTGTTACCAGTTGTATTCAGGATAAGTAGAATTTAGACTTAACCTGTTTCCAGTTTAAGGTGGTAAAATATATCTAAGCAGAGACATTAAATGGTAAAAATAGGGGATAAATATTCAGAGAAGATGGTGATAGATCATCACTAAATTCCAGTCAGTCAATGAATCTTTCATCTGGTGAATGCACAGAGAATATTTGATCATATTCTAGGGTATCCCTAATATGAGGGTCAAGAAGACAAGGAGGATACCCCAAGAACATGCTGATGCTGTAATTCAGACATGTTACAGAGACTATGCACGGTCTTTACAAGGGAGTTACCTTCTACGGTGAAAGTGAAAGTGTTGGTCACTCAGTCATGTTCAGCTCTTTGCCTCCCAAACTCCTCTGTCCATAGAATTTTCCAGGCAAGAATACTGGAGTGGATTACCACTCTGTTCTCCAGGGGATCTTCCTGACCCAGGAATTGGACCCCAGTCTCCTGCATTGCAGGCAGATTCTTTACCATCTGAGACTCCAGGAAAGCCCCCTTCTAAGGTGAAGGTACTTTAAAATGATCACAGTGTTCATATATGGAGTCAGATGTACCTTAAAACATTAATGAGAATATGGGGAGCAAAGCCAATAACTTATTGGAATTTACTCTAAAATTTTGTAAGAAAACCTGCAGGCTTTGACCACTGCGGAGATAGGTTCATGTCTTGAGGAAGAACAGAGGTGCATGTTTTAATTCATAGGTGGTATATGAAGAAAAGGCATAGAGTCACTGACAAAGGTTCAACAGAAGGCTCCCAGAACACCTTCATTTTCCATGTAGAAGTTGTTAAAAGAGATTCTTATAGGACCAAAAAAGTATTAATCTTTTCCTGTGGGCATAAGGCAAAGGAAATATTTTCTCAGATGTGAAGGGAAAGGGAATCTGGAAATTCCAATCTTTTTTCTTTTCCCCCATTATCTCTGATACTAAACGTCCACAAGTTTTGAAACTAGAGAGCCTCACGTTCCATATAATTAAATCATTAACTGTTCCTGGCATCTGTGATTGCATGGTAACTGCTCAAAAGTCAATGGCATCCCAGACCTTTTTATAGATTATTTTTCTCATTCTTTTCAGCTCAAACACTACAAATATCACAAACACTTGCAATTATAGGAGTGTCATAAAAATATAAAGTTGACAAAGTCTTCTGTTAGAACAGATGGGCCTTTAGAGTTCCAACAAATGCAGATTAAAAGCTATTATAAAGTATAAAATCAGGCCATTGTGCACTTTAGTCATAATTTAACAAAAAGCTCTACTTTAGATGGTCATGCAGATCTGTAAGGCTTGCAGCTCTATACTCTATGGAAATTAATCCTTAGATTGTTAATATTTGAGTTGTTACATGGTTTTGTAAAGAGATTAAAAAATGTACCATAATGCTCAGACAGGGGATTTCTCTTCATAGGTTTGTAGGGCATGTATCATGGTAAGTAGTTATTTTGTTTGGCAACCCTAGATCTGAATTCCCTTTGCAAGTTTTGGTGGAAGACCTGAAAGTGCTGTATACTTCTTAAGTTTCTTTATAACTTTGATTCAGACATATGATCTGGGTTCAGACAAACTTATGCAGCCACTGTGAATATTAAACCCAGGGTAAATGATGAAAAGGGTCAGAATCAGGTGGACTTCAAATTAAAATTCCTCAGTGATGCCTTGCTTTGAAAAACCTCTCTTATCTGCAGCAATAATGCATGACATAAAATTAATAATAAAAAATGAGTCTGTCTAAACATCATGAAGGATAAACATATGCAATGGATTTTGATCCGTGTGTTTATAGGGATTTTTAAAAATTTTTTGACCTCTTTTATTGGTTTTTTACTTATTTATTTTTATCCATCTTTATTCTTTGGCCTGTGTGGGCCATTGCAGCGGCCTTCCTTGTTGTAGAGCACCAGCTCTGGGCGGTTATGCACCAGAGCGCTGGCTCGTAATTGGACACACTGCTCCAGTCACTTTGCAGCACGTGGGATCTTCCCTGGCCAGGGATCGAACCAGTGCCCCTTGCACTGCAAAGCGGACTCTTTACCTACTGGACCACCAGGGAAGCCCCTATAGGGATATTTTTTAAATGTTCTTTGTTCATTCCCAGGTGATAACTAGAGAACCAATTACACTATTTTGAGCTGACAAATTAAGGCAGTACATAAAATATTAACTATGACTTTCTTAGATGAAATGTACCTCAGGGTAAAAAAGATAGTTAATAGATACAAGTTTCTATCTATAGAAGTGTTCCCACTAGTAAATGAAGGAAAAACAAAAATAAAATCAGGCCATTGTGCACTTTAGTCATAATTTAACAAAAAGCTCTACTTTAGATGGTCATGCAGATCTGTAAGGCTTGCAGCTCTATACTCTATGGAAATTAATCCTTAGATTGTTAATATTTGAGTTGTTACATGGTTTTGTAAAGAGATTAAAAAATGTACCATAATGCTCAGACAGGGGATTTCTCTTCATAGGTTTGTAGGGCATGTATCATGGTAAGTAGTTATTTTGTTTGGCAACCCTAGATCTGAATTCCCTTTGCAAGTTTTGGTGGAAGACCTGAAAGTGCTGTATACTTCTTAAGTTTCTTTATAACTTTGATTCAGACATATGATCTGGGTTCAGACAAACTTATGCAGCCACTGTGAATATTAAACCCAGGGTAAATGATGAAAAGGGTCAGAATCAGGTGGACTTCAAATTAAAATTCCTCAGTGATGCCTTGCTTTGAAAAACCTCTCTTATCTGCAGCAATAATGCATGACATAAAAATTAATAATAAAAAATGAGTCTGTCTAAACATCATGAAGGATAAACATATGCAATGGATTTTGATCCGTGTGTTTATAGGGATTTTTAAAAATTTTTTGACCTCTTTTATTGGTTTTTTACTTATTTATTTTTATCCATCTTTATTCTTTGGCCTGTGTGGGCCATTGCAGCGGCCTTCCTTGTTGTAGAGCACCAGCTCTGGGCGGTTATGCACCAGAGCGCTGGCTCGTAATTGGACACACTGCTCCAGTCACTTTGCAGCACGTGGGATCTTCCCTGGCCAGGGATCGAACCAGTGCCCCTTGCACTGCAAAGCGGACTCTTTACCTACTGGACCACCAGGGAAGCCCCTATAGGGATATTTTTTAAATGTTCTTTGTTCATTCCCAGGTGATAACTAGAGAACCAATTACACTATTTTGAGCTGACAAATTAAGGCAGTACATAAAATATTAACTATGACTTTCTTAGATGAAATGTACCTCAGGGTAAAAAAGATAGTTAATAGATACAAGTTTCTATCTATAGAAGTGTTCCCACTAGTAAATGAAGGAAAAACAAAAATAAAACGTCACCATTTCATAACCCCTATTTAATTAATGAATATAAGTAACGATCACCAGCAGCTGTTAATGGCATAAAAAGATAGACAGCCAGACATTATGTGCTTCCTAATGGCAATACACAGCACCACTTATGACATGATATGTGAATACTTTTCATTAACTATTAATTTAAGATAATTAAGACTAATTTTGTATTTAAAATGTGTATAAAATTAAAGCCTAAACAAAATCAGGATCAGGGAAATGTGTTCTTTGGGTAGTAAAAATAGACAAAGAACCTTGTCAAGATTAGGATAAAGATACAGATACTGAATAACTTTGCTCTTTGTTAGAAAGTGTAGGGAAGAATGTATTTTAAATTTTGAAAATAATAATAAGGAGATTAAAGATATATAGCTCCAAATAAGCAAACAAAAAAGTTTTCTACTGAACAGAAAGTATGAAAAAAAAAAGAACAAAGAATTATTGGCCAATAGAAAATACAAAACAAGTCTAAATATATTAGCAATCCAAATAAATAAAACAGACTATACTCTTTTATTTAGAAGGTAGAATATTTTAAAATGAGCTATATCAGACATACATCCAAAAATATTCTCACAGAAATGTTGAAAATAAAGGAATGGTTTAAAGTGAAAGTGTTAGTTGCTCAGTTGTGGCCAACTCTGTGCTCTCATGGACCATAGCCTGCCAGGCTCTTGTGTCCATGTGATTCTCCAGGCAAGAATACTGGAGTGCATTGTCATGCCCTTCTCCAGGGGATATTCCTGATCTAGGGATCAAACCTGCATCTCCCATCAATGCAGGCAGATTCTTTACCATCTAAGCCACCAGGGATATATATTTTTTCTTAATATTTTTATTTATTTATTTGATTGCACCAGGTCTTAGTTGCAGCACATGGGATCTACTTCCCTGACCAGGGTTTGAACCCCAGACCTCTGCACTGGGAGCACAGAGTCTTAGCCACTGGACCACCAGGGAAGCACCCCACCAGGGACCTATTAAGTCAGGTCAAAATTTGAAGTGTTGGGCTTCCCCTGGTGGTCCGGTGGGTAAGGACACTGCCTTGCAGTGCAAGGGGCGCCGGTTCGAGCCCTGGCCTGGGAAGATCCCACGTGCCGCGGAGGACTGATGTGTCCAATCACCGAGCCGGAGCTCTGGAGCGCATGCGCCCAGAGCTGGTTCTCTGCAACTACAGACGCCACCGCGATGGGAGGCCCACAGGAGCCAAAGAACGAAGACGAATGAAAATAGAGAAATGAAAGACCAATAGAAGTGGCCCGCCCACTCCCCTCCCTCCCCAATCCGAGCCCGGCCCAAAGTAAATAAATAAATAAATCTTAAAAAAAAAAAATTTTGAAGTGTTGCACTAGTTGGCACGAAGAGAGATAATTTGCAAAATATAATTCAACTTCTACCAGAAAGATAGTCCTCAACTTGTATGCAACTAACAACATTGCTTCAAGATGTATGCAAGACAAGTCCATAATCACAATGGTAGATTTTAAAACATCTCTATCATACACTTATAGAGCAAGCAGACAAAAATTGTTAAGGATACAGAATCTTTGAGTAACAAAATTAACTAGAGGTCAATAAATACAAAATAGTAATACTTAATTTCCAAATATAATTGAATGTTTGCAAAAATTAGTCACATACTAAAACCTAAAGGAAATTTAAACAGTATAAAAGATATGTAGTCATACTGACCATGTTCTTCTCTGATCACGATAAATTGAACTAGAAATCAGCACCAAGAAAAGAAAAGCTAGTTAAAAACACAACAGTGTTATCAAACCCATGAGCTAGTGCTCTCAGAACTAGCTCATGATTAACAAGAAAACTACAACAGAAATCAGAGTAGGAATTTAGAACTGAATGACAGTGAAAGTACTTACTTTCAAAATTTATAATATGCAGCTTAAACAGCATTTAGAAGGAAATTTGCAGTCTAAAATGTGTTTATTTAAAATGAAAACATTAAAATAAACTAGTTGAAAATAAAGGAATTATTAGAAAATTATTAGAATTAGTAAAGGAACGACAGACTCCAGTTAATATGGAAGAAGCAGAGACTTTATGGAATCAGAAAGCTGTCTTAAAAAATGCTTCGTTGAGGGCTTCCCTGGTGGTCCAGTGGGTAAGGACACTGCCTTGCAGTGCAAGGGGCGCCGGTTTGATCCCTGGCCTAGGAAGATCCCACGTGCTGCATAGTGGCTGGACCGATGTGTCCAACTACCGAGCTGGAGCTCTGGAGTGCATGCGCCCAGAGCCGGTGCTCTGCGACAACAGAGGCCACTGCGATGGGAGGCACACACAGGCCAAAGAACAAAGATAAATAAATGAAAGATCAGTAGAAGTGGCCAAAAAAAAAAAGGAAAATAAAGAACAATGATTCATTTAAAAGAAAAATGCTTCTTTGAGACAAGAACAGGAAACTTAAACAACATAGTCAGAAATAATAAGAACAAAGAAATCCAAACATAACATAGCTCAATAAAACCATTACAGTATGATGTTGAGAAAAATCTCCCATAAAACAATGAAAAGACAATTTTAAGAAAACAGAAGATAAAAGAGAGAGAAAAAGAGTGGGAAGAACCAAGAAAATAGAGGGAAAGGAATTATTAATGAAATGGTTCAGGAAATCTCCCTCATAGCTGAAATGACCTGGTTTCCACAATTAAATGGCTCCACCAATTGAAGGGCTCAAATATAGCCACATCTTCCTAAAATCTCAGAACACTGAAGACCCTTCAGCTTCCAGAGAGGAGAAAAGGAAAAGGTTAATAGGAATGCTTAAAAAATAAAAAATAACATTGATCTTCTTACCAGTAATAAGGAAAGCCAAAAACCAGTGGAGCAACATGATTCTGAGAAAATAATTTTAATCTAAGATTTAACAAGCAGCTAAATCATCAAATAATGTGTGACAATTGAATAAAGACTTCTCTCCCCTGGAAGTGTAATATCTTAACCGTTCTGAGGGAGTAAGCCAAGAAAGAGTACAACACAGGGGTTCTGGCAATGGGGGTTTGACATAGAGAAAAGGGAAAGAAAATCCTCAGTATGACTGGTGGAGTGAAATTGCAGAAGGATAACTGAAGAGCAGAGAGAGAACACCTAGTAGTTTCCCAAAGAGATGTCTTCAAGAAAAGGAAATTGATTCTAATATATACTAATATATCCTAAAGCTGTTTACACAATGGAGCAGAATTTGAGAGCTTGAGACATAAGCACAATAAAATTTAAAAAAATATATACCTCCAGGAAAACAAAATTTTCAAGAAGGGAGATTTCATGACAGATAGCATTTATATAGTCCCAGTAATGGTTTATGATTATATTTAAATGATTATGATTCAACCAAAGTAGCCATAGGATTTCTGTAAACGGATAGGGCACAAGGAGTATAGCTATGTGTGGTGTTGGCAATGGGGAAAGGTAACTAAACACAGATATCTATTTCTATTAGAAAATTCATGGAAACTGTTTAAAACTTCACAAGCAAGAAGTAATAGTATTAGCATGTTTTTTGCACATGTCAATTGTAAAAATTAGCTAAAAGAGTTGAAAATTGTTGTTTTTGGAGAACAAAAATTGGGAAGATGTGACAAAAAATGTGCAATTTGTTATGAAACAGTTTTATACAAGTATATGAATTTTCCAAATATATGCATATATAACTTTTATAAAAATAAATACTAAATTAAACATAAAAGGACTAACACTGTAAAATAAGTTGGAAGAAAGGGGACAAGAACACCAAGAGTGAAGTGGAAAACAGAGAAATCCATAGAATTAATCAAATTGAATTTTACAGAAGTCTACATATTAAGCATATCTCTGGTAATGTTGGAAAAAGGGGAAAGGCATGAATAAACAATATTGAAAACAATAAGGAAATATAACATTACAAAGAGAATTACCAAACATTAAAAGATAATATGAGAAAATATATAGAAATATATTTGGAAACTTTGATGAAATAATTTCTAAGAAAATATGAATTATAAAAATTTCTTTAAGAAAGGGAAGATATGAATTAACCAACAAAATTTTATGAAATTAAACAGGAAATTGAATGTCTTATTCAAAAGACATCATGCCTAGTTGATTTTATAGGCAAGTTTTATCAACTCTCAAGGAACATATTCTCTCTGTTTTATACAAGCTGTTTCACTGATTATAAGAAGGAAAGCTATTGGACTTGTTTTATGAGGCTAATAAAAGCTTGATAATAAAATTAGATAAGGATAGTAAAAAAAAATAAACTTATAGGCCATTCTCACTTATAAACATAGATATTAAAGTTCTAAAAACTTATTAACTAAGTTATTAGCTTAGTGACAGTGCATATTAAAAAAGTATATTATGCCAAAGTATTCATTTTCTATTGCAGTGTAACAAATAACCACAAAACTTATTGGTTTGAAACAACATCCATTTCTTATCCCACAGTTTCTGTAGGTCAGAAGTTCAGATACAGCTTAAATGAATTGTCAGTTTAGGGGCTTACAAGGTTACAATCATGTTGTCAGCCTGGGCTGGGGTGTCATTTGAGTCTTGGGGTCTTCTTCCAAGCTCACATGATAATTGGCAGAATTCATTTCCTTGCAGCTGTGAAACTTAGGATGGCTTGTTTCTTCAAGGCCACCTAGAGAATCTCTCAAACTACTTAGACTCTCCTTTAAAGGAATAACCTCATTAGATCAGGTCCATTCAGGATAATCTCTCTTTTGATTAACTTAAAGTCAACTGACTAGAGGCTATAATTGCACCTGAAAATTCACTTCGCTTTGTCATGTTCTGTTGGTTAGAGGCAAATTTCAGGACCCACACACATATCAGGAGAGGGGGTTATACAAAGACATGGCTACCAGGGGATGGGAGTCACAGAAGCTATCTTAGAATTCTGCCTACCACAATCAAATAGAGTTTATCCCAGGAAGGCAAAAATGATTTAATACAGGAAAAAAATCTATTGAAAATATATTCTATATTCAGTTCAGTCACTCAGTCATGTCCAACTCTTTGGACTGCAGCACGCCAGGCCTCCCTGTCCCTCACCATCTCCTGGAGCCTGTGCAAACTCTTGTCTGTTGCCTCAGTGATTCCATCCAACTGTCTCATCCTCTGTTGTCCCCTTCTCCTTTTGCCTTCTATTTTTCCCAACACCGGGCTCTTTTCCAATGAGTTGTCTCTTCACATCAGGTGACCAAAGTATTGGAGCTTCAGCATCATTCAGCATAAGCTATATATTGTATACTTTATTAACAGATACAAAAATAATACATGATTATCTAGAGAGAGATTGAAAACACATTCAATAAAATTCAGCACTCATTCAGGGGAAAAGATTCCTTCAGGGAATTTAGAAAAGAAGTTTTCTCTAACCTGATTAAAAACATCTATCAAGATTTATAGAAACTGTTTCTGTTCAGCAGGTAAGAAACTTGAAAGTCACCACCTTATCCTAACAACATGTTAAACTGAACAAACTAAAACATAAACTCTCTTTAAATTCATAAAGGAAGTGAGGTCACAAGGCCTTTCCTGCTCTGGCTCCTGCCAAATTGAAGAGACAAACAAGAACATGCGGAGAATCTTGACTCATGAGCAGAAATCTGAGGGAACCAGCGTTGGGGTAGGTTAACCTGAACTGTAATTGACAAGTTTCTGGAGCCTGAATGTGGACAAGTCTGAGGAATTAAAAACTCTACAGACACCCAATTATCAGGGGAATATGATACTCTTGTGAGTTTTGCCAGAGTTCTACCAGGTTCTCACAGTAAATATTGAAGAAAAATCTCCTGCTTCCAGCTGGGGAAGTGGCAAAAAAAAAAATTTTTTTTTTTTTCAAACAGTTCAGAACATTCTGTTCTTTTTAACAAGGTCTGCCCTGGGAGAAAGCATGTAACGAGAAATTAACCTATTGTGGTTTTATCAGAGCATAACTGACCTGGAGGAAAAGGAAATACTCAATATGAGCCCACCCTAGCCATCCTGTCCCATCAGAAGTGAGCAGGAGACAAAGAAGCATCTGTGACGTTCACAGAGGCATATGCTCAAAAAAAAGAGGCTGAGACCTACTCATTAGAACTTCAAGCAGTATGCTTCTTCCTTTCCCACATCTTACTACCTCATTACTGAAGGCTTAATTACAGTAATTCCTTTAACCCAGTACATCATGTTCAGCTATCAAGAAAAAATTGTAAGACATATTCAAAGGCAAAAAACAGTTTGAGGAGACAGAGCAAACCTTAGAACCAGACTTAGATATAGAAAGGATGTTGCAGTGATAAGACTGGTAATTTAAAGCAACTGTGAAATGAGCTGTCTCTTCACATCAGGTGACCAAAGTATTGGAGCTTCAGCATCATTCAGCATAAGCTATATATTGTATACTTTATTAACAGATACAAAAATAATACATGATTATCTAGAGAGAGATTGAAAACACATTCAATAAAATTCAGCACTCATTCAGGGGAAAAGATTCCTTCAGGGAATTTAGAAAAGAAGTTTTCTCTAACCTGATTAAAAACATCTATCAAGATTTATAGAAACTGTTTCTGTTCAGCAGGTAAGAAACTTGAAAGTCACCACCTTATCCTAACAACATGTTAAACTGAACAAACTAAAACATAAACTCTCTTTAAATTCATAAAGGAAGTGAGGTCACAAGGCCTTTCCTGCTCTGGCTCCTGCCAAATTGAAGAGACAAACAAGAACATGCGGAGAATCTTGACTCATGAGCAGAAATCTGAGGGAACCAGCGTTGGGGTAGGTTAACCTGAACTGTAATTGACAAGTTTCTGGAGCCTGAATGTGGACAAGTCTGAGGAATTAAAAACTCTACAGACACCCAATTATCGGGGGAATATGATACTCTTGTGAGTTTTGCCAGAGTTCTACCAGGTTCTCACAGTAAATATTGAAGAATAATCTCCTGCTTCCAGCTGGGGAAGTGGCAAAAAAAAAAATTTTTTTTTTTTTCAAACAGTTCAGAACATTCTGTTCTTTTTAACAAGGTCTGCCCTGGGAGAAAGCATGTAACGAGAAATTAACCTATTGTGGTTTTATCAGAGCATAACTGACCTGGAGGAAAAGGAAATACTCAATATGAGCCCACCCTAGCCATCCTGTCCCATCAGAAGTGAGCAGGAGACAAAGAAGCATCTGTGACGTTCACAGAGGCATATGCTCAAAAAAAAGAGGCTGAGACCTACTCATTAGAACTTCAAGCAGTATGCTTCTTCCTTTCCCACATCTTACTACCTCATTACTGAAGGCTTAATTACAGTAATTCCTTTAACCCAGTACATCATGTTCAGCTATCAAGAAAAAATTGTAAGACATATTCAAAGGCAAAAAACAGTTTGAGGAGACAGAGCAAACCTTAGAACCAGACTTAGATATAGAAAGGATGTTGCAGTGATAAGACTGGTAATTTAAAGCAACTGTGTTTAATATGCTAAGGGTTCTAGTGGCTAAAATAGACAGCATTCAACAATAGATGGGCATATGTAGTACATATATACAATGAAATATTACTCAGTCATAAAAAAGAATGAAATAATGCCATTTACAGCAACATGGATGCGACTAGAGATTATCCTACTAAAGTGAAGTCAAGTCAGACAGAGAAAGACAAATACCATATGATATCACTTATATGTGAAATCTGAAATATGACACAAATGAACATATTTATAAAACGAAAACAGACTCATGGACATAAAGAACAGGCCAGTGATTGCCAAGAGGGAGGGGGTTTCGGAAGGGGTGAAGTGGGAAGTTGGAGTTAGAAGATATAAGCTTTTATATAGACTAGATACACAATAAGGACCGACTCTATAGCACAGAGATCTATATTCAATATCTTATGATAAACCATAATGGAAAAGAATTTTTTTAAAAATGTCTACATATGTATAACTGAATCACTTTGCTGTATAGCAGTAATTAGCCTATTGTAAGCCAACTATACTTCAATAAAATCAATTAAAGAAAGAAATTAGCTGTCCATCTTGAAAGCCTCCCATTAATGTAAAAGTGAAACAACTTGAAGTTTGCATGCTAAATAAAATATGAAAACCCACCCCCAGAAGAAAAGAATAGATGGGCACTGTAAGTAGAGAGATGGCAATTCAAAGAATGAACCAAAAAAAAGTGCTAGAGTTATAAACAACTCTAACTGAAATGAAGACTGCCTTTGATGGACTTATTAGTAGACCAGAAATGACTAAGGAAAGAATCTCTGGCTACTGTAAGAAAACAAGCATCTGTGACGTCACAGAGGCATATGCTCAAAAAAAAGAGGCTGAGACCTACTCATTAGAACTTCAAGCAGTATGCTTCTTCCTTTCCCACATCTTACTACCTCATTACTGAAGGCTTAATTACAGTAATTCCTTTAACCCAGTACATCATGTTCAGCTATCAAGAAAAAATTGTAAGACATATTCAAAGGCAAAAAACAGTTTGAGGAGACAGAGCAAACCTTAGAACCAGACTTAGATATAGAAAGGATGTTGCAGTGATAAGACTGGTAATTTAAAGCAACTGTGTTTAATATGCTAAGGGTTCTAGTGGCTAAAATAGACAGCATTCAACAATAGATGGGCATATGTAGTACATATATACAATGAAATATTACTCAGTCATAAAAAAGAATGAAATAATGCCATTTACAGCAACATGGATGCGACTAGAGATTATCCTACTAAAGTGAAGTCAAGTCAGACAGAGAAAGACAAATACCATATGATATCACTTATATGTGAAATCTGAAATATGACACAAATGAACATATTTATAAAACGAAAACAGACTCATGGACATAAAGAACAGGCCAGTGATTGCCAAGAGGGAGGGGGTTTCGGAAGGGGTGAAGTGGGAAGTTGGAGTTAGAAGATATAAGCTTTTATATAGACTAGATACACAATAAGGACCGACTCTATAGCACAGAGATCTATATTCAATATCTTATGATAAACCATAATGGAAAAGAATTTTTTTTTAAAAATGTCTACATATGTATAACTGAATCACTTTGCTGTATAGCAGTAATTAGCCTATTGTAAGCCAACTATACTTCAATAAAATCAATTAAAGAAAGAAATTAGCTGTCCATCTTGAAAGCCTCCCATTAATGTAAAAGTGAAACAACTTGAAGTTTGCATGCTAAATAAAATATGAAAACCCACCCCCAGAAGAAAAGAATAGATGGGCACTGTAAGTAGAGAGATGGCAATTCAAAGAATGAACCAAAAAAAAGTGCTAGAGTTATAAACAACTCTAACTGAAATGAAGACTGCCTTTGATGGACTTATTAGTAGACCAGAAATGACTAAGGAAAGAATCTCTGGACTTCAGGTTATCTGAATAAAAACCTCCCAAAATGAAAATCAAACAAACTGACAAACAAAAAGATGGAAAAAAACCAGAACACAATACCAAGGACTGTGTGACAACTACCTTCTCAGCCACCAGGGAAGTCTTACATATATGTGTAATGAGAGTATCAGAAGAAGAAGAAAGAAAGGAACAGAAGAAACATTTGAAAGAACAATGACTAAGAATTTCCCCAAATTAATGTTAGACAAAAAAACCCACACAGATCCATTAAACTCAGAGAACACACTTTTGGGTGATAATCTGTACTTTCATTAATATACTACTCTGATGGGAGATATTGGTAACAAGGGAGGTTATGCATGTGTAGGGGTAGAGGGTATATGGGAAATCTCTGTACCACCTGCTCAATTTTTCTGTGAAGATAAAACTGCTCTAACAATGAAAATCTATTTAATAAAACTTATGGAAAACATGATTTTAAAAATTAGAAGCATGCCTATAAATCTTACAAATAAGGCAGAGATGGTTGCCATTGCTTTTTAAAAATTTTAAATTATGTCAGAGTTCTTTGGCAGTGCAAAAAGACAGGAAAAGTAAAACATATAAAAGAAGTGGATTAGAAACATTAAATTGTCCTTCTTTGCAGACAACAGACAGTCTGAAAAAAAATCAAGAGAAGATGCATATGTCCTTCCTTCTTGAATATGTATACCTGATTCTTTTTAAAAAAAATCGTATACCTGAATCACTTTGCTGTATAGCAGTAATTAGCCTATTGTAAGCCAACTATACTTCAATAAAATCAATTAAAGAAAGAAATTAGCTGTCCATCTTGAAAGCCTCCCATTAATGTAAAAGTGAAACAACTTGAAGTTTGCATGCTAAATAAAATATGAAAACCCACCCCCAGAAGAAAAGAATAGATGGGCACTGTAAGTAGAGAGATGGCAATTCAAAGAATGAACCAAAAAAAAGTGCTAGAGTTATAAACAACTCTAACTGAAATGAAGACTGCCTTTGATGGACTTATTAGTAGACCAGAAATGACTAAGGAAAGAATCTCTGGACTTCAGGTTATCTGAATAAAAACCTCCCAAAATGAAAATCAAACAAACTGACAAACAAAAAGATGGAAAAAAACCAGAACACAATACCAAGGACTGTGTGACAACTACCTTCTCAGCCACCAGGGAAGTCTTACATATATGTGTAATGAGAGTATCAGAAGAAGAAGAAAGAAAGGAACAGAAGAAACATTTGAAAGAACAATGACTAAGAATTTCCCCAAATTAATGTTAGACAAAAAAACCCACACAGATCCATTAAACTCAGAGAACACACTTTTGGGTGATAATCTGTACTTTCATTAATATACTACTCTGATGGGAGATATTGGTAACAAGGGAGGTTATGCATGTGTAGGGGTAGAGGGTATATGGGAAATCTCTGTACCACCTGCTCAATTTTTCTGTGAAGATAAAACTGCTCTAACAATGAAAATCTATTTAATAAAACTTATGGAAAACATGATTTTAAAAATTAGAAGCATGCCTATAAATCTTACAAATAAGGCAGAGATGGTTGCCATTGCTTTTTAAAAATTTTAAATTATGTCAGAGTTCTTTGGCAGTGCAAAAAGACAGGAAAAGTAAAACATATAAAAGAAGTGGATTAGAAACATTAAATTGTCCTTCTTTGCAGACAACAGACTGTCTGAAAAAAAAAAATCAAGAGAAGATGCATATGTCCTTCCTTCTTGAATATGTATACCTGATTCATGATGATGTTTGGCAATAAACAACAAAACTCTATAAAGCCGTTATCCTTCAATTAAAAAAATTTTTAAAAAAGAAGATGCAAACTCCTTGAAACAGTAAAAATAAAAAAAGTTCAGCAGTAATAAAAAAATGTTAAATACAATATCAGCGTATGAAAATCAATAACATTCTTGGGCACTTGTTAGAGACATTTAGACAGTGAAAGGATAGGAGAAAAATCTTTTGACAATAACAATAAAATCACAAGGTATGTAGATAGCATTAATCCCTTCAAAAGACATTCAAGAGCATTGAGGTAAAATGTGTATGTGCTAAGTCCCTTCAGTCATGTCCAACTCTGTGCAACCCCATGGACTGTAGCCCTGCCAGGCTGCTCTGTCCATGGGATTCTCCAAGCAAGAATACTGGAGTGGGTTGCTATGCCCTCCTCCAGGGGATTGTCCCGACCCAAGGATCAAACACGCATCTTTCAACTCTCCTGCATTGGCAAGTGGGTTCTTTACCACCAGCACCCCCTGGGAAGCACAAAATGTATACACACCTAATCAAATATGATAAAGAAGACAAGTACATGGACACACGCATACATTATTGTTCATGGATCAGAAGATTCACTGTAATACAAATATCAATTTTAAATGAATCACTTCAATGCAGTTTCAATAAAAATATGGATAAAAATATGAATAGCGGTATATTTTAGACCTTGATGAGCTTATCCTACAGTTTATGTGGAAGATCAAAGTACCACTGTCAGGATTTTAAAGAAAACCTATTTAATAAAACTTATGGAAAACATGATTTTAAAAATTAGAAGCATGCCTATAAATCTTACAAATAAGGCAGAGATGGTTGCCATTGCTTTTTAAAAATTTTAAATTATGTCAGAGTTCTTTGGCAGTGCAAAAAGACAGGAAAAGTAAAACATATAAAAGAAGTGGATTAGAAACATTAAATTGTCCTTCTTTGCAGACAACAGACTGTCTGAAAAAAAAAAATCAAGAGAAGATGCATATGTCCTTCCTTCTTGAATATGTATACCTGATTCATGATGATGTTTGGCAATAAACAACAAAACTCTATAAAGCCGTTATCCTTCAATTAAAAAAATTTTTAAAAAAGAAGATGCAAACTCCTTGAAACAGTAAAAATAAAAAAAGTTCAGCAGTAATAAAAAAATGTTAAATACAATATCAGCGTATGAAAATCAATAACATTCTTGGGCACTTGTTAGAGACATTTAGACAGTGAAAGGATAGGAGAAAAATCTTTTGACAATAACAATAAAATCACAAGGTATGTAGATAGCATTAATCCCTTCAAAAGACATTCAAGAGCATTGAGGTAAAATGTGTATGTGCTAAGTCCCTTCAGTCATGTCCAACTCTGTGCAACCCCATGGACTGTAGCCCTGCCAGGCTGCTCTGTCCATGGGATTCTCCAAGCAAGAATACTGGAGTGGGTTGCTATGCCCTCCTCCAGGGGATTGTCCCGACCCAAGGATCAAACACGCATCTTTCAACTCTCCTGCATTGGCAAGTGGGTTCTTTACCACCAGCACCCCCTGGGAAGCACAAAATGTATACACACCTAATCAAATATGATAAAGAAGACAAGTACATGGACACACGCATACATTATTGTTCATGGATCAGAAGATTCACTGTAATACAAATATCAATTTTAAATGAATCACTTCAATGCAGTTTCAATAAAAATATGGATAAAAATATGAATAGCGGTATATTTTAGACCTTGATGAGCTTATCCTACAGTTTATGTGGAAGATCAAAGTACCACTGTCAGGAAGGTTTTGAAGAACAGTGTAAATAAATTTACCTTACTAGCAATCATCTTATTATAAAGCTAATTACTATTAATGTCACATAATACTGGCAGAGAAATAGACAAATAGAACAATGGAATCAAAGAGTTCAGTTAATAGACCTATATAAGTGAAATATGATATCTGTAAGAGGCAACTCAGTGGGAAAAGAACTCAGTAAATAGCGCTGTCAAGGTCATCCTCAGCCTTTCTGTTTCCTTCTCCCCAAAGGTACATTTTTTTTTTTTAGAAACATCATCTACCCATTATAATTCAATGGGTAATTCACAAATCTGTTCCTCCATCCCAGATCTCATCCTTAAGTTCTAGGCCCATCTATTCAACTGTTTATTGGAGATCCTTCTAAAACGCAAAATATGCAAACTAAACTCAATATCTTGTCCCGCAGATCTGTTCTTATCCATGTATTCCCAAACTCAGTTGGTAGGACCACTCTTTATTCAGCAAGCCAGAGCACCCTAGAAGCCATCCTAGACCAATATTCCCAAAGGCAAACCCAACAGAACAAGATATTAATAGATACTATGCAAAATTAAAGGTTATTTAATCAAATTTTGAACCCTTGAGTTAAACACAAAATAAACAGATTTTCTTTGTTGAATTAGTTACCAGAGTCCTTAATTTTCTAGTGTGTATCTAAGATGGTGGCAATGCATTTTCTGAACTTTTGTGATCATAAAATACCCTTTTAAAGTGAAGTATCTTGCTAGATTACTTTATAAGGACTTTAGGATATATGTTCATTTCTTTGAGTTTATTGCCTAAATATCATGAAACTTTTCCCTTTAATGCCCACAGGCCTCTGAATATTCAGTCTTACTCCCTTTATCCCAATCTCTTTCTCCATACAGCTGCCAGTGACTCAGGTTACAGAAATGACTGTATTAGTCTTCTACTTAAAGCACCGTTTCAGTATAAAGCCCAAAGATCCTTAGTCAAGCAAGGCCACTTATTAATACTTATCAGTCCCAAGGCCCTGCCCCTTCCCTTAGTCAGCAATGTGCCCACTTATTTATGTGGAAGATCAAAGTACCACTGTCAGGAAGGTTTTGAAGAACAGTGTAAATAAATTTACCTTACTAGCAATCATCTTATTATAAAGCTAATTACTATTAATGTCACATAATACTGGCAGAGAAATAGACAAATAGAACAATGGAATCAAAGAGTTCAGTTAATAGACCTATATAAGTGAAATATGATATCTGTAAGAGGCAACTCAGTGGGAAAAGAACTCAGTAAATAGCGCTGTCAAGGTCATCCTCAGCCTTTCTGTTTCCTTCTCCCCAAAGGTACATTTTTTTTTTTTAGAAACATCATCTACCCATTATAATTCAATGGGTAATTCACAAATCTGTTCCTCCATCCCAGATCTCATCCTTAAGTTCTAGGCCCATCTATTCAACTGTTTATTGGAGATCCTTCTAAAACGCAAAATATGCAAACTAAACTCAATATCTTGCCCGCAGATCTGTTCTTATCCATGTATTCCCAAACTCAGTTGGTAGGACCACTCTTTATTCAGCAAGCCAGAGCACCCTAGAAGCCATCCTAGACCAATATTCCCAAAGGCAAACCCAACAGAACAAGATATTAATAGATACTATGCAAAATTAAAGGTTATTTAATCAAATTTTGAACCCTTGAGTTAAACACAAAATAAACAGATTTTCTTTGTTGAATTAGTTACCAGAGTCCTTAATTTTCTAGTGTGTATCTAAGATGGTGGCAATGCATTTTCTGAACTTTTGTGATCATAAAATACCCTTTTAAAGTGAAGTATCTTGCTAGATTACTTTATAAGGACTTTAGGATATATGTTCATTTCTTTGAGTTTATTGCCTAAATATCATGAAACTTTTCCCTTTAATGCCCACAGGCCTCTGAATATTCAGTCTTACTCCCTTTATCCCAATCTCTTTCTCCATACAGCTGCCAGTGACTCAGGTTACAGAAATGACTGTATTAGTCTTCTACTTAAAGCACCGTTTCAGTATAAAGCCCAAAGATCCTTAGTCAAGCAAGGCCACTTATTAATACTTATCAGTCCCAAGGCCCCTGCTTCTTCCCAATGCTTAACACCCCAGTGATAGTGAAGCACTCATAGCTCAGCAAGTGTGACCCAACATTCATTTTCTCTGTACTGTTCTCTGCTTGCAATTTCACACATTGTATAAGCCATATTATGTAACTCTGGGCTCCCAAGGGCAGATTCTACACTTACAAAGCAACTGGAGAGTCAGCCAGTTCTTTCTTTGGGAAATTGTGTATAGAATGATTTGCCTCTTAATCCCTATCATGAAGTCAGTTCATGTCTTTAATTCCACCTGTCCTGGACTTTCAACAGACCAGGTCATCTCATCTCTGCCCTGCCTAGAACTGCCTATCCCTCTCATCCCAGGCACCCTGAACTTAACCAAATATCTTCAATGCTTAAATCCTATGCATCTTTTTCATAAACCGTGTAGATCTTTTATCAATTTCCTCCTGAGTTCTGCTGCCTTTAGTGCCTGATTGGTTATTTCATTCAATAATTTAAAAAATATTTTCTGAGCACTCTAGAGAACTACCTGGTGGAGATTTAAATGACTTCACTTTCACACTGTGGAAGAAGCCACATTTAGCCTCCATTTGCACATTGATTTAAATATTTCTTATCTATATATATGTATATATGTCTGTTCTTTGTATTTCCTTTGAATTGGTATAACATCTGCCTGGCTGTCTCATTATGAGTTAAGTAAAATCTTCAGTGTATGTTCATTTTTATATCCCTATGGAAGTCAAAACTTTATCATTAAAAAAATCATCTTCAACAGGCCAGTGACCATTCTGGAATAGAAATATACATTGGGTACTAAAATGAAATAAGGTCTACTTTCTTTACAGTTAATTGTCTTTGAACCCCATCAGAATCCCACATTCTTTAAGGTCAGGAACATCTTGTGTGTTAATTTCCTTCTATAGATATTTTTTTTTGTATTGTGTTCAGAACCAATTGGTTGTTATTTTGTGATGAGAAAGTAAAAGGATTTCATTTTAAAATATAGTTAACAAAGCTTTTGGGAACTCAGAAAAACAGTTCCTCCAATCAGGAGCTTAACATTACTGAAGATATGAACATTTTTGGCCATGGAGGAAATTAATATCACATTTTTGCCAGCTCAGATGTACAAAACTAAACCTTGTGATTTTATCTATTTTTTAGGTTTTCCAGAAAGAAAAAAAAGGTTGACTAAACCTTACTTTCATCTTTGCCAACACAAAATCTTTATGCTTATATAGTGTTACCTTTCATTTGAGGTGCTTTAAATGCCTGGAAAATGTTTAACCTCAGGACCACCTTTGGATCTGTATAGGATCTTATTTATCCCCATTTTGAAGACAAGGAAATTAAGGAATCTGGTGACAAGATTTTTCCAGGGCAGCAGAGAAGGTTGTAGGAAAGGCAGACAGAATTCTTAAGTCCCAGACCAGTCTTCTAAACTCAGGCCAACATGTGCTCTAACCCTTGACATTCTTTACAATCAGTGGGAGGAGATAAACTTGTTGCCAGTGAACATGGCAAGTCTCATAAAACCCCAAATTTTCATAAAATCCTTGGGAATTTATACATATTTTTAATATTAGCTAGCATTCTGATTATCAGCAATTTTGTATAACTGCCATTTACTCTGCAAATATCACAACACCCCAAAGCTTTACTAATAATGTTCTGACTGTAGATGACGGCTTAGGCTGAGTCTGCTTTTGCTGTGTTTAATATAAGATGCTACGTCCACACAAAGTCTTGCACACTAATGTTCAAATCAGCATTAGTCAGAATGGCCAAGATACGAAAGCCACCCAAATGTCTACAAACTGATGAATGGATGAACAAAACTGGGGTCTCCATACAATGAGTGTGGAAACTCATATGTGGATAAAAAGGACTGAAGTACTGATAAGTTCTACAACATGGACGAACCTTGAAAACATGCTAAATGAAAGAAGTTAGACACAAAGCACCACATATGGCATGATTGCATTTATATGAAATGCCCAGAAAAGGCAAACCTGAAGGAACAGAAAGCAGATTGGTGGTTGCCCGAGGCTGGATTTAGGAATGGGGAATGATGGCTAATGGGTCCTCATTTCTTTTTATGGTGATGGAAATGTTCCAAAATTGGATGCTGGTGATGGTTACACAGCTCTGAAACTGTATTAGCAATCATCAAATTGTACATTTAAAATGAGTAACTTTTATGATATGGAAAGCATACCTTAAGAAAGTTGTTAATAAATAAATTATTTCCCAATGACTCTCCCACATATACCTCTCTTTGACAAAAACACCAAGGCAACAAATTGCCTTTGCCAAGACAACAGGAATCTTTTTGTATCATTTGAAGTTTGACCTTCAGAACAACCTTTGGATCTGTATAGTCTTTATCCCCATTTTGAAGACAAGGAAATTAAGGAATCTGGTGACAAGATTTTCCAGGGCAGCAGAGAAGGTTGTAGGAAAGGCAGACAGAATTCTTAAGTCCCAGACCAGTCTTCTAAACTCAGGCCAACATGTGCTCTAACCCTTGACATTCTTTACAATCAGTGGGAGGAGATAAACTTGTTGCCAGTGAACATGGCAAGTCTCATAAAACCCCAAATTTTCATAAAATCCTTGGGAATTTATACATATTTTTAATATTAGCTAGCATTCTGATTATCAGCAATTTTGTATAACTGCCATTTACTCTGCAAATATCACAACACCCCAAAGCTTTACTAATAATGTTCTGACTGTAGATGACGGCTTAGGCTGAGTCTGCTTTTGCTGTGTTTAATATAAGATGCTACGTCCACACAAAGTCTTGCACACTAATGTTCAAATCAGCATTAGTCAGAATGGCCAAGATACGAAAGCCACCCAAATGTCTACAAACTGATGAATGGATGAACAAAACTGGGGTCTCCATACAATGAGTGTGGAAACTCATATGTGGATAAAAAGGACTGAAGTACTGATAAGTTCTACAACATGGACGAACCTTGAAAACATGCTAAATGAAAGAAGTTAGACACAAAGCACCACATATGGCATGATTGCATTTATATGAAATGCCCAGAAAAGGCAAACCTGAAGGAACAGAAAGCAGATTGGTGGTTGCCCGAGGCTGGATTTAGGAATGGGGAATGATGGCTAATGGGTCCTCATTTCTTTTTATGGTGATGGAAATGTTCCAAAATTGGATGCTGGTGATGGTTACACAGCTCTGAAACTGTATTAGCAATCATCAAATTGTACATTTAAAATGAGTAACTTTTATGATATGGAAAGCATACCTTAAGAAAGTTGTTAATAAATAAATTATTTCCCAATGACTCTCCCACATATACCTCTCTTTGACAAAAACACCAAGGCAACAAATTGCCTTTGCCAAGACAACAGGAATCTTTTTGTATCATTTGAAGTTTGACCTTCAGAACAATAGTATTGGTGTCACAGGGTTCAGAGCTTCAATATCGTGATCTGAGGGTAATTCCACTACAGGTGTGCAGCTTAACAGGGTGTTAATTGGGAAGCCCATGAACACCTCCTCCACAGGCAGCCCAGAAAGCTGTGCCAGAATTTGCTAGTGAATAGAGGAATTCAAGAGCCAAACCCCATGATCAAAAATAAGGAGAAATGTAGCTTGTTTTTATACTGCAGCCATTACCACACAAAATGACTTAGAGCACATTTTAATTGGAGCTGAAGGCTTTTTGACTTCACCACTAATCAGAACCACTTCAGGTTTTGGAAATATTTCTCTGCCATGGAAGGCAAATAAAAGAGCCAAATTAAGGGCTGAGGTTTTCTTATAGAAATAACTTCCCTGCATTTAGCAGGTTGGTTTATTCAGCATGGGTAAGAAAAGTCATGCTGATTCCCTGGGGTTTTAGACGTCCAAGGTTTCTATGTATAATAGAAGCACAGCTATTCGTGTACTTTTCCTCTTATAATACACATTGCTTCTTCCAGACTCTGAAGTCTGGAAGCAGCTACAAGCATAAGGGATGGTGAAATGCTCTTCTCTGGGAAGATAGTTAATACTCTTGCAATAAGAGAGCTCGGACAAGCAATTTGCATTCTAATTGGAGGCCACAGGGTTCTAAATCCTACATCTTTAGCTTCCCCACCATCCATCCTCTGCTTTTCCTGGAAGACTCCGAGAAGCAAGTAATCGATTACTCTCAGGAAAAAACCCCAAAAAATTTTCACAGTGCATGGGGAATGATGGCTAATGGGTCCTCATTTCTTTTTATGGTGATGGAAATGTTCCAAAATTGGATGCTGGTGATGGTTACACAGCTCTGAAACTGTATTAGCAATCATCAAATTGTACATTTAAAATGAGTAACTTTTATGATATGGAAAGCATACCTTAAGAAAGTTGTTAATAAATAAATTATTTCCCAATGACTCTCCCACATATACCTCTCTTTGACAAAAACACCAAGGCAACAAATTGCCTTTGCCAAGACAACAGGAATCTTTTTGTATCATTTGAAGTTTGACCTTCAGAACAATAGTATTGGTGTCACAGGGTTCAGAGCTTCAATATCGTGATCTGAGGGTAATTCCACTACAGGTGTGCAGCTTAACAGGGTGTTAATTGGGAAGCCCATGAACACCTCCTCCACAGGCAGCCCAGAAAGCTGTGCCAGAATTTGCTAGTGAATAGAGGAATTCAAGAGCCAAACCCCATGATCAAAAATAAGGAGAAATGTAGCTTGTTTTTATACTGCAGCCATTACCACACAAAATGACTTAGAGCACATTTTAATTGGAGCTGAAGGCTTTTTGACTTCACCACTAATCAGAACCACTTCAGGTTTTGGAAATATTTCTCTGCCATGGAAGGCAAATAAAAGAGCCAAATTAAGGGCTGAGGTTTTCTTATAGAAATAACTTCCCTGCATTTAGCAGGTTGGTTTATTCAGCATGGGTAAGAAAAGTCATGCTGATTCCTGGGGTTTTAGACGTCCAAGGTTTCTATGTATAATAGAAGCACAGCTATTCGTGTACTTTTCCTCTTATCATACACATTGCTTCTTCCAGACTCTGAAGTCTGGAAGCAGCTACAAGCATAAGGGATGGTGAAATGCTCTTCTCTGGGAAGATAGTTAATACTCTTGCAATAAGAGAGCTCGGACAAGCAATTTGCATTCTAATTGGAGGCCACAGGGTTCTAAATCCTACATCTTTAGCTTCCCCACCATCCATCCTCTGCTTTTCCTGGAAGACTCCGAGAAGCAAGTAATCGATTACTCTCCAGGACAAAAGCCACCATCTCAACAATAGGATGATTTTGAAAAGCTTTGATGCGTTTCCCTAGGTAGAAGAGTCTTCTGCTTTTATGGGAAAATGGTTTGAAATAAAAAGCTCCTGGTGATATTAAATAAGAGAGCTTTCCGAGAGTCCTAGTTCTACCCAAATACTGGATAACAATCCTGCTCTTTTTTTAACCCTCTTAATACATGAATGTATTATATGCCTAAGAAAAACAGAAATTCTCTTTCTTATATCCAACAATATTTGTGGAAAAATGAGGTCTGAAACAAAACATACAACTGAGAAGTCATGACTGTCCTTCAAAAGGCACCCAAACTTATCAGAAAGGAAGTGTTCTCCCACTAACACTTGCAATCACTGCATCCCAATCTAGCATTGCATAAAAGCGATAAGCCTCAAATCTCTACAACCAGCCAGGCTCTCTGAAAACAGAAAAATTGCCCTGTCCTTGGCCTAACGCCGAGTACAGGTTGACATATTGAAATGTGCCGTAACAGTCTCTTCGCATTTACCATGAGTGATTTGGACCACGTAATTTAAAGAGATCCACAAAACAAAATCGCACCTCAGGCATAAGAAATGAAATTCTATTGTTGGATTTTTTTTTTTGATACTCACATTGGAGTAAACTCTTTGGTTTCCAGCTTGTTCTACCTTATCTTGGTATTATTTTGGATAGGAAATAGAGAATATAGACCTAACTCACTGCAGAAGCAGCATTAATCTAGAATAAATTTTTTTCCACTGCATTTCACAGAACAGAGTTAAACATACAGGACTTCTTAATGTGATCATGTTCATTGTGAATCTCTAAAGTGACTATGTAGTGCAGCGTATCTTAAAGTGTCTTTAACCATGGTCCTCTTTCCTGCAGAAAATCTAACACAAATAACATTCTGAGACTCACACTTTAAGAAAGATCACAAGGGACTTGGGCTTCAAGTCTGACAATAGCCACCTGTGATTGCTAAACTAAGCCACTTGACTTTTTTAGTGCCCCCATTTCGTTCTTTTCAAAGTCTGATGTCCTTCCTATAGACTCCCAGGGATTAAGTATTAAACATCGGAAATATGAAAGTGTTTTGAAAAGGTAAAAATGCAACCCTAGAGTGAGGCATTGTTTCAATATATTGTTACCTCAAACTGCTAACACCCACCCGTTGCTTCTTGTTGAAAGTTTTAAGAATTCAAAACAGGATCAAAGTAATGCAATTTAAATTCAAACCCCAATTAATTTAAATAGCAGCTAAGTTTGTTTGTAGCTGTTAAAAATGAAAGTTCAAGATGACAATCAATAAAGACTGAAGTTGATCTTTTGGTTCAGTCTGTAAACACCTGTATTTTGACTTTACTTTTTTTTTTTTTTTTGCCTCTAAGTCATCATTTGTTTTCATCCATCTTTATTCTTAGGCCTGTGTAGGTCTCCCATTGCTGTGGCCTCTCTCGTTGTAGAGCACTGGCTCTGGGCACATGCACTCCAGAGTCCTGGCTTGTAATTGGACACACCAGTCCAGCCGCTCCGTGGTACATGGGATCTTCCCAGGCCAGGGATCGAACCAGTGCTGCTTGCACTGCAAGGCGGACTCTTTACCCTCTGGACCACCAGGGAAGCCCTTGACTTTATTTTTATTGGAACATTAGGTATATACAGGTTTATGAACCACCGAGGTATAGATTATGGCCTAGATTTGAGATCTCTTTGCCTATTGGAATAAATTGTTCCAAGGGCCGTAAAACCAAGAGTCAGATCCATTACATTCTGTGCTGATATAATGGTGCTACTTGTGCACTTGATTAGAAAATTGAAAATTAGGGCCTTTTATTTCTTTAGGAAAACACTTGAGATCCATAGTTATCCTTTAATCCCTTTTTTAAGAGAAACTTTGTTGTATAGTTGCTTTACAATATTGTGTTTGTTTCTGCTGTACAGCAAAGAGAATCAGCTATGCACACATATATATCCCCTCTTTTTTTGGATTTCACTCCCACTTAGGTCACTTCAGAGCACTGAGTAGAGGTCCCTGTCCTGTACAATAGGCTCTCATGAGTTATCTATTTTATACATCGTAGTGTATATGTGTCAGTCCCAATCTCTTAATTCTTCTCACCCCTTCTCCCTGCTTGGTAACCATACGTTTGTTCTCTATGTCTGTGTCTCTATTTCTGCTTTGCAAATAGGCTCATTTGTATCATTTTTCTCGATTCCACATATATACGCTAATATATGATATTTGATATTTGTTTTTCTCTTGCTTTTTTTTTTTTAATTGACTCCTGTTTTTTTTCTTTCTTTTTTTTTTTTCTGTAGATTTTGGCCTCTTTTATTGTTTTGTTTTGTTTTGTTTTTTTCATCCATCTTTATTCTTTGGCCTGTGTGGGCCTCCCATTGCAGTGGCCTCCCTTGCTGCAGAGCACCAACTCTGGGCACGTGCACTCCAGAGTGCTGGCTCCTAATTGGACACACCGGTCCAGCGTCTCAGTGGCATGTGGTATCTTCCCGGGCCAGGGATCGAACCAGTGCTCCTTGCCCTGCAAGGCGGACTCTTTACCCTCTGGACCACCAGGGAAGCCCTTGACTTTATTTTTATTGGAACATTAGGTATATACAGGTTTATGAACCACCGAGGTATAGATTATGGCCTAGATTTGAGATCTCTTTGCCTATTGGAATAAATTGTTCCAAGGGCCGTAAAACCAAGAGTCAGATCCATTACATTCTGTGCTGATATAATGGTGCTACTTGTGCACTTGATTAGAAAATTGAAAATTAGGGCCTTTTATTTCTTTAGGAAAACACTTGAGATCCATAGTTATCCTTTAATCCCTTTTTTAAGAGAAACTTTGTTGTATAGTTGCTTTACAATATTGTGTTTGTTTCTGCTGTACAGCAAAGAGAATCAGCTATGCACACATATATATCCCCTCTTTTTTTGGATTTCACTCCCACTTAGGTCACTTCAGAGCACTGAGTAGAGGTCCCTGTCCTGTACAATAGGCTCTCATGAGTTATCTATTTTATACATCGTAGTGTATATGTGTCAGTCCCAATCTCTTAATTCTTCTCACCCCTTCTCCCTGCTTGGTAACCATACGTTTGTTCTCTATGTCTGTGTCTCTATTTCTGCTTTGCAAATAGGCTCATTTGTATCATTTTTCTCGATTCCACATATATACGCTAATATATGATATTTGATATTTGTTTTTCTCTTGCTTTTTTTTTTTTAATTGACTCCTGTTTTTTTTCTTTCTTTTTTTTTTTTCTGTAGATTTTGGCCTCTTTTATTGTTTTGTTTTGTTTTGTTTTTTTCATCCATCTTTATTCTTTGGCCTGTGTGGGCCTCCCATTGCAGTGGCCTCCCTTGCTGCAGAGCACCAACTCTGGGCACGTGCACTCCAGAGTGCTGGCTCCTAATTGGACACACCGGTCCAGCGTCTCAGTGGCATGTGGGATCTTCCTGGGCCAGGGATCGAACCTATGCCCCTTGCACTGCAAAGGAGACTCTTTGCCCACTGGGCCATCAGGGAAGCCCTCTCTTGATTTTTATCTCAGCTATCTGAACTGCTTTGACTAAGCACTATTTCAGGTCTTGACAAGGGAGAGGCCTGCCAGGGAAGGAGTGAGATAGAAAGGCTGAAAGGCCTGAGTTCTAGTGTGGTTTCTGAGACTAACTCTGATCCTCCATTTCCAATTGGAAATTTCCTTCCCTGTGGTTCTCCCTCCTTTCCCCAGTTTTTCCCTTTGCTTATTTCCTTCTTCTCTTATTTTCCCTATTCTTTCCCTGACCTCCTCTTAATCTCCTTCTGAATACATTGGAAGTCCTTCTCCCCTTCTTTCCTTCCCTCCTTCCTTCCTTTCTCAAAATTCCAAGTAGTGCAGCAGTCAGAGGCCCAACAAAAATTACTACTATGTACAAAGCAGATAATCAACAAGGACCTACTGCATAGCATAGTGAACTATATTCAATATTTTATAATAACCAATAAAGGAATAGAATCTGAAATATAATGTTTATTATATAACTTAATCACTGTGCTGTAACCTGAAACCAACACAATATATTTTTTTTTTTTTTAGCAATCTTTGTCTTTTAATTGAGGTTTTAGTACATTTGCATTTTTTTTTCTTTTTCTTTTTTTTTTAATTAATTAATTTATTTATTTATTTATTTTTGTACATGTATGTTCCCAGATCAATCAGATGCATATCCCTTGACCCTCCCCCCACCCAGGTTCCCCCCCCCATCCCTCTAGACCATTGCTCCAAGTGGTTGTACCATTATATAACTTAATCACTGTGCTGTAACCTGAAACCAACACAATATTGTAAACCAACTATACTTCAATTGAAAAAAGGCAATAGACCTTCTACTTCTGTTGACCATTACACCTTTCCCTACACCAAGCCCACCCACCAGTTGAGTTCTTCATGCTGATGTAGAGAACCTTACATTTATTCTTCTTGCATTTCATTCCCTATGATTCAGCTCAATTACCCCCAACTTTTCAAGATCTTTTGCAGTTCGTTATCTGTTACACAGGATATCTCTTGACCAGATGGTCATACAGAAATCTCATAAGTATAGATAAAAAAAATGTTGACTAAGGGAGTTCCCTGTGGTCTAGTGGTTAGAATTTGGTGCTTTCATTGCTATTGTCAGGATTCAATCCCTGGTCTTGGAACTGAGATCCTGCAAGCTGCATGATGCAGCCTAAGAAAAAAAAATGTTGGCTAAGATAGGAAAAGGGAAGAGTTTGGGTGGGAGAGACGGCTAGGGTAAGCTATGGGGTGATCTAATCTGTAAACTGTAAATCATTGTACTCCAGAGATATTACTTAGGTTAATCACCTTAACCTTAGGTCAACTTCTTAAAGAAGATGTTGAAGGGAAGGCATGGTTTTCCACAGAGGATAGCCTCATGGGATTGGGTCTGTCTCTCCCTCTTTCCTGGAGCTCCATAACTTTGAAGTTACTTAGAATCTCAGAATAATTGGATGTGGGAATGTTGATGAAAGCCTAGATGATGACCCTGAGTTCCTATTTATTAATATTTGTGAGTCCTTAGCTATTTTTTATGTTTTCATTGGAGGAAAATTGTTTTACAAGATTATTTTGGCTTCTGCCATACAACACTACAAACCAGCCATAATTATACATAGGTCACCTCCCTCTTGCACCTCCCTCCTCTTGCCCCACCTCACCCCTCCAGGTCACTACAGGGCACCAGCCTGGGCTCCCTGTGTTATAGCAGCTTCTTACCACCTATCTGTTTTACACATGGTAGTGTATATGTGTTGGGGCTCCTTTCTCTGTTTGTCCCACTCTTTCTTTCCCCAACTGTGTCCACAAGTTTGTTCTCTTAATGAAGATAATTTATTTTCTGTCAACAAGCGGTCTGAAACCAACACAATATTGTAAACCAACTATACTTCAATTGAAAAAAGGCAATAGACCTTCTACTTCTGTTGACCATTACACCTTTCCCTACACCAAGCCCACCCACCAGTTGAGTTCTTCATGCTGATGTAGAGAACCTTACATTTATTCTTCTTGCATTTCATTCCCTATGATTCAGCTCAATTACCCCCAACTTTTCAAGATCTTTTGCAGTTCGTTATCTGTTACACAGGATATCTCTTGACCAGATGGTCATACAGAAATCTCATAAGTATAGATAAAAAAAATGTTGACTAAGGGAGTTCCCTGTGGTCTAGTGGTTAGAATTTGGTGCTTTCATTGCTATTGTCAGGATTCAATCCCTGGTCTTGGAACTGAGATCCTGCAAGCTGCATGATGCAGCCTAAGAAAAAAAAATGTTGGCTAAGATAGGAAAAGGGAAGAGTTTGGGTGGGAGAGACGGCTAGGGTAAGCTATGGGGTGATCTAATCTGTAAACTGTAAATCATTGTACTCCAGAGATATTACTTAGGTTAATCACCTTAACCTTAGGTCAACTTCTTAAAGAAGATGTTGAAGGGAAGGCATGGTTTTCCACAGAGGATAGCCTCATGGGATTGGGTCTGTCTCTCCCTCTTTCCTGGAGCTCCATAACTTTGAAGTTACTTAGAATCTCAGAATAATTGGATGTGGGAATGTTGATGAAAGCCTAGATGATGACCCTGAGTTCCTATTTATTAATATTTGTGAGTCCTTAGCTATTTTTTATGTTTTCATTGGAGGAAAATTGTTTTACAAGATTATTTTGGCTTCTGCCATACAACACTACAAACCAGCCATAATTATACATAGGTCACCTCCCTCTTGCACCTCCCTCCTCTTGCCCCACCTCACCCCTCCAGGTCACTACAGGGCACCAGCCTGGGCTCCCTGTGTTATAGCAGCTTCTTACCACCTATCTGTTTTACACATGGTAGTGTATATGTGTTGGGGCTCCTTTCTCTGTTTGTCCCACTCTTTCTTTCCCCAACTGTGTCCACAAGTTTGTTCTCTTAATGAAGATAATTTATTTTCTGTCAACAAGCGGTCTGAAACAGAAATTCATCCATAACCAAAACCTTCAGTCTCCTGTCTCCTAACTGATCCCTGCACAATTTAGTGCTCTTTTGTTAAGGACAATGTCTGACTCCAAATAACCTAAGCAACAGGTAAATACCCATTTGCCTAGTAGAGAGGGAAACAGTAATAACAAAGAGGCTAAATGAAGGGGGAGAGGTCTTGGGAAAGTTAGAAAGGCCTAATTTTTGAAAGAGTCTGAGATGGAAAACCCCCTCTTTTTTTGTTAATAAAACTTCTACCCTGACTTCAAATAGAAATTTTGGTGGTCCTCTGAGCAGGAAAAGACATATGCAAGTTCTCTGCAAAAACCTGTTGTTTGCATCCTCCTTTCCTGATGGAGTACCAATGTGATTATTTATTTTTCATTTTTTTGATGATATTCAATTATAGGCTATTATAAAATATTGGGTAAAATTCCCTCTGCTATCCAGTAAGTCCTTGTGGCATCTCTACTTCATGTATTGTAGTTTGTATCTGTTGATCCCACACTCCTAATCTGAACCTCTCCCCTTCTCTGCCCCGTTTGGTAACTGTTAAGTTTGTTGAAAACAATAGGATTAAACCTTTCATTTTCTGGTTCCTAAAACTCTGAGAACCAGAAGTATGAGAAATGAGAATAGATTCAATAGAAATTGCACAATTATTTTATGTCTCTTCATTTTAGGAGTATAGAGGAAGCATTGCATATGTTTATGTTAGCATAAAAAGCGATTTTAAAAAATTTTGTTCCATCTAAATAGAAGCACTGGATTCCTCTTGATCAGTTAGCTTGTTATCTCAGACTGTTTTTTTCCAGCCCATAGACTGTGATCTTTCAGTTTCTGGTACTGAAACTCTAGCTGCAATACTTGGACCACCTGATACAAAGAGATGACTCATAGGAAAAGAGCCTGATGTTGGGAAAAATAGAAGGCAGAAGGAGAAGAGGACAACAGAGGATAAGATGGTTGGATGGCATCACTGAATCAATGGACATGAGTTTGAGCAAGTTCTGGGAGATGGTGAAGGACAGGGAAGCCTGGCGTGCTGCAGTCCAGGGAGTCACTAAGAGTCGGCCACGACTGAACAACTGAATAGAACTAAACTTCAGTTGCTTTAGAATAAAAAAGGTTCATAGCTCATTTTTTATACTTTACATCAGTGTATACATCAAGCACCATATATCACAACAGACATTCTGTAGAACAAACCTTTTTACAGATGAGTGAGTGGGAGAATCCCCTATAACTTTTTGTTTTTCTTTTAAAAAAAATTCTTAAACATGGGTGGACTTTTGAGGGTGTTTTGTGAGAGTTTTTTTTTTTTTTTTTGACACCATCTAATATATTGTAGGTTGTCAACAAATGTTTTTGAGATGATTTGTTATTGTGTTATATAAAAGGTCACAGTAATAATAACTTCAAACTAATTAAAAAGCCTAAACATCAATGCTGATGATGAGACAATCAGCTTTTGTTAGCACTGTTAATTTAGCAAATGGGGTTCTTTAAAAACACATTTTCTAAACTAACAGTTTATAAAAATGAGAGAGTCAGAAAAATGACGACTCAGTCCTAAGATAATAGCAGAAAAAGAAGCCCAAGGAAAACTGGCCAAAATGGAATGATTGCTTCATGTTGTCATAATGAAAGAGGCTCAAGATAATGTCCTATTCATCTTGTACCTCTCGTAAGACCTAGCACACTGCCATGTACAAGTTGACCTCTGATGGATTTAGTTTTTGAATCACCAGATTTTTATAAAATCAAACAATAGTTAGAAGTCATAGACTTTTGGAACTAAAAGAGTTCTTTTCATATAGTGGAAATAGCACAGGCTTTGAAATTAGAAAAATAGACGTTCATATAGCAAAGCTCCCACTAAGCATTGTGTCCTCAGGCAAGTTACTTAGCCATTTGGAGGTTCAGTTTCTTCACCTGTAAAATGAGGATATTAGTAGGCAAGAATTAGGCGAGAGAGCATATGTAAATAACTTTGCACATTTCCTGGCTCAAAAAATGTTATTTATTATTCCAGTATTATTATTTTTAAGCATAGATAAGACAGCGTTTTGACAGATGGGAGATAACAGAAATGATAATGGTTAATGTTTATTGAATATTTGTTATATGCTAGTTATTGTGCTAAGTGCTTTATGAGCCTTATTTCATGTATTTACTTTTTTTTTTTTTAACAGCCCATCAGGTTAATGAACCCATCAGATATTTACTCTGACTTTGGAGATAAAGCCCCTGAGGCTAGTAGAAGGTAAGTAATTTGACTGAATTCACACAGCTAGTGAGTAGCAGTCTAGGCTGTTTAGGAATAGAAAGGATCAATCTGAGTCCCAAGCTTAACGGGAGATGTTCAGAATCATCCTGATGGATAAAGTCAGAGTCAAGGTTGGGATTCAGAGCTCCTACTTGCTTCTAAGCTTGTTTTTCCATTTGCCTAATAGGTAAATAGTCCTATCATAAAGGGTTAGGAGATAATGTGAGAATGGGATACAGGCTAGAATTTATGAGGACATAAGGACACCAAGAAAAGGAGATAAGAGGAAACCAAAGACAAGGCCTTCTGCCTTCAGAATTTGGCCTGGAGCCTGCCCTTCAGGCAGGCAGGAAGACTGCAGATCCCCATAAGATGGTTTATTTGTATTCATTCATGCATGCATGCATTTGTTCACTGACTCATCCATCCATCCAACTGTTATTTGTTAGCCATTTATAGTGTACTCGTCTCTTCTAGGCCTCATGGGTACAATGGTGAGCACAGTACAGATAAGGAACCCATTCCCAGTTTTTGCTTAGTGTTGCCCAGATTTAGGAGAACCTCATGGAGCAGCTGTTAGCTGCTGGACCTCTGAACCAGGAATAACAGATTCCTGCTGCTCCTGCCTGCATCTTTTGCCTTCCTGGCTAGTCAACTTGCTGGTCCCATAATGTCTGGGTTTTCTGAAGACCAATAGAGACAGGTCTGGAAAGGGAAAGTGACTTATATAATCAAAGAGAAAAGCCTCATTAAGCCAACATCAGACTGGGTGTATATTCAATAGAACTAATTGTTCTGTTGTATTGATGAGTAGTCCACTGTAATTAGCTAAAACCAGTATTATTATTTTAAGCATAGATAAGACAGCTTTGACAGATGGGAGATAACAGAAATGATAATGGTTAATGTTTATTGAATATTTGTTATATGCTAGTTATTGTGCTAAGTGCTTTATGAGCCTTATTTCATGTATTTACTTTTTTTTTTTTTAACAGCCCATCAGGTTAATGAACCCATCAGATATTTACTCTGACTTTGGAGATAAAGCCCCTGAGGCTAGTAGAAGGTAAGTAATTTGACTGAATTCACACAGCTAGTGAGTAGCAGTCTAGGCTGTTTAGGAATAGAAAGGATCAATCTGAGTCCCAAGCTTAACGGGAGATGTTCAGAATCATCCTGATGGATAAAGTCAGAGTCAAGGTTGGGATTCAGAGCTCCTACTTGCTTCTAAGCTTGTTTTTCCATTTGCCTAATAGGTAAATAGTCCTATCATAAAGGGTTAGGAGATAATGTGAGAATGGGATACAGGCTAGAATTTATGAGGACATAAGGACACCAAGAAAAGGAGATAAGAGGAAACCAAAGACAAGGCCTTCTGCCTTCAGAATTTGGCCTGGAGCCTGCCCTTCAGGCAGGCAGGAAGACTGCAGATCCCCATAAGATGGTTTATTTGTATTCATTCATGCATGCATGCATTTGTTCACTGACTCATCCATCCATCCAACTGTTATTTGTTAGCCATTTATAGTGTACTCGTCTCTTCTAGGCCTCATGGGTACAATGGTGAGCACAGTACAGATAAGGAACCCATTCCCAGTTTTTGCTTAGTGTTGCCCAGATTTAGGAGAACCTCATGGAGCAGCTGTTAGCTGCTGGACCTCTGAACCAGGAATAACAGATTCCTGCTGCTCCTGCCTGCATCTTTTGCCTTCCTGGCTAGTCAACTTGCTGGTCCCATAATGTCTGGGTTTTCTGAAGACCAATAGAGACAGGTCTGGAAAGGGAAAGTGACTTATATAATCAAAGAGAAAAGCCTCATTAAGCCAACATCAGACTGGGTGTATATTCAATAGAACTAATTGTTCTGTTGTATTGATGAGTAGTCCACACTGTAAATTTATGCTAATGATAAATGGCTCAGTGCAAACAGGGTCAAGTCACTCTACTAGTGAGTGGCTTTGGTTTTACAGTTCTCTGAGTATAGTAACTCAATTTGAAGTTGTTAGAGGCACCTTATCACAGAAAAGGGTGATTTCCAGTTACCACTTTGCAGCTTGGTTTCTTTGCTTTTTGAAGACTCTATGATATTCCCTAAAATCAGTTTGCATTTACTACATGAGAAATAATATATATAATATCATTTTAAGAAATGTTTATTTTCTGATAGTGGTCAATATGATTCTTTTGTAATGGGAAGTACCAGAATATTTCCTTTTAAAAATAATGAATCTGTATTTATTAATAGTTGAATGAGAGACAAAATAAAATATATATATTTAAAACTCAACAGGAACTGAAGCTTGAGTTTAGACCTTAGGAGTCCTGTCCAATATGGTAGCCATTAGCTACATGTGGTTATTAATATATGAGCACTTGATATGTGGCTACTTCAAATTGAGATATGCAGTAAGTATAACATACACACTGTATTTTTAAGACTTTAGTACAATAAAGGAATATAAAATATCTCTTTAATGTATTTTATATTAACAATACATTGAAATGATAATAATTGGGATGGTATTATGTTAATATGTATTTTATTCAAGTTAAATTCACTTGTTTCTTTTTACTTTTTAAAATGTGACTACAAGAAAATTTTAATGTAATAACCTTCCCAAAGAGAAATGACTTGGCCCAGATGGTTTTACCAGTGAATTCTACCATTTAAGGAAGAAATAATACCAGTTCTCTATAATCTCTTCTAAAAAACAGAAAAGGAAATACTTCCAAACACATTGTATGAGACCATTATTACACTAATAACAAAACCAGATAAAGACATTACAAGAAAAGAAAATTGCATCCATATTTCTCATAAGCACAGAAATAAACATCCTCAACAAAATATTAACAGATGAAATACAGTAAAGCCTATAAAGAATTATATACCATAATCAAGTGAGATTTATAACAGGTATTCTAGACTGGTTCAACATTCAAAACACAATCAGTGTAATCCATGACAATAGTCTGTTTATTGATGAGTAGTCCACACTAACAGGGTCAAAAGGTCACTCTACTAGTGAGTGGCTTTGGTTTTACAGTTCTCTGAGTATAGTAACTCAATTTGAAGTTGTTAGAGGCACCTTATCACAGAAAAGGGTGATTTCCAGTTACCACTTTGCAGCTTGGTTTCTTTGCTTTTTGAAGACTCTATGATATTCCCTAAAATCAGTTTGCATTTACTACATGAGAAATAATATATATAATATCATTTTAAGAAATGTTTATTTTCTGATAGTGGTCAATATGATTCTTTTGTAATGGGAAGTACCAGAATATTTCCTTTTAAAAATAATGAATCTGTATTTATTAATAGTTGAATGAGAGACAAAATAAAATATATATATTTAAAACTCAACAGGAACTGAAGCTTGAGTTTAGACCTTAGGAGTCCTGTCCAATATGGTAGCCATTAGCTACATGTGGTTATTAATATATGAGCACTTGATATGTGGCTACTTCAAATTGAGATATGCAGTAAGTATAACATACACACTGTATTTTTAAGACTTTAGTACAATAAAGGAATATAAAATATCTCTTTAATGTATTTTATATTAACAATACATTGAAATGATAATAATTGGGATGGTATTATGTTAATATGTATTTTATTCAAGTTAAATTCACTTGTTTCTTTTTACTTTTTAAAATGTGACTACAAGAAAATTTTAATGTAATAACCTTCCCAAAGAGAAATGACTTGGCCCAGATGGTTTTACCAGTGAATTCTACCATTTAAGGAAGAAATAATACCAGTTCTCTATAATCTCTTCTAAAAAACAGAAAAGGAAATACTTCCAAACACATTGTATGAGACCATTATTACACTAATAACAAAACCAGATAAAGACATTACAAGAAAAGAAAATTGCATCCATATTTCTCATAAGCACAGAAATAAACATCCTCAACAAAATATTAACAGATGAAATACAGTAAAGCCTATAAAGAATTATATACCATAATCAAGTGAGATTTATAACAGGTATTCTAGACTGGTTCAACATTCAAAACACAATCAGTGTAATCCATGACAATAGTCTAAAGAGAAAAAAAAAACACATAATCATATCAACTGATTTAGAAAAAGCATTTGACAAAGTTCAATACTAATTCATGATTAAAAACAAAACAAAATAAAAAAACCTCTCCACAAACTAGGAATAGAGGGGAACTTTCTCAAATAGATTTTTAAAAATCTATAGAAACCGTACATCTAACATCATAGCTAATGGTGAGAAACTGGCACTTTCTCCCAAGATCAAGAATGAGGCAATGGTGTCCTCTCTCACCTCTCCTGTTCAGTATAGTTCTAGTTAATGCTTTAAGATGAGAAAAGCAAAGAAAAGCTACACAGACTAGAAAGGAAGAAATAAAACTCCCCAGTTACAGATGGCATGATTGTCTATGTAGAAAATTCCAAAGAATCAACAAAAATCTCCTAGAATTAGTAAGTAGCAAGGTTGCAATACACGAATGCCCATTGTTTTCCTATATACCAAAAATAAATAAGTGCAATAAATGGAACTTGAAATGTTAAATATATACCATTTATAATAGCATTTAAAAGGTAAGTATTTGGGGGTAAATATAATAAAATATATATAGACCTGTATGCAGATAACTATAAAACACTGATTGAAAAAAATCAAGGAGGATCTAAATAAATGGAAAAATAACTCCTGTCCATGGATTGAAAGACTGGATCCACTTTTCTCTTTCTTCTCCCTTTTGTGTGTAGGTTGGCATGCTTTATTATTATTCCTTAGAACTCATATGGTGATTTCATGTTTTTCATTTGTCTTTCTGCCCACTGTTCTGATTGGGTGATTTTCATTATTCATTTTCCAGATCACTTGTTCATTCTTCTTCATTATTTAGTTTGCTATTCATTACCTTTTGCTAGGTTTTTATCTAACCAACTGAGTTGTCTAAGTTTTATTGGTTCCTCTTTATAGTTTCTAGTTCCTTGTTTCAGGGATGTGCATTTCTATTGATCATCTTTCTTAATTCCTTCATGAAGTGCCAGTCATTCCTTTAGTCTTAATTCCTTAACCTCTTTTTTGAGTGTGGTATCCTGGAGAGGTCTGTTTCATTGTTTGTTCTTTCAGGAGATTTCCCTTGTTCTTTTCATTGGAAGTCCTTCCTCTGCTTTTTCATTTTCCTTAAATTTCTCTGACTCTATGATATTTTAGAAGAAACAGTCATCTACCCTGGGCTTGAAGGATGGATTTTATGTGGGAGCATCCCCATGTAGACTACCTGAGTCTGATATTTTTTGTTGTGAGGGCTGTTTTTGGTATGGGTACCTGCCATGTCTTTCTTCAGATTGTGCTGGCCATTGTCCCCTTGATGGGGTTGTATTTGATGTTGTGGTGACCAGGGCATGCACAGGCAATTGGACAAGGTCTCCCCTTTGGTCTGTGGCTGTCAAAACCCTGTTGGGGCAGAGTCTGCTCTCTAACTGTTAGAGTAGAATCCCCAGATTTGGTTCTAAGCTGCAGTGGAAGGTAGGTAGAACTGGAACACTCTCATTGGGAAAAGAGTCACTGTGTATTCCTCCTCGGGTGTGTTCCAGCACGAATGCCCATTGTTTTCCTATATACCAAAAATAAATAAGTGCAATAAATGGAACTTGAAATGTTAAATATATACCATTTATAATAGCATTTAAAAGGTAAGTATTTGGGGGTAAATATAATAAAATATATATAGACCTGTATGCAGATAACTATAAAACACTGATTGAAAAAAATCAAGGAGGATCTAAATAAATGGAAAAATAACTCCTGTCCATGGATTGAAAGACTGGATCCACTTTTCTCTTTCTTCTCCCTTTTGTGTGTAGGTTGGCATGCTTTATTATTATTCCTTAGAACTCATATGGTGATTTCATGTTTTTCATTTGTCTTTCTGCCCACTGTTCTGATTGGGTGATTTTCATTATTCATTTTCCAGATCACTTGTTCATTCTTCTTCATTATTTAGTTTGCTATTCATTACCTTTTGCTAGGTTTTTATCTAACCAACTGAGTTGTCTAAGTTTTATTGGTTCCTCTTTATAGTTTCTAGTTCCTTGTTTCAGGGATGTGCATTTCTATTGATCATCTTTCTTAATTCCTTCATGAAGTGCCAGTCATTCCTTTAGTCTTAATTCCTTAACCTCTTTTTTGAGTGTGGTATCCTGGAGAGGTCTGTTTCATTGTTTGTTCTTTCAGGAGATTTCCCTTGTTCTTTTCATTGGAAGTCCTTCCTCTGCTTTTTCATTTTCCTTAAATTTCTCTGACTCTATGATATTTTAGAAGAAACAGTCATCTACCCTGGGCTTGAAGGATGGATTTTATGTGGGAGCATCCCCATGTAGACTACCTGAGTCTGATATTTTTTGTTGTGAGGGCTGTTTTTGGTATGGGTACCTGCCATGTCTTTCTTCAGATTGTGCTGGCCATTGTCCCCTTGATGGGGTTGTATTTGATGTTGTGGTGACCAGGGCATGCACAGGCAATTGGACAAGGTCTCCCCTTTGGTCTGTGGCTGTCAAAACCCTGTTGGGGGCAGAGTCTGCTCTCTAACTGTTAGAGTAGAATCCCCCAGATTTGGTTCTAAGCTGCAGTGGAAGGTAGGTAGAACTGGAACACTCTCATTGGGAAAAGAGTCACTGTGTATTCCTCCTCGGGTGTGTTCCAGCAGGGATGTGGGGTTCTGTGATGCCACCCACCATCTGATGTGTGCAACAACAAAGTCCGTTGCTGCCGGCACCACTCGGAGACCTGTCTCCACTCTGGGAGCACTGATGTCAGCCCCACCTCTGGTGAGTATGAGCTCCCAAGCCCACCATAGCCACACCCACTGTGGGAGCACTGACACTCAGCAATTTTATGCTCTGCAAATGCCAAATGTTAAAAGAACAGAAAGACAAACAGCTGACTGGGGAAAAATATTTTCAAAGCACATAGCTGATAAAGGCCTCTTATCCAAAATGTGTAAGAACTCTTAAAACTCAATAATAAGAAAATAAACAACCCAGTTAAAAATGGGCAAAGGACCTGAATAGACACTTTATCAAAGAGGACATACAAATGGCAAATAAGCATATGAAAAGATGCTCAACATCATTTGCTATTAGGGAACTGAGTTAAAACAACAGTGGGATACAGCTACACACCTATTAGAAAGGCTAAAGTCCAAACAACTGATAATACCAATTGATGACAAGAATGGAAAAGCAATGGGAATTTTCACTCATCGTTGGTAACAATGCAAAATGATGGAGTCTCATTGGAAGCCAGCTTGGCAGTTTCTTACAAAACTAAACCTAATATTCTCATGATCAGTATTCTAATACCTAGGTGTTTAGCCAAATAATTTGCAACATGTTATACAAAAACTTGCGTGCGAATGCTTATAGGATCTTTATTCATAATTGCCAATCCTGGAAGCAACCAAGATGTCTTTCAGCAGATGAATGAATACATAAATGATGGCACATTTCTATAATGAAATATTATTCTGTGATGAAATGGATTATCAAGCCACAAAGTGACATGGGTGAATCTTAAATGCAAATTACTAAGTGAAAGAAGCCTGTCTGCAAAGGCTACACAGTGTGTCATTCCAGTTATATGATGTTTTGGAAAAAAGAAAAGCTACAAATACAGTAAACAGGTCAGTGGTTGCTAGAAGTTTAGGGTTGGGGAGGAGTGTTGTATAGGTGGAGTACAGGAGACTGTTAATTCAGTAAGTCTATTCTGTGGGATGTTGTAATGGTGAATATAAGACATTAAGTATTTGTCAAATCCCATAAAACAAAGAGTGAACCTTAATGTACGCAGATTTTAAAAAATCATTTAGAATGTTGGAAGGTTCCAGAATGGAATGTAGAATGTGACAAGATAGTTTAACTCTATTACCAATGTATAAAACAACTTCATTGAAGGGGACAGGGGAAATAAGGCATTGACCTACGTAATTTTGGAAATGAGTAGAGTTGTAAGACTAAAGGCAAAAGGAACTGTATCTAAGAACTGCTCTAGCTGTTTCCTCCATGGGCATATAGGGTAACAAATAGCTATTGTTATTGTTCAGTCACTAAGTCATGTCCAATTTTTTGCAACCTCATGGACTGCAGCACGCCAAGCTTCCGTCATTCACTATCTGCTGGAGTTTGCTCAAACTCATGTTCGTTGGGTCAGTGATGCTATCTAACCATCTCGCTATTAGGGAACTGAGTTAAAACAACAGTGGGATACAGCTACACACCTATTAGAAAGGCTAAAGTCCAAACAACTGATAATACCAATTGATGACAAGAATGGAAAAGCAATGGGAATTTTCACTCATCGTTGGTAACAATGCAAAATGATGGAGTCTCATTGGAAGCCAGCTTGGCAGTTTCTTACAAAACTAAACCTAATATTCTCATGATCAGTATTCTAATACCTAGGTGTTTAGCCAAATAATTTGCAACATGTTATACAAAAACTTGCGTGCGAATGCTTATAGGATCTTTATTCATAATTGCCAATCCTGGAAGCAACCAAGATGTCTTTCAGCAGATGAATGAATACATAAATGATGGCACATTTCTATAATGAAATATTATTCTGTGATGAAATGGATTATCAAGCCACAAAGTGACATGGGTGAATCTTAAATGCAAATTACTAAGTGAAAGAAGCCTGTCTGCAAAGGCTACACAGTGTGTCATTCCAGTTATATGATGTTTTGGAAAAAAGAAAAGCTACAAATACAGTAAACAGGTCAGTGGTTGCTAGAAGTTTAGGGTTGGGGAGGAGTGTTGTATAGGTGGAGTACAGGAGACTGTTAATTCAGTAAGTCTATTCTGTGGGATGTTGTAATGGTGAATATAAGACATTAAGTATTTGTCAAATCCCATAAAACAAAGAGTGAACCTTAATGTACGCAGATTTTAAAAAATCATTTAGAATGTTGGAAGGTTCCAGAATGGAATGTAGAATGTGACAAGATAGTTTAACTCTATTACCAATGTATAAAACAACTTCATTGAAGGGGACAGGGGAAATAAGGCATTGACCTACGTAATTTTGGAAATGAGTAGAGTTGTAAGACTAAAGGCAAAAGGAACTGTATCTAAGAACTGCTCTAGCTGTTTCCTCCATGGGCATATAGGGTAACAAATAGCTATTGTTATTGTTCAGTCACTAAGTCATGTCCAATTTTTTGCAACCTCATGGACTGCAGCACGCCAAGCTTCCGTCATTCACTATCTGCTGGAGTTTGCTCAAACTCATGTTCGTTGGGTCAGTGATGCTATCTAACCATCTCATCCTCTGTTGTCCCCTTCCCCTCCTGCCTTCAGTCTTTCCAAGCATCAGGGTCTTCCCCAATGAGTTGTCTCTGCCCATCAGGTAGCCAAAGTATTGGAGCTTTAGCTTCAGCATCAGTCCTTCCAATGAATATTTAGGATTGATTTCCTTAAGGATTGACTGGTTTTATCTCCTTGCAGCACATGGGACTCTCAAGAGTCTTCTCCAGCACCATAGTTCAAAAGCATCAGTTCTCCGGCTCTGATCCTTTATGGTCCAGCTCTGACATCCATACTGGAAAACCATAGCTTTGACTATATGAACCTTTGTTGATAAAGTGATGTCTCTGCTTTTTAATCTGCTGTCTAGGTTTGGCATAGCTTTTCTTCCAAGGGGCAAGTGTCTTTTAATTTTATGGCTGCAGTCCTGTCTACAGTGATTTAGGAGCCCAAGAAGACAAAATCTTCCACTGTTTCCATTTGTCCCCATCTATTTGCCGTGAAATGATGGGACTGAATGCCATGCCCCTCCAATCAGGCAGCTTGACGAGCCTCTTATCCTCATGTATCAGAGGGCAGATCAAGAAGAACCAAGAACTACAGTCCCATGGCCTCCAGAACGAAAACTACAATCCCAGAAAACTGACCAAAATGATCACATGGATCACAACCTTATGTAACTCAATTAAGCTATAAGCCATGCAGGGCCACCCAAGACAGACAAAGGGTCCCAAACTTATAAAAAGAATGTTGGAAGGGTCCAGAATGGAAGGGAGAATGTGACAGGATAGATTAACTCTATTACCAATGTATAAAACAACTTCATTGAAGGGGACAGGGGAAATAAGGCATTGACCTACGTAATTTTGGAAATGAGTAGAGTTGTAAGACTAAAGGCAAAAGGAACTGTATCTAAGAACTGCTCTAGCTGTTTCCTCCATGGGCATATAGGGTAACAAATAGCTATTGTTATTGTTCAGTCACTAAGTCATGTCCAATTTTTTGCAACCTCATGGACTGCAGCACGCCAAGCTTCCGTCATTCACTATCTGCTGGAGTTTGCTCAAACTCATGTTCGTTGGGTCAGTGATGCTATCTAACCATCTCATCCTCTGTTGTCCCCTTCCCCTCCTGCCTTCAGTCTTTCCAAGCATCAGGGTCTTCCCCAATGAGTTGTCTCTGCCCATCAGGTAGCCAAAGTATTGGAGCTTTAGCTTCAGCATCAGTCCTTCCAATGAATATTTAGGATTGATTTCCTTAAGGATTGACTGGTTTTATCTCCTTGCAGCACATGGGACTCTCAAGAGTCTTCTCCAGCACCATAGTTCAAAAGCATCAGTTCTCCGGCTCTGATCCTTTATGGTCCAGCTCTGACATCCATACTGGAAAAAACCATAGCTTTGACTATATGAACCTTTGTTGATAAAGTGATGTCTCTGCTTTTTAATCTGCTGTCTAGGTTTGGCATAGCTTTTCTTCCAAGGGGCAAGTGTCTTTTAATTTTATGGCTGCAGTCCTGTCTACAGTGATTTAGGAGCCCAAGAAGACAAAATCTTCCACTGTTTCCATTTGTCCCCATCTATTTGCCGTGAAATGATGGGACTGAATGCCATGCCCCTCCAATCAGGCAGCTTGTACGAGCCTCTTATCCTCATGTATCAGAGGGCAGATCAAGAAGAACCAAGAACTACAGTCCCATGGCCTCCAGAACGAAAACTACAATCCCAGAAAACTGACCAAAATGATCACATGGATCACAACCTTATGTAACTCAATTAAGCTATAAGCCATGCAGGGCCACCCAAGACAGACGGGTCATGATTGAGAGTGCTGACAAAACGCGATCCACTGGAGAAGAGAATGGCAAACCACTTCAGTATTTTTGGCTGGAGAACTCCATGAACAGTATGAAAAAGGCAGAAAATAAACAGCTATACATACATGTAAGCATGTATACTGGAATAAACAACTCAGTAAATGGATGATAATTAGTGGGCCCCAAGTTTCTCACCGTTGGGGTAAGAGATTACAGATAAGCAAGAGGAAGAGGCTAGAATGAGTTGGTGATAGCAGTATGAACTCATGATTAGCTTATAGATATAGATAACTATGTATAGGAATGTCTGTAGATATACAGAAACACATGGGTTTGTATACACACATATATCTTCTTGCTCCATCAACTGAGTGGGCCCAGAAACAATGACATTCCAATACCTAGTACCCAGATCATCATTTTTAATACTATTTTCAAAAAAGGAATAAAGTCCCCTTGGATTGATGGCAGATTTAAGGAATGGGGCAAGAAATATACAAGAGGAGCCTGGAGCATGTCAAAGCATCAGAGAGTAAGGAAACATAAATAAATAATTCATAATGATTGGCATATAACAAGGGATACAGGAACTAGCTGACTGAAAGGATCATTAATGGCCAAAGTTGGGGCCATTCAAACAAATTGTATAAAGTAGTATTGGATTATAACCCAAAGAATAAAATAAATATTGAGTCCATACTGATGGAAATACATGAATAAAATAGAAAAATAGACAATAGACAAACTTCCTGTACAGAACAATTCCAAATAGTTCATACAGATACTGCCTTTCAAAGAGGTGGAACTTAACTCTTTAACTCTTGAGTATGTAGTGATCTGCTTTCAAAGAGTCAAGTATGGAGAAGGAGAAACAAAAGAATAGTTATACAGTGGAGAAACCCAACAAACATTATCTCAGATGATCAAGGTTAACATCAACAGTGACAAGTCATGTATCAAAGGTATAGACCTTTGATATGATGTGATGAGAATGGCACTTCACCTCTGTGGTCTTCCTGCCCAAATCCCAGAACCTCAGCCTAATTATGAGAAACACATCAGACAAATCTCAATCGATGGACATTCTACAAAATACCTGACCTCAAAACTGTCAAAGACAGAAAAGTCTAAGGAATTGTCACAGATGAGAGGAGTCTAAGGAGACAAAATAATTAAATGTAATATTGTGTCCTGGGTGGATGCTAGAAAAATAAAAGGACACTAGTGGAAAGCTAAGATAATCTGAATAAAGTATGGACTTCCATTAAAATAATGTATAATATATTGATTTGTGAATGATAACAAATGCACCATTCTAATGTAAGATACTGAGAATAGGGGAGACTCGGTTTGAGGGGAATGGAAACTCTGTACTATTTTTACTGTAATTCTGTAAATGTAAAACTTTTCAAAAATAAAGTTTATTTTTTAAAAGTATGTTGTTGATCCTATCTATTCCCACAGGAGCTTTTTTTTTTTTTTTTTTTTTTTTTTACTAATTTTGAGAAGTATCAGAACAATCCAAAGTTTGTACAACTCTTTTCTCCTGTTTCCTGCCATTGGTAGGCAAAGAGAAATGGGAATTGCATTGGGGAATGGCATTTTCTGTGAATCAAGAGGAATCATTAGGATAGTGCTGGCAAGGGCATTTGAGTCATAAATGTTCAACTTTGTGCATGATGTATCTTAGTCTTCTAGGACCTCTTTCTTTGATAGGGAATGCAAGAGTTTCAGCTTCCTGCTATTACTCATAAACCCTCAGAACTGAGGGCTCCTGGCCATTTCTCAGAGCCATTTCTTAGAAGAAGGAAGGAAAGGAAGGATGAACTAGAGAAATGTTGTATTGTCTTGAGTAAGTACTAATTGCTATGATGCTAAGCATCTTAGACATACTTAGCTGTGGATTACGGATTAACATTACCCTGCTTTATTTTTCTAGCAAGTCCAGTGTTACTAATAAGGTTCACAGACTTTGTGTCTTTCTCTCAGGAAGTAAAAGGAACTTGGAGCTCATTAACTAGTTGAATCTTTTAGACATAATGCTCAGAGGAAGGAAATGTGAGAGAGCGGTAGGGATTTGGGGAGGCGTTTACAATTTACAGCTCAATGAGACGCAAAAATATTCATTGTTAATAGCTTCTGCTGGGAGTTCAGCAACCCCAAAAAGAAAAGGGGTATTGACTGTTGGTCTGTAGAGGCCACCTGCCTGCTTCTTAAATTCTTTTGAAGGAGCCAGTAAAGTACCCCATAAATCCATCCTGGCACCTGTATGGTGATATCCTGGGTGAGCTGTTAAATAGAACATGAATGTGGTCAAACTTACATTTTGGTTTTTAAAAGTAATGTATGGTGGGTAAATGATATGAAAGGGACGTCTGAGTGAAAGGAGAAAAGTTGAGTTAATGTAAACTCACGTGAGACTAGTCTTTAAACTCTGTTTAACTCATTGCATCCCACCATCTTCCTTCTCTGCCTTTTCTCTTCCTAACATTTGCCACCAGCACCACAAATGTTCTAAACTTATAGGGAAGCTGGAAACTTCTTCGATGTGGCACAAAGTAATGAGGTAACTGAATTATGTGGTTCTGGAATCTCGCTTTTTCACTGCCCTACTGCTGGACGATGCTCTTATCTTCCACAAGGGGCTGCCCTGAGAAGGTGCACGGTAAGTCATGGTGCCAGAATAATGATAGCAAACATGCATAACATTCTCTATGTGCCAGGCTGTCTTCTGAGCGTTTTTTTCATAGATTACCTCATTGTAATCAGGTAGACTACTCCATGAGGTATATGTAGTTTTCTTTATCCCATTGTTTAGATGCAGAAACTGAAGCACACACAGGCTGTTTTTGAGATTTTTTACAGGTTGATGCCTCACCTATGCCATATGAGCCCCCATCAGGTTTGGATTTGTCCTTAAGGAAGGTCATTTCATGTGTTTATAAGGTGTTTGCCTCACTCTCAACAGCTTCTCTTCCTAAAGCTGGCATTTCTGACCTGCGAAACCTTGGTGTGTTTGTCTCCTGAAGTCCTTTTGCATTCTATGCAAGGATGATGGGGTCCTTTTTGGCATCAGCTGCTAGCATTTCCACCCATCTGGGCATGCCTACATCTTTCTTGCTCTCAAAGCTGCTTGCACCTCAGTCTTTTCCCTCTGCGCCTCTTGTGTTAGCTCTCCTGACAGACCTGCTTCGCCTTCACCCTCTCTCCTCTCTCCATTTCTGGGTAACTAGCATTGCCACAGAACTCCAAATCTTTGGAATTGACTTCATTTAGCTCAGGAGGTTCTCCTTTCCCCTTTATGATCTTCTAGTCTTTTTTATGTCTTTAATGTTGCTGCTTTCTGGCCTCTGAGACCTTGATATTTTGCCTCTACAACCAGTTCCTAACTGCTGAAACATCACTTAAATTGCCCCTATGCATTGATTACTTCTCTTCCTATTTAGGGCTGCTGCACTGCATTTCTGTTTAGGCTCACTAGCACATTTGGATAACACAGAACCTAAGGAGTCTGAATTACAGACAAATTATGTATTATGATTGACATGACTATGTTGGCAATCATAATATATAAATGTATCAAAATGACACTTGGGACCCCTTAAACTTACACAATGTCACATGTCAAATTTATTCAATAAGAGTAATAATGTGCTACTAAAGTACTCCTTTTGTTGCTCATATATCTTAAACATTAAGTATTCATATGTCCTAACCTAGTGCATATTAACAAAAAATGTGTTCTGAAAGCACATACTGTGTTCAGAAACCATGCTGTTCTTGGGAGCAGTAATACAGGAGATGCAAAGATATATTTAATGTCAGTAAGGATGATATTCATAGTAAAGTCAAATAAATCATACAAGATGCATAGGTGACTCAATACTAATTAACACTACATGTCAAGTGTTTTGGAATATGTTAAATATTGGATTAGTCCTGGATAGTGGGAGAGACAAAATCATGCTGACATGAAACTTCTTTCACTGAGGATGGTTATTTTTCATTCTATGTGAAGGATAAAATATTTATTTGAGAATGCAGTTTGCAATCAGCTTGCTAATGAAGAGTTGTAAATAATTTCCTGTTTTGACAGCAGGAAAGGGGTTTTAACAAGGAGAAGAAATGAAGAACAAATATGTATATAGTAAATATTCAAAATTATTGAGAAGGAGGTAAGGGAGTCACTGAGAAGGAAGAAAAGGGGGCAGAAAACATGCACAGATTTCTCAGGGTTACCTAGGATTGTCTTGATTCTGCTGAATTACTGAAGTAACTATCCTTTCTTAAATTCTTATGGCATGATAGACATTTTGTGATGTATATTTTCTATAACTCAACAACAAACCTATATTATAGGTAAGATTATCACTGGCCAAAGTTAGGTGAGCTGACCAGGGACAAAAGCTAGTAGGTGGCAGAACTGGGATTAAACCTTAGGCCCAGCTCCCTCCCACACCCCTGTCTCTTTTCTGTTCAGCAGAATGGCTTGTGTATCTTGTGTATACAATTCATCAGCACACCCACAGTGTGGAGGAGGGGATGCTGTTGACCTGTGGCTGTGTATGCGTGAGTAATTTCTATGATTTATGGAGATGGATTTTGTATTGAGAAAAACATTTATTTCATAAAAGTAATGCATGTCTGGCATTGAAAAATCAGAAACTTGCTAACAAACGGAAAACAAGGAAATGTAAGCTCTTCCCCAAACGCTTCTACATAGAGCCAGCCAATCCTGGCATTGTCATATCTCTTCTTATAGCTTGTAAGCATATATAAATCAAAGGATGTAGGCAGTTTTGAAGGCTTTATTTATCACTGCCATATTGCCAGAAAAATTATTTCAGTGTAGTATATGATATTAACATGAAACTTCATTATTGGGAATTTATTAATCGAAGTATCATGGAATCAGAGTCAAGTTTTTGTGACATCTCTAAAATTTCCATCTAGGGAAACCTCTAATATTGTACGTGTAACTTTTTTTTTGCTGAAATAACTAGGTAGAGTTTATAATGAAGGAAGGCACCACCTTCACAATGGTGACAGTCACATTTGAAAAACCTAAGTTTATATATACTTCCCTGGTGGGTCAGCAGTAAAGAATCTGCCTGCCAATGCAGGAGATACAGGTTCAATCCATGGGTTGGGAATATCCCTGGAAAGGGAAATGGCAACCCACTCCAGTATTCTTGCCTGGAGAATTCCATGGACAGAGGAGCGTTGGCAGGCTACAGTCCATGGGATTGCAACTCAGTGACTAAACAACAACAATGTTCACCAGGAGATACCAAAAACATGTGAAGAATAATTTAAATCACTTTGAAGTACACCAAAGAAACAATTAAAAAAGCAATCCATGTTCTTGGATGGGAAGACCCAATTTTCCAAAGCTGTAACTTCTAAGTTTAGCAATATGAATTGCAGTAGATATTATATACTTGTTTAATTTTGATGATGTAGGTAGGAATAAGAAAAAGTCACTCTAAAACTTACATGGAAAAATAAATAATAATAATAGGAAAAATTAAGAAATGGAGGTAAAGTAGGGAAGACCATCTCTGTCAATCAATCAGTAAAACATTTTATAGACCCTCAACAATGTGATATTAGTGCATACATATTAAGGCAGGCAATTGAAACAGGAGAGAAAATACAGTAGGCTGAAATACATATAATAATTTGTGATATAGGTAGCCTCTCAAATCAATGCTGAAAAGATAGATATTTGACACATTATTTTGGAAAAACTGTCTGAAAAATAGTAACTTTGGCTCTATACCTCATACCATCTACCAAGATAAATTCCAAATAGATCAAAGGTGTAAATCAAACCTTACAGGTGCTAGAACAAAACAGGGAGAACGTATTTGATTACCTCAAAGGGGGGGAGGGTCCTTTAAATTTCAAAATTCAGTAACTATTACATTAAAATTGAATAAATTTGATTACCTAAAAAATAAGTTTCTGCTTAAAAAATCATCAAGTCAGTAGACATGAGAAAACTAATTGGGAATTTATTAATCAAGTATCATGGAATCAGATAAGTGACAGGACCTCAAATTTAAGGTCTAGGTAGAGTTTATAATGAAGGAAGGCACCACCTTCACAATGGTGACAGTCACATTTGAAAAACCTAAGTTTATATATACTTCCCTGGTGGGTCAGCAGTAAAGAATCTGCCTGCCAATGCAGGAGATACAGGTTCAATCCATGGGTTGGGAATATCCCTGGAAAGGGAAATGGCAACCCACTCCAGTATTCTTGCCTGGAGAATTCCATGGACAGAGGAGCGTTGGCAGGCTACAGTCCATGGGATTGCAACTCAGTGACTAAACAACAACAATGTTCACCAGGAGATACCAAAAACATGTGAAGAATAATTTAAATCACTTTGAAGTACACCAAAGAAACAATTAAAAAAGCAATCCATGTTCTTGGATGGGAAGACCCAATTTTCCAAAGCTGTAACTTCTAAGTTTAGCAATATGAATTGCAGTAGATATTATATACTTGTTTAATTTTGATGATGTAGGTAGGAATAAGAAAAAGTCACTCTAAAACTTACATGGAAAAATAAATAATAATAATAGGAAAAATTAAGAAATGGAGGTAAAGTAGGGAAGACCATCTCTGTCAATCAATCAGTAAAACATTTTATAGACCCTCAACAATGTGATATTAGTGCATACATATTAAGGCAGGCAATTGAAACAGGAGAGAAAATACAGTAGGCTGAAATACATATAATAATTTGTGATATAGGTAGCCTCTCAAATCAATGCTGAAAAGATAGATATTTGACACATTATTTTGGAAAAACTGTCTGAAAAATAGTAACTTTGGCTCTATACCTCATACCATCTACCAAGATAAATTCCAAATAGATCAAAGGTGTAAATCAAACCTTACAGGTGCTAGAACAAAACAGGGAGAACGTATTTGATTACCTCAAAGGGGGGGAGGGTCCTTTAAATTTCAAAATTCAGTAACTATTACATTAAAATTGAATAAATTTGATTACCTAAAAAATAAGTTTCTGCTTAAAAAATCATCAAGTCAGTAGACATGAGAAAACTAAGAAAAAAAGTACAGTTTATAATACAAGCAGCTCATAGAGCTCAATATAAAAAAAAAACAACCTAATCAAAAAATGGGCTGAAGACCTAAATAGACATTTCTCCAAAGAAGACATATAGATGGTTAACAGACACATGAGAAGATCTAATTATTAGAGAAATGCAAATCAAAACTACAGTGAGATATCACCTCACACTGGTCAGAATGGACATCGTCAAAAAATCTACAAAGAAATGTTGAAGAAGGTTGTCATCAGAAAGTCTACAAATAATAAATGCTAAAGAGGGTATAGAAGAAAGGGAATCTTTGACACTGTTGGTGGGAATGTAATTTGATGTAGCTATTATCAAGAACAATATGGAAGTTCCTTTAAAAACTAAAAATAGAATTGTCATGTGATCCAGCAGTACACTGGCATGTATCTAGAAAAGACAAAAACTTTTAATTTAAAAAGATACATCCACGCCAGTGTTCATGAAAGTGAAAGTGGTAGTTGCTCACTTGTGTTCAACTCTTTGTGCCATGGACTGTGTAGGCCAGCAGGCTCCTCTGTCTATGGAATTCTCCAGGCAAGAATATTGGAGTATGTTGCCATTCCCTGACCCGGGGATTCCCCTGACCTAATTCCCTGCGTTGCAGGTGGATTCTTGATCATCTGAGCCAATGCAGGAGACACAGAGATATGGGTTCAATCCTTGGGTCAGGAAGTTCCCCTTGAGAAAGACAGGGCAACCTACTCCAGTATTTTTGCCTGGAGAATCCCATGGAAAGAGGAACCTGGCAGGTTACAAGCCATAGAGTCCAAAGAGTCAGACAACAACTGAAGTTACTTAGCACGTATGCATATATATATGCATATATTTGTGATATATGTATATATATATATATATATATACATATATTTGTTGCTGTTATTCAGTCACTGAGTTGTGTCCACTTCTTTGCAACCCTATGGACTGCAGCATGCCAGGCTACCCAGATGCCATGATCTTAATTTTTGCTCTTTTTTTTTTTTTGATCACGTCTACTGGTCTTTCATTTCCATCTTTGTTCTTTGGCCTGTGTGGTCCTCCCATCGCAGTGGCCTCTCTTCACTGCAGAGCACTGGCTCTGGACACATGCACTCCAGAGCACAGGCTTGGTAGTTGGACACATTGGTCCAGCCACTCCGTGGCACATGGGATCTTCCCAGGCCAGGGATCGAACCAGCGCCCCTTGCACTGCAAGGTGGTGTCCTTACCCACTGAACCACCAGAGAAGCCCCATCTTAGTTTTTTTAATGGTGAGTTTTAAGGCATCTTAATACTGAGTTGTGTACGTGTGTGTGTGTGTCTGTCTGTGTGTGTATCACGTATATATATAATGAAATATTACTCATAAAAAAATTAAATAATGCCATCTTCAGCAACATGAGTGGACCTAAAGATTATCATACTAAGTGAATTAAGTCAGACAGAGAAGGACAAATACCATGTAATATCACTCAATGTTAAGTCTAAAAAAATTATACAAATAAACTTATTTAAAAAACAGAAATATATTCAGACATAGAAAGCAAATTTTTAATTTAAAAAGATACATCCACGCCATTTCAAAGTGGTAGTTGCTCTTGTGTCCCCTTTTATGGACTGTGTAGGCCAGCAGGCTCCTCTGTCTATGGAATTCTCCAGGCAAGAATATTGGAGTATGTTGCCATTCCCTGACCCGGGGATTCCCCTGACCTAATTCCCTGCGTTGCAGGTGGATTCTTGATCATCTGAGCCAATGCAGGAGACACAGAGATATGGGTTCAATCCTTGGGTCAGGAAGTTCCCCTTGAGAAAGACAGGGCAACCTACTCCAGTATTTTTGCCTGGAGAATCCCATGGAAAGAGGAACCTGGCAGGTTACAAGCCATAGAGTCCAAAGAGTCAGACAACAACTGAAGTTACTTAGCACGTATGCATATATATATGCATATATTTGTGATATATGTATATATATATATATATATATACATATATTTGTTGCTGTTATTCAGTCACTGAGTTGTGTCCACTTCTTTGCAACCCTATGGACTGCAGCATGCCAGGCTACCCAGATGCCATGATCTTAATTTTTGCTCTTTTTTTTTTTTTGATCACGTCTACTGGTCTTTCATTTCCATCTTTGTTCTTTGGCCTGTGTGGTCCTCCCATCGCAGTGGCCTCTCTTCACTGCAGAGCACTGGCTCTGGACACATGCACTCCAGAGCACAGGCTTGGTAGTTGGACACATTGGTCCAGCCACTCCGTGGCACATGGGATCTTCCCAGGCCAGGGATCGAACCAGCGCCCCTTGCACTGCAAGGTGGTGTCCTTACCCACTGAACCACCAGAGAAGCCCCATCTTAGTTTTTTTAATGGTGAGTTTTAAGGCATCTTAATACTGAGTTGTGTACGTGTGTGTGTGTGTCTGTCTGTGTGTGTATCACGTATATATATAATGAAATATTACTCATAAAAAAATTAAATAATGCCATCTTCAGCAACATGAGTGGACCTAAAGATTATCATACTAAGTGAATTAAGTCAGACAGAGAAGGACAAATACCATGTAATATCACTCAATGTTAAGTCTAAAAAAATTATACAAATAAACTTATTTAAAAAACAGAAATATATTCAGACATAGAAAGCAAATTTATGGTTACCGAAGTGGGGGGGGATATAAATTAAGAGTTTGGGATTAACAGATACATAATACTATATACAAAACAGACAAATAACAAGGGAACAAGCACCAGGAACTATATTCAATATTTTGTAATAACCTATAATGGAAAAGAATCTGAAATAGAATCTATCTATCTATCTATCTATCTATATGCATATAAATGAATGACTTTGCTGTACACCTGACACTAACACAACATAGTAAATCAACTGTATTTCAAAGTCAGTTACTATCACGAAGAGTTAATTCCTCGTTTTAATTTTCCATGTTAATCTCTCAAACAGCCCCTATTCCACTGAAGATCAGGTATATAAGGCAAATATAAAAGCAACAAAACAAAAATTGGGAGCCATTTAGGAAGGCAGAGTAACACATGGTTAGACAATCATTTGACAGACACACCCAGTATTTTATCCAAATAAAGCATATTAACCAAACCAACAACTTTGAAGAGCACTTAACAAGGACAGAAAATAACTTCATTCTATAAACATTAAATACTTCAGTTCGAAACAGCCCTGTTCCCACTGTGGTTGTGGCTTTCCTTTAAGCTGGCTCTCTCACCTAGAATTATGGTAAACATGAAAACCCTTCAGACATGCTCAGAATTAGCTAAAATTCTAGGCTGTAATTTATTCTTGTGGACAGAGCCTGAAACTGACCATACATTCCCACTCTACTGCTTTAAGAGCTTTTTTTGTACCTCAAAGAGTCTTGGAAGTTTGGGAGTGGCTTGTGTAAGCCTGGAGCTGGGCTGAGGCTGGTCAAAGGGCAGTAACAGCCGTAGCCTCCCCAGGGAACCCTTGGCCTTCACACTGCTACAGCCTGGTTGTTTCCTCAAATCACTTCGAAAATGGTCATGGAGCAGGAATGTTCAACTGGTCCCAAGTGATAAAGGACCACAGGTTTCAGGCTATGCTCTGAAAAATCTTACCACAGCTAGGATTGTAAGTCACTTCAGCTGCCATTGAAAATTCTATTAAATTGTGTTCACCAGAACATATACATATTAATTCAAGACGTTAGGATAACAGATAAAAAAATAAAAAACTATATACAAAAAAAAGGTTACCAAGTGGGGGATATAAATTAAGAGTTTGGGATTAACAGATACATAATACTATATACAAAACAGACAAATAACAAGGGAACAAGCACCAGGAACTATATTCAATATTTTGTAATAACCTATAATGGAAAAGAATCTGAAATAGAATCTATCTATCTATCTATCTATCTATATGCATATAAATGAATGACTTTGCTGTACACCTGACACTAACACAACATAGTAAATCAACTGTATTTCAAAGTCAGTTACTATCACGAAGAGTTAATTCCTCGTTTTAATTTTCCATGTTAATCTCTCAAACAGCCCCTATTCCACTGAAGATCAGGTATATAAGGCAAATATAAAAGCAACAAAACAAAAATTGGGAGCCATTTAGGAAGGCAGAGTAACACATGGTTAGACAATCATTTGACAGACACACCCAGTATTTTATCCAAATAAAGCATATTAACCAAACCAACAACTTTGAAGAGCACTTAACAAGGACAGAAAATAACTTCATTCTATAAACATTAAATACTTCAGTTCGAAACAGCCCTGTTCCCACTGTGGTTGTGGCTTTCCTTTAAGCTGGCTCTCTCACCTAGAATTATGGTAAACATGAAAACCCTTCAGACATGCTCAGAATTAGCTAAAATTCTAGGCTGTAATTTATTCTTGTGGACAGAGCCTGAAACTGACCATACATTCCCACTCTACTGCTTTAAGAGCTTTTTTTGTACCTCAAAGAGTCTTGGAAGTTTGGGAGTGGCTTGTGTAAGCCTGGAGCTGGGCTGAGGCTGGTCAAAGGGCAGTAACAGCCGTAGCCTCCCCAGGGAACCCTTGGCCTTCACACTGCTACAGCCTGGTTGTTTCCTCAAATCACTTCGAAAATGGTCATGGAGCAGGAATGTTCAACTGGTCCCAAGTGATAAAGGACCACAGGTTTCAGGCTATGCTCTGAAAAATCTTACCACAGCTAGGATTGTAAGTCACTTCAGCTGCCATTGAAAATTCTATTAAATTGTGTTCACCAGAACATATACATATTATTTGACTTATTATCATTTGCTTTGCTTTTTAGTACATTTAAAAATCACTTTCCAGAGAGTACACAGCTCTTGTCTAAATCTGCTTTGGTAAAATTTATAGTAAAGTTGACAATAATTCAATAAGTATTAAAGACTTTAGCTTTTGGATCTGTTCTGTGTATGAAAGTAGTCTTTAATTGACAAGAAGAAAGGAAGAAAGAAAGAATCAGGGAAAGAGGGAGGAAAGGAAGAAAAAAATGAAAACAGGAAAAAACACATATAACCAGTGATGTATTTAGCACAAACAAGAGAATTTTCCAATAAACTACCACAGTAAACTTGCTTCTGCCTCTGGCAAAATCTATTGATGAGACCCTTGGTGTGTCACTGTTGTTTTGGGAATCAAATGCAAATGTGTTTACTGCTTCCAGCCTAAGCAGAAAGGGATATTCAATGCATTACTGCTCAGTTCTGTTAGCCATAGATAGGAGTGACTGCTGGGACACAGTGTCAAGCAAGAATGCTGTCCTTCTGGGCATCTGAGAACATGTCATTTTCTATCCAAAGACATGTCTAAGAATTCATCCATGTTTATTTGTTCTAACGGTGATTTTAATTTATGTATTTAAAGGAATACAAATGATGGGGACAAAACAGGGTAGGTAGAAAAGTAGGGTCTTGGTACTTTCAGTCTCCTATCCCTCTTGGAAATTTCAAGAGTTCTCATGGCATTCTGTTACTTTCATTCTTTTCCTTAATCAATACATGAGGTTAGGGCTTCCCTGGTAGCTCAGTGGTAAAGAGTTCACCTGCCAATGCAAGAGACATGGGTTTGATCCCTGATCTGGGAAGATCCTACATGCTGCAGAGCAACTAATCCTGTGAGCCAAAATTATGAAGCCTGTGCTCTAGAGCCTTGGAGCTGCAACTATTGAACCCATGTGCCATAACTACTGAAGCCTGTGTGTCTTAGAGCCTGAGTTCCACAACCAGAGAAGTCATTGCAACAAGAAGCCTGCTCACCTCAACTAGAGAGTAGCCCCTAGTCCCTGCAACTAGAGTAGAGCCTGTGGCAGGAGTGAAAACCCAGAATAGCTCCCCCCCCCAAAAAAAAATACATGAGATCAGATGCTTCAGGAATGTGAAAATGCAAATAACCAAAGAAAAAATACATTATTAGTTCCCTAGGAAACTACATTTCACCTATAATTACAGCCAATAGACAAATAAAACTGGTTCACCACCTTATGGGAAGGAATAGTTTTGATCAAGAGACCTGAAATTCCACATTTCAGGAATAGTTGCAGCTACTCAAAAATTCATTTATCCATTTACTTATTCTTAGATTTATTTATTCATTCTTTTAATAAATATAAGGAGAGCACCAACAATGTGCCAGCCATGGTGCTATATTTTTAGCTTCAAAGGCAAACCAGTAGGCAAAGCCTTCTTAGATATGATATAGTATGAAATAATGGGTAAAAACCTCCCAAGTTTAGCAAAAGACTCAAGGAAGTTGAGCAAATCCCAAAGAGACATATGCCACGACACATTATCATTAAACTTTTGAAAACTAGACAAAGAAAAAAAATCTTGAAAGTATCCAGAGAAAATGATGCATTACCTGTACAGAAACACCAATTCAAATGACAGGGGATTTCTCATCAGAAACCATGGAAGCCAGAAAGAATTGCTGAAAGAAAGAAACTGTCAACCATGAATTCTGTATCTGGCCAGATGATCCCTAACAATGAAGGAAAAATTTTAAACATTTTAGATAAAAGAAAAGTAAAAGCTTACTGCTAGAAGGCCATTTTTAAACATTGGCTAAAGGAAATTCTTCAAATAGGAATGATAAATAAAGAAGGTTTAAAGTACCAAAAACAGAAGAGCAAGACCATGGGTAATAGAATGAGTTTTGTAGATCATGTTTGATGATTAAAACAAATTATAGCACTATATAATGCTCCAGACAACAATATTTTAAAGTAGTAAAGGTAAAGTTACCTAAATTGAAATGAGATTTCCACACTTCACTCAAAGTGGTAAAATGTTGATACAAGTAGACTAAGTCACAAATGGATATTATAAGGCTGAGAGCAATCACTACAGAAACTTCAGAGAGAGATACATCCAAAACCACTATCATTAAATAAAGATTGAATCCTAAAAACTACTCAACCCATAAAAAAGCAACAAAAAAATAAAAGGAAAATACCCTGTGAAAATAAATTTAAAACAAATAACAAAATGGCAGTCTGAAGCATTAAACACTAATGTATCAATAATTATTTTACATATAAATCATATAAATATACCACTCAAAGAACAGAGGTGGGCAGAGGGCATTTTAAAAAACACAACCAGTACAAGGGGCACCGGTTGGATCCCTGGCCTGGGACGATCCCACGTGCCACGGAGCAGCTGGGCCAGCTCTGGAGCACATGTGCCCAGAGCCGGAGCTCTGTGATGAGAGAGGCCACTGTGATGGGAGGCCCATATAGGCCAAAGAATAAATATGGGTGAAAATAAATAGATAAAATAATAAAAGAGGCCAAAATTAAAAACAAAACAAAACACAGCCCAACTATAGGCTATTTTCAAGAAGCTCACTTCTCAGTGACACAGGTAGGTTGAAAGTAAAAGAATACAAAAAGATAAACCATCCAAACATGAAAGTGAAAAAGCAGAAGTGGCTATATTAATACTTGATAAAGTATCTTCAGATCAAATGAAACTTGCTAGAGACAAAGAGTGACAGTATATAATGATACAAGAATCAATCCACCTGGAACATGTAACAAATCTAAATATGTATGTACCCAACAAGAGAGTTTTAAAATGCATAAAGTAAGAAGTGATACAGCTAAAAGGAGAAACAGATAAATCTGCAATTATAGTATTATAGTTAGAGACTTCAGCACCTCTATCTCAATAACTAATAGAACAATTGCACAAAAAAATCAACAAGTATATAGAAGAAATCAACAATACTATCAACCAACAGAATCTACTGGACAGTTATAGAACACTGCACCCAACAACAGCAGAAGACACATTATTTTAAAGTGCCCCTGAAGTATATACCAAGATAGATCACATCCTGGGTCATAAAACAAACATCAGCAAATTTAAAAGACTTGAAATCGCAGTGGAGTGTTTTCTCTGACCATGATGGAATTAAACTAGACTCACCAAAAGATAAAGGAAATATGTCCCAAAGGCTCAGAAATTGAATAACACACTTCTGAATAATTCATGGCCCAATGAAGAAATGGGAAAATATATTGAACTGAATGAAAATTATAATACAGCATATGAAAATTTGTGCAGCACAGCCAAAGCAGTGGAGAGGGAAATTTATAGCACTAAATGCTTACATTAGAAAAGAAGAAAAGTCTTAAATCAATAGTCTAAGCTCTCATCTCAATAACCTAGAAAAAAAGAATAGGAACATGATCCCAAAGCAAGCAAAGGAAAGGAAATATTAAAGATAAAAGCAGAAATCAGCAAAATTGAGAACAGAAGAGCAACAAAGAAAATCAACAACACAAAGAGCTGGTTCTTCAAAACAGTCACTAAAATGGGCAAACATCGAGCAAGTCTCACAAAGAAAAAAGAGAGAAGACATCAATGACCAGTATCAGGAAAGAGATAAGGGATACACCAGTAGATACTGTAAAAATTAAAAGGTTACTACAAAAACATTATGAACAATTTTGCACAAGTTTGATAACTTACATGAAATGGACCAATTCCTTGAAAAACACAAACTATCACAATTAACCCATACAAAACAGAAAATTTGAATAGCTAAATATAAAATAACTAAATAAAATTAGAATAGCCTACAACTATTTAGGAAATTGGATCTATAATTTTAAAATTCCCATAAATGTCCAAGCTCAGATCTTTTCATTGGAGAATTCTACCAAATATTTAAAGAAGAATTAACATCAACTCTGTACAGCCTCTTCTAGAAAATAAAAGAAGACTTATTTCTAATTCATTTTATGGAACTAATTTACCATGTCTGCATCATAAATATATAAAGAACACTCAAAACATAACAGTTTAAAAACAATCCAATTAAAAAATGGGCAAAGACATGACCAGACATTTTACCAGAGAGAATATGTAGATGGCTAATAAGCACATGAAAAGATGTGCAATACCATTGGCCATCAGAGAAATAAAAATTAAAAGCACAATAGCATAACCCTAGACCTATCAAAATGGCTAGAATAAACAATAGTGACTACATCAAATACTAATGATGATGTGGAGAAACTGGATCACTCATACACTGTGGGTGATAATATAACATTGTGAAGTCTTTCTGAAAATAGTTTGGCAGGTCTTTTTTTTTTTTTAAAGGAAACTAAACATGTAATTACAGTATTTCCTGAAAATTTTAGTCTTGGGCATTTATCTCAGAGAAGTAACAAATTATATTGACACAAATATCTGTGCACAAATGTTGATAGTAGTTTTGTTTATCTGCCCATATGCTTTTCAACAGGTGAATAGTTAAAGAAACTGTGATTGATCCATACCATAGCATACTACTTCACAATAAAAGAACTGTTAATACATACATAAAACTACTTTGATGAATCTCCAGAAAACTATGCTGAGTGAAAAAAAAAATCCACAAATGTTACCTACTGTATAATTTCATTATATAACTTTTTGAAATAACATTTTAGAAACTAAGGAGAGATTAGTGATTACTGGAAGTTAGATACATGGAGGGAGGGAGAAGAGTGGGTGTGGTTATAAAAGTACAGCATGAGAGATTTTTGAGTGTTGGAAATGTTATGTATCTTGACTGTAGTGGTGGATATAAGAAATCACACATAATATAATTGTTCAGGAAGTAATACATAGACACAAACATGCACACACATACACAAACACAAATGAGTACACATGAAATTGGAGATGATCGCATTCTGTCAATGTCCATATCCTGGTTGTGATATTCTATTATAGCTTTGCAAAGTATTACCAATAGATGACTAATACTTGCAATGGTGTTGCTTTGGATGAGGCCTTCCCTGGTGGCTCAAATGGTAAGCAACTTAGCACACATGTAGTAATACATGGAAGGATCTTTTCTAGAATCCTAGGCCTTGGAATCCAATTTCACCACCATCACACCTCTCTCTCTAGCAGTGGGTTTGTTTAGCATAATTGTGATTAGAGTGCCATGCACTGTATGTAACTTTATCAAGGAGACTGCAAATTCAGCCACAATAATCTGTGGCTCCTATCATCAAGAAGCAATCCATTTACCCACCTTTTGAATCCTGGGACTTGCTTGGACCACAGGATGCAATGGAAATGATATTGTGTAATTGTCAACCTAGGGCTTAAGTAATCTTGAAGCTTCTGTTCTTATACTCTTAGAACTCTGTGACTACCACATGTAGAGTCTAGCCTACTGAATGACAAGAGACAAGATAAGTGAACGAGACTTTCTTAGCTCATCCAGCCTTTAGTCAATCTGCCAGCAGAAGTTATTGGAACCTGCCCAGACCAGAATAACTGCCCACAGAACCATAAGTGAAAGGATTGGTTGCTTTAAGGCGCAAAGTTTGGGGACTTTTTTTTAAACATGGCCAAATGAATATCTACACTAATGAATTTAACACTAATGAATGCCTAAATTTCTTTATTGTGCTGATAACCCACTCCATCAGAATAAGTCATACTTCATATCTTACGGTTTGTTGGATCCAGAGACTAGGAAGTGTATTTTTTTTCTTGTCTTAATTTTTGTTTTATTATTTTCTTTTACATATCTAAGCTTTAAAAAGCAATTTATAGAACAAATTTTTGGACATGTGAGTCTGTGTATAGCTCTTTGCAGGCCATCTGCTTTGAAAAAACCATTGGTAGAACCCTTTATTTTTACCAACAATCTCCACTTCTGCCCACATCACAAAGCATTTGACAATGATTTGTAGATATGAATCAAGGTGATACTAAAGTGGTGGTTGGGGCGAGGGGCAGTGAGGAGGCAACTCCACTGTAAATTGGGAAATAGCAGTGACTTTTTTTCTTAATTTGATTCCAGCCTGGGGCTTTCTAAATAAACACTGCAGAAATATCTCCCCAAGTGACGCAATGAGGAAAATGAAGCAGAATGAATATATTCCTGATCTGCAGCATGGCAGATGAACAGGCTGAAAACTCCTACTCCCATCAAAGGCTCTAGGGACTCATTACTCATAGCTTTTCATTTCCATGGAATCTTGAATTTGAAGTACACTCGCTCTTAACAAAAATGCACTTATATAAAAATGCCCATATTTGCCTGCCTAGGTAACTGATGTCACATCCAGTCAGGATCCAGTAATCCAGTCTTGTAATCAGGTTTGACATTTAGTTTGGCACCTGGGCTCTACAACACAGCAAAACACTGAGCTGGACAATATTGAACTATTGCCATTACATGTCTCTACTATCTCTCAGAAAAGAGTGTGGAGAGGATTATTGTCTTTAATAGGTTTGTTCCCTGTAATTACAGCTTGGTCAGTGAGATCTTTTCTTTTTATTATTTAAGTACACTTCAAAGATAAGTAAAAAGTCTTTCGATCATAAAGTTTGAAATGAGCTGTTGTACCTTATTTATTGGTTTCTGGGTCCTCTTATGTTACCTTTTCTCCTCCTTTTCTTCATCAAGTTCCTCAACAAGAGATAAGAAACAAAAATAGTCATACTCAATGACACAGAATCTAACAATAATCATCAACTAAAGACACTCTTGTCACATTCAAACTCTAAGCAAAGGGACCAAAGACAAGAAGAAATCTTAATAATCATAGGACCCGTCATTTACTCATCAGAAGTTTGTTGAGCACCAATCCTGTGCCAGACATCATGCAAGACTCTCAAAGTTCCCAGGTGAACAGGAAAGATTATGATCTCACTCTTAGAGAACAGTCAGGTGTCCTGGCCTCAGCCTAATTTCTGTATTTCTTAGTTTCACCTTACATCTAAGTTATAGTTCTGTAACAAGAGAAAATTTCTCTAGTAGTATGATTTCTTTAAAAATAATAATGATAGGGGCTTCCCTGGTGGTCCAGTGGATAAGGACACCTCCTTGCAGTGCAAGGGGTGCCAGTTCAATCCCTGGCCTGGGAAGATCCCACATGCCGTGGAGCAGCTGGATGGATGTGTCCAATTACCTAGTGGAGCTCTGGAGCGCATGTGCCCAGAGCCGGTGCTCTGTGATGAGAGAGGCCACTGTGTTGGGAGGCCCACACAGGCCAAAAGAACAAAAGATGGAAATAAATGAAAGACCAATAGAAGTGGCCAAAATAATAATAATGATAATAGTGAATACCATTATAGTGCATCCTGTGGTCCAAGCACTATAAAGATCCTGAAGGTCCATGCGACATCAGTTACCTAGGCAGGCAAATATGGACATTTTTTATAAGTGCATTTTTGTTAAGAGCTAATGTGTTTCAAATTCAAGATTCCACAGAAATGAAAAGCTATGAGTAATGAATCCCTAGAGCCTTTTATGGGAGTAGGAGTTTTCAGCCTGTTCATCTGCCCTGCTACAGATCAGGTTTAGTTGCTAAGAGGTGTTCAAGTGTTGTGATCCCATGGACTGTAGCCCTCCAGGCTCCTGTGTGCATGGAATTTCCCAGGCAAGAATACTGGAGTGGGTTGTCATTTCCTCCTCCAGAGAATCTTACCACCCAGGGATCAAACCTGAGTTTCCTGCATTGCAGGCAGACTCTTTACCAACCGAGCCACCAGGGAAGCCCTTATAGTGCTCTCTATGTGCCAAAAAGTATTCTATAAATTTTTGTACTTTAATTGATTTAATATTGAACAGTCTTTTGAGGTACCATTCTGATTCCTCTTTTTTGCAGATGAGGAAACTGAGGCAGAGAGAGGTTAAGTAATTTCCACAGATTCAAAGCATTCACTACACTTTGTTACTAAGACAGAATACTGTAGAAAGTTGTTATTTTTTAGTAACTAAGACCGAAAGAAAATGTGGTGTTGTTGACTCAAGTTAATTAATAAATCCAGATGTCAAAGTATCCCATTTTCTAAGCATTCAGCCTAATTGAGATTTAATAATCTAATCTGAATGTTTTCCACCAAACAGGTGCCCTTAAAAACCACATTCAAAGACAAATAGAAAGTAGAGTGTTTAATTTTCTTAAACACTGCTGCTGATTTATAATCAGCCTGTCTAATTCTCTTCTCAGGCTTTGAGCCCATTAGTCAGTGCATCTGCTTCTATACTGAAATGGGATATCAGGTCCCACATAGTCCCAGGGGAAATCAGGAAAATTTGATGAAGTATTCACTAGAATTTCCTTGTGGGCACTTTCTTCCAAAGGTATGAAGATCCTCTCTCTAGAGTTTTCTGAAAAAGACCCAGTTTCAATGGTAGTAAATCATTGCCAGACCATATATCAGATGAACCTTTATGTCTTGCCTCTTGTATGTATCTGTGTGTACCCAAGCCAGGTGGGTAGACACTCTGAAGAATGTTTTGCTAAACAGACTCTGGTCTCCTGGAGATAACTGCTAGCCTACATCTGATATGTGGGGCACAGAACATTCTGAGCAATAGGCAAACTAGCACACTGACAACCCTTGTTTGCTTCCAAAGACATAACTAAGATATCTTCTGAAATTAAAGATAACCTTTAAAAAGAGCAGTGATGTTGGTGATGACGGTAGTAGCTGACATTTGTTTGGCTCTTATAATATGCCGGGCTCTATGCTAAATGCTTTATAGCAGTTACAGTCTCTCCTTTAAAAACTTTTCTATTTTATATTGGGGTACAGCTGATTATCAATGTTGTGACAGCTTCAGGTGAACCGCAAAGGGACTCAGCCATACAGAGACGTGTTATCCATTCTCCCGCAAACTCCCCTCTCGCCCAGACTGCCACATAGGACTGAACAGAGATCCCTGTGCTATACAGTAGGTCCCTGTTGGTTATCCATTTTAAATATAGCAATGTGTAAATGTCCATCCCAAATTCCCTAACTATCCCTTCCCTCATTAGCAACCATAAGTTTGTTTTCTAAGTCCATGAGTTTGTTTCAATTACAGTCTCTTTTAACTTAAATCTTAGACTAATCCTCATTCCAAAGTTTTAAATGACCACTATGGCAGAGTTTTCAAACTGCTGAATGTGGAAATTACCTGGAAGCAGAAACGTAGCTTTCCAAGCCCCACTCTGGAACATGTGATTCAGTAGGTCTGAGGAGTAGTTTCCATACATTTTAATAAAAATAATGGAAGACTGGCTACAATGATTGTTATCAATCAATTCCAGTTAAATAAAATTGCTATAGACTGTGTCTTCTCAAAGTCCGTATGTTAAATCCTCATCTCCAAAGTGATGGTATTTGGAAGTGGGACCTTTGGGAGGTGATTAGATCATGTAATTGGCGCTGCATTGAGTGGAATTACTGCCCTTATAAGAGACCCTACAGAGCTCCCTGTCCTTTCTGCCATGTGAATACACAACAAGACAGCCATGAACCAGGAAAGAAGCTCTCACCAGATATCAAATCTGCTGATACCCTGGCCTTAGATTTCCAAGCCTCCAGAACTGTGAAAAATAAATGCCTGTTGTTTATAAGTCACCCAGTCTATATTATTCTGTTATAGCTGCCCAAAAGGACTAAGAGAATTTATTGAGCTTCTTACTTAGCCCACACAGAAATGAGCCAAATAAGAACCTATGTTATTCATCATCTTATAAAAAGAAAGGCATTATTGAATATATCCTTCCCCAAAGAGAAAAACTATATATGACAGATTTGGGGGAAAACAAATGAAATTAACAGGGAAGGAAGGAGGGCTTCCCCTGGTGGTCCAGTGGGTAAGGACATCGCCTTGCAGTGCAAGGGGCGCCGGTTCGATCCCTGGCCTGGGAAGATCCCACGTGCCGTGGAGCAGCTGGACTGATGTGTCCAATTACCGAGCCGGAGCTCTGAAGCACCTGCGCCCAGAGCCAGCGCTCTGCAACGACAGAGGCCACTGCGATGGGAGGCCTACAGGAGCCAAAGAACAAAGACGGATGAAAATAGAGAAATGAAAGACCAATAGAAGTGGCCCTCCTGCTCCCCTCCCTCCCGACCCCGCCCCCAAAAAAAAAGGGAAGGAAGGAGAGGGAGAAGAGTATTGAAAGAAGGGGGATATTCTAGTTATCTCTTGCCTCACACCAAAACACTTTGAGACCTAATGGCTCAAAAGAACAATGATCATTTATTTTGCTTATGAATCTAAACTTTGGGCAGGGCTCACTGGGGGTAATTTGTCTTTGCTCCATGTGGTGCCAGCTATGGTGGTAGCTTTACTTGGGCTGAACTCAGCTGGGTCGGGCATCTATTTCTAAGATGGCTTACTCATATAGCCGGCAAGTTGGTACTGGCTACTGGTTCCTCTCCATGTTAATCTCCTCTGTGGTGGCTTGAACTTCCTCACAGCATGAGGACTGAGTTATAAAAGTGATCATCCCAAGGGTCAAGAAGTTGAATTTAGTTCTTAAGGCCTGGGCTTTGGGAGGGGGCCATGTAAAGCCCTACAGAGCCCTGTCCTTTCTGCCATGTGAATACACAACAAGACAGCCATGAACCAGGAAAGAAGCTCTCACCAGATATCAAATCTGCTGATACCCTGGCCTTAGATTTCCAAGCCTCCAGAACTGTGAAAAATAAATGCCTGTTGTTTATAAGTCACCCAGTCTATATTATTCTGTTATAGCTGCCCAAAAGGACTAAGAGAATTTATTGAGCTTCTTACTTAGCCCACACAGAAATGAGCCAAATAAGAACCTATGTTATTCATCATCTTATAAAAAGAAAGGCATTATTGAATATATCCTTCCCCAAAGAGAAAAACTATATATGACAGATTTGGGGGAAAACAAATGAAATTAACAGGGAAGGAAGGAGGGCTTCCCCTGGTGGTCCAGTGGGTAAGGACATCGCCTTGCAGTGCAAGGGGCGCCGGTTCGATCCCTGGCCTGGGAAGATCCCACGTGCCGTGGAGCAGCTGGACTGATGTGTCCAATTACCGAGCCGGAGCTCTGAAGCACCTGCGCCCAGAGCCAGCGCTCTGCAACGACAGAGGCCACTGCGATGGGAGGCCTACAGGAGCCAAAGAACAAAGACGGATGAAAATAGAGAAATGAAAGACCAATAGAAGTGGCCCTCCTGCTCCCTCCTCCCGACCCCGCCCCCAAAAAAAAGGGAAGGAAGGAGAGGGAGAAGAGTATTGAAAGAAGGGGGATATTCTAGTTATCTCTTGCCTCACACCAAAACACTTTGAGACCTAATGGCTCAAAAGAACAATGATCATTTATTTTGCTTATGAATCTAAACTTTGGGCAGGGCTCACTGGGGGTAATTTGTCTTTGCTCCATGTGGTGCCAGCTATGGTGGTAGCTTTACTTGGGCTGAACTCAGCTGGGTCGGGCATCTATTTCTAAGATGGCTTACTCATATAGCCGGCAAGTTGGTACTGGCTACTGGTTCCTCTCCATGTTAATCTCCTCTGTGGTGGCTTGAACTTCCTCACAGCATGAGGACTGAGTTATAAAAGTGATCATCCCAAGGGTCAAGAAGTTGAATTTAGTTCTTAAGGCCTGGGCTCAGAAACTAGCACAACATCACTTCTATAAAATTCAGTTGGTCAAAGAGTCAGGAAGCCCCAGATTCATGGGGAAAGGGTATAGATTTGACTTTTCAGTTGTAGGAGTGTCAGAGAACATTGGGTAATGCTTTAAAATTGCCACAGGGACAGAGAAAGGGAAGGCTGAGAACATGGAAGAGAAAATGTACCTGCTTTGCTGAGGCCAGGTTTTTAGAATTTAATTGAAGGCAATTCAAGCTGAATTTTTCTTAAAAACTACTACTGACTTTCAGTCAGCCTGGCCAAATGTCTTCTTAGGCAAAGTTGCTAAACCTTTTTAAGCCTCAGTTTTATTATCTATAAATCAGGGATGACAATATTTCCCTTCCAGTGAAGACTGTGGAGACAACTTGACTGAAGTGATTGAAGGTGTATCTTTTCAGGTCTGCTTTTCCAAACTGAAGACTGCAATAGTTGGTCACATGAGAATTTGAAACTAAAGCTGGGATAGCACTATTGGGATAGCATTATTGATCATGAATAATGTAAATGATGACTGTTTCTCTGATTATAAGTGGATGCTTAAGTTGAATTACTTAGAAATATACTGAATAATTTCATCCCATCATTTCAGGACCAAGCTCATGTTTTTCCATTCAGAATAAGACATAAGGATGTCTGAAGAAGACTAAATGGTGATACACTATTGTCAATCATCAAGAGTTGACACTTTTCTACATGACAGATTATTGATGTATTATAGAGCATATTTTAAAATCATCTCCAAGAATGATATCAGAGTATGAAAAAATGTTTTCAAAATGGAATACAACCAAAGGATAGATCAATAATCCATTTGCTGCCATTTTCCAAGTTAAAACATTCATCCTTCTAGTTTTTGTCTGTGATATGCTATTCAGCTTACTGTCTGAAAAAGCATTCATTTTTAGTTGAAATTATCTTCATAGTTTCTAGTTCTATGCTTAATCTAATATCCAAAATTTATCTGGTAAATATAGAAAGTATTTGATAACATTCCTACAACTCAGAAGTTGAATTTAGTTCTTAAGGCCTGGGCTCAGAAACTAGCACAACATCACTTCTATAAAATTCAGTTGGTCAAAGAGTCAGGAAGCCCCAGATTCATGGGGAAAGGGTATAGATTTGACTTTTCAGTTGTAGGAGTGTCAGAGAACATTGGGTAATGCTTTAAAATTGCCACAGGGACAGAGAAAGGGAAGGCTGAGAACATGGAAGAGAAAATGTACCTGCTTTGCTGAGGCCAGGTTTTTAGAATTTAATTGAAGGCAATTCAAGCTGAATTTTTCTTAAAAACTACTACTGACTTTCAGTCAGCCTGGCCAAATGTCTTCTTAGGCAAAGTTGCTAAACCTTTTTAAGCCTCAGTTTTATTATCTATAAATCAGGGATGACAATATTTCCCTTCCAGTGAAGACTGTGGAGACAACTTGACTGAAGTGATTGAAGGTGTATCTTTTCAGGTCTGCTTTTCCAAACTGAAGACTGCAATAGTTGGTCACATGAGAATTTGAAACTAAAGCTGGGATAGCACTATTGGGATAGCATTATTGATCATGAATAATGTAAATGATGACTGTTTCTCTGATTATAAGTGGATGCTTAAGTTGAATTACTTAGAAATATACTGAATAATTTCATCCCATCATTTCAGGACCAAGCTCATGTTTTTCCATTCAGAATAAGACATAAGGATGTCTGAAGAAGACTAAATGGTGATACACTATTGTCAATCATCAAGAGTTGACACTTTTCTACATGACAGATTATTGATGTATTATAGAGCATATTTTAAAATCATCTCCAAGAATGATATCAGAGTATGAAAAAATGTTTTCAAAATGGAATACAACCAAAGGATAGATCAATAATCCATTTGCTGCCATTTTCCAAGTTAAAACATTCATCCTTCTAGTTTTTGTCTGTGATATGCTATTCAGCTTACTGTCTGAAAAAGCATTCATTTTTAGTTGAAATTATCTTCATAGTTTCTAGTTCTATGCTTAATCTAATATCCAAAATTTATCTGGTAAATATAGAAAGTATTTGATAACATTCCTACAACTCAGAATTGTGAGTTAGGACCCTATAAATTAGTATAAATAACAAGGAGGAAAAAAGTAGCAGATACATACAAAACTTGACCTAAAAGTCATGCGATTCCACATCAAGCCAGATAAGAGAAACAGTTGAAGAAAATATTACAAACAACAGCATTATTTTCTCTCTTGTGTACCTATGATCATTATTTCTTTAGTAATATGAATTTATTTTTCTCTTTTACAAATAGAAATGACTCTTTTAATGAAAAAAATTGTTCATCCTTGCATGTGTCACTATCCCATTAGACTCCAAATGTTTGAGAAAAATTGTACAGATGGCGATGACATAAGCAGTGGGCTAGATTGCTGCAAGATAGTGTAAATGAGAAGAGCAGAGTGCCAAAGACAGATCCCAGGGAACACCCACATGAAAGAGACAAAAGAGGAGTCAAAGAAGGAGACTGAGGAAGGGGAGGCCAGAGATGTAGGAGGAAATATTGGAGAAAGTGTTTTCAGGGGCTCAAAAGAAAGCAAGAGTTTGCAGAAGTTTTTCTTATCACAGAAAAGGATCAACAACATCCAGTTCTTCATAAGGCACATGGGAGAAGAGTTGAGACTTATCAAGAAAAAAAAGAAAAGAAAAGAATCAGTAAATTCAGCAAGAGCAGTTTCAACCTAGTGTTGTGGCTAGAAGGTCTTTTGCTTGGATTGAGGTGTGGGAGGGAATAAGGCAATAGAAGCAGTGAGTACCAAGTACTCTTTCCAGAGTTTTGGTAGATAGCTAGGCTGGTAGCTAAAGGGACACATAGGGTCAAGAGGAGGTGTGTGTGTGTTTCTTAATATAAAAATAAATTAATTGTTTAAGTACTGATAGAAATCAGTCAGTATGAAAGGGTGTGTGTAAAAGATAATAGAGGAAGGAAGGCTTTGAAGAGGCTGGAAGGGATGAAATCCAGATCTTGATGCAGAGAATAATCTCAGAATCAAAAGAAACTTTCAGACTGACACGAGGAAACCAAGAAGGAATTATTAGACACTTTCCCATGTTGTATTAGTTTCAACATGGTAAAGAAAGTATATTCCAATGAAGATTAATTAAAAAGTAAATCCCCAAGTATAAATAGCCACCGACAACACTAGTGATGAGATAACAGCTTTCTTGGAGAAGGTTAAAGACTCATTTTTTAATATGAAACACATATAAAAATTTTTCTTACAGTGTCAAACCTTCTACTATCTATGACTGTTCTTATTGTGAGTATATTAACTGAGACAAAAGCTAACCTTTGATTTTGCAAAGGCTTATTGTATAACGTAATGGCCAGAACATTCTAAAACTGTGATAAATACTTACCGACAGAATAAATAAGTGGTTGGGATGAATTTTTTTTAAAAAAAGAACGATTAGAAATGCAGGTTTTAAAAGGGGTTGCCAATGAAACAATATTGGTCATAAGTTGATAATTATTGAAGTTGAATGATATGTACATGAGAGTTCATTATATATTCTGTCTTGCTTTGGATATGTTTTAAATTGTCCATAATGGTTGAAAAACATCAACAGAGAAATTTTGGGTAGAAGATTGCTATAATGCTCAGAAGATGGCTGAAGGTTCTCTGTGAAGTAGGAGAAAAGGGTTTCTCATGGAAGTAAAGATTGTGAAATTGAGGGCTTGAAAGAAATGGTAAAAGTTTAAAATTTTGGAGGTCTTGCATTTCCATGAGCAAATATTTGTCTGTTATAAGATTTTCTGTAGTAGCTCTCGGGTACTTAAAAGTAGGAGCTGGTAAGGGAGATCCATTATTGATTTTGGATGAGCTGCTACAAAAGATTAAGAAAGGCATCAATATAAATGATTTAATGTGATGGAGCATGTTGTCTGTACTCTCATAAAAAAACTATTGTGTGTCTTTTTAAAGCAGGGAAATACTTCAGTATAGTAGTTTTGAGTTAGATTATGAGAAGAGTTATTTGAAAGGTAAGAGAATTTTTTCCTTGAAAAATTCTTCTTGTAGTGTCATGTATAGTAATCAGAAATATTTGCAAGGAAATTCAATGATACTCAAAATATCCAAATAGATTCTTATAAATATTTTTAGACTTTAAAGCAAATGTGATTTTAAGTATTTGCCCATTATTTATATTGAAAAAAACTCATGTCAGTCTATAAGCAAAGTTATTTCATACAGTGACCTCCAAATTTAGTAACCTTTCTGCTATTTCCACTGATGGCTTTATTTTCCATCCCAGATTTTCAACTGTAACTTAGATCTAAACATACTTTTCATGGAGATTGGTTGTTGTACATTTTCTACACTCTTAAAAAAAATTTTTTTTGGCCTCTTTTATTGGTTTATTTATTTACTTTTTTTTCAGGGTTTTTTTTTTTTTCTTTTTTTGGGGCCACTTCTATTGGTCTTTCATTTATCTGTTTTCATCCGTCTTCGTCCTTTGGCCTGTGTGGGCCTCCCATCGCAGTGGCCTCTGTCACTGCAGAGCACTGGCTCTGGGCACATGTGCTCCACAGCTCCAGTTCGGTAGTTGGACACATTGGTTCAGCCTCTCCATGGCACCTGGGATCTTCCCAGGCCAGGGATCGAACCGGCAGCCCCTGCACTGCAAGGTGGTGTGTCCTTACCCACTGGGCCACCAGGGAAGCCCCTATTTACTTATTTTCATCCATCTTAACTCTTTGGCCTGTGTGGACCTCCCATCGCAGTGGCCTCTCTTGTTGCAGAGCACTGGCTTTGGGCTCATGTGCTCCAGAGTGCTGGCTCACAATTGGACACACCAGTCCAACTTCTATGTGGCATGTGGGATCTTCCCAGGCCAGGGATTGAACTGGTGCCCCTTGCGCTGCAAGGTGGACTCTCGACCCACTGGACCGCCAGGGAAAACCCCATTTTCTACACTCTTAACAAATATCTTCACAGCTTAAGACTCCCTTAAAGCAGAATGACTTATAGTCCACTTGAGGCCAGTGGTGACAAAATCTTCTCAGTTTGTCATGCTGTGTTTATATTTTGCAAATTGGACCATGGGGTTTAAATATTGTGGGCAGGTGGTTACCAGTAACCAACCCTTTGGCTGCAAAATAATATTTCACTAACCAAAGCTGTAAGATTAAGGCTTATTAATACCAAAAGGTAAGAGAATTTTTTCCTTGAAAAATTCTTCTTGTAGTGTCATGTATAGTAATCAGAAATATTTGCAAGGAAATTCAATGATACTCAAAATATCCAAATAGATTCTTATAAATATTTTTAGACTTTAAAGCAAATGTGATTTTAAGTATTTGCCCATTATTTATATTGAAAAAAACTCATGTCAGTCTATAAGCAAAGTTATTTCATACAGTGACCTCCAAATTTAGTAACCTTTCTGCTATTTCCACTGATGGCTTTATTTTCCATCCCAGATTTTCAACTGTAACTTAGATCTAAACATACTTTTCATGGAGATTGGTTGTTGTACATTTTCTACACTCTTAAAAAAAATTTTTTTTGGCCTCTTTTATTGGTTTATTTATTTACTTTTTTTTCAGGGTTTTTTTTTTTTTCTTTTTTTGGGGCCACTTCTATTGGTCTTTCATTTATCTGTTTTCATCCGTCTTCGTCCTTTGGCCTGTGTGGGCCTCCCATCGCAGTGGCCTCTGTCACTGCAGAGCACTGGCTCTGGGCACATGTGCTCCACAGCTCCAGTTCGGTAGTTGGACACATTGGTTCAGCCTCTCCATGGCACCTGGGATCTTCCCAGGCCAGGGATCGAACCGGCAGCCCCTGCACTGCAAGGTGGTGTGTCCTTACCCACTGGGCCACCAGGGAAGCCCCTATTTACTTATTTTCATCCATCTTAACTCTTTGGCCTGTGTGGACCTCCCATCGCAGTGGCCTCTCTTGTTGCAGAGCACTGGCTTTGGGCTCATGTGCTCCAGAGTGCTGGCTCACAATTGGACACACCAGTCCAACTTCTATGTGGCATGTGGGATCTTCCCAGGCCAGGGATTGAACTGGTGCCCCTTGCGCTGCAAGGTGGACTCTCGACCCACTGGACCGCCAGGGAAAACCCCATTTTCTACACTCTTAACAAATATCTTCACAGCTTAAGACTCCCTTAAAGCAGAATGACTTATAGTCCACTTGAGGCCAGTGGTGACAAAATCTTCTCAGTTTGTCATGCTGTGTTTATATTTTGCAAATTGGACCATGGGGTTTAAATATTGTGGGCAGGTGGTTACCAGTAACCAACCCTTTGGCTGCAAAATAATATTTCACTAACCAAAGCTGTAAGATTAAGGCTTATTAATACAACTAGAGAAAAGGAGGCCAGTATGAAGAACAAGAGGAGGTTAGTGGAAATCATGGTGCACTCTTAACAATATAAAGTGAATTTATTTGTATATATTGTTTCCATATGGGCTTAATCATATCTTTCCATTGATAGAGTTGTCAGTGGTAACTAGTTGGCACCATAAAGTTTTAGAGGGAGAGACACACCTGTCAAACTCTATGAATGAAAGGTAGCAGGTCATGGAATGATATGTTATTGCAAGTTCAGGTAATCACAGATTGGGAAGTCAAACCAACTCTCTCCCATTGATGACAACTGCATAAAAGCTGGAAAAATTATATAAGCCATCTTTATAAAGGCATCAGAAAACTAAAAATAGAGTAAAGAGTTATAGAACCAGGATGCGATTAGGGAACAAGTCCCATAAATTAAGACCGTCACTTGGACCCTGTTTTCTCTGGGTGTGTTTTCCCATTTCAGAGCAGGATACTAAATAGTTGAGATGTTGAGTGGCATTTTTAATAGCTTTGTAAGACTGGGCAGACAGGGATTAGGGTCCTGGGACTGCCAAAGGTGTGATGGGAGACGGCAGGGACTAGGGATTCTCACTTACTGGTGGGACTCTGAAAGTGTGTCAACAGAAGAATGGACCTGAAAATGTGTCCCATCATTCGCACTCTAGCTGAGCTTTAAATCATTATCTCAGTTCATGGGCTTGCATTGAAATAATCCCCGATTACTCATGACAACAATCCAATTTATGGACTCAAACATAAGTCCCTCTGGGGAAGAGAGCATTAACTAATTTCTAGCATTTTTTTAAAATCTTTGGCTGCTTTTATTGGTTTGTTATTTATTTTCATTCATCCTCATTCTTTGGCCTGTGTGGGCCTCCCATTGCAGTGGCCTCTCTCATTGCAGAGCACCGGCTCTGGGCACATGTGCTCCAGAGCGCCAGCTCGGTAGTTGGACACATCGGTCCAGCCACTCCGCGGCACGTGGGATCTTCCCAGGCCAGGGATCAAACCAGCGCCCCTTGCACTGCAAGGTGGTGTCTTTACCCACTGGACCACCAGGGAAGCCCCATATTTTCTAACAATTTTGATTAAACTGTCTATTGTTTCTGTTGGTTTTGAATCATGTATCTTATTTTCTTTTATACCTGGTTGTGTGTCTGTGTGTGTGTGTGTGTTGGACATCTTATTATCAAAATTGCTAGAACTTGGTTGATGAGGAGCCATTTGCTTAAATAAACCAAGGGCAAATCAGGAATACTTTAAGGCACGTGCATGTGTGCTCAGTTGTGTCCAAATCTTTTGTGACCCCCATGGGCTGTAGTCCACAAGGCTCCTCTGTTTATGGAATTCTCCTAGGCAGGAATACTGGAGTGGGTTGCCTGGTCTTCCTTCAGGGGATCTTTTCTGCCTAGGGATCAAATCCGTGTCTCCTGCACAGCCTGCATTGCAGGTGGATTCTTTACTGCTTAGCCTCCAGGGAAGCCCCCATTGTGGTGCTTATGAGCTCACATTTGGTAATCAGGCAGTCTTGAGTTAAATGTATAAATAAAGCGAATATATTTTAGTGTTTCATATGCTAAAAAAAAGAAAAGGAAAGAATCACCTCTACTAACTCTGTCTCGTAAGACAGGTTACCTAAGTTCTCTGGATCTCAATTTTCCTATTTGCAAATTGGAGTTATCCATAGGGTTCTTTTGAAGTTAATGGAGTAATGCAGGTAAAGCACCTGACTCAGTGCCAAGAATGCAGTAAGCATACAGTGAACTCTTAATAGGGTGCTTTGAGGAGAAACCAGAGGCGGCAGGAACAACTAAGATTGTATGAGATGTTCTAAGGGAGCCTGGGGAGGTCCAGGAATGAAATTGTCAACAGCTGTAGGAATGAGGATGAGGGAAGGTGTAGTAGAGCTTGAGGCCAGTGACTGAGTGTGTAGGAAGGGGTGGAGGGGTGGGGAGTGGAGGACAGAGGCAGTTAAATAGGCTGAGAGAGAACATAGGAGTCCACAGCCATATTTTTTCCAGGACACATGCTCTATGTGCAGTCATGTGCAGCTGACTGAAACCTATGCCCAGATAAACAAATTCATGCATGCTCCCATATAGAAAAAGATTCATTTGGTTGTCAGAACTAAAGGGGCCTATTAGCCTAATATTCTATAGGAATGTGGAAGCCCAGTATAAATTGTCGCCAGGCGCAGATTCTTCACCACTGGGCCACCAGGGGAGTCTCAAGCACTTCATTTTTAATGATCTGTTTCAGTCATATTATGGTCCCAACCATCTGTAAAAGTCCACCATGCTACTAGACTTCCCTGGTGGGTCAGACTGTAAAGGATCTGCTTGTAATGCAGGTATGTTCGATCCCTGGATCTGCGAGATCCCCTAGAGAGGGGAATGGCTACCCACTCCAGTATTCCTGCCTGAAAAATCTCAAGGACTTAGGAACCTGGTGAGCTATAGTCCATGGGGTCTCAAAAAGTCAGACACAACTGAGCTACTAATACACAACAGCATGCTATTAATGTCTCGTACAACTGAAGAAGAAATTCAGAAATATTAAAGAAAACTTAATTGTTTAGGGCACACACCCCCACCTTTCACATGACCTTCTTCAGCTAAACCCAGTACCTTATAAGAGGAAAAGCTCAGAACAGACAGTGCTTATCTTACAGTAAGCAAGCTGTCTTGCAAAAGATGTTAAGGATAGCTTGCAATTCCCTCTCTGGTCTCTGTTTTCTCTTCCTGTTGTTCTCAGTTAGACAAAAGGCAATCAGTTCATCAAAGGAGTTCCTGGGACTCAAATTCTCTGGGTGACTAGCCCAGGTATGAACGCCAAATGGCTCAATAGGGAAGATTTCAATCAGTAGGCACCACCAGTGGGGTGGCCTACCCATTGGTTATTTTTGGTTACTCCATTGAGAGAAGCAGACAGAGGAATGTAAGGGGTGGCTGATGGTGGTAAGGAGGTTGGAAGGAAGAAATCCTTCTCACTGTACCTTAGAAAATCTCATGACAAAACTCTGTTTCTGGGCTTCTCTGGTGGTCCAGTGGGTAAGGATACTGCCTTGCAGTGCAGAGGGTGCCAGTTTGATCCCTGGCCTGGGAAGATCCCACGTGCCGTGGAGTAGCTAGACCAATGTGTCCAACTACTGAGCTGGAGCTCTGGAGCGCATGTGCCCAGAGTTGGTGCTCTGAGGCGAGAGAGGCCACTGTGTTGGGAGGCCCACACAGGCCAAAAGAACAAATATGGATGAAAACAGATAAAATGAAAGACCAATAGAAGTGCCGCCTCCCAAAGAAAAAACTCTGTTTCCCCTGAGTTAACCTCTCCACTGCCATCTGTCACATCAGCCAGCCCCAAGAAAAACAGTGTAATAGGGAACATGATCTCTGGAGCCCTCACCCCCTTTTCTACTTGTTTCTCCATCTTTAACCCTTAGCCAATGTTTAGCTATAGCTGCCTCATGCCGTGCCTCTTCCTTTGGTAGGTACCAAGATGTGATTCCATCCGATGATGGAGACCTTTCTTTCCCTTGTTCAACTTTGCCCCACGGAACCTGACCTCATGTGTGTGCTCGCTCTAGCAACACCCCAAAGGAGCCTTGGCCATTCACATCCACATTTCAAGAACATTGGAGCCCCAGAAGGATTACTTCCAAGTAGTGCTATCTATGGTGGTGGTGGTTTAGTCACAAAGTCGTGTCTGACTCTTCCTTGCCAGAAAAAAAATGGTGTCTTGATGGAGCTACAACAAATTGAACAGACCCAATATTTTGACCATTTTACTCAACTTGAATAGGGTCTAAATTCAGTGCTAATTCAGGCTGCTTTTTGTTTTGTTTCCATGTATGGACAATAATTTGGGGACTTATCTGGGAGTGGATGCCCTGAACATCTTCTTGGGACTCAAATTCTCTGGGTGACTAGCCCAGGTACCAAATTGGAATTTCAATCAGTAGGCACCACCAGTGGGGTGGCCTACCCATTGGTTATTTTTGGTTACTCCATTGAGAGAAGCAGACAGAGGAATGTAAGGGGTGGCTGATGGTGGTAAGGAGGTTGGAAGGAAGAAATCCTTCTCACTGTACCTTAGAAAATCTCATGACAAAACTCTGTTTCTGGGCTTCTCTGGTGGTCCAGTGGGTAAGGATACTGCCTTGCAGTGCAGAGGGTGCCAGTTTGATCCCTGGCCTGGGAAGATCCCACGTGCCGTGGAGTAGCTAGACCAATGTGTCCAACTACTGAGCTGGAGCTCTGGAGCGCATGTGCCCAGAGTTGGTGCTCTGAGGCGAGAGAGGCCACTGTGTTGGGAGGCCCACACAGGCCAAAAGAACAAATATGGATGAAAACAGATAAAATGAAAGACCAATAGAAGTGCCGCCTCCCAAAGAAAAAACTCTGTTTCCCCTGAGTTAACCTCTCCACTGCCATCTGTCACATCAGCCAGCCCCAAGAAAAACAGTGTAATAGGGAACATGATCTCTGGAGCCCTCACCCCCTTTTCTACTTGTTTCTCCATCTTTAACCCTTAGCCAATGTTTAGCTATAGCTGCCTCATGCCGTGCCTCTTCCTTTGGTAGGTACCAAGATGTGATTCCATCCGATGATGGAGACCTTTCTTTCCCTTGTTCAACTTTGCCCCACGGAACCTGACCTCATGTGTGTGCTCGCTCTAGCAACACCCCAAAGGAGCCTTGGCCATTCACATCCACATTTCAAGAACATTGGAGCCCCAGAAGGATTACTTCCAAGTAGTGCTATCTATGGTGGTGGTGGTTTAGTCACAAAGTCGTGTCTGACTCTTCCTTGCCAGAAAAAAAATGGTGTCTTGATGGAGCTACAACAAATTGAACAGACCCAATATTTTGACCATTTTACTCAACTTGAATAGGGTCTAAATTCAGTGCTAATTCAGGCTGCTTTTTGTTTTGTTTCCATGTATGGACAATAATTTGGGGACTTATCTGGGAGTGGCATCATGCCCATGCAACTCATCTTCTTGCCCACCCTCACACCATCACCCCCTCCAACACCTGTGCCTGGCACATGGAATGTTCTGCAATTATTCCCCAGATTTAATGAGAGGAGCACATGATTATTGGTTTTTTTCATTCTTAATCTTAGAGGTACCCAGAAACACTTCCATTTTAATAGTGGCTTTTATGATATCAATTTTAATATTTGCTGTGGGTTGTAGAATTGCTCAATAATTAATTCTCCTAATATCTTCTGGAATTAGTCATCCTTATGAAAGCTTTATGGATAAAGAAATACTGTTGAAATCCTTGTTTAAGAATAAGGGAGAAGCAAAGTTTAGATCTGAGCTCATGTGAAAATTGTTGAAAGCTGGATTCAGGCCAGTTTCTGCAAAAAGATTAATCAGTGACAGTGAGGATGAAGATTGTGAGATGGCTATTTTCTAATTGGAAGCCCTTAACTATCTACTTAACACATTTGTCTTTCTCCAAAAAAGACGTATTTTGATGAAAGGGAAAAATTGTCTTTTTAATGGGCTATCAAATTCTATTTTCAAGTGTCTCCCTCATCCCAGTCCAGGGCGTCATCATCCGCACAGTGGGTCAGCGCCATTATGGCTTCTCTCCCCCTCCCCTCCGCATCCATTCATCAGCAAGTACAATCACTTCAGCCTCTTAGATCTCTTTTAGGATTTTCATTTTCTCTGCTTCTAATCTAGCTCCAGTTCTTGCCTGGAAGAGTGAAATCATCTTTTTAAAAGTTTTCCGGCAGCCATTCTTATTCCTTACAACCTATACTTCCTGCCTAGTGTGCTCGCTCTAGCAACACCCCAAAGGAGCCTTGGCCATTCACATCCACATTTCAAGAACATTGGAGCCCCAGAAGGATTACTTCCAAGTAGTGCTATCTATGGTGGTGGTGGTTTAGTCACAAAGTCGTGTCTGACTCTTCCTTGCCAGAAAAAAAATGGTGTCTTGATGGAGCTACAACAAATTGAACAGACCCAATATTTTGACCATTTTACTCAACTTGAATAGGGTCTAAATTCAGTGCTAATTCAGGCTGCTTTTTGTTTTGTTTCCATGTATGGACAATAATTTGGGGACTTATCTGGGAGTGGCATCATGCCCATGCAACTCATCTTCTTGCCCACCCTCACACCATCACCCCCTCCAACACCTGTGCCTGGCACATGGAATGTTCTGCAATTATTCCCCAGATTTAATGAGAGGAGCACATGATTATTGGTTTTTTTCATTCTTAATCTTAGAGGTACCCAGAAACACTTCCATTTTAATAGTGGCTTTTATGATATCAATTTTAATATTTGCTGTGGGTTGTAGAATTGCTCAATAATTAATTCTCCTAATATCTTCTGGAATTAGTCATCCTTATGAAAGCTTTATGGATAAAGAAATACTGTTGAAATCCTTGTTTAAGAATAAGGGAGAAGCAAAGTTTAGATCTGAGCTCATGTGAAAATTGTTGAAAGCTGGATTCAGGCCAGTTTCTGCAAAAAGATTAATCAGTGACAGTGAGGATGAAGATTGTGAGATGGCTATTTTCTAATTGGAAGCCCTTAACTATCTACTTAACACATTTGTCTTTCTCCAAAAAAGACGTATTTTGATGAAAGGGAAAAATTGTCTTTTTAATGGGCTATCAAATTCTATTTTCAAGTGTCTCCCTCATCCCAGTCCAGGGCGTCATCATCCGCACAGTGGGTCAGCGCCATTATGGCTTCTCTCCCCCTCCCCTCCGCATCCATTCATCAGCAAGTACAATCACTTCAGCCTCTTAGATCTCTTTTAGGATTTTCATTTTCTCTGCTTCTAATCTAGCTCCAGTTCTTGCCTGGAAGAGTGAAATCATCTTTTAAATGTTTTCCCGGCAGCCATTCTTATTCCTTACAACCTATACTTCTCAGATAGAGGAGCACAAATCAGCTCATGCCATATTTCTGCCTCTCGTTGCATCTCGCATAAAATTGACACCCCTTCCCAATGCCTTCAATGTTATAATCACTCTTTTTTTTAAATAATCACTCTTTTACCTTAAATTCTTTTACTCTTCCTCCTTGCTTTCTACCCTTACACTCCAGCCATCCTAGCCATTTTATGATTCCTTAAACATGGCAAGCTTATTTCTACCTCTGAGTTCTTGTGTTTGCTGGTTATTAGAAATAACCATCATTCTAGTATTGCTAACATTATTGTTTATACACAGATTTTCATTGAACTGTCTGAACTCCATAGACAGCAAACCAAAAGCAGCTTTACTCTTTCTTAGTACTGCTCTTTTGTCAAATTGTTTCCTCCTCAGCCCTGAATGAAATCCTGGATAGATTCCATATCTTATATGATGGCCTTCAGATATGAAAAGGTCCAGTAATTCAGAAACTACGGTTCTCAACAAATAAGGCACCACTCACTGAGGGGTGAGTGATAGAAATTCATGGGGAACTTTCGGCTATTGCATTGATGGGGGTTGGGGTGAGATTTAGTGGCATTTGCCAGATAGAGTAGGGTTTCTGTCAATAACTGAACACTTGTTCATAGTACTGAGTGGCTTTTGAATGTCTTGCTGGCTATTTGTATACATGAAAAGACACATAAATGCAAAGTATTTTTGCATTGGTTCACTATATACTCAATTTTCAAAAATTACAAACATTGAATAAGTTAAAGGACTATTTGAGGACTTCCCTGATAGTCTAGTGGTTAAGACTCTGAGTTTCCAGTGCAGGGGGCACAGGTTGAATCCCTGGTTGGAGGACTAAGATCCCACCTGCCATGCAGTGTGGCCGAAAAAAAAAAAAAGGACTATTGGATATTGTCTTCTTTAGAACTTTACAAAAAATTGTCCACCATTTTGGAAAATCATTTTCCAAGCAGACACATCATTTGAAAGTTTGTATATAATACTTTATTTCAAATGAATAAATATAAAGAAAAAAACATTGACTAGTGTTAACTTCACTTCATTCTAAACCTGTTCATTATAAGTAGTTGCAGGCATTTGATTCATTATATCTTCATATAGTATAGTCACACCACAGTATTTGTATATTGAAATGTGTATTATTTTATTACATAAAAATGTGCTTTCCTTGCTTTTATTTCTCCTTCTTGTTATAGTTACAGCATTATATTTCTTTTTTTATTTTCTGAAATATGTGTGCAGGTAGGTTATATTATTTGTTTCATTTCAGAATATTAAAGAGGAGTATTATCAAATGTTGATTATAAAAAGAAGGCAGTTAAGTCAAATATGATAGAAAATGACATGAGAGTCTCAAGAAATCTTGGATCTTTGCACCTCCTGTGCTTCCGCCAGCCTCCCCACCCCACTTATGAGGGTACAGCTATCCATAGTAGCCTCTCTTTGCCCTAAAGAAAGCCTGTGAGCCCAATTCCATTTCAATCCCCGCAGCCACCAAATTTCAGAGTGCACAGATGTCCAGGTGGTTTTTCTTCAACCACTCAACTAAAGGAAGAGAAATTAGGGAAACATGACAATGCTTGATTGAATTCTCTTCTAGAGAAATTTTCCCTATTATTGCAACAATTTCTCCTTATTAATCTCGTATGTCCTGTACATGTGATGACCTGAGGGGACCAAATCAGCTGTTGCCCTCTCTTCTGCAAGTCCTCCATAGATTTTCTGTTTTGGAATTTCTCCATAGAATTTCTTGTTTTGGAATTTGGCAGTTTTAGAACCTCTGCCACAACTCCAAGGTGAAAAGATCTACATCTGAACATTTGAGAAGGTGAGGATTCCTCTAAGAATGAATATGCATATCATGTGCAAATATCATTCTCTAAATGATCAGCTCACTATTGAATATGATTTGACTCAAATATCAGTGGCAGACCTCACATATTTGGTACTCAGAGTGGATAATTTTTTAACATTTGCTTCACTATATGACACAGTTACATGTAATTCTCATAGTAACCAGAAAGAAAATATCTATAGAATATGTGCTCAGTCGTGTCCAACTCTTTTGTGACCCTATGGACTGTAGCCCGCCAGTCTCCTCTGTCCATGGGAAGTCTCCAGGCAAGAACACTGGAGTGGGTTGCCATTTCCTTCTCCAGGAAATACAGACTCTCTATAGAATATACACAAAAGTAAATCAGAAGTAAGTCAAAATGTACTTAATGCCACTGAACTATTCACTGAAAAATGGTTAATATGGTACATTTAATTATATATATATTTTACCACAATTTAAAAAAACCTCATCAATAATTGCAGTAATTGCTTAGAAGTTAGACAAAAGATTTGGGAGGAAGGATTATGTTATTACTGATATTGATAGAATTACTAGCACATGGGTAATAATCCAAGTAAGGTTGATTTTGGTTGATTTTATTATTATATTCTCTACACAAAATATACCCTCTCATTGCTTGTATCCATGACATATCAAGTCCAACTACCCTATCCTTTGTACAACACTGTGATGGTTAATTTTGTGTGCCAACTTGACTGGGCCATGGGGTGCCCAGTTTTAGACATTTGATTAAATTCTGGGTGTGTCTACAGGAATGCTTCCGGATGAGATTAACATTTGAATTGGTAGACTGAGTTTAGTAGATCTTCCTCCCTAATGTGGGTGGGCCTCATTCAATCAGCTGAAGGTCTAAATAGAACAAAAGGACTGAGTAAAGGAGAATTCATTCCCTCTATCTGATTGTCTTTGATCTGAAACAACAGTCTTCTGCCTTAAGACATGGGCTCAGACTAGAATTTATACCATCAGTTTATACCATTGATTCTCCTAGGTCTCTAGCTTGCTGACTGTGAGTCTTAAGGAGTTCTTAACCTCCATTTTATATGTATATATATATACATTTTAAAAATATTGTAAACACTTTTATGTATATATATATATATATGTACTGGCTATATACATATAATTATTATATATATATGTATATGATTTGTTATATATACTGATTTCTCTGGGTTTTCCAGAGAACCCTGAATAATACAACCACTGTTTAGTAGAATCATACTCCATAATAACATAAGCCAATTCTAAGAAATCATATATGTTTATAATAAATGTGATGGATATATACAATTAAAATGTATATGAGATAGTTGGATAGATAGATATCCATCCTATTGATTCTATCCTAGAGAACCCTGAGTAATGCAATCACTATTTAGTAGAATCATTTATTTAGACTGAAGAAAGTATCCTGAAATATGAAATATGAGTCCCATTGGATTAAGGATTCTCAGCTGTTATATTTGAGGTGCTAACTCTTTCTTCTGCATATCAACACAGCAAAGTCTTTTGGTCAAGGAATCTTTTAGCCTCTGGAATACAGTGCTGAGTAAGAGAAACAAGGCTCCTGCTTTTGTGTAGCTTGTGTGCTTGTATGAGGGCAAGTTAAATTTCTTAGATTCCTAGCTTGGGAGTGGAGCAGAGAGTAAAAGGGGATAGAGAAATTCATGGGAACCCTTGGGGAAAGCCACACTCATGGTCTCCCCCTACATCTCCTTACATTTAGATGGGCTAGACAACAGTGAGTGAATACTCATTAGAAGATATCCTGTCTTTGGTAGAGTTGGAAGATTGATAGATTTATCAGAAAGTAGTAGATTGGGGGCCTTCCTCTGATTTAAACAGATTGCAAATAGATTATTAATACACTGGACTGAAATGAAAGCTCCATATTTCTCCCACATCACTGTTTGGTCTGTTTCTGTTTATGCTCTTAGCATTTAAAACATAGAAAACTTTTTCATAGATTGTATCATCAAATACACTCATGTCAAAAACAAAATGAGCAATGGCTTCCCATTTCACTCAGTGTAAAAGCCTACAAGACCCTACAACATCTGTACCCTCTTCCTCCAACATACAATGTACACACATATGCACATCTCTTTGACTTCAACTCTCTTCCTTGTAACTTCTGCTGTTACTGTGTTGGCTGTTTAGGTGTTCCTAGAGCATCTTGACAGAAACTTGCCTCAGGGCCTTTGCACTAGCTGTTCTTTTGCCTAGAAAAATCTCCTTCCAGATATCTAAATGGATCACTCCAAATTTTTGTCAAAGTATTACCTTTTTTACTGGGTCATCTCCTTACCATAACTTCCTATTCTCTTCCCTACTTACTTTATCTTCACATCACGTATCATCATCTAAGGAACTATTTCTCTCCCCCCACTATAATTTAAGATGCATGAGGACAGGAGTTTTTGTCTATTTTGTTTACTGTTTTATCCCTGGCAGAGAGAACCTACCAAAAATAAGGCACTAATTAAATACCTTTTAGAGGAAGGAAGGAAAGAAAGAAAAGGAGGAGAAAAGAAAGCAAATTGAGAAAGAAAAATAAAACTTTAGGAAGTATTCCTCTTTGAGGAAGACACAGCCAAATAGTAGCCAACACACCAGTTTTCTTCTTCTCATTCTTGCTTCCTTTGATGGAGCAGTTAAGGAAGATATGACTAAAAAATGCACTTAGATTTTTCAGAATGTTTTTATATGCAATCTTTTATTTAATTAAAATGTCAGACTATCTTTCTAGATAAGAAGTCTACTCGTAGAATGGAGCAATTGCATTTTTTATTTCTCGCTCAAACTTATACGGGAAACAATCCATCTTTTTATCAGGTAACTGAGACCTTACATTTGTTTGGTTACTCATGCTGTTCCCTTTATCAGAAAGGCTTTTCCCGTCCATCTGTGAATATATAAATTCTTCAAGGCCCGACATGGGAAGTATGGCAGAAGAAGAACATGCTAGTTTGGATTAATGAATGAATTTCAGTATTCTTCAGTTACAGATGTCACTTGCAAGATCCTGCTTCTTGGTAGCTTGTAGAGAGCACGTAAATGTAGTCTTCACTGGGAAGTGCTTTGTAGCTCTGTTTCCCCAGCACCCAATGATTTCTCTATGAACCATTCCTGATCGATAGTTGGTACTTAATTAATATTTGAAATACTTGAATAAATTAGTCTGAGTCTCTGTAGTCAGCATGCAACTTAATTATGCCTTCAACCATTAAAGAATAAGACCACATCAATGCTTATATACTGAGTTAGAGAGTCATGACCATTTCATGATGGCAGATTTTCATATTTCCACATCCTGTAAACATATAGCTCTCTAATTGCCTCCTGCACTACCCACAGTAAGTGCATAACGCTGTGTAATGGGCTTGTTTTGTGAAGCTCTCCTTTATGCGTAACCATGGCAATGCTGTCTCCTTCATACTTGAAGTGTCTGGAGGACTACGCCTGTGAATGTTAACTCTCTGTAGGATGACTTGATGACTGTTTTGCATGCAAGGGGATTCTGTACATTTTGGGATGTTTTTTATCATAATAATCAGCACACTTGTTCTGTTCCCTCCATGAAGTCAAATATCAATTTACAGAACAAACTAGAATAAAATCTCTAGACCCCAAAACTAGTATTAATATCTCAAGGCACTGTCTATCTCTGAACTCTAAGGATGAAGGACTTAGGGACTGTCCTCAAAGCTTCAGTTTTCATCTGAAATATAAATATTGGGAACAGAATTTGTATAACCATTTTGCACAGAGAGAATATTTTGGAGCATGCTGAAAGTACAGAGAATTGAAATGTAGTACATCTTGCACATTTTGTCTCTGCTCAGGTTCCAGCTATGACATGTGGCCAAGTCCTCCATGCAAGGAAGCATTTTTCACTCCAGGATTTGCATTTATCTTTCATGTGACTATTTGGATGCTGTCAGAATCCCACCCACATACCACTAATCTGATCAATTTTCTGCCAACTTTTTCTTTACTGTTAATTGGAAATATAAGACATGCTCAAATATCAAATAAGACAAGCTGTATTTTTTGAACATACACAGGCTTCCCTATTCTGACAGAAAACTTATAAAAGATTTTGAAATCAAATCCACATCCCACCTCAGATCTGTTAAAGATTATGTCATTATATAAACCTTATGTGAGAAAGTCACATATATTTTGCATTGAAAATGACTCAAATTTCAGTTGCATTTCAAGTAGTTTCACTATTGACCTATTGTGGGCAAATTTTCACAAAAGTTTTTTTGAATAAATTAGTCTGAGAGTAGCTAAATTTGACCATTAGAATAAGACCACATCAATGCTTATATACTGAGTTAGAGAGTCATGACCATTTCATGATGGCAGATTTTCATATTTCCACATCCTGTAAACATATAGCTCTCTAATTGCCTCCTGCACTACCCACAGTAAGTGCATAACGCTGTGTAATGGGCTTGTTTTGTGAAGCTCTCCTTTATGCGTAACCATGGCAATGCTGTCTCCTTCATACTTGAAGTGTCTGGAGGACTACGCCTGTGAATGTTAACTCTCTGTAGGATGACTTGATGACTGTTTTGCATGCAAGGGGATTCTGTACATTTTGGGATGTTTTTTATCATAATAATCAGCACACTTGTTCTGTTCCCTCCATGAAGTCAAATATCAATTTACAGAACAAACTAGAATAAAATCTCTAGACCCCAAAACTAGTATTAATATCTCAAGGCACTGTCTATCTCTGAACTCTAAGGATGAAGGACTTAGGGACTGTCCTCAAAGCTTCAGTTTTCATCTGAAATATAAATATTGGGAACAGAATTTGTATAACCATTTTGCACAGAGAGAATATTTTGGAGCATGCTGAAAGTACAGAGAATTGAAATGTAGTACATCTTGCACATTTTGTCTCTGCTCAGGTTCCAGCTATGACATGTGGCCAAGTCCTCCATGCAAGGAAGCATTTTTCACTCCAGGATTTGCATTTATCTTTCATGTGACTATTTGGATGCTGTCAGAATCCCACCCACATACCACTAATCTGATCAATTTTCTGCCAACTTTTTCTTTACTGTTAATTGGAAATATAAGACATGCTCAAATATCAAATAAGACAAGCTGTATTTTTTGAACATACACAGGCTTCCCTATTCTGACAGAAAACTTATAAAAGATTTTGAAATCAAATCCACATCCCACCTCAGATCTGTTAAAGATTATGTCATTATATAAACCTTATGTGAGAAAGTCACATATATTTTGCATTGAAAATGACTCAAATTTCAGTTGCATTTCAAGTAGTTTCACTATTGACCTATTGTGGGCAAATTTTTCACAAAAGTTTTAATTATTTTCTTTAGGAAGAATGTGTATGACTTAGAAATAGGTTAAAACTCAATTCAAATGATCGAACGAGTATGTTTCAGGTCAACTTTTAAAGGTAATAAAGAAGTCCAAATTAACGCAAGTTGACACTTTGCTCCATACTTATAGCATCTTCAAAGTACATTGAACTAGAACTTGGTTCTTTGCTGACTCATCTTAATTTTGACTTGAAATAACTTACGTGTTGCAGTCTCAGCATTATACAGAATATAAACTCTTCTAGGCAGAAATAGCCTTTTTTCTTTTTTCTTGCTTCTATGTAGTCTACCCTCTTTAAAATGTTGCATACATTTATGATTCTCTGTATCTATGATCCTGGAACTGTTGATTCAGATTTTTAAATTTGTTTTCTTGATTTTATTTCTTTTTCAGTAAGAATGTGTAAAGGAATAATAGTATAGTATGTCAAGTTTGCCTTCAAAAGTAAAGATTTTCATTAACAAAGTCATTTTAGCCATAGTTGGGTTAACAAAATGAACAAAGAAAAAAACTCTTTTAAAATATATGATTTTTCATAACAAGATGAAATGTCAAAATACAAGAGGGGGAGACATCAGTGAAAATGTTCAAATAAGGATCTCTGAAATTTTGCTTTTTAAAAAATAGATGATTTTCCATTCAAAAATAGATGAATTCCAAGATGAATTCTCAAAAAATAGCAAAGGAAGGCCTTAGTGAAAATGTTAGAATAAGGATCTATGAAAATTTGCTGCTTTATAAAAGCAATGGGAAAACTGACAAAAGTTATCAAAATTAACTTTTTCAATACTTTGGAAACTAGCTAAACACTTGTAGTAAAATGGGGGAGTGTTTAGTCTGGAAAAATGGCTACATCTTGGTAGGAAGAGCAAGATTTATGGCATTTAAACTTACCCTAGTCCCATCCATTTCACCACATCTCCACAGCCATCTTAAAAAATAATAGTCTGTATTCTTTTTAAAAAATATTTATTTATTTATTTATGTTTGGCTGTGTTGGGTCTTAGTTGCGTCATGTAGGATCTTTCTCTTGCAGCATGTAGGCTTCTCTGTAGTTGAGACCTGTGGGCTCTGTAGTTGTGGCAGGGCATGTAGGATCTTAGTTCCTGGACCAGGAATTGAACCTGTGTCCCTTGCATTGCAAGGCAGATTCTTAACCACTGGACTACCAGGGCAGCCTAGTCTGTATTCTTAGTACTGAGAAAAGCTGAAAATCTTTTAAAACTTTATTCTCAAATAGGAGTCATTATCAAGTAGGTCCCCAGAAGACATCATTTGAAAGGCTTGTCTTTTCTCACGCTCATTCAAATTCTCCCAGTACTAAACATTTGCCATTGAATGATGGAGGGAAATATTTTCAAAGCCTTAACCTCACATCTGTCTGAAGTAGTGGATAGTAGTAGAAGCAAACTAAATATTAACCAGGGGATCTAAAATGCAAAGGAATGAGATATCCACAGAGGCTTTAAAAAAGAAATCCAATATATTTTTGAGAATCTAGAAAGTCACAGCCAAGCATAGGGCTTTAAAAATACCCATGAAAGATCTAAGAAGGTTATAATCTTTCACCTCTGACTGAACTTGAGAGTCTGTACAAGCAGGAATTGAAGGCTAAGACAGAGTTATAAAATACCTAGTGAAGTGTTGAAGACATGCCCTGGCACACATACACAACATGCACGCGCGCGCGCACACACACACACACACACACACACACACAGCCCCTAGGCAAAGACTGAAAGACTTGTTGGTTTCAAACATCTGAGGAATATGCTGTCCAATTGTTAGCTGACCACTAAGCTATACAAGTAGAAATTTCAGTGGCCACACATGATAAAGACATAGACTTTGCAAAATTAGTTTAGAAAAATTACTAAATGAACAATAACTACTAAAAGCAACAGTAGCAACAAACCCTGGTAGGGAGACTGATTTCCAGAGTTGCAGTATTATACTGGACATTTGAAATGTCCAGTTTTCAAAAAATTATTAGGTGACATGCAAAGAAAGAAGAAAATAGGACCCATATACAAGAAAATACGCAATCAATAAAAACTGTCATTGAGAACATCCACACATTAGACTTACCAGACAGATTTTAAAGCAGCTATTTTAAATATATTTAAAGAGCTAAAGGAAACCATGCTTAAAGAACCAAAGGAAAATATGAAAACCATGTCTAATCAAATAGAAAATATCAATAAGTGACTATAAATAATAAAAAGGAACAGAATAGGGACTCTGAAATTTCAAATTACAACTGAAATGAAAAGTTGACTAGAGGTTCCAATAAATTTTAGTAGGCAGAAGAAAGAATCAGAGAACTCAAAGACAGGTCAATTGAGATTATCCAGTTTGAGGAACAGAGAGACAAGAGAATAAACAAAAATGAGCAGAGTCTCAGAGACTTGTGGGACGTTATCAAGCATACCAACACTACAAGAAATGCTATGGGGGAGTTCTTTAGGATAAAAAGCAAGACATTAAACAATACCTAAAATTTGCATGAAGAAATAAAGAACACTGACAAAGGCACATACATAGGTAAATATGAAAGACAACAGAAATGTGTTATTTGTTCCTTTCTATTCCCTCACGTGATTTAAAAGATGACTCATAATGCAATGCATAGAAATTTAAGTTGGAGGGCTCATGAGATATGAAAATGTAGTTTATGACAATAAAAAATAAAGAGGGGAAGAATTTTGTGTATAGGAACAAAGTTTTCATATACTATTGATATGAAGTTGATTTTAATCCAAACTAGGATCTTCCTAACCCAGGGATCAAACCCAGGTCTCCCTCATTGTAGGCAGATTCTTTATCATCTGAGCTACCAGAGAAGTCCAAGAATACTGGCTACAGTCTCTATAGCATAGCCTATCTCCTTTTCCAGGGAATCTTCCCAACCCAGGAATCGAACTGGGTCTCCTGTATTGCAGGCAGATTCCTTACCAGCTGAGCTACCAGGGAAGCCCAACATTTTTATATACTATTGAAATTAAGTTGATTTTTATCTAAACTATATTATAATTAATTAGCATATTATGATATACCCAAGGTAACAACTAAAAAAATACTCAAAATTATGTAGAAAAATAAGTGAGAAATGAATTAAAATGCTACAGTATATCTAACACAAAATAAGCAGTAATGGAGGAGACACACTTTAGATTCAAAGATACAAATAGATTAGAAGTAGAAGGATGAAACTATATATTCCATGCAAATGGTGAGCAAAAACCAACTCAAGTGGCTATATTAACTTCAGACAAGAAAAGAATTTAAGACAAAATTGTTACTAGAGAAAAAGGACAAAGTATAATAACAAAAGGGTTGATTCATCAGGAAAATATAATAATTATAAATATATATGCACCTAACAACAGAGCTCCAAAAAATACATAAAGTAAAAACTAATAGAATTGAGCCTGGATGGGAGGGGAATTTGGGGGAGAATGGATACATGTATACATATGACTGAGTTGCTTCACTGTTCATCTGAAACTATCACAACATTGTTAATTGGCTATACCCCAATACAAAATGTTTTTGGTGTTCAAAATAATTTTTAAAAAACTAACAGAGTTAAAAGGAAAAATAGGCAAATCAGCTAAAGTTAGAGACTCCAATACCCAACTTTCAATGATGAATAGAGCAGCCGCACAGAAGACTAGCAAGAAAAAAGAAGACTTAACAACATTAGAAACCAACTAGACCCAAAGGACATTATAGAACATGCTATCCAACAATGGTAGACTATTCTTCTCAAGTGCATATGGAACATTCTTCAAGATAGACCATCTATTAGGTCATAAAACATGTGATAATTTAATAAAAGGATTGAAATAATTCAAAATATATTCTCTGACAATAATGGAATGAAATTAGAAATTGAAAAATTCACAAATGATGTGGAAATAAAAAACACTCCTTAATAGCTAAGTAATTGGTCACAAAGAAAATTAGGCAATACACTGAGATGAGTGAAAATGAAAACAAAATTCAGAGGGTGATACAGAGATTTCTCCTGTATCCCCTACTCTATACATGCCATTATCAACATTACTAACAGAATGGTTTATTTTGTTTTTAATGAAGAATGATTCTATACAGTCACATCATAATTATCCAAGTCCATAGTTTGCCTTAGAATTCACTCTTGATATTGTATATTTGATGGGTTTGGACAAATGTATAATGATATATGGGCTCCCCTGGTAAAGAATCCACCTGCAATTCAAGAGATTCTGGTTCAATTCCTGGGCCCGGAAGATCCCCTGGAGAAGGGATAGTTTACCAACTCCAGTGTTCTTGGGCTTCCATGGTGGCTCAGATGGTGAAGAATCTGCCTGCAAAGTGAGAGACCTGGGTTCAATCCCTGGATTGGGAAGATTCCCTGGAGGAAGGATTGTTACTAAAGCAATTCGGGTGATTCATCAGGAAAATATAATAATTATAAATATATATGCACCTAACAACAGAGCTCCAAAAAATACATAAAGTAAAAACTAATAGAATTGAGCCTGGATGGGAGGGGAATTTGGGGGAGAATGGATACATGTATACATATGACTGAGTTGCTTCACTGTTCATCTGAAACTATCACAACATTGTTAATTGGCTATACCCCAATACAAAATGTTTTTGGTGTTCAAAATAATTTTTAAAAAACTAACAGAGTTAAAAGGAAAAATAGGCAAATCAGCTAAAGTTAGAGACTCCAATACCCAACTTTCAATGATGAATAGAGCAGCCGCACAGAAGACTAGCAAGAAAAAAGAAGACTTAACAACATTAGAAACCAACTAGACCCAAAGGACATTATAGAACATGCTATCCAACAATGGTAGACTATTCTTCTCAAGTGCATATGGAACATTCTTCAAGATAGACCATCTATTAGGTCATAAAACATGTGATAATTTAATAAAAGGATTGAAATAATTCAAAATATATTCTCTGACAATAATGGAATGAAATTAGAAATTGAAAAATTCACAAATGATGTGGAAATAAAAAACACTCCTTAATAGCTAAGTAATTGGTCACAAAGAAAATTAGGCAATACACTGAGATGAGTGAAAATGAAAACAAAATTCAGAGGGTGATACAGAGATTTCTCCTGTATCCCCTACTCTATACATGCCATTATCAACATTACTAACAGAATGGTTTATTTTGTTTTTAATGAAGAATGATTCTATACAGTCACATCATAATTATCCAAGTCCATAGTTTGCCTTAGAATTCACTCTTGATATTGTATATTTGATGGGTTTGGACAAATGTATAATGATATATGGGCTCCCCTGGTAAAGAATCCACCTGCAATTCAAGAGATTCTGGTTCAATTCCTGGGCCCGGAAGATCCCCTGGAGAAGGGATAGTTTACCAACTCCAGTGTTCTTGGGCTTCCATGGTGGCTCAGATGGTGAAGAATCTGCCTGCAAAGTGAGAGACCTGGGTTCAATCCCTGGATTGGGAAGATTCCCTGGAGGAAGGAATGACAACCCACTCCAGTATTCTTGCCTGGAGAATCCCCATGGACCGAGGAGCCTGGTGAGCTACAGTTCATAGGGTCCCAAAGAGTTGAACACGACTGAGTAACTAAGCACAACACAGCACATGAGGATATATATCCATCATTATAATATTACATAGTATTTTCACTGCCTTAAAAATCCTATGTTCTAGGGGATATGCAACAACCTGGAGGGGTGGAATAGGGAGGGAAGTTCAATTGGGAGGGATCAAGTGTATACCTATGACTGATTTGGGTTTATGTATAGCAGTAAACAACAAAACTCTGTAAAGGGAAAATAAAAATAAATTCATTATAAAAAAATCCTGTGTTCTGCTTATGCATCACTCCCTCTTATCTCTGCCTATGGAAACCAGTGCTCTCTCTGGTGTCTCAAGTTTTGCCTTTTCCAGAAAGTCATATGGCTGGAATAATACATTATGGAGTCTTATAAAACTGGCTTCTTTCACTTTGTAAAATACATCTAAGTTTCCTCTATATCTTTTCATGGCTTGATAGCTCATTTATTTTTAGTGGTGAATAAAATATTCCAATGTCTGGATGTACCACTTACTGGAAGACATCTTGGTTGCTTCCAAGTTTTGGCAATCATGAACAAAGGTGATATAAACGTCCATGTGCAGGTTTTTGTGTGTATATAAGTTTTCAACTCCTTTGAGTAAATACCAAGGAGCATGACTGCTGGATCATTAAGCAAGAGTATGTTTAGTTTTGTAATAAACCACCAAACTGTGTTCCAAAGAGTGTTCTCATTGCTCCATATTCTTGCTAGAATTTGATGTCATTGTGTTCCAGATTTTGGCCATTGTGTAGGTGTGTAGTGGTATGTCACTGTTGTCTTAATTTGTATTTCTCTGATGAAGTATGATGTGGATTATCTTTTCTTATGCTTATTGCCATCTATGTAGTTTCTTTGATAAGGAGTCTATAAAAATCTTCAGCCCATTAAAAAAATTCTTTCTTTTTGGCTTTTGGGTCTTCATTGTTATGCACAGACTTTCTAGCTGCAGTGACTGGGGTTGCTTATCTGCAAGATGGTGAAGAATCTGCCTGCAAAGTGAGAGACCGGTTCAATCCCTGGATTGGGAAGATTCCCTGGAGGAAGGAATGACAACCCACTCCAGTATTCTTGCCTGGAGAATCCCCATGGACCGAGGAGCCTGGTGAGCTACAGTTCATAGGGTCCCAAAGAGTTGAACACGACTGAGTAACTAAGCACAACACAGCACATGAGGATATATATCCATCATTATAATATTACATAGTATTTTCACTGCCTTAAAAATCCTATGTTCTAGGGGATATGCAACAACCTGGAGGGGTGGAATAGGGAGGGAAGTTCAATTGGGAGGGATCAAGTGTATACCTATGACTGATTTGGGTTTATGTATAGCAGTAAACAACAAAACTCTGTAAAGGGAAAATAAAAATAAATTCATTATAAAAAAATCCTGTGTTCTGCTTATGCATCACTCCCTCTTATCTCTGCCTATGGAAACCAGTGCTCTCTCTGGTGTCTCAAGTTTTGCCTTTTCCAGAAAGTCATATGGCTGGAATAATACATTATGGAGTCTTATAAAACTGGCTTCTTTCACTTTGTAAAATACATCTAAGTTTCCTCTATATCTTTTCATGGCTTGATAGCTCATTTATTTTTAGTGGTGAATAAAATATTCCAATGTCTGGATGTACCACTTACTGGAAGACATCTTGGTTGCTTCCAAGTTTTGGCAATCATGAACAAAGGTGATATAAACGTCCATGTGCAGGTTTTTGTGTGTATATAAGTTTTCAACTCCTTTGAGTAAATACCAAGGAGCATGACTGCTGGATCATTAAGCAAGAGTATGTTTAGTTTTGTAATAAACCACCAAACTGTGTTCCAAAGAGTGTTCTCATTGCTCCATATTCTTGCTAGAATTTGATGTCATTGTGTTCCAGATTTTGGCCATTGTGTAGGTGTGTAGTGGTATGTCACTGTTGTCTTAATTTGTATTTCTCTGATGAAGTATGATGTGGATTATCTTTTCTTATGCTTATTGCCATCTATGTAGTTTCTTTGATAAGGAGTCTATAAAAATCTTCAGCCCATTAAAAAAATTCTTTCTTTTTGGCTGTGCTGGGTCTTCATTGTTATGCACAGACTTTCTCTAGCTGCAGTGACTGGGGTTGCTTTAGTTGTGGTGCACAGGCTTTTTGTTGCAGTGATTTTTCTGTCGTGGTGCATGGGCTTCATTAGTTGCGTGGGCTCAGTGGTTGTGGCACATGGTTCAGTTGCTCCAAGGCATATGGGATCTTCCCGGAGCAGGGATTGAACTCATGCCCCCTGCAATGGCAGGTGGATTCTTAACCACTGGGCCACTGGTTAAATCCCCTTTGGCCCATCTTAAAATCAGGTTATTTGTTTTCTTATTGTTGAGTCTTCACAGTTCTTTGTATATTTTAGTTAATAGTCCTTTATCAGATATATCTTTTGCAAATATTTTCTCTCAATCAGTGGCTTATCTTACAATTCTTTATATATTGTGTCTTGCAGAGCAGATGTTTTTCATTATAATGAAGTCCAGCTTATCAATTATTCTTTCATGGATTATAAATTTGGTGTGGATCTAAAAAGGCATCACCTATTCAACATCATCTAGGATTCCTCTGGTGTTATCTTATAGGAGTTTTACAGTTTTCATTTTGCATTTATGTTTATGATCAATTTTTTCTTTTTTTATTTTTTAGATTATTTTTTATTTTGGCCTCTTTTATTGGGTTTCTATTGATTTATTCTCATCCATTTTTATTCTTTGGCCTGTGTAGGCCTCCCATCGCAGTGGCCCCTCTCGTAGAGTACCGCCTCCAGGCACATGCGCTCCAGAGCGCTGACTCCTAATCGGACACACCTGTCCAGCCGCTCCACGGCACATGGGATCTTCCCAGGCCAGGGATTGAACTGATGCCCCTTGCACTGCAAGGCAGACTGTTTGCCCACTGGACCACCAGGGAAGCCCTGTGATCAATTTTTGAGTTAATTTTTATGATGATTGTAAGGAAGGTCTAGGTCTAGATTCATTTTTTTGCATGTAGATATCCAGTTGTTCCAGCACCATTTTCTGAAAAGTTTATCTTTGATCCATAATATTACATTTTCTCTGTTGTCAAAAATCAATTGACTGTATTTATGTGTCTATTTCTGGGTTTTATGTTCTGTCCCATTCATCTATTTGTCTTTTCTTTCACCAATACAATACCGTCTTGATTACTGTATCCTTAGAGTAAGTCTCAAAGTTGGGTAGTGTCAAGTGTTCCAACTTTATTCTTCTGCAATATTATGTTGGCTAATTTTTTTTGCCTCTCCAATTAAATACTCTTTTTCTTCATTTCTGTTTGATTGAGTGTTTCATATGATTCCATTTGCTCTCCTTTTTTTCTGGCTGCTCCACACAGCATGCAGGATCTTAGTTCTTAGACCAAGAATCAAACCTGTACCCCTACAATGGAAGTGCAGTCTCTTACCCACTGGATTGCCAGGGAAATCCCCATTTTCTCTCTTTTTAACATATTGCTGTACTTAATTTTTTTTTTTTTTAGAGTTTGCAATATATGTTGACAAGTAATCCAAGTCCACTTACAGGTAGTGTGAGAACTTTATAATAACCAAATTATAGTAATTCCTTCCTCTCATTGTTTATACCTTGCTGTCATTTATTTCAATTATATTTTCTTGGGCTTCATAATCACTACAGATGGTGACTGCAGCCATGAAATTAAAAGACACTTGCTCCTTGGAAGAAAAGCTTTACAAACCTAGACAGTGCATTAAAAAGCAGAGACATCACTTTGCCAAAAAAAAGTCCGTATAGTCAAAGCTACTACTGGTTTTTCCAGTAGTCATGTATGGATGTGAGTTGGACCGTAAAGAATGCTGTGTGCCAAAGAATTGATGCTTTTGAGTTATGGTGCTGGAGAAGACTCTTGAGAGTCCCTTGGACTGCAAGGAGATCAAACCAGTCAATCCTAAAGGAAATCCACCTTGAATATTCATTAGAAGGACTGATGCTAAAGCTGAAGCTCCAATATTTTGGCTACCTGATGCAAAGAACTGACTTGTTGGAAATGGCCTTGATGCTAGAAGAGATTGAAGGCAAAAGGAGAAGGGGATGGCAGAGGATGAGACGGTTGGATGGCATTACTGATTCAATGGACATGAGTTTGAGCAAGCTCTGGGAGGTAGTGAAGGCCAGAGAGGGCAGGTATGCTTCAGTCCATGGGGTTTCAAAGACTTGGATGTGACTTAGTCACTGAACAACAGCAATACCCCAACTAGGGCTTCCTGGGTCACTCAATGTTAAAGAATCTGCTTGCCAATACAGGAGACACAGGAGATGCAGGTTTCATCCTGGGTTGGGAAGACCCCCTATAGTAGGACATGGCAACCTGCTCCAGTATTCTTGGTTGCCTGGAAAGTTCCATGGACAGAGGAGCCTGGTGGTCTTTAGTCCACGAGGTCACCAAGAGTTGGACAGGACTGAGTGACCAAGTATGCTCACATACTACCCCAACTGGTTAGGCTCTGGTTAGCTCACATGCTTCTCAGGGCTGGCCTTAAGAACAGAGTGCTCTGTAATATTTCAGTTCAGTTCCTTTCTCCTACCCCTGCATTGAGCCCAAGGTGATCTTTCTCTGATACTTACTGTGGGGATCTGGTGGAGCTCCTATAGGTAACTCTCACAAGATTGTGGATCCCCTTGGAGTTTATAACTCTTAAGAGTTGTACAGGCTGAGTAGCAATTTGTGAATTACATCCTGCCACTGGTTCCCACAATGATTTCCACCGGTGGGTCTCTGCTCAGGTAAACTGTGACCTTTTGTATTTCTCTTACCTGTCTCTCATATCTTGAGGGCAACTGTTTGCCTTGTCTCCTCTCTTCTGAATCCAAGAAAAACTGTTGATTTTTCAGCCTGTTCAGGTATTTACTTATTATTAGGAGAGAATGGTGACCTCTTCACTCCTTACACGTGTAACTGGAAACCAAAAATTACCTGTTTCACTTTTTAATTGATGGTTTAGTGGCTAATGTTGGCTTTGAGATGCAGTAAGGTCGAAACAACTGTACAAGAATTATCCAAAATATTCAAAACTATCTGTGTCAAATGATGCCATCCTAACAAGTTGGAGACCTATAAAATTCAATATATGGGAGAAGGAGAGACCTGGGTGGTCAAGGGCTATGTAAATGTTCATGGAAAGAGCAGTCAGCATTGGAGATATGAATTTGACTGGACATGAGTTTGAGCAAGCTCTGGGAGGTAGTGAAGGCCAGAGAGGGCAGGTATGCTTCAGTCCATGGGGTTTCAAAGACTTGGATGTGACTTAGTCACTGAACAACAGCAATACCCCAACTAGGGCTTCCTGGGTCACTCAATGTTAAAGAATCTGCTTGCCAATACAGGAGACACAGGAGATGCAGGTTTCATCCTGGGTTGGGAAGACCCCCTATAGTAGGACATGGCAACCTGCTCCAGTATTCTTGGTTGCCTGGAAAGTTCCATGGACAGAGGAGCCTGGTGGTCTTTAGTCCACGAGGTCACCAAGAGTTGGACAGGACTGAGTGACCAAGTATGCTCACATACTACCCCAACTGGTTAGGCTCTGGTTAGCTCACATGCTTCTCAGGGCTGGCCTTAAGAACAGAGTGCTCTGTAATATTTCAGTTCAGTTCCTTTCTCCTACCCCTGCATTGAGCCCAAGGTGATCTTTCTCTGATACTTACTGTGGGGATCTGGTGGAGCTCCTATAGGTAACTCTCACAAGATTGTGGATCCCCTTGGAGTTTATAACTCTTAAGAGTTGTACAGGCTGAGTAGCAATTTGTGAATTACATCCTGCCACTGGTTCCCACCATGTTTTCCTCCGGTGGGTCTCTGCTCAGGTAAACTGTGACCTTTTGTATTTCTCTTACCTGTCTCTCATATCTTGAGGGCAACTGTTTGCCTTGTCTCCTCTCTTCTGAATCCAAGAAAAACTGTTGATTTTTCAGCCTGTTCAGGTATTTACTTATTATTAGGAGAGAATGGTGACCTCTTCACTCCTTACACGTGTAACTGGAAACCAAAAATTACCTGTTTCACTTTTTAATTGATGGTTTAGTGGCTAATGTTGGCTTTGAGATGCAGTAAGGTCGAAACAACTGTACAAGAATTATCCAAAATATTCAAAACTATCTGTGTCAAATGATGCCATCCTAACAAGTTGGAGACCTATAAAATTCAATATATGGGAGAAGGAGAGACCTGGGTGGTCAAGGGCTATGTAAATGTTCATGGAAAGAGCAGTCAGCATTGGAGATATGAATTCTCTGACTCAAAGGGCAATCAATGTGGGGAAACACATTAAGAAGCCATTTTCTCTATTTTACTAGTTTCTTACAGGAAAACGAAATTCACTTTCTAGGGTCTTTTCAGTGCTAAATATCAGACGTTCAGTGTAATAGAGAAGTTGTAAGTCTGAGATGCTGTTAACTCAAACTTTATGATGACCAAACCCTAACTTTCAGATGTGAAATAGGCAGTTGTTTTATGTTTATGGATACCATTTTATTGTCACTCAAGTTCATTTTAGACTAAAAAATATTACATTGAAATTAAGAAAACATACAGCATGTATTTATTGGTATGAAACTGAGAAGAATTATTCCAAAGCTTGTACATCTGGTAGTAACTTAAAAGATTGAAGTATTATGAGACTTCATTGGTGTTTCAGTATCATAATTACCCATGAAAAGTTAAGTTAGTGCTTTCTTACATGAATTAATCACCAATCCCATGAGATATCACCTGCGGTCCTTATTTAATGCTTCTCTGTTCCCATTTACAGTGTTGGTGCAAACAGGGCATTCTGGGGGCAAGCTTACAAAGTTATTTTTTTATTGTACAAGTCACCATGGTTTTCAGTGTTTCCTTTAAGCAGAGACATTGAAACATTACACCTATTGATTGCCCTTGTAGCACTGCAACTATGTTACTCCATAGTGATACACAAAACTTTAAATTGAGTGGACCTCCTGGATAGCCCCACCTTATTGCCATTGGCTTAGTCTGGTGAAAATGGAAGAAAGAGTTTTATCATGTCTGCTGATATACAGATTAGCAGCTACTAAAACATCTTGGGAAAGATATATATAAGTTTAAACAATCTCCTTTGCATGATGCCTTCTTTAGTATCAATAGTACCAACGCTCCTGAAGATTTGGTCAGATCAGTGTAAAAATTCAAAACATCTTGACTGTTGGTAGTAGATTAAAGAATTCTTGACTACCTTTCATATCCCTCCAGGTGTTTTGATCAAGCTTTCAAAAAAGTATTTACCTGAATATTTTCCCACTCTCCATTACCTATTCTTTGTGGAGAAATAGCTGTCAAAATCGACTTGCTAGTACATTACACAAAGGCTCATGTGGGAAACACATTAAGAAGCCATTTTCTCTATTTTACTAGTTTCTTACAGGAAAACGAAATTCACTTTCTAGGGTCTTTTCAGTGCTAAATATCAGACGTTCAGTGTAATAGAGAAGTTGTAAGTCTGAGATGCTGTTAACTCAAACTTTATGATGACCAAACCCTAACTTTCAGATGTGAAATAGGCAGTTGTTTTATGTTTATGGATACCATTTTATTGTCACTCAAGTTCATTTTAGACTAAAAAATATTACATTGAAATTAAGAAAACATACAGCATGTATTTATTGGTATGAAACTGAGAAGAATTATTCCAAAGCTTGTACATCTGGTAGTAACTTAAAAGATTGAAGTATTATGAGACTTCATTGGTGTTTCAGTATCATAATTACCCATGAAAAGTTAAGTTAGTGCTTTCTTACATGAATTAATCACCAATCCCATGAGATATCACCTGCGGTCCTTATTTAATGCTTCTCTGTTCCCATTTACAGTGTTGGTGCAAACAGGGCATTCTGGGGGCAAGCTTACAAAGTTATTTTTTTATTGTACAAGTCACCATGGTTTTCAGTGTTTCCTTTAAGCAGAGACATTGAAACATTACACCTATTGATTGCCCTTGTAGCACTGCAACTATGTTACTCCATAGTGATACACAAAACTTTAAATTGAGTGGACCTCCTGGATAGCCCCACCTTATTGCCATTGGCTTAGTCTGGTGAAAATGGAAGAAAGAGTTTTATCATGTCTGCTGATATACAGATTAGCAGCTACTAAAACATCTTGGGAAAGATATATATAAGTTTAAACAATCTCCTTTGCATGATGCCTTCTTTAGTATCAATAGTACCAACGCTCCTGAAGATTTGGTCAGATCAGTGTAAAAATTCAAAACATCTTGACTGTTGGTAGTAGATTAAAGAATTCTTGACTACCTTTCATATCCCTCCAGGTGTTTTGATCAAGCTTTCAAAAAAGTATTTACCTGAATATTTTCCCACTCTCCATTACCTATTCTTTGTGGAGAAATAGCTGTCAAAATCGACTTGCTAGTACATTACACAAGAAGGAATTTGCCGCTGGAATTCTCTGGCCTTAGAAACCAGAAGTTTTATTTTTTTAAACAATACAGGTTACCAACATTCCTCTTAGTTGCCATCACGTTGGGCAGAAATATGAGTCATGTGGAATTGAAAAGGAGTGTAGAGATCCATTCCTACTCTGCCCTCTCACGTTTTTTTTGGCTGTACCACAGGGCTTGTGGGATCTTAGTTCCCCAACCACATATTGAACTCAGGCCACAGCAGTGAAAGCATGGAGTCGTAACCATTGGACCATGAGGGAACTCCCTACTCTGTCTTTTTAATCTCTCAGTAACATATTATAAGATCATCATTCTCTGACCTTAAGCCTTTAAACATCATCCAGTGACTCAGGATGAGAATGAGATGGTTAGACAGCATCACCAACTCAATAGACATGAGTTTGAGCAAACTCTGGGAGATGGTGAATGATAGAGAAGCCTGGCATACTGCAGTCCATGAGGCTGCAAAGAGTCAGACATGACTGAGCAACTGAACTGCACTGAAGTGAGTTAGAATTTAGGTCTTGCCCTTGAGAAGATTACTTGCTCCTGGAGAGGAATGAAAAGACCATATTCTACATCACTAGATATTAATACAAAGAAAAATAGAGCCCAGTGCATGTTTATGTGGACCCGATGCTATTCTGTTGGGTAGGAATAGTGATAGTACTTGGAGTCGATTATTTGATAAGTGTTTGCCAAGACCTTCCTATATACCATGTGTGGTCCTAAAAGATACAGGAGAGAGCAAATCTGATAAAGTCCCTGACATTGTGGAACTGACATTCTAGTCAGGGGAGAAGGACAATATAGAAATAAACAAGGATTAAGTATAAATAGAAATATATAGAACCAGGTGATGACAAATACTGCAATGCAGATACAGAGTAAAGTATGGTAAGGATATAGAGAATATTCTTTTGTTATTAGAAGAATCCTGTAAGATAAAGCAACCTTTGAACAGATATCAAAAGAAAATGAAGAATTAAACAAGTAAATATTTAAGGAAGAGTTTTTCTGCCAGAGGAAATTAAAACTGTATGAGATAGGAGAGTGTATGATGAGTTCAAGAAATTGCAAAAATACCAATACATCTGGAATGAAGTCTTGGGTGTGGTTAGAGATAAGGCCAAAGAGTTAGCAGGGGATGACATCCTGTAATGGAAACTTGGATTTTACTTTGAGTGAGATGGAAAACCACCAGAGGGCTTTGAGCAGAATTACGTTATCAGATCAGGTGGCTCCTGTGTGAAGAGTAAACTGTTTCAGAGCCGTGGGAAGATGAGTCAGGATTTCAAGTAAGAGATGGTAGTACCTTAGATCTGGGTAGTGGTGATGAAGGAGCTGAGATGTTACCAGATCCCGGATTGAATATTAGGATAATCCAGGTTTTAAAATGAAATTAAGAAGACCCCTTTCCTTGGGCCAATGCCATGTTTATACAGTTTCCCACAGACGTTTTCAGGTTTGCCTGGAAAATAAGGAACAAGAGACTATTTCTGCCTAGTGATGTTACACATGCTTCAGTGCACTGAACCAACTGAGCAGCTACTGCTGTGATGCCTTTCAAAGCAGCCAAAGTAATTGGTATCTTGGATGCAACAGAAAAGCACTGTATTTTATAACATGAGTTTGAAAAACCAGAGTTTCAGAAAATTACCACTGAGTGATAATGCTGAGTGAAGAATCTATCACTATCGCTGGCTTAATTTGGAAACAAATTTTGTTATACCATTGTAAGGGAAAAAGGGGGGGAGAAGGCCGGTAGCCCACTTTGTAAAAGGATCTTGACATTTTTTATTTTTAAAGTTTCCCTACTTAAAAGCAATACCATAGCTCAGTCATGTGTGAAGTCACTTCAGTTGTGCCCGAGTCTTTGTGACACCATGAACTGTAGCCCACCAGGTTCCTCTGTCTATGGAATTCTCCAGGCAAGAATACTAGGGTGGGTTGCCATGCCCTCTGCCAGGTAATTCAATCACAATAAAGCCAAAAAAAAAAACCCATACACGGGCTTCCCCTGGTGGTCCACTGGGTAAGGACACTGCCTTGCAGTGCAAGGGGCGCCGGTTTGATCTCTGGCCTGGGAAGATCCCAGTGGACTGATGTGTCCAATTACCAAGCCAGAACTCTGGGGCGCATGCACCCAGAGCCAGCGCTCTGCGACGACAGAGGCCACCGTGATGGGAGGCCCACAGGAGCCAAAGAACAAAGACGGATTAAAATAGATAAATCAAAGACCAATAGAAATGGCCTGCCCATCCCCCTCCCTCCCCGCCCCACCCCCCAAAAGATAAATAAATAAAAAATAAATGTTTAAAACACACACACACACACAAGCACCTCACTTCTCTCCATTAGCACATTAGCACACTCATCTTAAAAGGGACACTTGCATAAAGTAACCATAGTCAACAAATATTTACAGTGTTCACACTGTGTGAAAAGTACTGACCAATATAGTGCTAAAAGCAGTGATAAGGAAGAAGATGGAGTAGAAAGTACTGAGTGTTACAGCAGAGATAAAAAACATAAATGAATAAAGTCACCACAGACCCCCCCTGCAGATTTCACTGCTGAGGTTTTCACCCCACAGGTTATTGTGGTTGCAGATGCAAGTTGTCTGGGTTCCTTCCCACTCCCTCTACCCTCCACCTCCCCACCAGTGTCAGGGATCCACTGTGGCAGCCAGTTCCAGCCTCTGCAGCTGCCTGTGCATGCAGACAGCCAAGGTCCCTACAGATCCAGGCTTGTGGGCCTGGATCTGGCCCTGACTCAGGTGATTGGCTTACATCACTGTAGTTGTGCACCTGCATGCCACCAGTCCCATTTTCCCTCACCAGCCCCACCACTGGGCATACACCTATGGGAAGCCTCTGAGGCCACACAAGTGCATTCTGACAGCCAGGCCTGCAACAGTTGTTAGTGGGCTTGGATCTAGTTCTGACTCCTGTCACTGACTTGCATCCTGTGTTTGTACAACTGTTTCTGCCAGCCTCATATTTGTATGGATCCATGTGCATGCTATGCCAAGACGCTTTAATCATGTCCAACTCTTTGTGACCCTATCACTATAGCCCACCAGGCTCCTCTGTCCATGGACTTCTCCAGGCAGGAATACTAGACTGGGTCACCATGCCCACCTTCAGGGGATCTTCCCAACATAGGGATCAAACCTGCATCTCTTACGTCTCCTGTATTGGCAGGCAGGTTCTTAACTACTAGCACCACTTGGATCCACAACGGATCCTAAATAGTCACAGTGATCCCGATATGCCACAGCAAAGCTTCAGGCATCACCATTCCTGATTTCAAACTACATTTCAAAGCTATAGTTATCAAAACAGTGTGGTATGACATAAAGACAGACATACAGACCAATAGAACAGAACTGAGAGCCCAGAAATAAGCCCATGCATATATGGTCAATTAATCTTTTTTTTTTTTTTTTTACTTTCCTCTGCATTTATTTTTTCAACATTTACTTTTTCAGCATTTATTCCCGGGCCATAAGTTTTTGTTTCTTCAGTTTCTTCTGGGATATCTTTTTCTTCTGTGCAACCTCCTCTTCTGGTTTAGGAACAATCTGTTCTTTCTCAGTGAGGATCATCTCGATGTGGCAAGGAGAGCTCATGTATGGGTTGATCCGACCATGAGCTCTGTAAGTCCTGCGCCGCATCTTGGGGGCTTTGTTCACCTGGATGTGCTCAATGACCAGAGAGTCGACATCTAAGCCCTTAAGTTCAGCATTACTCTCTGCATTTTTGAGCATGTGCAGTAAAAATTCAGCACTCTTTTTGGGCCACCGACCTTGCGTCCAGCCCCACTGTTTGGCCTGTGCACACCTACCAACTCCACCATTGTAACGGCGGAACGGCACACACTGCTTCTTCAAAGTGACATCCTTCAGATACTTGGTGGCTTTTCGGATATGCATACCTTTTATGGCCTGGGCAGTTTCACGAGTGTTCTTAAAGTGAACACGAAGATTCGAACCTCTTGATTTGCATGATTTTGTGGGGTTTTCTGGGTCAAGTGAATAGCGCACCATTTTTAGAGGTCACCTCAGGCCCCTTTCCGGAAAAGCCAATTAATCTTTAACAAAGGCACTGAGAACACACGCTGAAGAAAACACAGAAGCTTGGAAAGAAAAGAAAAGGAAAGGAAAGACAGGAAAAAGGCTGTGGCCATTTGTACGTGCATCTGCACTTTCGATATACTGTGTTTTTCTAGACATTGCAGATGTGTCATGTGCTTAGTCATTCAGTCATGTCAGACTCTTCGCATTCCCCATGGTCTGCAGCCTGCCAGGCTTCTCTGTCCATGGGGATTTTCTGGGCAAGAATCCTAGTGGGATACCATGCCCTCCTCCAGGGTATCTTCCCAAAACAGGGGTCAAACTCAGGTCTCCTACATTGTAGGCAGATTCTTCACCATCTGAGCCACCAGGAAGCCCAAGGATATTGAATTGGGTAGCCTATCCCTCTCCAGGGATCTTCCTGACCCAGGAATTGAACCCGGGTCTCCTGCATTGTGGGCAGATTCTTTACCAGGGAAGCCCTAGGCATTACAGGGATTTTGCTTAATACTGAATCTTCCAGGTAATTTTTCCTTGATTCAGTTCAGTATAGTTTTTTTTTAACTGAATAAATTCAACTCCAAAATATCTTGCCTATTATCTAACATGAAAATGGGAAAGTTTAGGAACAATCTGTTCTTTCTCAGTAAGGATCATCTCAGCGTGGCAAGGAGAGCTCATGTATGGGTTGAGCTGATGCTGCGCCACATCTTGGGGGCTTTGTTCACCTGGATGTGCTCAATGTCCAGAGAATCTACATCTAAGCCCTTAAATTCAGCATTACTCTCTGCATTTTTGAGCATGTGCAGTAAAAGTCCAGCACTGTTTTTGGGCCACTGGCCCTGCATCCAGCCCCACTGCTTGGCCTGTGCACCCCACCAACTTGACCATTGTAACGATGGAACGGCACACACTGCTTCTTTAAAGTGACATCCTTCAGATACTTGGTGGCTTTTCGGTTATGCATACCTTTATGTCCTGGGCAGTTTCACGAGTGTTCTTAAAGTGAACACGAAGATTCGAACCTCTTGATTTGCATGATTTTGTGGGGTTTTCTGGGTCAAGTGAATAGCGCACCATTTTTAGAGGTCACCTCAGGCCCCTTTCCGGAAAAGCCAATTAATCTTTAACAAAGGCACTGAGAACACACGCTGAAGAAAACACAGAAGCTTGGAAAGAAAAGAAAAGGAAAGGAAAGACAGGAAAAAGGCTGTGGCCATTTGTACGTGCATCTGCACTTTCGATATACTGTGTTTTTCTAGACATTGCAGATGTGTCATGTGCTTAGTCATTCAGTCATGTCAGACTCTTCGCATTCCCCATGGTCTGCAGCCTGCCAGGCTTCTCTGTCCATGGGGATTTTCTGGGCAAGAATCCTAGTGGGATACCATGCCCTCCTCCAGGGTATCTTCCCAAAACAGGGGTCAAACTCAGGTCTCCTACATTGTAGGCAGATTCTTCACCATCTGAGCCACCAGGAAGCCCAAGGATATTGAATTGGGTAGCCTATCCCTTCTCCAGGGATCTTCCTGACCCAGGAATTGAACCCGGGTCTCCTGCATTGTGGGCAGATTCTTTACCAGGGAAGCCCTAGGCATTACAGGGATTTTGCTTAATACTGAATCTTCCAGGTAATTTTTCCTTGATTCAGTTCAGTATAGTTTTTTTTTAACTGAATAAATTCAACTCCAAAATATCTTGCCTATTATCTAACATGAAAAATGGGAAAGAACTTGTGTGTTTTGTTTCCCTAGTGTCAATTTAAAATATTTTGACACTAAAATACGGAGATAGATTATAGAATAAAATGCAAAATCCATGTGGATTTTTTAGATTAGCTATGAAGTTTTACTTACTGCCACGAGCTTATCTTGGCATGAATATTTTCCTGCTATTCACTTCTCCCTTCACATCCCGTCATCCCTTCTAGTCATGGTTTCTTAAATGGAAATTTAAAGAAACCTTAAAGCCCATAAGACTCTTCAATCCACATTTCATTAAGCAGCTTTTACACTTGCTACTGGGGCTTCCCTGGTGTCACAGTGGTAAAGAACCTGCCTGCAGTGCTGGATATGCAGGTTGGATTCCTGGGTCAGGAAGATCCCCTGGAGGAGGAAATGGCCCGTTCCAGTATTCGTGTCAGGAAAATCCTGTGGACAGAGGAACCTTGTGGGCTACAGTCCATGGAGTCACAGAGTTGGACACAACTAAGTAATTGGGCACTCAGTCATGCTTGCTGCTGGAGAAGGAGTGCTCTTAGGAGTACATAGTAAGTAGAATGTAGGAGATAGACAAAAACTGGTAATTACAATATGGCTTGTAGTACTTTAACATATGAATGAGGGAATTGTGGCATTACAAAGAAGTAAGATTCCAAACTAATGGCTGCTGCCTCCTCAAAGGTCACACACCCTCCCTGGGTGTAACCTGTATCTAATAATTGATTAGAGTGGTAGAGGTATAAAGACCCAAGAGATTATATACTCTAGGGAATAGCTAACATCATTATTGACTGTTTGAGCTGAAATATGGTTTGCTAGAGAGAGAGAAAAGGAAGGGAAATCAAATTCCAGGCTTGGAGAAAAGAATACACATGAGTAAAGAAATATGACAAACATGCAGTGTAGCAAGTGTGAGTTTCAAAGTGAGGCTTATCTTGAACAGATGGTAAGGGATCTCAAATGCCATGCTAAAGGGTGAGCTTTATCTTAGATGCATTAGAGGGTCATAGAAATTTTCAGTGGGAGGAGGAGGGAGGGGATCGTAACTCTAATAGCACCAAGAACCTTGTGGGTTCAGGTCATAAAAGAGTAACTCAGTGTCTCTAGTTTGACCCTCAACCCCTCTCATGCTCTCTCTCAAAGCTGACCCTGAAACAAGGGTTTGAGCACCCATAGTTTATTTGGGAGGTGATCCAGAAAACATGAGGAGAGAATGAGAAAGTAAGACAGGGAAGGGAGAAACCCACAAAGGATTTGCTAATGAGCTGATTATGCCTATGGGCAACTGAGATTTTCAGAGACCATTTAGAAAAGTGCTGTATATAGAAATAAAATGCCAGCCACACATATACTTTGAAATGTTCTAATAGCCACATTAAAAAAAAAAAAAACCTAAAAAGAAACATGTAAAATGAATGATAGTAATACAATTCATTTTATCATTTCAATGTGATCAGTAGAAAATATCAGTGAGATACTTAGCCTTTTATCATGCTAAGTCTTACATATCTGGCATGTATTTTAAACTTACAGCACATCTCAATCAGATTAGCTGTGGTTTAAAATACTTAAGAGCTAGGGCTTCCCTGGTGGTCCAGTGGTTAAGAATTCACCTTGCAATGCAGGGGATATGGGTTCAATCCCTGGTCTGAGAAGATCCCACATGCCACTGGGTGCCACAACTACTGAGCGTGTGCACTAGAGTCCTAGAACCACAATGAGAGTGAAAGAAAGTTGCCTCCGACTCTTTGCAACCTCATGGAGAAGCCATGGAATTCTCCAGGCAAGAAAACTGAAGTGGGTAGCCTTTCCCTCCTCCAAGGGATCTTCCCAACACAGGGATTGAACCCAGGTCTCCCGCATTGCAGATGGATTCTTCACCAGCTGAACTACAAAGGAAGCCCTACAAAAGGAAGACTGTGCACTGCAACTAGAGAGTAGCTCCTGCTCTCCACAACTGGAGAAAGCCCATGCGCAGCAACGAAGAATCAGTACAGCAAAAATAAAGGTAAATAGCTTAAATGCTCACATGTGGCTGGTGGCTACCCTATTGAACCTGGTTTAGCATAGGCTTCTGAAATAGGATCATGGAAGGATCAAGGAAGCTAGGGTATGTACCCACTAAATTCTACCCCACCTCCATTGAGGGGCACCTTTCTGGACTGTCTAAAGTTCTGGTCAAAGTGGTCAGAGAAACACCCTTGCTAGAGACATGGGAAACTATATGTAGAGAACTCTCCAGGATAGACACAGGGGTCCTGAGCAAGACACTGACAGTGTCTGCTACCACAGAACTGCTCTAAAATTCCAAATTATTTTCTCCACAAGCACACATGATAATATCATGACGTCTTATATTCATTTCTGATTGCACTTCAGTTGGAACTTTTTTCTTTACATTCTTTATGTTTTACATTTCTCTGTCTTTGCTTTCCTAGTCTTCCATCATCTCTTTGAATTGAAACAGCCTTTCTTCAAGTATTTGATTTCATGTGTGTATGCTCTGTTGCTAAGTAGTATCCAACTGTTTGCAACCCCACAGACTATAGCCCACCAGGCTCAGACTCTGTCCATGGGATTTCCTAAACAAGATTACTGGAGTGGGTTGCCATTTCCTTCTCCATTTTATTTTGTAGGGATGTCTAATTTTACATGAGATTTTCTGAGGAAAACATTCACCTACACCATGTTTTGTGACCTTCATCTCACAAAATGTGAGTCAATTAAGTTGTCCCTGACCCTGACAGCTACTCAATAGAACCCAGAGAAAATTAAGATGGGAGATGTAGTGGATAATCTGGTGTCACATCTAGATCTTCTCTTTATGCCTGAGGCACTTATTTTTCCAGCTGCTAGAAGAGTTGGCTGCCAATGACTCACAGCTGAGTCTCTCCACAGGCCCTTCCCTCAGCTAACAGTTGCTGCCTCCTCAAAGGTTACACAGCCTCCCTGGCTGTCACCTGTACCTAATAATTGGTTAAGAGTGGAAGAAGTGAGGCGGGCTCATATAAAGACCCAGTGCATTTGCCTCAGTTCATGCTGAATCCGAAGGCCATTCTGGCTCCAGAGCTTCTGAAGGGAGCCGCTGAGACTTCTTGCTATCTGTCCAGTCCTGCTTCCCTTGCTCCCTCATAGAGGCTTTTCCTAGAACATTCCCTGATAAATCTTCTGTACACAGATCTTGTTTCTTGGGGAACCTAGCTTGCAACAGGAGGGAACTTCACCAACTTTTCCATGCTTAATATCCTAATTTCATTAAAGTTGTGCCAAGTTAAGAACAGTCCTCAAGTCCACCCTCACTTCTGACACCAATGGCAAGTTCAAAGGACCGTCTCCCTGCAAACCTTTGATAGTTAGCTAATAGCACTCACAGAATTCACTGAAAACTGTTATACTCACAGTTTATTATAGTGAAATGATACCAGCCAAGGGAAGAGATGCAAGGGGCAGAGTTCAGGAAAGGTCTACGTGCAGAGGTTCTGTCTATCCTCTCCCAGTCCACTCGTAGACAGTGCTCACTTTCCTAATAACAATGTGGGGCGATACACACAGGATATTGCCAACCAGGGAAACTCACCTGAACCTTCATGTTCAGGGTTTTTATTGAAATTCAGTCATATAAATCTGGTTTTCTACTCACCTGCTAACCTCAGTCTCCAGCCTCTAGATAGGTCAAGCTGATACTACATGAACCAAAGGCCCCACCCTAAATCACATTATTAGACTATAATAATGGGCACTTCAGTTCAGTTGCTCAGTCATGTCCGACTATTTGCGGCCCCATGGACTGCAGCACGCCAGGCTTCCCTGTCCATCACAATCTCCCAGAGCTTGCTCAAACTCATGTCCATTGAGTCAGTGATGCCATCCAATCATCTTGTCCTCTGTCATCCCCTTCTTCTGCTTTCTATTTTTTCCAGCATCAGGGTCTTTTCCAATGAGTCATCTCTTTGCATTGGGTAAAGGGCAAACCCCCAGATAAACAAAGACACTTTGATCAAGGCAAGGTGTTCCTGGAGCTTAGACATTACTTCCTAGGAGCATAGAACAAAGGGAGGTCTTCTCTTTGGGCAAGGTTGAATTCTTGACTATATAAATTGTTAGGTGACTTTTGAAAGAAAAAAAATACAGTTCTAAATTCCATAAGGGTATATTGTCTGGAAATATCAGTCAATGTAAATGAAGTTACTCCAGATGTATAATGTACAGACTCTCATTCTATTAATATTAATGTTTTATAAATATGTCCGTTATGATGGTAAAGGGAAGTAAATCTGAATTTGACTTTGAAGGAAGAAGTGGCTTTTGTTTCCCCTTTTATTTTAAACATTAAGATAGTTTTGCTTAGAGAGAGAATGAGTTTGTCAGGGAAACAAGGACTGTATGTTCTGCTTTATTAAGATACATTCATCAACTTTCATTCACTTGTTATGAAAACCCTTCCCCCAACTCCTTTGTGTCTGCTGCTTGCATATCTCTCTGTTGTACTCATCTGGGGATCTGAGTTAAGTAGCCACCACCCTCCCAATCAGATTCAGCATCAGATGATACCACTAGACACATAGGCATGAGAGACACAAAGATTCTACGCGTCCACCACAGGACGCCCAGACTATTGGACTAGCCACACTCTTCTCACCTTGTACCGTTTTCTTACCATGAGTCACGTGCACAGTAACAAGCAAAAACAGCCCCCATATTTCTGATGTCTAAAAGCAACAATACAAACTCTGAAGTCGCCATGGAAACTGCCTCCCACTAGCATTTGCCTTTCAGAGATTTTTTAGAAACATTTATCCACAACAAATCAGCAGGAAAAAAAAATTGAGACAGATGACCCTAATTATGAATGTCTATGCTTACAAAGAGGAGATGTACCAAGAAATAAGAAAGAAGAAGGGGTCTTTAATCCAGACTTCATTAAATATTTGTTTTAAGAAGGTTTAACTTACCTACTTCCCAGAAAAAAGTTCTCCCAAAGAGCATTTAACATACAGAATTTTATAAGTGCTTCATTTTACATAACTTATAAATATTTATATTACAGAGTAACATGTATTCGTGTTTTCTTTTTGAAATTTGTTTTATTGATAAATTTGATATTTTATGAGGAAAACTAGGTTGCAAAAAATGGAGAGCCAATTTGTAACTCGATACCCTTAGAAAATACAAACTCCACATAATAGATTTTGACTTGACTTAGGAGCCAAGAAGGCTGGGATGTTTAGGGTTGGTCTTCTGAAGAGTGCCAGCTTGTGAAGGGAGGGAAAGGGGAAGCTTAAGAAAGAAAGTAGGTGTTTGTTGAAGTTGAAATTGTGTGTCAAAGCTGGGGATTGGCCTTGTTTGTAGTCACAAAAGTACAAGTAATTCCACCCAAGGTAGATGTTAAGATTTAGATAAAATGTACTAGTTTCTGTAGCCAACAGAGCTTAAGAACGTCTCAACTTGTTTCGGGAATTGAAGTTAGGTCCCATTTCAGTCTGGAGTTTTCATAGTTCCTAAATCAATCACCCCATCTTTCATGTTCCTAAAGCACACTGTGTGCTTCACTTAAGCCATCTAATAATATTTTGTCTCATGTTACAGTTGTTTTTGTACCTCTGTCTGGTACAAAGCCCTTTGAAAGTAGAGAATCCCTCTTATATATATTTTCCCCCATATCCCCTACCACAATTCCTTGTAAATTGTGAGAGTTTACATGTATTTGTGAAATGACTTAAGAAAATCCAGCTGTAATTAGTGCAAGATAAAGCCTACATTATTTTTCAGATCATAGGGAGGCTTCTTTTTTTTTTTTTTTTTGATTAAGCAAATGTTCCCTTGACAAGGTAACCAGAAAATGACCTCCTTAATGGAAAAACTGACTGAATCACTTTCCAATTTGTTGTTTTTCTCAAGAACAAAGTTGAAATCTAATATGGAAAGCTGTATGTTTGCCTGTATAGCATATTTGCCATAAGATAATATACAGTACAGTAAATATCAGGGAGGAAATTTCTATCATTTCCTGCTAGAATTGGCTGCTAGAATATTCATCAGTGAGATGGTAAAGACAATGACCTTTCACTTAATTTGAATTCATGAATCTTTTCCAGATCATAGATGGGCTCTGAAAATATAATAGCCCACAAATTGTCCACCAATTTACATCACCTGGATGCTCATCATGAGGCTACATATTACAGCAGTGAATAAAACAGCCCAAAGAAGAAAATACAGAACAAATGCCAATTTTTCAGTTCAGTTAACACTTGCTGATTACATATTTCTTTATAGCTTGCAGAGTTAGGTGCTGTGCTGTGGAGGAAACAGATAGATCAAATGATCACTACCTACCTATTAAGTGCTAGATAGAGGCCATGGATTTTATATTTATTTGCTATAGCAATGCTGCAACATAGATATTGTTGCCCCGTTCTATCAACTGGAAAATGGAGGTGCAGGGAAGTTAGATAATTTTCCCAAGGTTACATAGCTAGTAAGTGATAGAATCAAGATTTGAACCTTGATCTGACTCTAGAATCCATGTTATTACCATGAATAGAAGTTCCTTCCTTTAAGGAATACTGAGTCACTTTTATTCTGATTTACATAATTAGATGCTCAGTTATATAGTACCAATTATTAAAAAAACATATTCTCTGATCTGAATTTATCTTTTGTCCTCAGCTAGGTTATAAGCACCCTGAGGGCACAGACCATACCATGATTCTATAACTTTCCACAAAGTGCCAAGTATGGTTCTGAATTTGTAAAAGATCCTCCATATACACTAATGGTTTGATAAATTTTCCCTCATCCTGATTTCTAGAATGTAAACTAGATAATACTTGTTATCCAAGGATAAGACAGGAAGGGAAAATGATATCATGATAAGAGCTTATATTAATTGGCTATTGAGTTAATGGACATGAGTTTGAGCAAGCTCCAGGAGATGGTGAAGGACAGGGAAACCTGGCATGCCACAGTTCATAGGGTCGCAGAGTCAGACATGCCTGAGTGACTCAACTGAACTGAACACTCCTAGTTGATGTGTATTATCACATCACATTAATTCTCAGAACAGGTAGTATTATCGCAATTTTGCAAATGGGAAAGCTCAGGCTTAGGACTATTTAAATATCTGGTCCTAGGTCACAGAACCAGAAATTTATGTAGCAAGAATTCGAATGTTGCTCTAACCAGAGTTCATGCTCTTAACTCTTTCACTGTCTCTTCTCTTCTAAACCTACCCCATAGATTATAAGATATACCCTTAATTTAGTAAGAGTTTTTCAAAGAAATAAGGACTGCTGCCACATTAAATTAATAGAATGACTGAAAAATGTATCCCAATTTCAAAACGTGAAAATGGACACCTGAAGAAGTAGGAAAATACAGTACATTGTATTTGCAAAATGTTTTACAATTTTCTTTGAATGCTGATATGAAAAAGACAAAGTGAACTTCTGTATTAATGGCATTTAGGAAAGTTCTGAAAAGATTCAAAGATTCTAGGTCTTCAGTGCACATTCTTTTGAATTACAGGCCTCCTGTGCTCTTGAGAACAGGTAGCCCCAGCCACATGACCTATGTCAAAGGGTTCAAACTGACCTGAAAATTTGTCAAGATAATTTTCAGTGAGGTTTTATAGTTCTAACATAGAGGTTTTTTCCCTGAAGTTTTATTTTATATTGAAGTATAGTTGATTTACAATGATATGTTAGTTTCAGGTATATAGAAAAGCGATTCAGTTATACGTATATCTGTTCTTTTTCAAATTCTTTTCCCCTCCAAGATATTATGAATATTGAGTAGAGTTTCCTATGCTATTTGATAGGTCCTTGGTCATCTATTTTAAATATATTAGTGTGTGTATGTCAGTGTCAATCTCCCAGTATATCCTTCCTTCCCTTTTAGTTTTGTTTGTGTTTAAAGACTGCCTTCAAGGGCTTCCCTGGTTGTCCAGTGGGGAAGGAGTCCTCCTTGCAGTGCAAGGGGCACCGGTTCCATCCCTGGCCCAGGAAGATCCCATGTGCCACAGAGCAGCTGGACTGGGGTGTCCAATTGTGAACCAGTGCTCTGGGGCACATGCCTGAGTGACTCAACTGAACTGAACACTCCTAGTTGATGTGTATTATCACATCACATTAATTCTCAGAACAGGTAGTATTATCGCAATTTTGCAAATGGGAAAGCTCAGGCTTAGGACTATTTAAATATCTGGTCCTAGGTCACAGAACCAGAAATTTATGTAGCAAGAATTCGAATGTTGCTCTAACCAGAGTTCATGCTCTTAACTCTTTCACTGTCTCTTCTCTTCTAAACCTACCCCATAGATTATAAGATATACCCTTAATTTAGTAAGAGTTTTTCAAAGAAATAAGGACTGCTGCCACATTAAATTAATAGAATGACTGAAAAATGTATCCCAATTTCAAAACGTGAAAATGGACACCTGAAGAAGTAGGAAAATACAGTACATTGTATTTGCAAAATGTTTTACAATTTTCTTTGAATGCTGATATGAAAAAGACAAAGTGAACTTCTGTATTAATGGCATTTAGGAAAGTTCTGAAAAGATTCAAAGATTCTAGGTCTTCAGTGCACATTCTTTTGAATTACAGGCCTCCTGTGCTCTTGAGAACAGGTAGCCCCAGCCACATGACCTATGTCAAAGGGTTCAAACTGACCTGAAAATTTGTCAAGATAATTTTCAGTGAGGTTTTATAGTTCTAACATAGAGGTTTTTTCCCTGAAGTTTTATTTTATATTGAAGTATAGTTGATTTACAATGATATGTTAGTTTCAGGTATATAGAAAAGCGATTCAGTTATACGTATATCTGTTCTTTTTCAAATTCTTTTCCCCTCCAAGATATTATGAATATTGAGTAGAGTTTCCTATGCTATTTGATAGGTCCTTGGTCATCTATTTTAAATATATTAGTGTGTGTATGTCAGTGTCAATCTCCCAGTATATCCTTCCTTCCCTTTTAGTTTTGTTTGTGTTTAAAGACTGCCTTCAAGGGCTTCCCTGGTTGTCCAGTGGGGAAGGAGTCCTCCTTGCAGTGCAAGGGGCACCGGTTCCATCCCTGGCCCAGGAAGATCCCATGTGCCACAGAGCAGCTGGACTGGGGTGTCCAATTGTGAACCAGTGCTCTGGGGCACATGTGCCCAGAGCCAGTGCTCTAAAGCGAGAGAGGCCACTGCAATAGGAGGCCCACACAGGCCTAAGAATAAAGATGGATGGAAAAAAAAGAAAAATAAATAAAAAGAGGCCAAAAAAAAAAAAAAAAAGACTGCCTTTGAGAAACATTTTAAAAATAGCTCATCTCCCTAGTCTTGGAAGCTTCCCCATCTCTCCACTCCCATATCACTCATAGACCTTAATTATGTCTGTCCTGGTCTACAACCCCAAGCTACTCCAGACAAACCTTGCCTCTGATTTCAGTAGCATCCTGGTGGGACCCACTAGACTGGGAATTGAGACGGGATTACTTACAGTCTTGTTACTGCCAGGATGCTATCCCCACAACCTTAAAAAGAGGATTCTTAGCCTATTGTGGTCCTTGGAATTTTAAAATTTGTCAGACCTTAAAGTTCTCCTTAGTTGTGAATTGCAGGTAAAAAAAAAATAGATCTCTAGGAGTAGGGTTACCAGACGACTTGCACAAAAATAGTATTTGTCTAAAGATAGTGTGAGCAGGGAAATGTTGGCAAGGAATCTTCCTGGTTCTCTCTACTATATTTAAATATGTTTGACTCCAAAGAATTTGCTGTAAAACTATTGTATTGATAGCATAGAAAGTTGCTTCTCTTAAACTGAGATACTCATTCACTGATAAAACTCAGCATGATACAACAATCTACAAGTGGTTTCAAAGCCTCCTGATATTCAACAGTAACCGCCTTTAAGATAACTTTTCTGGTCTTAGTTCTTTTCTAGTTTGGTTAAGGGTATACTAAGTATTATCTGCCTGGACTGCTTGGGATTCATGCCACCCCCTTTGGTAGACACAGTGGATACCTTCTTGCTTTGTGAATTGAGATTTTTAATAAAAGGCTTTACAGATCTGATTAGCACTCATTGTTTAAAGGTTCTTGTCAATTACTCAACCCCAAATTTTATGTCCTCTTTATAATCCGAGTAAACTATCTGTCTCTTATTCATACCTAGGATTGCCAGGTTTCCAGTCTTAATGCATTTATTCCAAATTTTAGGTTGTTTCCATTAAAATTAATTTTTTTACTAATTGGATATATACGTAATCCTATTTCCATGCAGAATATTTGGCATGTGAAAATTCACTCAATACAGGGAAAATTTCCCTCTGTTTGGACTGAGCTTCCAGGCTCCATGATGAAGATGAGGACAGTCAGGTGGAAGATCTGTTCAAGAGAATGAATTGCATGGCTAAGAGCACTGTGGAGTCTGGTTAAGCCAAGAGATGAGATCCAGTTTTAGATATATATATATATATTTCTGGCACTAGAAGGCATTAAGAGAGACTATGAGCAACCTTAAGAATGTCACTAAGAAAACAACAGGGGAAATCCTTCAGGTTGTGGTGTGAAGACATCAAGACATTGATGCATTCTTTCAGCAAGTGGAAGTTGCTAAGTCATGTTCGACTTTGTGACCCCATGGACTGTAGTCCTCCAGGCTCCTCTGTCCATAGGATTCTTCAGGCAAGAATACTGGAGTGGGTTACCATGCCCTCCTCCAAGGAATCTTCCCAACCCAGGGATCGAACCCAGGTCTCCTGCATTGCTGGTGGATTCTTTGCTATCTGAGCCACCAGGGAAGCCCCAGGGAAGCATAAAACTGAATAGAAGTGTTAAAAACAAGCATTTTAGAGCTTTGGAGCTGTCCGAAGGTAGAAAACAATTTGAGAAGCATTTGTTCTTGAAAAATTGGTTCAGCTTTAGGTAAGAAAACAATTTGAGAAGCATTTGTTCTTGAAAAATTGGTTCAGCTTTAGGTAAGAACAGCAGAGGTCTGTGACTTTCTTTCCTGGATCTGCTGTATTTACTGTATGCTCCCAGCTTCATTGGTAAGAACTTAATTTTGCCAGCATGCAGCTGCCCATGAAAACCAATGACTCTGCTTCTAGAGAGTGAAGACTCATTTTGGGATGAGTTTAATCATGGTTCAATCAGCTACCACTAGCAAATTTGATAGAAAACAAATGAGAATTCACAGCATTCTTAGCATGAGGTTGAAGTTCTGGTTGGAGTGAGTAACAAAGCAAAAATTTAACAAGGAGCTCCTGGAAATGACAGAGCCATGAAGGGCTGAGCTAAGATTGCCACATCTGGATATCTTAAGAACTACACACACACACACAGAGGAAACCCAAAAGAACGGAACAAAGGGTAAAAGCCAAGGAAGATTGAAAATTAGTAGCAAATTTGAATGCATCCCCCAAACCACACACAAAGTGGTCAGCGGATACAGGCTTGAGATGTTTCACCATAAACTTTGACCAACTCAGTGGCTAGCCACTAAGCTACACAGAAACTGAAATGACCCCCTAGAACTCAAATCCAAAGTAGGTAGGTAGATCATAATTAACGATGAGAACAGAAATCAATAAAATAGAAAACAGAAAAATAATACAGAAAATCATTGAAATGAAGAGTTGGGTCTTTTGAAAGAGAAAAAAATATAGCTACACTAACGAAGAAAAAATAGAAAAGATAAAAATTCTCAAAATCAGAAATGAAAGAGAGGAATTCACTGTGAAAATATATCAATTAAAAGGATTAAAAGGTAATAATACATAAGAGAGGCCAAAATTAAAAAAAAAAAAAAGGTAATAATACTATGACCACCTTTATGCCAACAAGCTAGACAACTTTTTGAAATGGACAAGTATCTAGAACAAAATGTAAAGAAATTTAGTTAATAATTGAAATTTTACCCCAAAAGAAAATCTCAAGCACAGAGGGCTTCACTTCTAAATCTTATCAAATATTTAAGGAGAAAAGTAATTCTAATTCTACACAAACTTCAAGAAAAGAGAGAGAGAGAAATACTTTCCAACTCATTTTATAATTTAAATAATACATATCACAAGAAAAGAAAACTAAAACTATTTATGACAAATAATTCTCTTGTCTATATTTAGGAATATATGGGATACCCTCATGGCTCAGATGGTAAAGAATCTGCCTGCAATGCTGGAGACCTCGGTTTGATCCCTGAGTCGGAACAATCCACTGGGGAACAGCATGGCAACCTGCTCCAGTATTCTTGCTTGGAGAATTCCATGGAGAACAGAGCCTGGTGGGCTACGATCCATGTGGTCACATAGAGTTGGATATGACTGAGTGACTTTCACTTTCATGGGATATATAGGAATATATATTAGGACACTGAATGCAGCTCCATATTAAAGGTATTATATACCTGGCTGAGTGGGGTTTATGGAATGCAAAGTTGACACAAGTCTGAAAATCAATTTATGTAAGACACCATCTTAATGGAATAAAAGAACAGAAAAAATGATTGTCGCAAGAAATGAAGAAAAAATATTTGATAGAATTTAAAACCCATCATGATAAAAAAAAACCCAACAAACTAGAAATAAAAGGAAATTTCTTCATCCTATAAAGGATATCAGAGAGACACTTAACACAAATCATACTAATAGTGAAAGATTTAATGCTTTCCCGTCAAGATCAGAGATAAGGCAAATATAAATGTGTCCCTACTTCTATTCTACACTATGCTGGAGATTCTAGCCAATACAGCTAGGCATTAGAATAGATAATAAAAGCATGTAGGGAAGAAAAAGGAAAGAAAACTATTTTTATCCACCGATGAAATAATCATGTATGTAGAAAATCCTAAGGAACCTATAAAACTACTAGAACTAGTAAGGTTTAGCAAGGTCATAGGATGCAACATTAAATCATTGCTTGCGTATATACTTAGTCACTCAGTCATGTGACTCTTTGCATCCACCAGGCTTCTCTGTCCATGGGATTCTCCAGGCAAGAATACTGGAGTGGATTGCCATTTCCTCCTCCAGGGGATCTTCCTGACCCAGGGATCCAACCCACATCTCCTGTGTCTCCTGCATTGGCAACAGACTCTGCCATTGAGCCTCTGGGGAAGCCCACTAAATTGTTGCACTTCTGTATGTTAGCCAAGAATAATTCAAAGATAAAATTTAAAAAGAGTTCCATTTGTAGTAGCATTAAAATAGCTAAATACTTAGGAATACTTTTAACAAAAGAAGTATATTTTTGTTTTAGCTGCTCTAACATGACAACCATATATTGGGTGGCTTATAAACACCAGAAATTTATTTCTCACAGTTCTGGAGACTGGGAAATCCCCAAGATCAAGACACTGGCAGATTTCGTATCTGGTGAGAGCCCACTTCCTGACTCACAGAGGACCATCTTTTTGCTGTGTCCTTGCATGGCAGAAGGGGCAGGTGATCTCTTTGCCTCTTTTAAAACAACACTAATCTCCTTCAGGAGAACTCACTCTCAAGACCAAATCACCTCCCAAAGGCACGTTACAGATTAAGATTTCAGCATGTCTTGGGGGTGGGGAACATAAGCATTTAATCTATAGCCAAGTACAAAACCTGTACACAAAGGTTATAAAACATTGATGATATTAATTTTAAAAGGCATCAACAGGTACATAAAAAGATGTTTAATATCTCTGATTATTAGAGAAACCACAATGAGGTTTCTGTAGTTTCTGAGACCTATTAGAATGCCTATTATCAAAAGACAAGAAAAAACAAATATTGGCAAAGATATGGAGACAAAGGAACCCTTGTACACTATTAATGGCAATGTAAGTTGTTACAGCCACTACAGAAAACAGTACGGAGGCTCCTCAAAAAATTAAAAATAGAACTTCCTTATATCCAGTGATCTTATTTCTGGGCATATATACGGAGAAAATGAAATCACTATCTTAAAGAAATATCTGAGTGTCCATGTTCATTGAAACATTAGTCACAATAGGCAAGACATGGAAACAATTTAAGTGTCTGACAACAGACACATAGATAGAGAAGATATGGTATATACACAATGTAATACTATTCAGACATTAAAAGAAGGAAATCTTGCCTTTAGTGATAACATAAATGGAGCTTGAGGGCATTATGCTAAGTGAAATAAGTCAGACAGGGAAAAACAAATACTTTGTTTTCTCACTAATATGTGGAATCTAAAAAAGCTTAACTCCTAGAAATAGTGAGTAGAAGGTCGGTTGCCAGGGACTGGGGAGTGGGGAAACTAGGGAGATACTGATCAAAGGATACAAACTCTCAGCTATAAGATGAATAAGTTCTGGGGATTTAATGCACAGCATGGTGACTGTAATTTAAAATACTGTGTTTTATACTTGAAGGTTGTTAAGAGAGTAGATCGTAAGTGTTATCATCACACACACAAAGGCAGGAGATAGAGTTGTTAGCTTTTGTGGCAGTCGTTTTGCAATATATGAATGTGAAAGTGTTAGTTGCTCAGTCGTGTCGGACTTTTTGTGACCCAATGAACTGCAGCCCTCCAGGCTCCTCTGTCCTTGGGAATTCTCCAGGCCAGAATATTGGAGTGGGTTATTATGCTCTCCTCCAGGGAATCTTCCGACACAGAGATTGAACCCATGTCTCTTACATCTCCTGCATTGGCAACCAGATTCTTCACCACTAGGGCCACCTGCGAAGCCCCATAAATGAACTGACTTTGCTCCAAAGACATACTCAGATATGTTGAAATTAAGAAGCAAATTGTCCAATTATGTGAATAGTACAATACCATTTATATAAACAGACATATGAACATACATGAAATATACCATGAATATATATGTGATGGAGTTATAAGAATATAGACTGAAAAGACAGTAGGATACAAAAGTCAAAATAGTGAAAGGAGAAAGGTAAATGCCACTGGAGAAAGAATATAAAGATGCTTTCAACTATGTCTGTAATTTTGTTCTTGTATTTTTTAAAAAAACTGAAGTGAATGGCAAAATTCAATTATGTGTTCTACATACTTGTTTGTTGGTTATATTATTCTCTTACTTTGCCTGTGCTTAGAAATTTGTTCTAGTAATGCAGTAAAGATGTTATATGAGGTGAACAAGGTTTTGGAGAACCACAATTATTCGTACTTAATGGAGGCCCTTCTTCTGCCTCAAAGAAGTTTGAAATGACCATTGAGCTCATGTAGAATTGCTATGGGGATACTGTTTGAGTAAATGTTGCTGTGTACAAAGATTAGAAAATAGAATGGTATTTGAATAAATACATACAGATACAAATATATGATATGTGATATACATAATATATATATATGATAATAAGAATCCACCTGCAATGTGGGAGACCGGGGTTCGACACCTGGGTCAGGAAGATCCCATGAAGCAGGACATGGCAACCCATTCCAGGATTCTTACCTGGAAAATCCCATGGACAGAGGAGCTTGGTGAGCTGCAGTTCACTGAGTCACAAAGAGTCGGACATGACTGAGTGACTAAGCACACAGACGTGCCTCTTTTTATTGCCCAAGATACTGGCAGAATTAAAACTGCTAATCATAGGCTAAGAACTAAGGAAGTAACCGAAGGAAAACTCTATGACTACTATGTAAGGTCCATATTTCAAGGCAGAGAGCCCAGACAACACAGGATGATTAGGAGTGGGTTATTATGCTCTCCTCCAGGGAATCTTCCGACACAGAGATTGAACCCATGTCTCTTACATCTCCTGCATTGGCAACCAGATTCTTCACCACTAGGGCCACCTGCGAAGCCCCATAAATGAACTGACTTTGCTCCAAAGACATACTCAGATATGTTGAAATTAAGAAGCAAATTGTCCAATTATGTGAATAGTACAATACCATTTATATAAACAGACATATGAACATACATGAAATATACCATGAATATATATGTGATGGAGTTATAAGAATATAGACTGAAAAGACAGTAGGATACAAAAGTCAAAATAGTGAAAGGAGAAAGGTAAATGCCACTGGAGAAAGAATATAAAGATGCTTTCAACTATGTCTGTAATTTTGTTCTTGTATTTTTTAAAAAAACTGAAGTGAATGGCAAAATTCAATTATGTGTTCTACATACTTGTTTGTTGGTTATATTATTCTCTTACTTTGCCTGTGCTTAGAAATTTGTTCTAGTAATGCAGTAAAGATGTTATATGAGGTGAACAAGGTTTTGGAGAACCACAATTATTCGTACTTAATGGAGGCCCTTCTTCTGCCTCAAAGAAGTTTGAAATGACCATTGAGCTCATGTAGAATTGCTATGGGGATACTGTTTGAGTAAATGTTGCTGTGTACAAAGATTAGAAAATAGAATGGTATTTGAATAAATACATACAGATACAAATATATGATATGTGATATACATAATATATATATATGATAATAAGAATCCACCTGCAATGTGGGAGACCGGGGTTCGACACCTGGGTCAGGAAGATCCCATGAAGCAGGACATGGCAACCCATTCCAGGATTCTTACCTGGAAAATCCCATGGACAGAGGAGCTTGGTGAGCTGCAGTTCACTGAGTCACAAAGAGTCGGACATGACTGAGTGACTAAGCACACAGACGTGCCTCTTTTTATTGCCCAAGATACTGGCAGAATTAAAACTGCTAATCATAGGCTAAGAACTAAGGAAGTAACCGAAGGAAAACTCTATGTACTACTATGTAAGGTCCATATTTCAAGGCAGAGAGCCCAGACAACACAGGATGATTAGGAGGGCTTGTGAAACGATAAAGAGGGTAAGATACCTCCCCCTGGACAGAAGGTCCAGCAGCTAAGATCTCTAGTTTAGGCTTCTGGCTGCACCTGATGGCGCAAAGGACAGCTTGGAGTGAGCCATCAAGAAGGAGCAGCTTCACAAATCTCTTTCCACCTGAGAGATAAATGGGGGATCCCTATGAGCCTAGTTGTCTGGAAGAGGTCCTTTCACACATGGGTGACCTTATTTTCCAACACCAAGAAACCAGTAGAGAGATTCTGTGCCCATCCCCCTCCTTTTTCCTCTGGATAAGATAGTGGTTTGCTTAGAAGAAAACTACGCTTTCTGTAAAAACACTTTGCCTCTCCTATGCGAAGCACCACTCTCACCCATGAGCAGTAGACACTGAGTTGTTCTCCAGGAACTGGTTAACTGAATTGATAATGCTGGGCCATCAATATCATCTTAGTCCTCCCACCTTCCCCATGCTCACTATCAAGTATTATTTTAACATCATCATACATGGTTCTAATAGTAGTTGAGTCTGTAAGTCATATCCAATTCTTGTGACCCCATGGACTGTAGCCTACCATGATTCTCTGTCCTAGATTCTCCAGGCAGGAATACATGGTTCTAAGCACCTCCCAAAAGCAAAGCACACTACACGGCTGCATAACAGAGAGGTATGAGGTGATGTGGTGAAGGGTTTACAATCAATCATGTATTGCTAAGAAAACTGATAAAACTCTAACCAATCTCTGGTAAAATGCCAGTCTAAGTTTCAGCCTACACTGTACGAGGTCAGGAGTAGTTAAGATTGTAAAGGAAGATTTCATCAGCTAGATGGGCTCGGCCTGATTCTAAAATACAATGTATGTGCTGGGTGTGCTTAGTCGTGTCCAACTGTTGGAGACACCATGGACCATAGCCCACCAGGCTCCTCTGTCCATGGGATTCTCCAGGCAAGAATACTGGAGGGATTGCCATGCCGTCCTCCAGGGGATCTTCCTGACCCAGGGATTGAACCCACATAATCAACATCTGCTGTATTGGCAGGGGTATTCTTTACCACTGAGCCACCTGGAAAGCCCACTTTAAAAGACAATAGTAGCATACATTTGAATGATGTCCACATGATCTTTTTCCGGAAAAGTTCCTTTTAGATCACGGATGGCAAATGGATTTCGGTTCCATCCATTCACTTAATGACCACTCCAATGAATAGGTGCTCAGCCTGAAAAAGGGCTAAGACTTCTTCTGAGCTTGGAGGACAGTGTTGGTATCCTTCTGAGGTATCTGCCATAGGTGAAGTTTGAGTGGGTGGTGGCGTGCTTCTGCCATTTTTTGTAAATCACTGCATCTGATTTCCAAAGATAGCTTTGCCTACTGAATGAAATCATGTCTGTGTTACCCATGCATGGTCCTAAAATACTAAATTCAAGATTCTCTTCATATGCCTTAGAAGACTTGTACAGCTTTACATCTAATTACAGAGCCCATAAAGAAACTTGTCTATCCTGAAGGTGGTTTTCAACAGCCACATGGAAGGTTACTGAGATGAATGTCTTTCTTCAAAGTATTGCACTAGGATTTGCTATGTGGGTGGAATCCTGTGGGATGCTGACAGTTCGTGGGAATTTTGTGTGGAAGGAACTGGATTAATAAGGTCACCATTTTTCTTTTTTTTGGCTTAAGCATTAATCTACAGTGCTGCTGCTGCTCAGTCACTTGAGTCATGACTGACTCTATGTGACTCTATGAACTGTAGTCTGCCAGGCTCCTCTGTCCATGGAATTCTCCAGACAAGAAAACTGGAGTGGTTAGCCATGTCCTCCTCCAGAGGATCTTCCCAGCTCAGAGATGGAACCCAGGTCTCCTACATTGCAGGCAGATTCTTTCGGTGCATGTATAACAAAATCTTTCTTATTTTCAGAGCCTGCATTCAAGATTTTCATAAAGGAAATCATTGTGACAGTGCATGTCAAGAAATGAGTCATATGTGATTTGAAGTTCTATAGGTATTTTCCTCTAGAATCATAATGATTATAACAATAAAACATCCATGTGCACACAAAACTTCCCTAAAAGATGATGTGCAAGTTGATGTAAGTGCAAAAGTCTCTGGCTTGAAAGGCAGACATAAATACCTACAGCACATCCCTATCAATCTCAGCCTCGGTCATCAGCAAGACATGATGGAAAGCACTCAGATTCTGTATTCAGAAACACCTTAATGCAAATCCCGAATTCACCATTTTCTAAGGATATGACCCTGGACAATCTCTTTAAACCTGCAATGGCACTAGTAATAGCTGGCCCACAGGACTGTTAAAAGGAGTAAATGAGATCATGTATGTAAAGTGAAAGTGTTAGTCACTCAGTTGTTTCCAACTCTTTGTGACCCCATGGACTGTAGCCCACCAGGCTCCTCTATCCATCGAATTCTCCAGGTAAGAATGAGTATGGGTAGCCATTCCCTTCTCCAAGGGATCTTCCCCACCCAGGGATTGAACCCAGGTCTCCCACATTTCAGGCAGATTCTTTACCATCTGAGCCACCAAGGAAGTCCTTTAAGGATGTAATGCACCTAGTACCCGCTTCATTGTATGGTTTCAATTAATAAGAAGCTCCTTTCTTCTGTTTTACCCAGGGAGTACTTACAGAGTAGCTGATGCTATTCTGCAAATTCTCTCTGGTTTTCTGTTCCACTTTGAGCTGTGAGCAAGGGAAGCTATTTCCTCGTTTCTGAATGACTTTCTGAGTTTCTGCTCCTGATCCCACAACTGCCTTCTGGGAATGCAACCTTCTGACCTTTGTGACCCTGTGTCCTTCTCAAGCTTCTGTCACCAGAGGCAACTCTTGCACCTTTTCTACCTGGTAGGGTTTCCCCAGGCAAGCTACTGGCTGACACTATTGTTAATAATGCCAGTCTTCAGAAAGGCAGGCTTCATGGGTAGTGAACAAGGAGAGTCTATTCCTAGCAGTAGAAGATTCAAATTTATATATTTGAATTTATATATTTATATATAGGTCCGGGACTATATGTTCTTTTAAATTTCTTACATAGATTAGTAAATACTAGTAAATAGTGATTGCTCCTTCACTTAGTCACTTCCGTCATGTCCGACTCTGTATAGTGCAAGTGGCTTGAATCAAGCATTGTGCACACAAACTTCTAAAGATGATGTGCAAGTTGATGTAAGTGCAAAAGTCTCTGGCTTGAAAGGCAGACATAAATACCTACAGCACATCCCTATCAATCTCAGCCTCGGTCATCAGCAAGACATGATGGAAAGCACTCAGATTCTGTATTCAGAAACACCTTAATGCAAATCCCGAATTCACCATTTTCTAAGGATATGACCCTGGACAATCTCTTTAAACCTGCAATGGCACTAGTAATAGCTGGCCCACAGGACTGTTAAAAGGAGTAAATGAGATCATGTATGTAAAGTGAAAGTGTTAGTCACTCAGTTGTTTCCAACTCTTTGTGACCCCATGGACTGTAGCCCACCAGGCTCCTCTATCCATCGAATTCTCCAGGTAAGAATGAGTATGGGTAGCCATTCCCTTCTCCAAGGGATCTTCCCCACCCAGGGATTGAACCCAGGTCTCCCACATTTCAGGCAGATTCTTTACCATCTGAGCCACCAAGGAAGTCCTTTAAGGATGTAATGCACCTAGTACCCGCTTCATTGTATGGTTTCAATTAATAAGAAGCTCCTTTCTTCTGTTTTACCCAGGGAGTACTTACAGAGTAGCTGATGCTATTCTGCAAATTCTCTCTGGTTTTCTGTTCCACTTTGAGCTGTGAGCAAGGGAAGCTATTTCCTCGTTTCTGAATGACTTTCTGAGTTTCTGCTCCTGATCCCACAACTGCCTTCTGGGAATGCAACCTTCTGACCTTTGTGACCCTGTGTCCTTCTCAAGCTTCTGTCACCAGAGGCAACTCTTGCACCTTTTCTACCTGGTGGGGTTTTCCCCCAGGCAAGCTACTGGCTGACACTATTGTTAATAATGCCAGTCTTCAGAAAGGCAGGCTTCATGGGTAGTGAACAAGGAGAGTCTATTCCTAGCAGTAGAAGATTCAAATTTATATATTTGAATTTATATATTTATATATAGGTCAGGGACTATATGTTCTTTTTTAAATTTCTTACATAAATTAGTAAATACTAGTAAATAGTGATTGCTCCTTCACTTAGTCACTTCCGTCATGTCCGACTCTGTGTGACCCTATGGACTGCAGCCCGCCAGACTCCACTGTCCATGGAATTCTCCAGGCAAGAATACTAGAGTGGGTTACCATGCCCTCCTCCAGAGGGGTCTTCCCAACCCAGAGATGGAACCCGGGTCTCCTGCATTGCAGGTAGATTCCTCACCACTGAGCCATCAGGGAAGCCCCATATATGCATATATATTTGAGATCCCATGGACTCTAGCTCATCAGGCTTCACCATCCTTGGAATTTTCCAGGCAAGAATACTGGAGTGGGTTGCCATGTCCTTCTCCATTTAGTCAATAGAATTAAATATTTGTCTAATTACTGACTGATAATAGGAGAAGAAAGAAATGGCAGGAATGTGGATAAGGGGAAAGAGGAAAAAGGGTTCGAGGAGAAAGAGACGTGAGAAAACTTGGAGAAAGGACGTGAAAGGTGGGGTAGAGGTGCCTCAGCAGGTCACTGAGTTTTAGCAGAAGAAAAATAAAGACAATAAGGAAAAATAAACTCTGTGCCCCAGTTATCCAAATTAGTACCGGACAGTTTGTGGGCCATGAAATATTTCATTGTGTACCATTCTGTTTTGCTGGGGTGCACATGGCTTCCCTTACAGCCGGCTAAGCACACACTTAAGGCTTTTTAAGTCTCTTGTGAAAACTCTAGCTCAGCCAGAAGCCATTTCCAGACTTTATTATAGTTCTGTTGGGGGAATTCTCTTTACTTTTCATCCCAGAAAAGATTTCAAGTATCACTGAAATCTCAGCTTCAATGACCCGAAAAAAGTCGGGGAGGAACTATATTTTTTCGGCAAACTCTTCCAGTGCTGTGCAGCTGAGGCAGAATGGCACTTTATAAATAGCTACCTGCTCACTGAGCAGGACAGTGTGTAGCAGTCTGATGAAAATGATGCTGCTTTTAACCTCATAGTACGCTGGAGTCTCCCGTGAGCAAAGTGGATTTCTCTCCTATTTGTCTTGGCACAGAGACACTATGAAAGATACCTCTACCCTGGTCACACAGAGGAAATTATTTGATTCTTGAATCAGTTGAGTCACCTACATAAGCATTTCCTGAAAGCAATATTGCTGAGTATCTTAGTCAAATCCTTTGGGCAAGTATGTGCTGCACACACAGGCATCCGCACTCTTCTGGGTATGTAATAAGTTTTGCGAGTAGGTAAAAAGAGAAAGGGATGACTTGGTAGGGAGAATGGGTTGATGACTGTTTTACGTTGTTGATATCCTATATGTTGTCTTTAAGGCATTAGCTTTTACAAAACAATTTAAATGTTTGAAATGATATATGTTGCTTGCTACTTTTTTGTGGCTTAATTTCTTATTATTTGGTATTGAAAAGTGTAATTGAGTGTCTTAATGATATATTTAACATAACTTTTCTTAAGAAAGCACAGCAAATTAGATTGGAATATTTAATTTTATACTTAGAACTTGGGTTTCTTCCTTACATGCCAGTTTCTCCTTAATCAAGTTTAAAACGTGTGAGCATGGCATGGTTTTATAAAAAGATACATGTTTTTCTATTTTTACAGAAAAATAAAATAAAATGAGATAGAAAATTTTAAAAAGTAACATTTGGTGTTCATCAGCTGAAGAGGATATTGAGGAGAGGAATGTGAAATGCCATTGTAACATGTCTCTCAAAGTTAAGTATGGAGCCCTCATAATGGTTAAGAGAAAGTTCTTTTCGAGTCTTAAGAATATATTTTTAGATTTTCAAGGATCCTTTGTCCCCTGTTTTAGAGACAATGATTTCATAAACTCAAGTCTCGTTTTATGAAACTATCTTTACAAAAGGAATTAGCACTAGGAAAAGATTCAGTTTTATAACAAGTACCACCCACCCACCCCACCCCCCACCCATGAAGAGTATTATTATAATAAGGATAGAATGGAAAATCCTTCCTTGTACTAATTATGTTTTTTGTTGTCTATACTTTATGATGCTTTGACATCTTGTGTGCTTAGTTCCTCAGTCGTATCTGACTCTTTGTGACCCCATGGACTGTAGCTCACCAGGCTCCTCTATCCATGGGATTCTCCAGGCCAGAATACTGGAGTGGGTTGCCATTTCCTTCTACAGAGTATCTTCCTGACCCAGGGATCAAACCCACATCTCCTGCATCTCCTGCATTGGCAGGTGGATTCTTCACCACCGTGCCACACCACCTAGGACGCCCTTTAATGTCTTAGGGCCTTGCTAATACTTGATAGACTGCCCCTTCTGGGGCTGGCTAATTCCTGGAGATAGTAAACCACTTTCCTTTGAATACACTTTCACATACAAACCTCTACCCACAACCAACTGCTTTCTCAAGTTCTCACACACCATGTTAATATTCTTCCTGCCCCAAATCACCCCAAGACCAGGTGCCAGACAACCAAGGACCACCCTTATAGCCCTCAGCCCGCTAAAATTATTTATAGCCAATCCTGAAGCTCGTCCATTTCTTCCTGTGAAAACAACAATAAGGACTTTTTAAAAAAAAAAAAAAAACATTTATTTTATTTATTTATCTTTTTGGGGGGGGTGGGGAGGGAGGGAGACGGGCGGGCCACTTCTATCGGTCTTTTCTCTATTTTCATCCGTCTTTGTTCTTTGGCCCGTGTGGGCCTCTCATCGTGGTGGCCTCTGTTGTCGCAGAGCACTGGCTCTGGGCGCATGCGCCCCAGAGCTCCGGCTCGGTAATTGGACACATCGCTCCGTGGGATCTTCCCAGGCCAGGGATCGAACCGGCGCCCCTTGCCCTGCAAGGCGGTGTCCTTACCCACTGGACCACCAGGGGAAGCCCACAATAAGGGCTTTTGCCCTGTAGTCTCCCCTCTCTTCTTCTGCTTCCTTATTGACCCTAGTACTTCCCTGTTTGGCCACATATGATATGCCATGTTTCTTCCACTTGGGAACCATGAGTAATAAACTCTTCTTTCAAAGGTAGCTGCCTCTGAGTCTGTCACCTTACAATAATGATTAAAACCAATCCAGAGTACCTTTCAAGACATTCTTAGATTCTCAAACACCCAAGAATCCCGGCTTGAGCAACATGGCTTTACAGCAGCAGTTCTCATCTTATCAGAGATGCAAATTCTCAGACTCTGTTCAGACTTCCTGCCTCGGAAACTCTGGTCGTGGCATCTAGGATGTTCTGATACACCCTTCATTTAGAGAGCCCCCACTCTCCAGATGCTCATGACCATCCTGTATGAGAGCATAGTTGTAGTTTTTTCCAGTTTTAGTATTTTTAATTGCAATGTAGCTGATTTACAATGTAATGTTTATTTCTGTTGTACAGCAAAGTGATTCAGTTATACATACATATATATATTCTTTTTTAATATTCTTTTCGATGATGGTTTATCATAAGGTATTAAATATAGTTCCCTGTGCTCTACAGTAAGATCCTGTTGTTTATCCATCCTATAGGTAATAGGTTACATCTGCTAACCCCGACCTCCTGCTCCATCCCTCCCCCAACTCCCTCTCCCTGGGCAACCACCAGTCTGTTCTCTGTGGATGACACCATTTCTTACTTGAATTCCTAGGCTTTCCTTTCATTCTCCTGTCCTTTTTTATTCCTGCATCTTTTGAGGGCAACAACACTTACCTTTATGAAGCGATCTGTGTAACTCTGGCATCATTTTCTGGCCTTTAAAGTCACCCTCCTAAGCTCTCAATTTCACTCTTTGAAAACAAAACTCATCATCTCTCTCTCAGGATTGCACAAGTGCAAGCACAGCCTTTAGAGTGACAGCTCCTGACAGTTTGTGTCCCAGGTCCCCTTTGTTGTACCCAAGTCCTAGCCCTGGGTCTACAGGAGCCACTGGTTTTATTGAGGCTAAGGGGCAGAGTGCTGAGGAGAAATTGAGCTTGAAAATTCAAAATCAGTGCCCAAATTGCCAAAATCTTTATGCCTTTATCTGCTCATTTCTCTCTCACAAAAAAATTTAGTCTTTTCCTCAAATTGATTTTTTAAAAATTTTTGACCATGTTGGCTGGCTTGCAGGATCTTAGTTCCCTGACCAGGGATTGAACCTGGGCCTTCAGTAGTGAGAGCACAGAGTCCTAAACACTGGACCTCCAGAGAATTCCCTGAAACCTTCTTAAACCTTAGAAGCTGTAAACCATCTTTATCATATCCCCTCATGTTACTTGTCAGAAACATTCTAAAGCACTATATATTCCTCAAAGCTCAGTCAGTAAAGACTTTGCCTGTAATGCAAGAGACCCAGATTCAATTCCTGGATTGGGAAGATCCTTTGGAGAAGGAAATGACAACCCACTCGAGTATTCTTGCCTCAAAAATCTCATGGACAGAGGAGCCTGGCGGGCTACAGTCCATGGAGTCACAAGAGTCAGACATAACTTAGCGACTAACCCATCACCATGTTACTTGTCAGAAAGGACTAAAGCACTATATAATCTTTTTTCTTATTTGTTTTCATTAAATTTTTTATTGGAGTATAGTTACTTTACAATGCTGTGGTAGTTTCTACTGTACAGCAAAGTAAATCAGCTATACATATGTACATATTTCTTCTTTTTTAGGTTGTCTTCCCATTTAAGTCACCACAGACTATTGGGTCCCCTGTGCTATACAGTAGGTTCTCATTAGTGATCTATTTTATACATAGCATCAATAATGTATATACGTCAATCCCAATGTCCCAATTCATCCCACCCCTCCTTTTTCCCCTTGATATCCATACATTTGTTTTCTGTGTCTCTATTTCTGTTTTGCAAATAAGATCATCTATACCATTTTCCTAGATTTCGTGTATATATGTTAATACACAATATTTGTTTTTCTCTTTCTGACTTACTTTTCTCTTATAAGGCAGGTGAAAACATTTCCATAATCATTTTCAACCAAGTAAGCAAAAGTTATCTTTCTTACCCAAGTGCTGAAAAAGAATCGAAGGGAACATGCTACATTAAGTTTAATAAGAAGCCTATTAAAATTAATGTAGTCCTACTTGTTTCTCACAAATACACATTCTCTTTTCCTTGTTTGCAGTAGATGAATGTTTAAACTTTTCATCATCTATGTGTAGTGACATCACAGGCTCCAGTTTATTTGCCAAGTAAACAAATCAGCATGTGAAGGCCCCATGCACTAAAGACATTTCCTAATCATTATCACCACCTCCCCATATTTGTTGGCTCCTAGTACAAAAAAATCACCATTTTAAAAAGCCTTCCAAAATTTCACTAGAGAAGCTCAGAATTCCAGCGGAAGTTTGAGGATGGGGAAAGAATGGAATGGAGCTCTGACAGGATTGCAAGGCAGGATATCTGGCATCCATCCACCTCTGCCAGAAATCCATTGTGGCACCTTGTAAAAGTCACTTAGGCTCTCAAGCCCATATATTCTCCTCTTGTTTTAGATAAATATATAAAGTCCCATGAACCCCCACGATCCAAAACTTCTACATAGAGAGTATTGGCTCTCTTCTCCTTGCTCCATTCCAAGATTTGGTCAAATGTATGGAGAATAAAATGGCTGGAGCCATTGACGCATAAGCACAGTGGTCAGGGATTGCCTCCTGCCCTGGAAGAACATGACCTTTCATTACCTTGAAAGCCTCCTCTCAGACAGCCCACTTGTGATTTGGGAAGATTCTTGCTCGAAGGCAGGGCTTTCCCATTGACTTTCCTCCAGGCAGGAGAAACATTATTTTAATTTCCCAACATGATGAAGTTAAATTCTCCTTATAACACAGTGGTTCTCAATTTTGGCTGCATGTTCACATCACCTGGGGAACTCTTAAAAATAACAATATCTAGGTCCTACTCCCAGAGATTCTGATATTGGCCCATGTATGGCCAAGACACTCGGATTTTCGAAAGATCCCCAGATGGTTCCCAATGCAACAAGATTCCAGGACCACTGTGGAGGTGATGCCACATGGTGATTCAAAAGGCTGGCCTTAGGTTCCTCTTGAAGTTGAATAGTAAAAGAGAAGAGGAACAAAGAAGTTGCCTGGGAAGAGGACCAGAGGAGAAATGAATGGCTGAAGGAGAAAGGATTAGGCAAGGCCTGAAGACAGTCTCCACCATCCTCTGAAGTCAGGAGCTGAACAAACACATCATGCTGGTGGGGAAGTGATTCTTTGCAGGCCACAGACTCCCCAACTTGGCCTCTGGCTTCATGAGAGCCCAGGGACCGTGAAAGCTAATCCAGCACAGAGATGTGTCTGTTTTCCATTTGTTCTATCATTTAGACAACCTTCCTCCCCACTAGATTTTTTTGTTGGCTCCTAGTACAAAAAATCACCATTTTAAAAAGCCTTCCAAAATTTCACTAGAGAAGCTCAGAATTCCAGCGGAAGTTTGAGGATGGGGAAAGAATGGAATGGAGCTCTGACAGGATTGCAAGGCAGGATATCTGGCATCCATCCACCTCTGCCAGAAATCCATTGTGGCACCTTGTAAAAGTCACTTAGGCTCTCAAGCCCATATATTCTCCTCTTGTTTTAGATAAATATATAAAGTCCCATGAACCCCCACGATCCAAAACTTCTACATAGAGAGTATTGGCTCTCTTCTCCTTGCTCCATTCCAAGATTTGGTCAAATGTATGGAGAATAAAATGGCTGGAGCCATTGACGCATAAGCACAGTGGTCAGGGATTGCCTCCTGCCCTGGAAGAACATGACCTTTCATTACCTTGAAAGCCTCCTCTCAGACAGCCCACTTGTGATTTGGGAAGATTCTTGCTCGAAGGCAGGGCTTTCCCATTGACTTTCCTCCAGGCAGGAGAAACATTATTTTAATTTCCCAACATGATGAAGTTAAATTCTCCTTATAACACAGTGGTTCTCAATTTTGGCTGCATGTTCACATCACCTGGGGAACTCTTAAAAATAACAATATCTAGGTCCTACTCCCAGAGATTCTGATATTGGCCCATGTATGGCCAAGACACTCGGATTTTCGAAAGATCCCCAGATGGTTCCCAATGCAACAAGATTCCAGGACCACTGTGGAGGTGATGCCACATGGTGATTCAAAAGGCTGGCCTTAGGTTCCTCTTGAAGTTGAATAGTAAAAGAGAAGAGGAACAAAGAAGTTGCCTGGGAAGAGGACCAGAGGAGAAATGAATGGCTGAAGGAGAAAGGATTAGGCAAGGCCTGAAGACAGTCTCCACCATCCTCTGAAGTCAGGAGCTGAACAAACACATCATGCTGGTGGGGAAGTGATTCTTTGCAGGCCACAGACTCCCCAACTTGGCCTCTGGCTTCATGAGAGCCCAGGGGCCGTGAAAGCTAATCCAGCACAGAGATGTGTCTGTTTTCCATTTGGCTCTCTGCTCTCCCTCCCGAAACGCTACCCGGTGTGGGGACTGCTAAGCGGGCACACTCTCCCCTTGTGCCACACTGGGCTTGGCACATATGCTCAAGGACGCAGCCAGGCTGCTAAAGACAGGAGCCAGGCCCCCTGCAGACCCCTTGATTGGGTAACCAATAGACCTGTACCACACGCAAATGACTGCACTTCCGAGTCTGTGCTTTAATTGCCTTTCCTTGCAAAACAGGCTCCTTGGTAGCTGAAGAGAATTGATCTGGCAAAAGCATTTCTTTGGTAGAGGTATTACACTAAAAGCAGTCGCGTGAGAACACAAGTGATAGCATTAGAAACTGACCGGCCTATAAACCAAAGGGCACTCTGACAGATCCCTTAGTTTATATAGCACCTTACAGCATCCCAAACACTCCAACAGACACTTTTAGGTTTGGCTCAGAGCATCCCCAGGAGGCAAGTAGAACATTAACCATTTCCTTGGTGGCTCAGATAAAGAATCTACCTGTAATATGGGAGACCTGGGTTCAATCCCTGGGTCAGGAAGATCTCCTGGAGGCAGGCATGGCGACCCACTCCAGTATTCTTGCCTGGAGAATTCCATGGACAGAGGAGCCTGGAGTGGGGTTACCGTCCATGGGATCTAGAAGAGTCAGACACGACTGAGTGACTAACACTTTTAACACTTTATACATTAAGGATGTAAAAGCTCAAAGTGGCTTAGTAACCAATCCAAGGTGTCACAGCCATTGTGTGGGTTCTCGACCTATCTGTTCTTGATCTATTTTACTTGTCCTTCTTGTTCTGCTGTATAGGGTGTGGAACTCAACCCCTGCAGGCCACACTTCTGAGGAGGCTCCTTGCATCAGCGGAGTTCAGCCAATGGAAGGAAGGATGGGAGATCCGGTGGAGAGAGGAAGAAACTAGTCCCCCACTCCACCTCCGGTGGCTTCTCCTACAGAGACTGTCTTTTTCCTTGTCGATCAGATCTATCCTGATGCCACCTTTGGCTGGCTGCCTTGCATCCCCAACTTGGCCTCTGGCTATGAGAGCCCAGGGGCCGTGAAAGCTAATCCAGCACAGAGATGTGTCTGTTTTCCATTTGGCTCTGCTCTCCCTCCCGAAACGCTACCCGGTGTGGGGACTGCTAAGCGGGCACACTCTCCCCTTGTGCCACACTGGGCTTGGCACATATGCTCAAGGACGCAGCCAGGCTGCTAAAGACAGGAGCCAGGCCCCTGCAGACCCCTTGATTGGGTAACCAATAGACCTGTACCACACGAAAAATGACTGCACTTCAGAGTCTGTGCTTTAATTGCCTTTCCTTGCAAAACAGGCTCCTTGGTAGCTGAAGAGAATTGATCTGGCAAAAGCATTTCTTTGGTAGAGGTATTACACTAAAAGCAGTCGCGTGAGAACACAAGTGATAGCATTAGAAACTGACCGGCCTATAAACCAAAGGGCACTCTGACAGATCCCTTAGTTTATATAGCACCTTACAGCATCCCAAACACTCCAACAGACACTTTTAGGTTTGGCTCAGAGCATCCCCAGGAGGCAAGTAGAACATTAACCATTTCCTTGGTGGCTCAGATAAAGAATCTACCTGTAATATGGGAGACCTGGGTTCAATCCCTGGGTCAGGAAGATCTCCTGGAGGCAGGCATGGCGACCCAATCCAGTATTCTTGCCTGGAGAATTCCATGGACAGAGGAGCCTGGAGTGGGGTTACCGTCCATGGGATCTAGAAGAGTCAGACACGACTGAGTGACTAACACTTTTAACACTTTATACATTAAGGATGTAAAAGCTCAAAGTGGCTTAGTAACCAATCCAAGGTGTCACAGCCATTGTGTGGGTTCTCGACCTATCTGTTCTTGATCTATTTTACTTGTCCTTCTTGTTCTGCTGTATAGGGTGTGGAACTCAACCCCTGCAGGCCACACTTCTGAGGAGGCTCCTTGCATCAGCGGAGTTCAGCCAATGGAAGGAAGGATGGGAGATCCGGTGGAGAGAGGAAGAAACTAGTCCCCCACTCCACCTCCGGTGGCTTCTCCTACAGAGACTGTCTTTTTCCTTGTCGATCAGATCTATCCTGATGCCACCTTTGGCTGGCTGCCTTGCATCCCTCAGTGCCTGTGTCATGGCTTAGTCCCTTCCTCCCTCTGTTTGTGTGTGTTCCTGCTGTTGCTCACTTCTCAATTGTCAAGTGGCTTGTTTGGCTTCTCAGCAGTTCCTCTACCTGAGTAACCAGCTCCCTGCATTAAAGTACTCTGTGTTAAACACTTAAGAGAGTTCTGTTTACCAGTGAGACTCTCTATCAGGTAGGTCCTGGCAGGAAAGAGATGGTGTGCTCAACAGGGGAACTGAACAGAGCTGAATGAAGAGGCTGTTTACATTGATGTAGGCAGGTGGAAGGGAACTGACAGGGCATGGTAGGGAATTGCTAGGAACACACTTTTCCTGGACCAGCGAAGGCAAGGGGAGATTGTTGTATTACCAGAATCAGGTAAGAGCTACTGACTCAGAAGAGAGGTCTCCTCCTAACATGAGCTGTGGCTAGAGTTCCTACAAACTGCCCAAATCACACCCTTTGGAGAGGGAGGGAGGAGAATAAATTCGCCTTTATCTCCTTTCATTCTCCTGTCTCCTACTTGTGCCTCCCAGTAACCAAATGTAACTGAAAGCCATGGGTGACAGACAATGTGTGACATGAGCCTTAGGGGTCAGTCTCCAGGGGCACAGTCAGGGCAAAGGAGAGAAGAAAGGTGTGTGTGTGTGTGCGTGTGTGTGTGTGTGTGTGTGTGTGTGTGTGTTTTGGAGAAGAAGAAAACAAATGGAGAGCAAAGCAACCAGTTTGACTGTGACTTATATGGCTAAGGTTTATCGGATAGATCTCCTAAGAATAATCTCATTCTGATCATTCTGATCAGGGAGATTTTAACTTATTCTGACTTTTTCTCATGTGTATGTGTTGATTTCATTTTTCTTAATGAGTAAATAGTTTTCTAATTTTTAAAACTGCACTGTTTTATTTCAAGGTTCACAAAAAAAGGTTTTCCAGACAACAACAAATAGTTTTATAATCTTTTACAATTGCACTATTTAATTTTCAGTGTTTATAATAAGGTGATCTATGCCTCCAACCTCCAGCCTCATTGCTCCAATCTAAACAATATTCCTGAGTTTCACAGATTGAGAACTTCTTTGTTTTACAGACAGGGCAACCTGAGCCCCTAAGGGCAGTGGCTCGTCCCAAGTCTCCCTGCCAGCTGAGAACAGGGTTAGGATTAGACCCAGGTCTCCTGCATTGCTTTAGTACCACTGTCCTGCTCCTAGTGTCGACTACTTTTGCCTCTGGAAAAAACAATATTCATTGCCTTTTCCTGGGAAAGCTCCTGTTAGCCTAAGCACTTCAGGTAGAAGAAGCAGAGAGAGAACAAGGGAAGGGTCGCAGAGTGAGCTGAAGTTGGCAGGGAGAGGAGGTGAAAGCAAGGGGTGACAACAGGGGGAAAGAGAGGGGTATAGCTGTGAAAAGAGCTGGTGGTAGTGGAAGGCACAAGGACTGAACGACCAACTTAAATCAAAATAAACACAGAATATGTTGACCCTCCATTGCTGTTTCCTGGGCAAATGCATCTGAGTTTGTTTTTGCTAAAACTAACATCTGTGGAACCATGATGGGCTGGGGCTCTTGCCAGACTCAAAGTGCCTTATTGGTTTCTGCACACTGTGAGGTCGCCCTCCCCCCACTCAGCAGCAGGCCATTTATAGACACATGCTTTGTCTCAGGAGGAAGGCACGGGGCTGAAATGGTTTGCTTAATGTTCTAGACTGGAGTGAATCTGGTAATGTCTGAGAAAATGCCAGAGAGTGTTCACTCGGGTGCATCTGAGCGCTTAGTATCTGTGTGGGGCTGAGAAGTTCAGTCTGTCTTTAAGTGGCATAGCTCAGCTTTTCTTTTTTTTTTTTAAGATTTATTTATTTATTTTGGGCGGGGGTCGGGTTGGGGAGGGAGGGAAGCAGGTGGGCCACCTCTACTGGTCTTTCATTTCTCTATTTTAATCCGTCTTTGTTCTTTGGCTCCTGTGGGCCTCCCATCGCGGTGGCGTCTGTTGTTGCAGAGCACCGGCTCTGGGTGCATGCGCTCCAGAGCTCCAGCTCGGTGATTGGACACATCGGTCCAGCCGCTCCACGGCACGTGGGATCTTCCCAGGCCAGGGATTGAACCGGCGCCCCCTGCACCGTAAGGCAGTGTCCTTACCCACTGGACCACCAGGGGAAGCCCTCTTTTTTAGCTTTTCTTAAGTGACAGAAAGCTTGGGTACAGAGCCCAGAGTAACTTTGGAGCAACTGGAGAAAATGAAACATGGGAGAAATGTAAGGACATCTTGAGAAAAAAATAAACATGCCCCATTGCCTGGTAAAGCTCTGCTCACAGCCCACAGCCCGGGTCACTCAATATTTAAAACCATGACGCATCACAAAATGTTCCAGCAGCTCTGAGCTGAAGCAGAGAAACACTGCCAAGCAGACAAACATGTTTGATATGCTCTTTTTGCCTTTCCTTCTTGTCTACCTCCTCTTTCTTTGTGGGTGTCCCTGCCACCTTCTGTTGCCCTTACTCCCCGATCCCTCCAGCCTCAAGCAGTACTGAACTTGGACCCCCCCTGGCCTTGAGTTTCAGACTCGATCCTCAACTCATCAGCAACACACCCATTCCTTGAGGGATTGGGTTGGCAGAAAGGGCATTTAAAATACCACCCTGAGAGTTATTTGTTTCTAAATTTTGAGGGCAGATCTACTGCCCTCATCAGTGACCTTAAGCAAGTGACTTCTACTCTTTATCCTTTGTAAAATCTATTTGTTCATTTGGAAAAATGTAGATGATTATCTTAATCATAAGACTGTTGTGAGGATTAAGTGAAATGCTGTAGCTAAAAATGCTGGGCAACGCATGGACTCTCTGCAGATATAAGGGATTGTATAATACAAATATTTAGTCAATAATGGTCATTGGTTGTGGCCTTCCTAGTACTACTCCCTTCATACTATAACACGTTCTAGGCAGAAATCAATCTTACTAAGATAATATGCAGTTTGTTAGAGGGTAGAGGGAGCTGGTGACTGGATTTTTCCAAGTGTGAGCACCAAAATCATGACTGTAAGACTTGAATGGGATTAGCTCAGTGTCTGTAACATTTCCTGGAGAGTTTCTTTAGCTCTGAACTTTTTCTTTTTTTAGGCCACATCATGTGGCTTGTTCCCCGGCCAGGGATTAAACCCAGGCCCTCAGCAGTGAAGGTGCTGAGTCTTTACCACTGGGAAGCCAGGGAATTCCTAGCTCTGAATTTTCTGAAGTCAACAAAAGAGTTAGTTTAGAAAGTCATATCTGAGTGTATATGAAAATCCACTAGAGAGGTGGTAAATATGGTGTCTTCTGACAGGGATCGGGAAATTACTGACAAAACAAAACCAACTCAGGTCACTAACTGTCCAGTTGATATTTGATTCCTGTTTATAGTTCTTTATTATATTTATGTCCATTGTAATAATCAAGAGCTACACAAATATCAGAGGAAGGTTGAGCAACACCTCTACTTCTATCTCCTTCTCCCAACAGAAAAGGTCTTTGTTCACTGGCCCAGAGGGATCAGGCCAAATGTACACCCAGGGACTTTCTCAGGGACACTCTAGCTGTCCCCAAAAAACACTCATCCTTTGAATGGCATAATCACTGCATGCCCCCTGCCGTTCAGAATGAGTGGCCAGTTCAGAATGAGTGACTACTCTGTTGGCATGACTTTTTCTCCTTAGTTTTGAGTTTCATGGTTGGGTCAGTTAGGGAATTCCAAGCCAGGGCATGCAGCCTTATACAAGAATGTTTTAAAATTTGTGAGCCTCTTTATACAGGAAGTCTGACAAACCACACATTTGGAAGTTACCTTGGTGGAAATAAAAGTTGAATTGCACAAAATGGGTCTATCATAAAAAGTCTAAGTCAGTACTGTCCCATAGGAGCTTCTGTTATGATGGAAATTTCTAGATCTATGCTGTTTAAGGTGGTTATTGAGCACTTGAAATGTGGCCAGGGTAACTAAGAAACCAAATTTTAACATAATTTATTTTTGTTAAATTAAATGTCTGTAGCCACATGGGGCTAGTGGTTACCATGAGGATCAGTGTGGATTCTGGAGTGGACGGTAACCTCACTTGTTTACCCCTGTTATGACTTTTTTTTGATTACACTTTTGTGCTACTTTCTCTAAAGGTTCCCTCACATTCCCCTAACATCCTAAGATGATTGCACCTGCTGATACGGGAATTGAAACTAGGATAAAAATGCATCTATTCTGTGTCTAACTGTATCACATGTCAATAATTTCATCCTGAGAATGCAAAAATTTAAAGAGAATTCATCAGTAACTTGGGTTCCCGTGCTCTTTAAAATTTTCCGGGACAGGGATCCTAGCTCTGAATTTTCTGAAAAATTAGTTTAGAAAGTCATATCTGAGTGTATATGAAAATCCACTAGAGAGGTGGTAAATATGGTGTCTTCTGACAGGGATCGGGAAATTACTGACAAAACAAAACCAACTCAGGTCACTAACTGTCCAGTTGATATTTGATTCCTGTTTATAGTTCTTTATTATATTTATGTCCATTGTAATAATCAAGAGCTACACAAATATCAGAGGAAGGTTGAGCAACACCTCTACTTCTATCTCCTTCTCCCAACAGAAAAGGTCTTTGTTCACTGGCCCAGAGGGATCAGGCCAAATGTACACCCAGGGACTTTCTCAGGGACACTCTAGCTGTCCCCAAAAAACACTCATCCTTTGAATGGCATAATCACTGCATGCCCCCTGCCGTTCAGAATGAGTGGCCAGTTCAGAATGAGTGACTACTCTGTTGGCATGATTTTTTCTCCTTAGTTTTGAGTTTCATGGTTGGGTCAGTTAGGGAATTCCAAGCCAGGGCATGCAGCCTTATACAAGAATGTTTTAAAATTTGTGAGCCTCTTTATACAGGAAGTCTGACAAACCACACATTTGGAAGTTACCTTGGTGGAAATAAAAGTTGAATTGCACAAAATGGGTCTATCATAAAAAGTCTAAGTCAGTACTGTCCCATAGGAGCTTCTGTTATGATGGAAATTTCTAGATCTATGCTGTTTAAGGTGGTTATTGAGCACTTGAAATGTGGCCAGGGTAACTAAGAAACCAAATTTTAACATAATTTATTTTTGTTAAATTAAATGTCTGTAGCCACATGGGGCTAGTGGTTACCATGAGGATCAGTGTGGATTCTGGAGTGGACGGTAACCTCACTTGTTTACCCCTGTTATGACTTTTTTTTGATTACACTTTTGTGCTACTTTCTCTAAAGGTTCCCTCACATTCCCCTAACATCCTAAGATGATTGCACCTGCTGATACGGGAATTGAAACTAGGATAAAAATGCATCTATTCTGTGTCTAACTGTATCACATGTCAATAATTTCATCCTGAGAATGCAACACAATTGAATTTAAAGAGATTTTATTATTTAACTAGTACCAGAATAGCACTTGGGCTTCCCTGGTGGCTCAGATGGTAAAGACTCTGCCTGCTATGCAAGAGGACACAGGTTCAATCCCTGGGTTGGGAAGATCCCCTGGGGAAGGGAATGGCTGCACACTCCAGTATTCTTGCCTGGAGAATCCCATGGACTGAGGAGGCTGGTAGGCTACATTCCATCATGGGGTCTCAAAGAGTCAGACACAGCTGAATGACTAATATGCACACACAGGATAGCACTTACTACATGTCTGGCACAAATGCTTGATCAATATGAACTCATTTAATTTTCATGACAATTCTATTAGGCAGGTACTCCTATTATCCTCATTTCACAGATGAGGAAACTGAAGTATAAGGAGGTCAACAACTTGCTCTGTGAGTCCTAGTCAGGAAGTGGCAAAGTTGAAATCCAAACCGAGAGAGTCTGAACCAGACTCTCTAGGTATTGGCTTCCAAGCTCCCAGCTTTTCTAGATCAACTTTGCTCTCCCCAGCAATCATCACACCCTGAGTTTCCACATCATTGACCTTCTGTATTGGTCACCCAATCTGGAGTCGAGACTGTCTGCTACATCCTGTTGGTGCCAGGAGACAAATGGAGATGGAGGTACTGCAGGGGCATGGAATCCCAAGCAGTGGAGGGGTAAAGAAAGGAGAAAAACCTGAAATTTCCAATCCTCTCCCCCATCCCCACACACAAATATCATTCTGTCTGAAGAAGAAAATATCTTAAACTATACTGACTTACTCTCTTTTGGAAATACACTTTAGCATTCTTCATGGAACCTCAAGACCCGCCATGATGACATTACCTCTAAATTCCGCTCTGCTGTTCCCAATTTTATTCTGTTTTTACATGGTGTTGTTGGAATCTGTTCTCATAACCCATACCTATTAAACTCAAGACATGAAGATCCTGGGGCACCCCAGACTTAAGCTGCTCTCAAATGAAACCAGAACAATAATCACAGCTAAGCCTCTGGAATCTGGGGCCTATCAGGAGTCCATTTCTCCAAACATAAAAGGGACAACAACAGTTTTGATGTGGAAGCTTTACTCTGACCCTGGAATGATACCCAGAATTATTGCTGGCTCTGATTGAAACAACAGATCAGGTGTCCGAATGCTCACCTTCATAGAATCATTCAACTTCAGTGAGGAGAGATAGAAATATCAACGAATACAGTGGTTGGTTGGTTCTGAAATGAAAACCAGTTTCAACCATTGATCCTGTATTATCCAGTAACATGTACAAGAAAATTGACCATTTCCCTCCCCTTTTCTTCAATCACAGTGCATTTCAAGGACCATGTTCTAATTTACTAGTTCAACTTGTTTATTATGTTTTCCGGGAAAACGGAGAGAAAGTAATCTAAAGAAATATAGCTAACAGGTAAACAATTGTCTGAAACGTATTCTTCACCAGGAGAAAATCTGCCATCTATAATGTCAACAAACATTTAGCACCCCCAAATTTTCCTATAGTGGTGGCTTTAAAGAAGCAAGTTGTGGAAATAATGCAGACATATCCTACTACAGCTGAAATGTGGATGAAAGAAAAGCCTTATAAATGAGAAGTAAAAGTCGGAGACAGTGGTTGTCTGACAGAACTACAACTTGCATTTGACGAATTAGAATTATTTGTCTTGCTGTTTCAGCAAGCTAACAGTGTTCCTTTCCCCTGAACTAAAGAAAGATGAAGATGTGGCAAGCAGTTGGTTAATGCTTCCAGATGAGTCTCTGGGAAATAACAAACCAGCATGGCCCACAAAAAGGCAAATATGGCTTTAACAGACTGGAAGCATTAGTGATGGATGAAAGGACAATAGGTATCCAATTGTGCCTGGTCCTATTCATTTCTATTTTCACTGACTGTGACAAATACATACTGTAGGATTTGGTAGAAAATGATTTGTTTAAATCATTAAATAAGTATGCAATATTTAAAGGGGAATGTTTCCTTTTACCAGGTCCCTGCAGAAATTAAAATGCAGTCAGTTTACAAACAGTTTGGAATTTTATTTTATTCTGGTGATGATACAATGACATCACTGGCAAAATGAGCTATTTCATCATGGCTTTTGGATGGTAACTGTAAGTTTTTTTATGTGTATCTATTATTTTTTATTTTATTTTTAAAATTTTATTTATTTTATTATTTATTTTTGACTATTCTGAGTTTTCACTGCTATTGCAGGCACTTCTCTAGTTGCAGGGAGTGGGGGCTACTCTAGTTGAGGTGAGCAGGCTTCTTGTTGCAGTGACTTCTCTTGTTGTGGAACTTGGGCTCTAGGGCACATGGGTTTCAGTAGTTGTGGAACATGGGCTCAATAGTTGTGGCACGTGGGCTCAATAGTTGGCAGCACACTGGCTTAGTTGCTCCGCAGCATGTGGGATCTTCCCGGATCAGGGATCAAACCTGTGTGTCCTGCAATGGCAGGCAAACTCTTTACCACTGAGCTACCAAGGATGTCCAGGATGGTAACTGTAAGCTTTTAAAAAGTGTACCATGTATACAAACAAAACTCTAGTAATCATGAACTGTGATAGAGTGAACTGGGGTTGTTTTTAATTGCAAACTGCCAAATGGTACATTAGCAATGTATCAGTTGCAGTGAAAAATGACACCTTGACTTGAGGTGCTATCTCCTTGCCTTAAAAGATTTATTTCAATATGTAAGAACGCACTGTTAAGTAGCCCAGGTTTATATTTAGACCTGTGAGTTGTCAGTTTAATGTATATCCCCACAGTTATTTTAGCTTGTCTCTATTACTTACGAATCATTATATGCTTCCTATTATATAATATTTGTCTGATATTATTGATTTACATATGACTTAATACATGGAAATCATTACCTTTTAAATTATAAATGGCACTAATAGAATACTTGCAATAAAAATAATATTTTGCATTTATATGGCATATCTTTCTATCTACCAGCTGAATATCTCCACTCAGATTAGGAGTACCTTGTCCAAGAATGAACTCTTTCCATTTACCCAGAACTTGTTCCTCCTTTCCTCTCTCTCTCAGTTAATGCCACCACAAATCAACAAGTTGCCCAAGCCAAAAACTGGCCACAATCTTAGATTCCTCTGTGTCCCCTTCACTGTCTCATCAAAGTTCATCATCAAGTCTGATCGTGTCTATTTCCTTAATGTCAACCAGCTGTGTCCCTTTCCCTTCATCTCAACACTTTATTTCAAGCCAAAACCACCTCATGCCTAGACTCTTGCAAAAGCCTCTTAAAAGGTCTCTGTACCTCTGAGGTTATTCCCACATCATCCCTGCATATATCCAAATTTCTCATCATGGTCCACCAGTTCATGATCCCCCCCACCCACTTAATGTTTTTCATTCATTTTTCTCACCCCCTCCTCCTTTCTGCCTGAGATCCTGCACTTGTCCTCTTCATTTCTCATTCCCTCTTACTCCTGCTTCTTTTTCAGGGTTGTACTGAAGCGAGTCCTGGAAGTCCTCCCTCTCTTCCCTTACACTTCCAGACTGACCACCCGTCCTTTGCCCACGTTGACACATGATACAATGTACTGTAATTGATTTGCCTGACTCACGATGCCTTGGAGAGAAAGAGTGGATCTTTCTCAAGTCTGTATTTCTGGGACCCGGCACATGTCATCATCCTAAGTGTGCAATAAATATTTGCTTAATAAACGAATGAAATCCAGTATTCGTCATACAGTCAGCAAAACAAAAGCCCACTGCTATGTGCCACCAGTGCACTAGAACAAATAGAAAAGCTCTTATGAGTTGTTAGCCAACAGAAGCCAAAAGGAAATTGAGGCTCATATATAGCTGCCAATTAAACCAAGGTAGGTCGGAGCTCCCTGTCCCAACTTCCTGTCTTTGAGATAAGAGTATCTATCTCTCTTCCTCTTCCACATAAGGTCTTTTGTTGCCTGCCTCCTTTTTGCTCATCTTTCTTTATTTATAGGCAGTATTTGTGTTTATGTAAACCCAAGTTCTCCCAAGTTGATTCATGTGTTTGTTTTCAAAACAAATCATAAGACAGAATCATAAAGAATAATAATATCTAACATTTGTTGAACAGTTAACTGTATATCAAGCACTATAGCAAGCACTTTGCATACATTATCTCATTTAATTCTCATAGTAATCCTTTTGGAATATTGTCCCTTTATTTTACAAGTTGCCCAAGCCAAAAACTGGCCACAATCTTAGATTCCTCTGTGTCCCCTTCACTGTCTCATCAAAGTTCATCATCAAGTCTGATCGTGTCTATTTCCTTAATGTCAACCAGCTGTGTCCCTTTCCCTTCATCTCAACACTTTATTTCAAGCCAAAACCACCTCATGCCTAGACTCTTGCAAAAGCCTCTTAAAAGGTCTCTGTACCTCTGAGGTTATTCCCACATCATCCCTGCATATATCCAAATTTCTCATCATGGTCCACCAGTTCATGATCCCCCCCACCCACTTAATGTTTTTCATTCATTTTTCTCACCCCCTCCTTTCTGCCTGAGATCCTGCACTTGTCCTCTTCATTTCTCATTCCCTCTTACTCCTGCTTCTTTTTCAGGGTTGTACTGAAGCGAGTCCTGGAAGTCCTCCCTCTCTTCCCTTACACTTCCAGACTGACCACCCGTCCTTTGCCCACGTTGACACATGATACAATGTACTGTAATTGATTTGCCTGACTCACGATGCCTTGGAGAGAAAGAGTGGATCTTTCTCAAGTCTGTATTTCTGGGACCCGGCACATGTCATCATCCTAAGTGTGCAATAAATATTTGCTTAATAAACGAATGAAATCCAGTATTCGTCATACAGTCAGCAAAACAAAAGCCCACTGCTATGTGCCACCAGTGCACTAGAACAAATAGAAAAGCTCTTATGAGTTGTTAGCCAACAGAAGCCAAAAGGAAATTGAGGCTCATATATAGCTGCCAATTAAACCAAGGTAGGTCGGAGCTCCCTGTCCCAACTTCCTGTCTTTGAGATAAGAGTATCTATCTCTCTTCCTCTTCCACATAAGGTCTTTTGTTGCCTGCCTCCTTTTTGCTCATCTTTCTTTATTTATAGGCAGTATTTGTGTTTATGTAAACCCAAGTTCTCCCAAGTTGATTCATGTGTTTGTTTTCAAAACAAATCATAAGACAGAATCATAAAGAATAATAATATCTAACATTTGTTGAACAGTTAACTGTATATCAAGCACTATAGCAAGCACTTTGCATACATTATCTCATTTAATTCTCATAGTAATCCTTTTGGAATATTGTCCCTATTTTACAGTTGAGAAGAAAAATAATTGGGAGGGTGGTTGCCAGGGGATGTGAGCCTTGGGGAATGGGGAGATGTTTGTGAGATACAGACTTTCAGTTCTGAAAGATGAAAAGAGCTCTGGAGACTGGCTGCACAACAGTGTTAATGTACTTAACAGTACTGAACAGTGCACTTAGAAGTTGTTAAGAAGGTAAATTTTATATTATGTGCATTTTAGCACATTTTTAAAATAAATAAATCAATATTAATATTTAAAAAGACTCAAAGAATACAGTGGAAAGATACAGAATGGAAGCAGTAGTTATGTTCCTGGGGTACCACTGAAACAGTAGTTGTATTCAGAAGATACATTTTATGTGGTGCACTTTTCTCTGTTTGCAAATTTCCAGCAATTCACATAAAAAATAATTTGGAGCACTACTGAAAGGTGAATACTGTATGAAATACCCCATGTTACTGTTGCTGTTGCTTAGTCACTTACTTGTGTCCAACTCTTTGTGACCCCATGAACTGCAGCACACCAGACTTCCCTATCCTTCACTGTCTCCTGGAGTTTGCTCAGACTCATGTCCATTGAGCTGATGACACCATCCAACCATCTAATCCTCTGTCACCCCCTTCTCCTCCTGCCTTCAATCTTTCCCAGCAGCAGGCTCTTTTCCAATGAGTCGTCTCTTCACATCAGGTGGCCAGTGTATTGGAGCTTCAGTTTCAACATTAGTCCTTCCAATGAATATTCAGGGTTGATTTCCTTTAGGATTGACTGGTTTGATTTTCTTACTGTCCAAGGGGGGATACCCCAATGTGTTCATTTCTGGAACCATCTCTCTCTTTGTTTCCCATCTACTACAGTGCCCTTCACATCACTTTGTTCACCACAAGCTGTCTAGGTAGGTTCATTGGCTTCCTGAAGACCACTAAGTGGACAATATCCCAGAAGAAAGAAAGTTACTGTGATTATTTTAAGCAATGCATAAACCTATTTTAACAGCCCAGCTGATGTGATCTCATCATGACCAAGAGCTAAAGGCTGGGATAATAATATCTAACATTTGTTGAACAGTTAACTGTATATCAAGCACTATAGCAAGCACTTTGCATACATTATCTCATTTAATTCTCATAGTAATCCTTTTGGAATATTGTCCCTATTTTACAGTTGAGAAGAAAAATAATTGGGAGGGTGGTTGCCAGGGGATGTGAGCCTTGGGGAATGGGGAGATGTTTGTGAGATACAGACTTTCAGTTCTGAAAGATGAAAAGAGCTCTGGAGACTGGCTGCACAACAGTGTTAATGTACTTAACAGTACTGAACAGTGCACTTAGAAGTTGTTAAGAAGGTAAATTTTATATTATGTGCATTTTAGCACATTTTTAAAATAAATAAATCAATATTAATATTTAAAAAGACTCAAAGAATACAGTGGAAAGATACAGAATGGAAGCAGTAGTTATGTTCCTGGGGTACCACTGAAACAGTAGTTGTATTCAGAAGATACATTTTATGTGGTGCACTTTTCTCTGTTTGCAAATTTCCAGCAATTCACATAAAAAATAATTTGGAGCACTACTGAAAGGTGAATACTGTATGAAATACCCCATGTTACTGTTGCTGTTGCTTAGTCACTTACTTGTGTCCAACTCTTTGTGACCCCATGAACTGCAGCACACCAGACTTCCCTATCCTTCACTGTCTCCTGGAGTTTGCTCAGACTCATGTCCATTGAGCTGATGACACCATCCAACCATCTAATCCTCTGTCACCCCCTTCTCCTCCTGCCTTCAATCTTTCCCAGCAGCAGGCTCTTTTCCAATGAGTCGTCTCTTCACATCAGGTGGCCAGTGTATTGGAGCTTCAGTTTCAACATTAGTCCTTCCAATGAATATTCAGGGTTGATTTCCTTTAGGATTGACTGGTTTGATTTTCTTACTGTCCAAGGGGGGATACCCCAATGTGTTCATTTCTGGAACCATCTCTCTCTTTGTTTCCCATCTACTACAGTGCCCTTCACATCACTTTGTTCACCACAAGCTGTCTAGGTAGGTTCATTGGCTTCCTGAAGACCACTAAGTGGACAATATCCCAGAAGAAAGAAAGTTACTGTGATTATTTTAAGCAATGCATAAACCTATTTTAACAGCCCAGCTGATGTGATCTCATCATGACCAAGAGCTAAAGGCTGTTGTTATGGGCTCCTATGTACTCTTTCTCCTCAGAGCCTTACAACTCTGCCCCTCAAAACATCAAATCACACTCTTTGCTCAAACCATGAAGTATATATTAAACAGTGACTATACATAAAACAGGAAACTAGAGTGTCCCCTGAGTCAAGCTCATACCTTGACCCAGGTGTGAGGTGAATTTTCCCTGCTTCCTTGGGTTATCAGTGAGCCAAGGGGAAAGACCCCAAGTCATTACTGTGAGAAGATTGCAGGTTGCCCCTTGGGATGCTAGAAATACTGCATTAGGTGATAAATATAACGTAAAACACATATTTTTTTTTGCAGATTTAGAAAGAGAGGTTTTATTAGAGAGGATTGTTGCAAGGTAGAGGGAGCTACTGCAATAGGGAAAATGCTTCTGACCATAAGATATGCAGAAATAACCCATAAAATGTATTTTAATATTCAGTTTATTAGTCTAGTGTGTCATTCAAATCTATCTAAAATATTGTCAGTCTTTGCAGATATGTATATATATGCGTGCTCAGTTGTGTTCAACTTTTTGCAACCCCAGAGACTGTAGCCTGCCAGGCTCCTCTCTCCATGGAATTTTCCAGGCAAGAATACCGGAATGGGTTGCCAGTTCCTTCTCAGGGGATCTTCCCAACCCAGGAGTCAACGCCACATAACCAGCATCTCCTGTATTGGCAGGCTGATTCTCTACCACTGAAACACCAGGAAAGCCCTGCAGCATACCTACAAGTGTACCTACGAGTATGCTTAGTTTCACAATTAGAGGGTTTGAAGTATAGGAAGGTAATGGAACATGTTTAAGAGTCTTTTATTCAGTAGTAGATCAAGAGATGGAATTTAAGCTTCTGTACTGAATAGAAACAGGGGCTCTGGGAAGAGCCAGATTTAGTGGCATTAAAAACTGAGACAACACAATTCTATTTCTGGGTATATATCCAAAAAAAAAAAAAAAACAAAGCCACTAGTTTGGTACATGCACCCAATGTTCATAGCAGCATTATTTGCAGTTGCCAAGATATGGAAGCAACCTGTGTTCATCAACAGATGAATGCATAAAGAAGATACACATACACACACACACACAGACACACACACACACACACACACACACAGTGAAAATCTACTCAGCCGTGAAAAGAATGAAATTTTACCATTTGCAGCAACTTGAATAAACCTGGAGAGTATAAGTCAGACAAAGACATATGATATCACTTATATGTGGAATCTAAAAAAATACAACAAACCAGTGAAGATAACAAAGAAGAAGCATGGTCACAGATATAGAGAGCAAACTAGTGGTTACCATGGAGAGAGGGAAGCAGGGAGGGACAAGATACGGGTAGGGAAGTAAGAGGAACAGATTATTAGGTATGAAATAATCTTCAAGGATATATTGTACAACATGGAGAATATGGCCAATATTTTATAATAACTGTAATTGAAGTATAAGTTTTTAAAATGGTGAATCACTATATTGTACATTTGTAACTTATATAATATTGTACAGCAACATTGCAATTAAAAATAAACAAATATAAATAAAATTGTTAAAAGGTAAGACAGTAGCTTATATTCCAGATAGCTACAATTCCCAGATATACTGTTGTTTTTAGTAACTTTATTTTTCCAGAGAGCCTCAAATTTAAATATTCTGTCCCACTATCAGAATATGAATACTTGCCTTCCTATAATTTTTAGTTTGCTAATACCAAACTACCAATGAGCTTTTCAAAATATCTGGGCATATTCCATAGCAACAAATTATAGGCAGCTTTTGTTTTATAAGCCAGGCAAAGGGATCTTAACCAATGGGGAAAATTACAAGTGTTCTGTGACTTTTAAAAATTGTTGTCAAAGACATTAAAATTTCTTTAACTGTTGGTTATACATATATAGGAAAATAAAAATAGGGATATTAATATTAAGTACACTGCAGTTTAAAGTTTTCTTTCTATAAATTTTGTCAGGTAGCTCAAACCATGTTAGCTGCCTTCTTCTCATCATATAGCCTTGGATACAGAGCAAGCACCTATTCTATGCCTTGGCAAATGGTTATACTCCTTTCTAGGTATACTCCTTTCTTAACCTTCCAATGTTTTGTCCTTTAGGCATACAATATTGCAAAATATCTCTGAGAATTCTTTTAATGTGAAGTTTTTGCCTATGTCACTTCCTCCGGGACATCTTTGTCCTTTTCATCACAGCCATTTTTCTCATTTATAAACCTACAGTAAGCTATTTTTTTCTACAACTTCGTTTATGTTTGATTCGAATTTAACTTCCAGTATTGCCACTTTTCATTTCTTGGTTGGCCTCTTTCAGTCATTCTTGCAAAATGTCATGTGGTTTTATCACTGGTTAACAAGTAGATAACACAAGTACAGGCTTTGCTGTTCCAGTGTGAACTGAGTAACAGATTTGCAGACTCCAATTACCAGTAGACTTTGAAAGATACGATGTGATTGGTCACTGATTATGATGTGCATTTGTTAATTATGTAGTGATTCGTGGACTGAAAAGCTAGCAACAGAGTTTGTACTTTATGTGATTACTCAGCATTAATATACCATGTGCTGTGTGCTTAGTCACTCAGTTATGACCGTCTCTTTGCAACCCCATGGACTGTAGCCCACCAGGCTCCTCTTTCTATGGGATTCTCCAGGCAAGAATACTGGGATGGGTGGCCATGTCTTCCTCCAGGGGATCTTCCAGACCCAGAGATCAAACCCTAGTCTCCTGCATTGGCAGATGGATTCTTTACCAGGTGAGCTACCAGGAAAGCCCCAGTCCCACTACCCTAATCCCAGTAAAATGTAAGGTCCACAAAGACAGAGCCAGTGTCTCCCTCGTCCCAAGCAGTCCTCAGGAATTCATCTATACACACCCCAGTTCCTTGTCCCCTTGGCAGGGAGTTAGGCATAGCTCTGAGATGTTCCCTGGACATAGATGTTCCCAGAGGTCCCCAATGGCACTGAGCCCCAGTTGTCCACAGTGATCACATACTTGGTATTATACCTTTTACGGGATGCCTTTTTCCTTGTCTTCCTTCCATACTCTTCTGCTCATGTTTCCTGGGATCATCTTCCAGATAAGATGTTTGTACTTACATCCCTATCCTAGGATCTGCTTTAGGGAGAACACAAACTCAGTCAGCTGTCTTTGACAGAGTATCATCTCCCCAACAGGCCTCATCTCAATAAATCTTCAAGGCAACTTCAAGAGGTATTTATTTTATTTTTCCATGACTTATGGAGAAGAAATTGAGGCCCTGAGAAGTTAACTGGCTCTAGGTGCTGCTGCTTAGTCACTTCAGTCATATTTGACTCTGTGTCACCCCATGGACTACAGCATACCAGGTTTCTCCATCCATGGAATTTTCTAGGCAAGAATACTGGGGTGGGTTGCCATTTCCTTCTCCAAACTGGCCCTAGATCATACAGTAAATTAATGGAGAAGCCAGGATTCCAAACTAGACAGTCAGATGCTACAGCTGCATCTTTAACCATCACTGAAAGTTTTAAATATTAGAACATTTTTTTTTCAACAGTCAGGTGGCTACATTAACTTAAACTGAGTTCACCAAGTACCCCCAAGTGAGGGGAATTATTTGTACTCAGTCTGCTTATATCTAAGGTCAGTCTTACTTTAGGGCAGTGTGGATTCAACAGTACTTTGACACACAGATTACATCCTTGATTCTTTGTGTATAAAATATTATTAAGGTACTATTTATTATGCTAATAGAAAGGATATACCTAAGCAAATCGCATAGCCCAGATTTTATCCTAATTTTCACAAAGCTCAAATAGAATCCAAATGAGTGAAGTTGAACTATATTTTGAAATTTATAAAAGTTGGTGCATAGAAAAGCTAAAATATGAGTGTAAATCTTATTGCCTATTTGAAGATGGGGTCAATGAAAGGTGGTTGAAAGCAAAAGGGAATCTTTCTGTCTAGAAGGCAGAAAATAAAGAACAAGCAGTGGAAGCTAAAAAATCCAAAAGACAGCTGAGAAAGTTCTGAATTGTAACTCTCAGGTTTTTAAGTGTTGAGATGAGTTTTCTTCATGAGAAACAAAAAAAGGCAAATCAGTTAATGAGACTGAAGGTGAAGTGTTATGAATCTGCAGAGAAAGCAAGCTGACAGCTTGATTGGCATATTGAAGGAGAGGAGGAGAATGAATGGAAAATTTATCAGACACATTTACAGATGCCTTTTTAACCTCGGGAACGAACAGGGGCAGAGATGGGAAAAAATGCTTCTATCCTTAAAGTAAATGGCCAACAATTATGGGCCCTGATTGTCTGAATACAGGAGGATTTATCTGATATGAAATCTCACTGATGCACCTAAAGACAAGAATGAGACAAAATCATGGGGATAGAATATCCATAAAGTAGAAGTGAGAATTAATGTCTAATGCCTCTGAGGTATCAATCAAGGCCAAGTACCTTGAGAACCAACGTACCTGGTCCCAAGCAAAAATAACTTGGACCCAAGGATCGTAGAAGCACGAGGAATAGTATTTGAGAATTTTGTCTTCCCTTCATTTTTATTTTCCATTTGGAGCCCTGATATTTTTTTTAACCAGGTTAGCTCTCAATGATATTCTTTTTTGGTTTCATGACTTGTTGCTTTTCCCCTGAAATGTTTAGCTAGACAGTGTATCTGGTAAACTTTTCCACTTGGCCCCTTGATCATTCATCTGGCTTCTGCCAAGGGAACAGGCCTCAGTCTATTCATGGTTCTGGATTTGTTCCTGAGGGTTGGTCTTCAAACATGAAGAATATAAAATAGCTGACAAGATATTAAGGCAGAACAGTGACTTGATAGCCATGGGGCCTGTTGGTTGGGGCCCAGCCTCTTCATGGTTACAGCTGGGATTGGGGCCAGACCAAGTCAATATTCCTAAGATTGTTTTCCATGGGCTCCACACTGTGAGACATTTTCTTAACTTTCAGTTACATCTATTCTTTGCTGTATTTTAAGGCCCTGCTGAACCTTGATGGTGCAGGTATTAGGGTTATCTAGAGAAACCAGATCCTCCTATAGAAGGCTGAGAAGTCCCAAGATCTGCAGAAGGCAAGCTAGAGACCCAGGAGGTCTGATGTGTAGTTCCAGTTCAAGTCTGAAGGCCCGAGAACAAGGAGAGCTTATAGTGCAGGTTTCACTCTGCAGGCAGAAGACCCGTGTTCTAATTCAAGTAGTCAGGCAGGCAAAGTTCCCTCTTACCAAACCTTTGTGTTCTGTTCAGGTCTTCAGTGGATTGAATGTGGCCCACACACGCTGGGGAGGGCAGTCAGCTTTAGTCTACAGATTCAAATACTAACTTCATCCAGAAACATCCTCTCAGATATACCCAGGACAATATTTCAGCAAATGTCTGGACACCATGTGGTGGAGTCAGGTGGCCATAAATTAACCATATCAGTAAGATTATTACTTTCCAGGAAATATTCTGAAGGGGCTTCCTAACCCTACTCACTAACCAAAATGTCTATCCTACCCTCTTGTCAGTTCAGGAACCAATCAAAATAATGAAAGGTTATTTTTTTTCATGTGTATATGTCTTTTTAACAGTAATGTGTTTGTTGCAATAGTCCAGAAGACCAATGAAAATCCTTTATTTCTGCTCCTGCCTCTTCTAGTCTCTGGAAAGCCTAGTGAATTCAGGGCAGGATCCATGACATTTTAGACTCATCAGAAGAGCGAAAAACAGACAGAAAAAGATGAGAGTCATCTAATAAAATGTGGCTAATGCCTATGTATTAAGAAACACTGTATTAATAAATTCTTAATAAAAGTTTTTTTCAAAATTGGGACTTACTTCCTTGTTATACCACCGAGTTTTTTATATTGCTCGAGTTGGTCTTTTCAACATGAAGAAAAAAAGCAAATATTAAGGCAGAACAGTGACTTGATAGCCATGGGGCCTGTTGGTTGGGGCCCAGCCTCTTCATGGTTACAGCTGGGATTGGGGCCAGACCAAGTCAATATTCCTAAGATTGTTTTCCATGGGCTCCACACTGTGAGACATTTTCTTAACTTTCAGTTACATCTATTCTTTGCTGTATTTTAAGGCCCTGCTGAACCTTGATGGTGCAGGTATTAGGGTTATCTAGAGAAACCAGATCCTCCTATAGAAGGCTGAGAAGTCCCAAGATCTGCAGAAGGCAAGCTAGAGACCCAGGAGGTCTGATGTGTAGTTCCAGTTCAAGTCTGAAGGCCCGAGAACAAGGAGAGCTTATAGTGCAGGTTTCACTCTGCAGGCAGAAGACCCGTGTTCTAATTCAAGTAGTCAGGCAGGCAAAGTTCCCTCTTACCAAACCTTTGTGTTCTGTTCAGGTCTTCAGTGGATTGAATGTGGCCCACACACGCTGGGGAGGGCAGTCAGCTTTAGTCTACAGATTCAAATACTAACTTCATCCAGAAACATCCTCTCAGATATACCCAGGACAATATTTCAGCAAATGTCTGGACACCATGTGGTGGAGTCAGGTGGCCATAAATTAACCATATCAGTAAGATTATTACTTTCCAGGAAATATTCTGAAGGGGCTTCCTAACCCTACTCACTAACCAAAATGTCTATCCTACCCTCTTGTCAGTTCAGGAACCAATCAAAATAATGAAAGGTTATTTTTTTTCATGTGTATATGTCTTTTTAACAGTAATGTGTTTGTTGCAATAGTCCAGAAGACCAATGAAAATCCTTTATTTCTGCTCCTGCCTCTTCTAGTCTCTGGAAAGCCTAGTGAATTCAGGGCAGGATCCATGACATTTTAGACTCATCAGAAGAGCGAAAAACAGACAGAAAAAGATGAGAGTCATCTAATAAAATGTGGCTAATGCCTATGTATTAAGAAACACTGTATTAATAAATTCTTAATAAAAGTTTTTTTCAAAATTGGGACTTACTTCCTTGTTATACCACCATTTGGTCCTAGCTTCCAACTTTTCTTCCTCAACCTAGAAAATGACCCGTGTCAGTCACCAGGTGGTTCCTTCCTGTCAATACTTAAAGTATATCTTTCTCAGGATCAGAGAGAGACAGTATCCAGATGCCTTATGGTTTATTTTATGCAGACACAAGGCTAACCAATAGCCACAAACGTGAGGAATTTTGGTCATTAAAATTCCTGAGTTCCTGTGTACCATTTGGAACCCGATTTCATTACAGTTTTAATGGTCATTCCTGGTTGTTACTTTGGGTTTTGTATGTTTGTTTTGTTTTGCTTTATCTCATTGCCAAGCAGTGAGAAGTTCTGTAGAGATGAGGTGATTATATATCCCAATTTGCCAGAGACAATCTCAGTTTATGAGTAGTGCCTTAACTTCATTTGTTAATGACTCCTTTTTTTTTCATTCCCCAAAGCATCCCAATATGGGTGGTAAATCATATGTTCACCCTATAAATAGTGGTCATTTGGAACAGACTAAGGTTAATTTACTCTAATGAGTCAATGTAAACTATACTCTGTGTTTTTCTGAGACCATATTCGAACTCCAGCCTAGGTGTTTCTGGGTGCCAAGGTAAACATTTGAAAAGGAGGTCCTTTGGGAGCTGGTCTCCACTATGCCACTTTCAGGGTTACTGGGAATTTCTGTGTACCTGATTTTGAATCATCTAATCTCTAGATGTTTCGAAAAGTCTAGGTCTACTCTGAAACTCTATTTCTGGAACTCAAAAAAAAATAGCATTATTTTAAGGTCCACTCAAGCCATCTTTCCTTTGAATTTTATCTTTAAAATAAAAGTTTATTTTTCCTTGAAAGTTTGAAGGCTTTGCTCTGTGTAAAGGACTTTTGTTTATCTGTGTGTTGTTGACTTTAGACTGCAGGTTTCTTTTTTCATGGCTCTGTGTCAGTAGAATTGTCCAGTGTCCATTAGAGCCCAAGACTCTAGACTTCTCTAAGACTGTTTAAGACTTCTCATTTAGCTTAGCCTATTTGATTACATTCAAATATGAATCCAGCACAATCCTCATGCTTCTGATTCATTTTGAAAACCATTGTTTAATTCACAGTTATGGGACCTTTGTCCAAGTAGAAATCTGTGCTTGAATCAGCATTCATAGGGTAAAATACAGAAAAAAAAATTAAGGGTGGTTTGTCATAGCTAGATAGAAACTAAACCTGCTGGGAGCACCTGGTTGAGTGAAGGGGGAATTTCTTGGTACCTGAGTCTCAGAGAAGGCTGTATGATGAGTTTTCTTGTCCTTCTTTTCTTTCTTTCCCTCTTCATTTCCCTTCTGTGACTTGTTTTGTTTTTCTGGTTTACCTTTTCATTTTCTCTCTTTTTTTTGTTCTTTAAATATAGTTAATTTACAATATTATGTTAGTTTTAGGTGAACAGCGTAGTGATTCAGTATTTTTTTGCAGATAATATTCCATGACATGTTAGTACAACATAATGGCTATAATGCCCTATGCAGTATAGTGCATCCCTGTCACTTATCTATTTTATACATAGTAGTTTGTGTCTGTTGATCCTGTACCTCTAATTGGCCCCTTCCTGTGATTTGCTTTCATTTTCCTTTGCTCCCAACCTTTTCTAATCTCTTAGATTCCAACAAAAGCTAGGAATCCTCTCCCCATCATCTAGCACTGATGTGCAAATTGAACATACAATTTCTGGGAGTTGATGATGCCTGAAACTTTCCAAGTGAAGAACTCCTAGGATAAGTGTGCTTGTGGTCCACTTCTTGTCATATATCAGATGATAAAATAGTTTCAAGGAATCACCTTAAGAAGACAAAAGCAATTTTCAAATAAATTTGACAAGTAGGTAGTTAATATGAACATTAAAACATTATACTAGATGATATAGCAGGCAGGGAGCTTTGGAAAACATGAGACTTAAGATCATTTCAGATGTCCACAGACTCATAAAGCTGTTTGTTGGCTAATGCTGAAAATACAGACATGGTGTCATCTACCTGGTGGCATCTGTAGCTACATATATGACTGTCATTAGTCGTAGATGACATTTTCTGTATACTATAAAACCCCCGAACACTACATACTTGTAAGAAGTATCATTAAAGTGAATTTGGCTGGTCAATACATGTGATATTCATGACTGATTCTTTTCATCAATGAATATTCTGAACATTGAAGAATAATTTCAGGCTCTTAGGAGCTATTTTTATTTTGAACACACACACACATTTCTATGCACATGTACATGGGCTTCCCTCATAGCTGAGTGGTAAAGAATCACATGCAATGCAGGAGTCAAAGGAGACGCGGGTTGAATCTCTGGGTCAGGAAGGTCTCCTGGAGGAGGAAATGGCAACCCATACCAGTATTGTTGCCTGGAGAATCCCATGGACAGAGAAGCTTGGCAGGCTACAGTCCAGAGAGTTGCAAAGAGTCAGACACGACTGAAGTGACCTAGCACACACGTACAAGTACACACACACACACACAAACTTCCTTTAGTCCCTCCTCTTTCCTGAATATATTTTAAAACTTCTTCCTCAAGATACTGTCCTGTCTACAGCAAAAAAAAAAAAAAAAAAAAACAAACCTCTGCTTTGCATATTTGTCATCTTGCCCCAAATCTCCTATTTGGATTTTTTTTTTTCTCGTTTAGCACTAGATGGCAACTTTATATTCAAAGAAATTTGCTTGATATAAATGCACTATTAAGTAAGCATAACAGAAATGTATTGCCCTATTGTAAATTACTAATATAATCTCATTTCTCTCTGGGAATTCTTTAAGGCATGCTTAAATTTTTAGTAATGCTAAGTTAATGACATTAAAAATAAAACAGGAACTATTTACCTGAAGTATCAACAATATTATTATTATTGTATATTTTGAAAGGTCATCATTTATTTAAAACATAATTATAGAATGACTCTAAACCACACAGAGACTTACTTTAAAAGTATATATTACATTCTCCCACTGATACTTAGCTGTATTTAAACAGTGATGGTTGGATTTTTTTAAAGGAGGAAACACTATATCATTATCGTGTATTTGTTCTTTAAAAAGGAGGGGAATCAAAATGGTGTCATCTACCTGGTGGCATCTGTAGCTACATATATGACTGTCATTAGTCGTAGATGACATTTTCTGTATACTATAAAACCCCCGAACACTACATACTTGTAAGAAGTATCATTAAAGTGAATTTGGCTGGTCAATACATGTGATATTCATGACTGATTCTTTTCATCAATGAATATTCTGAACATTGAAGAATAATTTCAGGCTCTTAGGAGCTATTTTTATTTTGAACACACACACACATTTCTATGCACATGTACATGGGCTTCCCTCATAGCTGAGTGGTAAAGAATCACATGCAATGCAGGAGTCAAAGGAGACGCGGGTTGAATCTCTGGGTCAGGAAGGTCTCCTGGAGGAGGAAATGGCAACCCATACCAGTATTGTTGCCTGGAGAATCCCATGGACAGAGAAGCTTGGCAGGCTACAGTCCAGAGAGTTGCAAAGAGTCAGACACGACTGAAGTGACCTAGCACACACGTACAAGTACACACACACACACACAAACTTCCTTTAGTCCCTCCTCTTTCCTGAATATATTTTAAAACTTCTTCCTCAAGATACTGCCCTGTCTACAGAAAAAAAAAAAAAAAAAAAAAAACAAACCTCTGCTTTGCATATTTGTCATCTTGCCCCAAATCTCCTATTTGGATTTTTTTTTTTCTCGTTTAGCACTAGATGGCAACTTTATATTCAAAGAAATTTGCTTGATATAAATGCACTATTAAGTAAGCATAACAGAAATGTATTGCCCTATTGTAAATTACTAATATAATCTCATTTCTCTCTGGGAATTCTTTAAGGCATGCTTAAATTTTTAGTAATGCTAAGTTAATGACATTAAAAATAAAACAGGAACTATTTACCTGAAGTATCAACAATATTATTATTATTGTATATTTTGAAAGGTCATCATTTATTTAAAACATAATTATAGAATGACTCTAAACCACACAGAGACTTACTTTAAAAGTATATATTACATTCTCCCACTGATACTTAGCTGTATTTAAACAGTGATGGTTGGATTTTTTTAAAGGAGGAAACACTATATCATTATCGTGTATTTGTTCTTTGAACAAATTTGGCCCATAGGGCATCGACCTTCTAAAGTCAAAACCAACGGTGCCACATCATGAATCGATAGCGTTAGGTCTGCTTTCTCCTCTTTTGCCCTAGATTCAGGTTCTAGGGATTATATGAACTTAAAAGGAAACATGATGAAAATAACTTGGCCAGCTGGGAGAAAAAAATACTCCACTTGGGAAGTGGGGAAGAATCAAGTGTATCAGCTAAATGGCACTTCTACAAAAAATAAAATAAATGGCACTTTTCTCTTTGTTAATTATCTCTTCACGTTATCACAATAAACTCAACACTGAATGAGTTAGCAGTTAACTCTTGATTATCTTTAGAAAATGAAGTGCATAAACGATCCCAAACAGAATATTTAAAAAATTCTATTTAACTTAGCATTTACCTTCTTGCTGTGTTTTTCTTAAACAACTATTAAAGTCATTTTATTTTGCCCAAGGGGCATACCTCAGTATGAGGAGTCCAGGCTCCTTGGAGTGTGTTGTGATTGGGGAAGACCCACATCAAATGAAAACTTACCGCAGGGCTTCCCTGGTGGTCTAGTGGGTAAGGACACCGCCTTGCAGGGCAAGGGGCGCCGGTTCGATCCCTGGCCTGGGAAGATCCCACATGCCGTGGAGCGGCTGGACCGATGTGTCCAACTACCAAGCCGGAACTCTGGGGCGCATGCACCCAGAGCTGGTGCTCTGCAACAACAGAGGCCGCCTGGGAGGCCCACAGGAGCCAAAGAACAAAGATGGATGAAAATGGACAAATGAAAGACCAATAGAAGTGGCCCACCTGCTCCCCTCCCTCCCCACCCCACCCCCCTCAAATAAATAAATAAATAAATCTTTAAAAAAAAAAAAAGAAAGAAAACTTACCACAGAAATATTTACCAAAAGAAAGCAGAAGTGATAATAACAATTAGGGTTTGTGTAACATGATACAATTTATCAATTTCAGATATATATTCCCCAACCCTGGAAGATCAAAAAGGTATATAATATATATAATATAATTATCACCCATGGGTTATAGATGGATGAATGGAAAGAAAGAGAAACAATAATAGGAATTTATATTTAGTTGTCCATGTAGACAAATTTCAGTTTAACACAAGCCTCAGTTGTAGCCCTCCTGATCATCACAGACACATGTTTTCAATTTTGCTGATAGGGGTGTTGTACATTACTCTTTTGCATCTTATGTCTGAAGCTACGATTCCACCTTTACCAGGTGTGGCATCCAAAACAAGGACTTTGCAGATGTCCACACCTCCCAGCAGTTGTCAGTCTTAGAGAGTTCAGACCATTTCCAGGTTAATTTCTATTTTGGATGAATGTTTTGATCAGGGGAACATTTTGAAAGGAGGCCGCTAATCATTCAAATATGAATTTATCTGCATTAATTCATCTATTACTCCACTTATCAAATATGTATTGAGTAGATCATTGGTGAGCCTAGCACTATGTGGGCCAGGACGTTGTTGAGTGAATCGGTCCTGGCAGGCAAGAAGCTAAATACAAGTCTCAAACCATCAAACTAACTGGAAATTATTTGAGGGAAGTTTGGGTGCTTAGAATTTAGCTCTTCCCAAGTTATCTTCTTGGTGGTAGTGGTGGTGTAGTGGTTTAGTCACTCAGTTGTGTCCAATTCTTGTGACCTTGAGAGTCCCATCGACAGAGGAGCCTGGTGGGCTATGATCCATAGGGTCACAAAGAATAGGACACAGCTGAAGAGACTTAGCACACACGCCTGCAGCCTTTGCTTGGGGACTTCATACATATAGTCACACTCTTTCTTTGGAGCCTGATTCCTAGAAGAGCTTGAGAGTTAGTCCAAATGCTTCAACGTTTCACAATGTGAGTGATCTTCATGAATGTATCTCTGATCACAATGTTTCATAAAGTATACTCTATTTGCCTTGATTATAGAGACAATAACATTCCACCCTGTATTCTGGTCTGAGTCTGTCCATCTGTCTCACCTGACAGTGAGCTACCAAAGTCTCTCCCCTTGCCCTGCCTTGCATATGAGGATGTTTGCAAGAAATGTTCATTTTGTTGAATTAAACGAACAGGATTTAAGAACTTGAAATGTGTATACTTTCCTATTCCAAGAACTGCTTGGAATTGCCTTGGGATGATTCTCCTCTACTAAGTGGAAAGCCCTAGGAGGAATTCTGCTCACCCTCTAAGGAGGCATTGGGAAAACATCCTTATAAAGGGCTGCTCCCCATGTTCCAGACTCTTCTGGCTTTTGTGAATGTCTTCGTGCAAAACTCATGCAGAACTGATAATTAACTTAATGCATTTTCTTCAGCTCTTTCCTCATAGAACGCTTGGATCTAAAGAGAAAATTTTCACTGAAATGATGGCAAAGCTTTTAGTGAGGTTTCTGGGCAGGTCTCATGTTATTAGTTCTGAGCCTTTAAACATGAACATACACATCAGCAACATCTGCAGAAATGTCCACGTGCATCATTCCATGGTGTTACTCAAAAATCTAGAAGAAAATGAGTTAAATAAAAACACACAACAGTGAATGTGTCTGCTGGGAGCACTTCTTTGTGTTTTCCATTATCACAGCTAAACATTAAGTCAGACCCTTAACTTGATTTTAATGTATTTAAGCAATAACCGTCAAGGCACACGGTGCTTTCTGGGAATTAATGAGCAGCAAGAAGAGTTGATGGCCCAAAGTCAAACCAAGGACCGGAATTAATGAGCTAACCTTTTTGGGGGGCCAATTCTTGGGACCTTGAGAGTCCCATCGACAGAGGAGCCTGGTGGGCTATGATCCATAGGGTCACAAAGAATAGGACACAGCTGAAGAGACTTAGCACACACGCCTGCAGCCTTTGCTTGGGGACTTCATACATATAGTCACACTCTTTCTTTGGAGCCTGATTCCTAGAAGAGCTTGAGAGTTAGTCCAAATGCTTCAACGTTTCACAATGTGAGTGATCTTCATGAATGTATCTCTGATCACAATGTTTCATAAAGTATACTCTATTTGCCTTGATTATAGAGACAATAACATTCCACCCTGTATTCTGGTCTGAGTCTGTCCATCTGTCTCACCTGACAGTGAGCTACCAAAGTCTCTCCCCTTGCCCTGCCTTGCATATGAGGATGTTTGCAAGAAATGTTCATTTTGTTGAATTAAACGAACAGGATTTAAGAACTTGAAATGTGTATACTTTCCTATTCCAAGAACTGCTTGGAATTGCCTTGGGATGATTCTCCTCTACTAAGTGGAAAGCCCTAGGAGGAATTCTGCTCACCCTCTAAGGAGGCATTGGGAAAACATCCTTATAAAGGGCTGCTCCCCATGTTCCAGACTCTTCTGGCTTTTGTGAATGTCTTCGTGCAAAACTCATGCAGAACTGATAATTAACTTAATGCATTTTCTTCAGCTCTTTCCTCATAGAACGCTTGGATCTAAAGAGAAAATTTTCACTGAAATGATGGCAAAGCTTTTAGTGAGGTTTCTGGGCAGGTCTCATGTTATTAGTTCTGAGCCTTTAAACATGAACATACACATCAGCAACATCTGCAGAAATGTCCACGTGCATCATTCCATGGTGTTACTCAAAAATCTAGAAGAAAATGAGTTAAATAAAAACACACAACAGTGAATGTGTCTGCTGGGAGCACTTCTTTGTGTTTTCCATTATCACAGCTAAACATTAAGTCAGACCCTTAACTTGATTTTAATGTATTTAAGCAATAACCGTCAAGGCACACGGTGCTTTCTGGGAATTAATGAGCAGCAAGAAGAGTTGATGGCCCAAAGTCAAACCAAGGACCGTTAACCCCAGTTAGCTATTAATTCCCCAGGAAATGCCTGGTGCTGAGGTTGGTATTACTATTTATAAGCCCCTTATATATGAAGAAAAGAAATACATATATCTACCCATCACCACCCCCCCCACCCCCTGCCCTGCCTTCATTTCACAGAATGTTGTGGGAAAGCTGGAAGCTGAATCACACTGTTGCTGTTGCATTAGGCCTTTTCTGATAAATTGAAAGTAATTATCAAAAGGAAGTCTTTGGTCTACAGCCAAAGATATATGTCAGCGCCCCTACACTGCCCTCCTCTTCCTCATCCCCACCGCCTGTAAATTAAATAGAAGTAATAATGACAGCATCTTCCTGGGACATTTTCTTTTAATGAAATCTAGCATGAATCTCAAGCGTATAGCTTGATAACAATTTTTTGAGATATACTCACCCACATTACAACCCAGATCAAGGTTGAGAACCTTTCCACAATCACTAAAGCCTTCTTCATTCTCCCTCCCAGGCAGGCCCCCAACAAAGGTAATCACACTTCTTCCCTCAAGGCCATAGAATTATCTTTCCTTTTCCTAAGCGTTATGTAAATGGAATCATACAACGTGTACTCTGTGTGTGTATTTTTTTTTCTCAGCATGGTGTGTGAGTTTCATGTATGTTGTTGCATACCACTCTTTTTCATTGCTGCTTCAGAGAAACTTTTTTTTTTCATTTTAAATAAGTTTAATATTAATGAAGACAGAGGAATTTAGTTCTGGCTTTTATTAGTATTTAAACATTTTTCCATGTAATGGGCAGGTCTCATGTTATTAGTTCTGAGCCTTTAAACATGAACATACACATCAGCAACATCTGCAGAAATGTCCACGTGCATCATTCCATGGTGTTACTCAAAAATCTAGAAGAAAATGAGTTAAATAAAAACACACAACAGTGAATGTGTCTGCTGGGAGCACTTCTTTGTGTTTTCCATTATCACAGCTAAACATTAAGTCAGACCCTTAACTTGATTTTAATGTATTTAAGCAATAACCGTCAAGGCACACGGTGCTTTCTGGGAATTAATGAGCAGCAAGAAGAGTTGATGGCCCAAAGTCAAACCAAGGACCGTTAACCCCAGTTAGCTATTAATTCCCCAGGAAATGCCTGGTGCTGAGGTTGGTATTACTATTTATAAGCCCCTTATATATGAAGAAAAGAAATACATATATCTACCCATCACCACCCCCCCCACCCCCTGCCCTGCCTTCATTTCACAGAATGTTGTGGGAAAGCTGGAAGCTGAATCACACTGTTGCTGTTGCATTAGGCCTTTTCTGATAAATTGAAAGTAATTATCAAAAGGAAGTCTTTGGTCTACAGCCAAAGATATATGTCAGCGCCCCTACACTGCCCTCCTCTTCCTCATCCCCACCGCCTGTAAATTAAATAGAAGTAATAATGACAGCATCTTCCTGGGACATTTTCTTTTAATGAAATCTAGCATGAATCTCAAGCGTATAGCTTGATAACAATTTTTTGAGATATACTCACCCACATTACAACCCAGATCAAGGTTGAGAACCTTTCCACAATCACTAAAGCCTTCTTCATTCTCCCTCCCAGGCAGGCCCCCAACAAAGGTAATCACACTTCTTCCCTCAAGGCCATAGAATTATCTTTCCTTTTCCTAAGCGTTATGTAAATGGAATCATACAACGTGTACTCTGTGTGTGTATTTTTTTTTCTCAGCATGGTGTGTGAGTTTCATGTATGTTGTTGCATACCACTCTTTTTCATTGCTGCTTCAGAGAAACTTTTTTTTTTCATTTTAAATAAGTTTAATATTAATGAAGACAGAGGAATTTAGTTCTGGCTTTTATTAGTATTTAAACATTTTTCCATGTAATGATTTTTATAATGATTGTTTTTTAATCTTTAATTTTTTATTGAAGTACAGTTGATTTACAAGGTTGTGTTACTTGTAGATGTACGGCAAAGCGGTTCTGTTATACTTAGAGCTATTCTTTTTCAAATTCTTTTTTCATTTAGGTTATTACAGAATATTGAGTAAGAGTTCCCTATACTATATAGCAGGGTCTTTGTTGGTTGTCTATTTTATATGTAGTAGTATATATATATATGTTACTCCCAAATTTCTAAATTATCCTTCCCCCCAGCTTTCCCCTTTGGGAAGCAAAGCTTTGTTTTCTCTATGAGTGTCTTTCTGTTCTGTAAATAAGTTCATTTCTATCTCTTTTTTTCAGATTCCAGATATAAATGATATCATATGGTATTTGTCTTTGTCTGATGAAGAGTAGCTTTAAAGTTAAAAAAAAAAAAAAAGAACCTGGAAACATTTTTCTTTTTCTGACCTATAAGAAGCTTTGATGACTCAAAGCTTGAATGTTTAGGTTTCGTTAGAACTGAGATGGTAACACATATCCAATGCCACTGTGTGTTTAACACATAATAAATCTCACCCGTGGTAAGGCAACTGCTTCATAAGGCTGTTCTGAAGACAGGCTAATAAAAATTGTGTATAAATAAACAAGCATAAAATGTAAAATGTAGTTGAGTCATCTTCCTTAACTTCATTCTCCTTTCCCATTATGAAAGGAATTATTATCAAGTGTCTATTACAGGCTAGGTTCTTTAGCAGCTTCTGTCCTTGCCACACTCCATGAATGTAGGTAATGCTTTCTCCAGTTCACAGATGGAGAAATTGAGGAATGCCAACTAATTTGCCCAAGGTCACAGTAGTAAAGTCAGGGTGTAACTCTGAAATTTGAGCCCTTTCATCACATCCATAGCAAGGTGAGAAAGGTGGGCCAGAGGAAGTCAGTGACTAGGGAGGAGAAAAGGGCTGATGCAGGAGCCACTGTGATTCTAGCCAGCAGTCCTAGGCTCCTGGGAGCACATCTCAGCCTTTAGTCTCTAGACTATTTAAATGACATTTGATTTTATTTAAAAAATTTGGAGGAGGCCATGACACATGGCTTGTAGGATCTTAGTTCCTCAACCAGGAATTGAACCTGGGCCCTGGACGTGAAAGCTCTGAGTCCTAATGCTGGACTGCCAGAAAATTCCCTAAGTGATGTTTTCATGAAATTTGGCTTTAGTTTGCATTTACTGGTGTGAGGTATGTCTTAAGCTTCCTCTCAATACTCTTATAATGTTGAAACCTAGCATTTATTGATCCTCCTGTGTTCCAGGTACCATTCTCATGCTTTCCATGCATTATCTCACTGGATTCTTGTAAACACTCTATGAGAAAATGCTCCAGATAATGCCATGTTGCAGATGAGAAAAGTGAGGCAGGAAGGGGTTAAGTGACTTGCTTGAGGTCACACAGCTGGAAGGGAGGAATCTGAATTTGAATTTGAATCTAAGGATTCAAATCCCAGGTGGTTGAGAGTTTGTAAATTCTATGCACCACCACCTTACTGCCTGGCTTAGGCTAATATACCTTTTATAAGCAAATTTGCCCTGTCCCATATTTTGACCCAGCCATCCAGTTCAGATTCAAGTCCCTAGAGGGCAGGCTGTGTATTGTATTCCATATTATTGTTTTCTTTTTTTTTTTTTGACGGGGGGCACTTCTATTGGTCTTTCATTCATCAATTTTCTTTGTTCTTTGACCTGTGTGGGCCTCCCATTGCAGTGGCCTCTGTTGTAGCAGAGCACCAGCTCTGGGCACATGCGCTCCAGAGCTCTGGCTCAGTAGTTGGACACATCAGTCCAGCCGCTCCGCGACACGTGGGATCCTCCCAGGCCAGGGATCGAACCGGCACCCCTTGCACTGCAAGGTGGTGTCCTTATCCCCTGAACCACCAGGAAAGCCCCCATATTATTGTTTTAAAAGTTACTCTGAATTCTGTATTTAGTGAGTGTTAAGTAAGTATCTCTGGGAGATCCTCTGGAGGCGGGCATGGCTACCCACTCAAGTATTCTTGCCTGAAGAAGCCCTTGGACAGAGGAATCTGGTGGGTGTGGAGTTGCAAAGAGCTGGACATGACTGAAGACAGAGCACAGAAGCACAAGTAACTATCAGCTGACTCACATATGAATACATTCACTGAATCTGCAATAGGTTTTCATTTGGGGGGATGGACTGCCTGATGGATAGTGTGTAACAGTGATCCTACTTCCCAAATGAAAAAATCAGAAGATTTTCTTCCAGAAAAGCTTTAGTTTTTAAATTTTTGAATATAAAAAGTATCAAGTACAATGATTAAATCACATTTATTGGTTATTATTCTTATTATGTGTTGCTATGTAACAAATTACCCAAACTTAGTAGCAGAAAAATCACAATCATCTTAATGCTCTGTGTGACAAAAATTCAAGCAGGAAACAGCAGATTGGCTTATCACTCTTCCAAAAAGTCTGAGGCCTCAGCTAAGAAGAATCAGATGACTGGAAGTGGCTCGAATGGCCAAGGACTCGAATCATCCAGAGCAGGGGTTCTCAACCCCCAGGGCCATGGACAGGTACCTTGGAACAGGGACACAGCAGGAGATGAGTGTTGGGCAAGTGAGTGAAGCTTCATCTTTATTGACAGGGCTCCCCATTACTGTCCCATCATTCCTAGGTGGGACGTCTAGTTGCAGCAAAACAAGCTCATGGCTCCCACTGATTCTGCATTATGGTGAGTTATATAATTATTTCATTATATATCACAAGGTACCAATAATAGAAAGAAAGTGCACAATAAATGTACTGTGCTAGAATCATCCTGAAACCATCCCCTCCCCAATCCCTGTCTGTGGAAAAATTGTCTTCCATGAAACCAGTCCCTGCTTCCAAAAAGGAAGGGAACTGCTGATCTAGAGGCTTCTTCACTCACATATCTGATGTCTGTCTGCCATGACCTGTAGACTGAGAATGAGGACTGAAATGCCTATTCATGGTCCCTCCAAGTGATTTGGGCTCCCTCACAGCCTGGTGTCTTGGAATAGGCTGACATCTCACATGGTAGTTCAGGGCTCCAAGACAGAATTGCTCTACCAAACAAGGTAGAAATTACATCACTTCTTCTTTTTATCTAGCCTTGGAAATCACAGCACGACTTTTACTAGACTCCCTTGGTTAAAGCAGACACAAGCCTGCCAGTGTTTAAAGAAAGGGGACCTAGAACCCCACCTATCAATAGATATATCAAAGAATTTGTAGCCATTTTAAAAATCACCATAGTTATTCAGTCAGTAATGACTTTTATTACACAAAGTCTGTACTATCCTAGTGATACGAGGACAGACTCTGTATGATGTCAATACCTTTAGACCATGAAATTTTTGTACCTTGTTTTATGTCCCTGGATATGTTCCAATGTTTCCTGATTTATAACCTATGGGAACTTGAATAAAATTTGTATCCTGCTGTTGTGTGAAAATTGTATAGATCTGAATTCTGTTGAATTGGCTTATAGGGCTTTTCAGGTCTACTATCTCCTACTTTTCTGTCTGTTCATTCTATCAATGTTTGAGAGTTTGATATTAAAACTCTAAAAATCTTAATTTATTTACTAAAAATAATGACTTTAGTGGAACTATATGTAACTTTATTCTGTATTTTCCAAGTCTCCTGTAAATGTGTTATCATACTTTCATAATTTAAAAAATAAAAAAGGAAAAAAAAAGGCTGCACTGTATGAAGAAAGCCAAGATCATGTCATCTTCAATAGAACAAAAATGGAACTTGAAAGTGTTGAATTGGGGGTGAAACTATATTACTCTGTTGCCCAATTAATTTTATTCTATAGTCTTGGAACATGTTGGATTTCCAGCGACGTTCCCCAACGAAGCACTCCCATTAATGCAGGTAAGTAGCCTTTGCTCCCCCCAACCAAGCCCTGTTAGAGTAAAGGGTCATTTCAGCTGCCAGCTTTTGTTTTCCTGCCTCCTCACCCCTTCCTGGGTGGTACTGTGATTTGAGATTTTCTTCTCTCTTCCTCTCTGTCAAAGCAGTGTCCTGTGTGAGACATTAGGAAGCCTTACCGCCTTACTGTATACATTTCTTATTGCCTAGGAAACTGTGATCCATTTGAGGAGATAAATGTGAAGTAGAATAATCAATATCTAAGGTCACAACCCAGGTTGATAACCTCGCGGTGAATGGGGCTCCGGTTTATCTAGTAAACAGTTGCGCAGAGTGTTTGCATATGCTATCTAGTAGATGTCCATTTTGTAACCATCAGTCTTTCTGTAAATTCAGTTATCCTAATCTAGAATCCAGTGATCCAGAATATCAGAGGGCACTCAAAGTTCACGTTTTGTTTCAATCTGTGTATTTTATAGGTGAAGGTACAGAGGCAGAGGAGGTCACCAGGGAGCCTTCTCCAAGGAAGGAAGAAGAAAGAACAGAACACAGGTCTCTTTACTGCCAATCCAGGCTCTTTTCACCACACCACCTGTATCCTCACCACCTTTTCCTAGACCCAAGCAGTGCCCTTCACACTTACTTAAAAGAGTCTATCCACAGTAACACCTGGGGCTGAAAAGCTGAGAGAATGCTCTTTTTGCTTTTCCCATTTTCCTTTCATTCAGTAGACTGAGGGTAGGACTTGGATGTGTGTGTGTGTGTGTGTGTGTGTGTGTGCGTGTGTGTGTGTGTGTGTGTTCAGTCATGTCAGATGCTTTGTGATTACATAGACTGTAGCCCACCAGGGATCGAACCCACGTTTCTTATGTCTCCTATATTGGCAGGTGGATTCTTTGCCGCTTGTGCCACCTTTACTAGGAAGATTAAATTGATAGTAAAACTGAGGACTTTGATCTTTTGGTCTTAGGGCTTTTGGTCTTGGGTGGTATTTTTCTGGGATTTTAACAGAGTGTGTGGGACCATTTTGTCTGGAGGCACATTTTAAGACTGGGGATTACCTTCTGCTTAGAAGATGTCTTTAGATCCAAAGGGCTGAGGCTACTAGGACCATGTTCAGAGGGAAGGAAGGGTTTGTGTGAGACTCAAAGGTAAAAGGAAAGTATATAGAAACCTCACATCTTCCAAGTTTTTCCAAAGCAGTCTTGATTTTTATTTTTGGTCAGTTGTTTAGCCTTATGTTAGATGGAGGGTTTTCTATACAAACTAGAAATAGAATCTTCTGTAACCTGGTAAAGAACATCTATGAAATATCTGCATTGAAGATCATGATTAATTGTGAAAAACTAAGCACTTTCCCTCCTAAGATCAGGAACAAGGGAAAGATATCTGCTCTCATTACTTTGATTCAGCACTGTTTAAAGAGTTCTCGTCAGGTTTTCGCTGGTGGTCCAGAGATTAAGTCTCTGAGCTTCCACTGCAGGGGGCACTGATTTGACCTTTGGTCCTTCCTTGCTCTGGGAACTAAGATCCTGCATACCCCACAGCCAAAAAAAAAAATGCTCATTAAAATATTTGAGACTTCTCTGGTGGTCTGGGCTTCCCTTGTGGCTCAGACGGTACAGAATCTGCCTGTAATGTGGGATAACCGACTGTGATCCCTGCTTTGAGAAGATCCTTTGGAAAAGGGAATGGCAACCCAGTCCAGTATGCTTGCCTGGAGAATTCCATGGACAGAGGAGTCTGGTGGGCTACAGTCCATGGAGTCTCAAAGAGTTGGACAACAACTGAGCGACTAACACAAACACTGGTGGTCTAGTGGTTAAGACTGCATTTCCAATGCAGAGGGTACAGGCTCAATCCTTGATCAGGGAACTAAGTTTCCACCTGCCACCAGGCATGACCAAAAGAATAATAATAATAAATGAAGAGTCCTAGCCCATGAAATTAGGCAAGAGGAAAAAGTATAAAAACTGGGAAGAAAAAGTAAAGCTATCATTATTTATAGATGACATGATTGTTTACATAGAAAACACTAAGAAATCCACCAAAAAATGAGTAGACTGAGTTTAGCATGATACAATGTCCATATACAAAAATAAATTGTGCTTTCCTGGAGAATCCCACGTACAGAAGAACCTGGTGTATCAGAAAGAGTTGGACACAACTAAAGCCACTTAGCACGCACACATACAGTGTCTATGATAGACAATTGAAGAATGAAATCAAATCACTATATTAACTTCAGATACTATTATATACTTAGGAATAATTCTAAGTCTGTGGATGACTGTAGTACCTCTCAATTTAGTATGCTATGGATTTCAACAATTTCTCTAATAAAATAGTTGCTCCAATCCAGTGATTTCCTATTTACTCCATGCTTCCAGCCATACTTGTGGTATCAGTGCCTCCAATGAATGACACAATTTGCATTTTTTTTGGACAAAGTATAGTGAAATATATTAAGCAATAATGTATTTTATTGTACATTTTAAAAACTATATATTTTTAATTTTTTTTTTTGCCTCTAAGTCATCATTTATTGTCATCCATCTTTATTCTTTGGCCTATTTGGGCTTCCCATTGCAGTGGCCTCTCTTGTTGCAGAGCACCAGCTCTGGGCACATATGCGCCAGAGCACTGGCTCCTAATTGGACACACCAGTCCAGCCACTCCACGGCATGTGGGATCTTCCCAGGCCAGGGATCAAACCGGCGCCCCTTGCACTGCAGGGCAGACTCTTTACCTACTGGACCACCAGGGAAGCCCCTAAAACTATATTTTGACATTTAAAATAATTATTTAAAAGCTGTGGCATTTGGGGAAATAAAGTTTATGAAATCGTGAAATAGCCAAAACATGGGTACTAGAAACAGTTACTTCTGCTAGTTTTGATGGCTAAGTTACTCAAGTGAAGTTACAGAACAGATAAATGACATTAAAATTAATTTTATATGTCTAGATAAATATAGAAGTAAATGAAATAATACTATTAAGGAGTTGTGCTGAAAGTAGAAATGCTGTAGGAAATTAGAAATGAGACCATGTTTTCCTTGAAGGTGATAGCAAGAGGTATTTCTCAAAAGCTTGAACAAGTATGATGTAGGGTGATGTGGACTTTTCCAGGGTTCAGAAAAAAATGCCTTTTTTTCCAGGGTTCAGAAAAAAATGCCTTTTAAAAAAAATTTGTTTTTGAAGTATAGTTGATTTGTAATTTGTGGTAGTTTCAGGTGTACATCAAAATGACTCAGTTATACATATATGACGTAGTTTCGCCACTTAGCACGCACATGTTCTATGATAGACAATTAAAATGAAATCAAATCACTATATTAACTTCAGATACTATTATATACTTAGGAATAATTCTAAGTCTGTGGATGACTGTAGTACCTCTCAATTTAGTATGCTATGGATTTCAACAATTTCTCTAATAAAATAGTTGCTCCAATCCAGTGATTTCCTATTTACTCCATGCTTCCAGCCATACTTGTGGTATCAGTGCCTCCAATGAATGACACAATTTGCATTTTTTTTGGACAAAGTATAGTGAAATATATTAAGCAATAATGTATTTTATTGTACATTTTAAAAACTATATATTTTTAATTTTTTTTTTTGCCTCTAAGTCATCATTTATTGTCATCCATCTTTATTCTTTGGCCTATTTGGGCTTCCCATTGCAGTGGCCTCTCTTGTTGCAGAGCACCAGCTCTGGGCACATATGCGCCAGAGCACTGGCTCCTAATTGGACACACCAGTCCAGCCACTCCACGGCATGTGGGATCTTCCCAGGCCAGGGATCAAACCGGCGCCCCTTGCACTGCAGGGCAGACTCTTTACCTACTGGACCACCAGGGAAGCCCCTAAAACTATATTTTGACATTTAAAATAATTATTTAAAAGCTGTGGCATTTGGGGAAATAAAGTTTATGAAATCGTGAAATAGCCAAAACATGGGTACTAGAAACAGTTACTTCTGCTAGTTTTGATGGCTAAGTTACTCAAGTGAAGTTACAGAACAGATAAATGACATTAAAATTAATTTTATATGTCTAGATAAATATAGAAGTAAATGAAATAATACTATTAAGGAGTTGTGCTGAAAGTAGAAATGCTGTAGGAAATTAGAAATGAGACCATGTTTTCCTTGAAGGTGATAGCAAGAGGTATTTCTCAAAAGCTTGAACAAGTATGATGTAGGGTGATGTGGACTTTTCCAGGGTTCAGAAAAAAATGCCTTTTTTTCCAGGGTTCAGAAAAAAATGCCTTTTAAAAAAAATTTGTTTTTGAAGTATAGTTGATTTGTAATTTGTGGTAGTTTCAGGTGTACATCAAAATGACTCAGTTATACATATATGTATCTATTCTTTTTTCATATTCTTTTCCACTGTAAGTTATTACAGCATATTGAGTTGAGTTTCCTGTGTTATACAATAGATCCTGGTTGGTAATCTATTTTACATACAGTGTAGTATATAAGTTAATTCCAGCCTCCTAATTTATCAGTTCACCTCCACATTTCCCCTTTGGTGACCCCTGATGGCTCAGTGGGTAAAGAATCTGCCTTCAGTGAAGGAGCCACAGGAGACGTGGGTTTGATCCCTGGGTTGGGAAGATCCCCTGAAGAAGTGGAATGGCTACATACTCCAGTGTTCTTGCCTGAAAAATCCCATGGACAGAGGAGTCTTGTGGGCTACAGTCCAAAAGGTTGCAAAGAGTTGGACACGAATGACTGAGCACAAGCATTTACCTAACCATAAATTTGATTTGGAGATCTGTGAATTTTTTTTATATTAATAAATAAGTTTCTTTGTATCATTTTTTCAGGAGAAAAAGTCTGATAGAGACTTGCTTAAAATGAAAATTACATCACTAAGGAAAAATGACAGTCTTATAATTTTTATGTGGGTACAACAAAGATCAAGGTCCAGCTTAAGACCATTTGAGATCATAACAGAAAAATCTAGAAAGACTTCATGAACCTAATCAAACCAGAATGTGCATAAGAAGGCACAGAGTGGATTCGTGAATTAAATTTTTGGTTTTCTTTTAGTCTGGAATTCAGAGGCTCTGTCCTCTTCCCTCACCCCAACCCAGGACTTACCAGGACAAAAGGAATTTAGGATGAAATCAGCATGTCTGTAATAGGGGAGAGAGGATTCTCTACCCTCAGGAACTACCAGTATAAGAAGCACAGAACACCTATAAGTTTGACCTGATTATAGCAATATGTTCTGAGATTTCCCTTGAAAGACACTCAGACCTTTAAGAGGAAATGGATAATAAAAGTCTGTCTAAATCACTGACAGCAATTTATAGTTATGTAAGAGAATATCCCTTTTTGAAATACACTGAAGAAGTTAGGAATAAAAAGACATGATATCCTCAACTTACTCTCAAATGTTTCAAAAAAATTACACAGCCACATGACACACAGAGATGATTGATACAGCAAATGAGGCAAAGTAGAAGCTATTAATGAATCTATTGTGTTGTGTTAGTCGCTGTGTTATACAATAGATCCTGGTTGGTAATCTATTTTACATACAGTGTAGTATATAAGTTAATTCCAGCCTCCTAATTTATCAGTTCACCTCCACATTTCCCCTTTGGTGACCCCTGATGGCTCAGTGGGTAAAGAATCTGCCTTCAGTGAAGGAGCCACAGGAGACGTGGGTTTGATCCCTGGGTTGGGAAGATCCCCTGAAGAAGTGGAATGGCTACATACTCCAGTGTTCTTGCCTGAAAAATCCCATGGACAGAGGAGTCTTGTGGGCTACAGTCCAAAAGGTTGCAAAGAGTTGGACACGAATGACTGAGCACAAGCATTTACCTAACCATAAATTTGATTTGGAGATCTGTGAATTTTTTTTATATTAATAAATAAGTTTCTTTGTATCATTTTTTCAGGAGAAAAAGTCTGATAGAGACTTGCTTAAAATGAAAATTACATCACTAAGGAAAAATGACAGTCTTATAATTTTTATGTGGGTACAACAAAGATCAAGGTCCAGCTTAAGACCATTTGAGATCATAACAGAAAAATCTAGAAAGACTTCATGAACCTAATCAAACCAGAATGTGCATAAGAAGGCACAGAGTGGATTCGTGAATTAAATTTTTGGTTTTCTTTTAGTCTGGAATTCAGAGGCTCTGTCCTCTTCCCTCACCCCAACCCAGGACTTACCAGGACAAAAGGAATTTAGGATGAAATCAGCATGTCTGTAATAGGGGAGAGAGGATTCTCTACCCTCAGGAACTACCAGTATAAGAAGCACAGAACACCTATAAGTTTGACCTGATTATAGCAATATGTTCTGAGATTTCCCTTGAAAGACACTCAGACCTTTAAGAGGAAATGGATAATAAAAGTCTGTCTAAATCACTGACAGCAATTTATAGTTATGTAAGAGAATATCCCTTTTTGAAATACACTGAAGAAGTTAGGAATAAAAAGACATGATATCCTCAACTTACTCTCAAATGTTTCAAAAAAATTACACAGCCACATGCACACACACAGAGATGATTGATACAGCAAATGAGGCAAAGTAGAAGCTATTAATGAATCTATTGTGTTGTGTTAGTCGCTCAGTTGTGTCCAACTCTTTTTGACCCTATGGACTGTGAGGCTCTTCTGTCCATGGAATTCTCCAGGCAAGCATACTGGAGTGGATTGCCATTTCCTTCTCCATAATGAATCTTGGTGAAGAGTATATAAGAGATCTTTAAATTTGAAATGATATCAAAATAAAAAATGTCCCCCAAATGTCTTATCTATATCACATACCTTTCATGATGATTGATGTAAGCTACCTATGAAAATCATGTTTTAGTGTTTGTTTTTTTAACCTGAACTGGAACTCTATATATGAGATTTCAAGTGGCTTTTCTAATATAGATACACCAGCTATTATGCTTCTCTGAACTAGAGGAATGGAAAGAATGGATAAAGACAAATAATCGTGTTTAAATATGTGTTGTTAGAGGATGAATCTTTAATTTTATAAATATTTGAATGCTGATAAGATAGAAGAATATCTAAGAAGGATCACAGTGAAGGCTAGAAGATAAGAACATATGGAAATAGCCCCAACTTGAAGCTACTTATCTCTGGATTTCTTGTTACATGAGATAAATAAATGTCCTTACTGTTTTTTTAAAAAAGAACATATGGAAATAATAATAATAATGATGCTGATGATGATAATGTCATCATTGCTGGAGCCAGCCCTGAGTCATATTCCAGGTTGGAAAGTAGAAACCAGTTTTCCCATTTGGTCTAACTAAGAATATGACATTCAGAATAATTCTCGCTACATAAAATGGCAAAATACAGGGTGAAAGAAGAACACATGATTAAGATTAAGTTGAACACATTTTGGATAATCAAGGATAATCTTCCCATCTCAAGATCCTTAATTTATTTGCATCTACAAAGTCCCTTTTGGCATGTAAAGTAATACATTCACACATTTTGGAATGTGAACATATTTGGAGGATTGTTACTTTGACTAACAATACAGAGGCGACAAAAGTCCATATAGTCAAAGCTATGGTTTTCCCATTAGTTATGCATGGATGTGAGAGCTGGACCATAAAGAAGGCTGAGGGCCAAAGAACTGATGCCTTTGAACTGTGGTGTTGGGAGAAGGCTCTTGAGAGTCCCTTGGGCTGCAAGGAGACCAAACCAGTCAATCCTAAAGGAAATCAACCCTGAGTGTTCATTGGGAGGAATGAGGCTGAAGCTGAAGGTCCAATATTTTGGCTACCTGATACAAAGAGACGACTCACTGGAAAAGACCCTGATGCTGGGAAAGATAGAAGGCAGAAGGAGAAAGGGATGACAGAGGATGAGATGGTTGGATGGCATCACTGAGTCAATGGACATGAGTTTGAGCAAGCTCCTGGAGATGGTGAAGGACAGGGAAGCCTGGCGTGCTGCAGTTCATGGGGTCACAAAGAGTCAGACACAGCTGAACAACTGAACTGAACTGTATAGTGTTCTCGGAGGCAATGGATCATTTGCCTTCATAACTCTGTGATTATCATGTACTGTTTGGGAATGTGGATCTTATGATTACATAAGAGATTGACCAAAGAGAAACTTAAAAGAAACCAGATGCAATATCTATTTCTTTTAGCTTCTGAAATTTGTTATTAAAAGTTGTATGTTAAAAAAAAAAAAAGTTGTATGTTATTATCCATCCCATGACTATCAGATTAATCTTGCCTTTTACAGAGTAGCTTGGTACAACTTCTGTTAGGCTTTTGTGAAAGATTTTCTAATTCTTCACACCAAAATTTTCTGACATTTATCCTTTTCAGACTTTAGCTCAGTACCACACACAGAGTAAAATTTCAAATATGGTGTGTTGAATAAATTGAATCTCTGTATTGTTGATGAAAGTATTGGATATGAATGCTTGCTTTGGTGGTGGTGCCTTTAAGTTGCAACTAATAATCCTTAAGGGGCTTCCCTGGTGACTCATTAGTAAAGAATCTGCCTGCATTTACAAGAGATGTGGGTTCAATCCCTGGAGAAGGAAATGGCAACCCACTCCAGTATTCTTGCCTGGAAAATCCCATGGATAGAGGAGCCTGGTGGGCTACAGTTCATGGGGTCACAAAAGAATCAAACACAATTCAGTGACTAGACAACAGCAACAAATAATCCATAAAGGGTTTTCTTGACAGAGGATTTGCTCTCTGAGCAGAGGCATTTGGTTAGTGAAGTTGTTGGATGGTGTTTGTTATACTGGCGTGTGTTAAAAGAGATTTCTAGACAAACTGGGAGCGATCTGACACTGACCTCCTTCTGAATTAAGACTTTATATATGGTGATGATGGCACACGCAGTGAAGCAACAGAAAGACAGACATGGACAGTGGACATATGGACATTGTGGGGAAGGAACAGAGAGAGGGTGGGAGGTGTAAAGGAAGTAGCATGAAGGCCTGTACTATCATAAGTGAAGAAAATAGCTGTAGCCATTGCTCTGTGAGAAAAGGGGATCCTTCAGGGGTGCTGTGTGATGATCGGGAGGTGTGGGAAGGGGGGGATATACATATGACTAATCTGGGAACATGCATATCTGTAAACAACAAAACTCTGTAAAAGTTAAAAGTAAAATAAAGGTTTTATTAAAAAAAAAAGTCTTTATATACTTCTGTATCACAAACGATAAAACTCATGATATATCAAAGGACTTTCCCCAATAGTGTGTTTATTAAGTGAAAAGAGGTATAAATTTCTCAGCTAATTACACCTAAGAGATACTTCAGTTTCTCTTCAGATACTGCTTTCAGTTTCTCTTCATTAAAACCCTTGGCTAGGTCTGGCTAAAGTAAATGCCCCTGTTGTGATTTTGTGTCTTCATTGTCTTTCCATTGGTCTAACATGGTGGCCAGTTCTTGTCTCAACTTGTTATGTCATACTATTCTCTTTCTCGTATGAGAAGTGATAGGTGAATTTCAGGAGATTTTCATTTTTTATCTGCCAGTACTCAGTTATGAATTCACATCATGATGTCTACATCACTGATGGATCTATAGCTCTTTCCACTTGCAAATAGGGAGAAAAAGAAATAGATGGCTCCACATTAATTTTCCCTTTGCAAAAAGTATGCCCATTCTCTGCCTGTGCAGAAGGGTTTCATACATCAACTTAATATTTGGCAGAAACAAACAAATAACTTTTAGGCTGAGTTCTTTCTGATAAATGACACTCTCAAAGCTAGCAATCCCCATAATTTTTATGCATGCACCCTATGTCAAAGTCATCATCTTATGTTGGTCTCTGGGTAGTTATAAAAGCTACTTTTCCTTGAACATTGGATTTACAACAGGTTAGGCAACTGGTCATGCCCAGTGGAGTTCCACAGGGCTGAAGCAACAGTGGGAAGTTTCTCAATGGAAACTTCTGGAGATGTAACATGGAAGTCTTTAACAGAGAGTGAAGAACCTACTAAAAAGCTAAGATCTAAGAAAATGGAATGGGCTTCCCCAGTGGCTCAGTGGTAAAGAATCCACCTTCATGAGATTCGAGTTAGACCCCTGGTTGGGAAGATCCCCCTGGAGGAGGGCATGGCAACCCACTCCAGTATTCTTGCCTGCAGAATAACATGGACAGAAGAGCCTGGTGGGCTACAATCCATAGCATCATAAAAAGTCAGACATGACTGAGGCGACTGAGCATGCACACACACAAGAAGTTGGAATCCTAAAGGTTAGATCTAGAAGTAGATATAAGTACAGAGCCAGGAATCTAAGAAAGAGACAGATGGGAAAAAATGAAAATGGGTGGAAAAGAGTAAATGGAGAGGATTCTGGAGCAAAGATTTAGAACAGGAGTCACTATCCAGTGCACCTTCACATGTTGTCAAGAGTCATGCATGGGGTGGAGTTTGGAGTTGTTCAGTATTCAGGTTATTCCCCTTTTGCCCTTACATATATCCATTCTCCAGCTTTCTTTGCCTGATTAAACCCCTTTAGATTCCATCATCTATGTTCCTTTGCTGTACAGTTTCCATTGAGTTTGGCTAGTAGACAGCTCCATGAAGAGATCTGTGAGCAGGAGGAGAGAGATCAGAGTGTTTATTTGTCCCAACTCCCATTCTACCATGTTGCAGTTTGGCAGCAGCTGAGTCCTACTGGAGCTTTGGTTCCTGCCTAGTTGGCTCTTTCCAACAACTACAGGTATCACTGAAAGTGAAAGTGTTAGTCACTCAGTTGTATTCTAACTCTTTGCATCCCCATGGGCAGCCAGGCCCTTCTGTCCATGGAATTCTTCAGGAAAGAATAACTGGAGTGGGTAGCCATTCCTTTTTCCAAGGGATCTTCCCCAATCCAGGGATTGAACCTAGGTCTCCTGCATTGCAGGCAGATTCTTTACCCTCTGAGCCATAGGGCAAGCCCACAGGTATCACTGGGTTCCTACAATTTCTCTTTGACCCTTGCTCCCTCGGGCCTAAGAATAATATGTGGCTTCCCACCTTGATTATCTCCAAGGTGCTTCACCATCCATTGGCAGTTCTGATTTCCCTGCTGTCACCTCTGTAAATATCCCCTTCTTCAAAATGCCATTTGAGTGTGCCTTCTTTTCCCTATTGCTGAAACTGACAGACAGTGAAATGAATATTTACTAGAGTTTGCAAAAATTCTAAAGGTTTCTGAGTGGTGTAGCTATCAGTTATATATAGTATTTTTAAGTCTCCCTTTCATGTGACTTTTGATTAAGGAATAAAATGCTTTGTCATCTTAGTGGTTATTTGACTGAGGCGACTGAGCATGCACACACACAAGAAGTTGGAATCCTAAAGGTTAGATCTAGAAGTAGATATAAGTACAGAGCCAGGAATCTAAGAAAGAGACAGATGGGAAAAAATGAAAATGGGTGGAAAAGAGTAAATGGAGAGGATTCTGGAGCAAAGATTTAGAACAGGAGTCACTATCCAGTGCACCTTCACATGTTGTCAAGAGTCATGCATGGGGTGGAGTTTGGAGTTGTTCAGTATTCAGGTTATTCCCCTTTTGCCCTTACATATATCCATTCTCCAGCTTTCTTTGCCTGATTAAACCCCTTTAGATTCCATCATCTATGTTCCTTTGCTGTACAGTTTCCATTGAGTTTGGCTAGTAGACAGCTCCATGAAGAGATCTGTGAGCAGGAGGAGAGAGATCAGAGTGTTTATTTGTCCCAACTCCCATTCTACCATGTTGCAGTTTGGCAGCAGCTGAGTCCTACTGGAGCTTTGGTTCCTGCCTAGTTGGCTCTTTCCAACAACTACAGGTATCACTGAAAGTGAAAGTGTTAGTCACTCAGTTGTATTCTAACTCTTTGCATCCCCATGGGCAGCCAGGCCCTTCTGTCCATGGAATTCTTCAGGAAAGAATAACTGGAGTGGGTAGCCATTCCTTTTTCCAAGGGATCTTCCCCAATCCAGGGATTGAACCTAGGTCTCCTGCATTGCAGGCAGATTCTTTACCCTCTGAGCCATAGGGCAAGCCCACAGGTATCACTGGGTTCCTACAATTTCTCTTTGACCCTTGCTCCCTCGGGCCTAAGAATAATATGTGGCTTCCCACCTTGATTATCTCCAAGGTGCTTCACCATCCATTGGCAGTTCTGATTTCCCTGCTGTCACCTCTGTAAATATCCCCTTCTTCAAAATGCCATTTGAGTGTGCCTTCTTTTCCCTATTGCTGAAACTGACAGACAGTGAAATGAATATTTACTAGAGTTTGCAAAAATTCTAAAGGTTTCTGAGTGGTGTAGCTATCAGTTATATAAGTATGTATTCTGTGCTGTAAGTCTCCCTTTCATGTGACTTTTGATTAAGGAATAAAATGCTTTGTTCATGCCTTTTAGTGGTTTATGGTCTGCCAAGACTACAAGACTGAGCATGTGAAATAAGATTACAAGATCATAGAATGGATCCAGTAGCCCAAGGGAAGATCTCTGAAGACGGTGGAAGGTGAGAGTAGTTGGGAGACCAGCCTGCAGACACTAAAGAATGGGTACATAGTACCATAGAGGTGAGTCTAGGGACTCTGACCAGAGCACCAGCAGGATCTGCTACAGAGCACTTCTGGAGGCACATCTGTAGTTGTTTAACACACTGTTAGGCAAAACCCTGGGGCAAAGCAAACAAGCACAACTTTCTTCACATGGGCATTTTTAAATTCTGGAGGCATTACAAGAGATCCCAAGGGATGCCTCGTCTCTAGGGTAACCAGTGGTATCCGAGGATACCAGATTTTCTGTGTTAAAACTCAGATGGTCCTGTGTAACCTGGGGCAGCTGATCACTTTACCTGTATCTGAAATGCCACTCAATGAAGAAACCTCAGATTGTCTCAAAGAAGATCTAATCCAGGCAGAGCCCGTGGCATATAGGAAGGTTGCAAACCACACCCCCCAACCCCACCCCCCAACCAGATACAGCACTTGGTGATTTCTGGAGCTTCATGGAGTCTGGAAATCTGGGAAGAAATTGACTCTCAACAAGGGATGTGGGAAATGCAGAAGAAGGGGGAGAGGGCTTCAACTCTAGATCATTTTCCAAGTACAGAAAAGCCTTTCTAACCTGGGTAGCAGGGAGTGCCCTTCTCAAGGTGCACTCCTGAGGAAGACCTTGATTCCCCAGGATCAGAGAGGGTGGTAAGATTCTTAAAAGTCTCATAAGCAGAGGGACTAGCTCAGGATCAGAACTCTCCGTTGACCTTTCCTGAGAGGTTTTTCCCAGGTAAAATTTCCAGACTAATGTTTTCATGCTCCTTATTCTTCAGGGAGGAGGCAAAGGAAAAGATGTTTGATGTGAGTTTGAATTTTTTCAAGTCTTACTGTTGAATTCTATTGATGTGATAATAAATTTCCATTTAGCAATATTCTTGTTTAGCTTTGTTTCAAGTCTAATGTGAATGATGATGAGTAATAACACTGCAAATTACATCAATTTTCTATATGAGAAAATATGCCATGTTCATGACATTTTGGTTTTTTAAAAAGGGAATCAAAAGGTGATTCATGACTACAGCTTTTAACTTATGTATGGGTTGAACATTTTTCTAAAGAATGTTGTCATGATGATTTCACCCTGGGTAAGCTGAAAATGTTCCAGTGTGAGTGTTTTGAGTTATTGAATTAGAGATAAGTTTGTATGCAGGTGTCAATTGTAACTGCAAGAATCTTCTGAATTTAATGCTTCCCAGAGCTAGAATGGCAGTTCTTAATTCTAACTGCATGGGAGAAACATTTAGGGAGCTTTAAAATAATTCCAATATCTGGATGCCACTCAAGACCAGTGAAATCTGAATTTCTGGAAGTGAAGTCCAAGAAGGTGGACTTCAGAGACCCATGACATAGGCAGTTCCACAGGGCTTTGCACTTACAAAGACCTGGCCTCACCCACTGCCCTGTCTCAATGGAGAGATGCAAAGGATAAAGCCTTGTGAGCCTTGAGGGGAGCATCTACCATCTCATCTCCTACATATAGGGTTAGGCGAATAGGGATGCACACTGCCATTTTCCTGGTCCACTGCCTTTCAAATCAACAGACTGAGAGATTGGCTTATTTTGTGCCTCCTGCATCGGTGAGGTAGGAGACACACCATTAGGTTTTCTTTTAAGCCAGGTAGCCATGGATTCAACTCTAGATCATTTTCCAAGTACAGAAAAGCCTTTCTAACCTGGGTAGCAGGGAGTGCCCTTCTCAAGGTGCACTCCTGAGGAAGACCTTGATTCCCCAGGATCAGAGAGGGTGGTAAGATTCTTAAAAGTCTCATAAGCAGAGGGACTAGCTCAGGATCAGAACTCTCCGTTGACCTTTCCTGAGAGGTTTTTCCCAGGTAAAATTTCCAGACTAATGTTTTCATGCTCCTTATTCTTCAGGGAGGAGGCAAAGGAAAAGATGTTTGATGTGAGTTTGAATTTTTTCAAGTCTTACTGTTGAATTCTATTGATGTGATAATAAATTTCCATTTAGCAATATTCTTGTTTAGCTTTGTTTCAAGTCTAATGTGAATGATGATGAGTAATAACACTGCAAATTACATCAATTTTCTATATGAGAAAATATGCCATGTTCATGACATTTTGGTTTTTTAAAAAGGGAATCAAAAGGTGATTCATGACTACAGCTTTTAACTTATGTATGGGTTGAACATTTTTCTAAAGAATGTTGTCATGATGATTTCACCCTGGGTAAGCTGAAAATGTTCCAGTGTGAGTGTTTTGAGTTATTGAATTAGAGATAAGTTTGTATGCAGGTGTCAATTGTAACTGCAAGAATCTTCTGAATTTAATGCTTCCCAGAGCTAGAATGGCAGTTCTTAATTCTAACTGCATGGGAGAAACATTTAGGGAGCTTTAAAATAATTCCAATATCTGGATGCCACTCAAGACCAGTGAAATCTGAATTTCTGGAAGTGAAGTCCAAGAAGGTGGACTTCAGAGACCCATGACATAGGCAGTTCCACAGGGCTTTGCACTTACAAAGACCTGGCCTCACCCACTTGCCCTGTCTCAATGGAGAGATGCAAAGGATAAAGCCTTGTGAGCCTTGAGGGGAGCATCTACCATCTCATCTCCTACATATAGGGTTAGGCGAATAGGGATGCACACTGCCATTTTCCTGGTCCACTGCCTTTCAAATCAACAGACTGAGAGATTGGCTTATTTTGTGCCTCCTGCATCGGTGAGGTAGGAGACACACCATTAGGTTTTCTTTTAAGCCAGGTAGCCATGGACGTCTTGGAACCATGTGAGACACTTGGCAAGTCATCCACTAGTAGAAGTCCCCATGTCCTAGACACCAAAAGGAGTGACCCAGCACTTTCAGGACAGAGGCTAGAGAGAAAAGTAGGCAGAAAACCCAAAGTCCTAAGCACTTTTCCTTATTGTCCTTGTTCTCCAGAGTGGTCCTTGGCTGGATCTTGTATTCTTTGAGTCATGACTTCCTTTCCTATATTTATCATTGGAACACTTGGACTATTGCACAGAAATCAGGGGAAGTGCACATTATGTAAAAGAAAGGTCTTGAGTAGACAACTCCTATAATTCAAAGCTGGTCAAGTTTATTTTTGTTATTATATTCAGAGATAAAAATCGAGCTGACGAAGAGAAAGAGAACACAGAGTGTTCATCATGAATGTTCTTCTTCACATTGTACCCTATCTTTCATTAAGTCTTTGCGTCAATGAAATAAAAAAACAGCCCAAAAATGAACTGGCTTTTCTATCAAGAAGCAGGTGAATGCTTTGAACATACTTCAGTTCTATTCAGTGAAATATATGAAGTTAGAACGTTTGCATCAATCCCTCTTTCAACATATATTTCTCGAGCATTTACTGTGGGCCAGACACTGTTGCAGGTGCAGGAGCTACAGCAGTAAACAAGAGCAACAAAAATTCCTGCCCTTAGGGATTGTATATTCTAGTGGGGAGATGTGGGCAATAAAAATGAGTAAAATATAAAGGACAGTTGATGAGAACAGATGCTACTGAGATAAGCAGGGAATGGAGCTGCTGGAGGTTGAAGGCCAGTAGGGTTGGGGGCTCAGGTAATATCTACATGATCACCTTGGCACTGGGGAAGTTTTATTCTTACTCCTGCCTGGGATTGGCTGCCCCTATCCTAGGGAGGCCTCCTGGGTGGCTAACAGTAAAGAATCTGCATGCAATACAGGTGACCTGGAAGACATGGGTTCTATTCCTGGGTTGGGAAGCTCCCCTGGAGGAGGAAATGGCAACCCACTCCTGTATTCTTGCCTGGAGAATCCCATGGACATGGACAGAGAAGACCCTTTAGCTTGTAGGGTTGCAAAGAGTCAGACCCGGCTAAGTATGCATGCAAACACGTGCACACACACACACACACACAGCCTAGGGAGCCAAAGGAAGTTTGGTGTCCTGGGACCCATCTGCTGGGTGGCTTTCCCCAGAGATGGAGTCAGCCATCCTATTTATACCACCAAGTAAATTTGGTGTTTGATGGAATTCATGTGCACTATAAAGATGAGCGACCTTTACTGAGGATGTCATAGCAAAAATACCACGAGTAGACTACTAATATTTTAAGCTTTTCTTCAGGAGCCTAGTTTTTTAAAAAGCCTAATATATTTGTTTTCATTCTACTGTAATACCATGATTCCATTGGTGGACTATAATAGAATTCATGAAGAAATAAATCCGTGGGGCCTCCAGCCACTCCTGACTGTTTCAAACATTTTCAGAAGTTTTAAGAGCCTAGGTATCAAGATTCAACAACAGACAATTATTCCAGCTTTCCTTTCTTCAGAAAATTGACACTTGCTTTATTTCTCTTGGGTACTTCTGACTGAAGAACCACGCTATTCATCTTCAAGGAGTGCAGACTTCTCTTAAAAGTATTGGATTCTCTTTTATGGATGATATATGAAGGAAGAGCCTTTCTGATACTGTGACTTTATATTGGGCTCTATCCCAGGCATATGTTTTGAAATGAGTTCCTCACTAGCAGTGGCAGCTCTGGAATTTCTATTCAGGAAGGACACAAAAGCTGCATCTAAGTGGACTTTGGAGGTAGGGGCAGGCGATGGGATTTGTGCTGGGTCTTGCTTGAATTTTCATTCATGTAACAAATATATTGTTTTTATTCTGTTTAGATATTTTAGGGGGCAGGCTGGAGAGGAGGTGAGAGCTGGTGGTGGTTACTTGAGAGGGTAAAAGCCCCCTACCTTGCCTCCTCTCCACAAATGCTTACCAGACTGGGAGGAATAAAGAGAAAAAGCTCCTAGATGACCTCTCACTCCTATGTCCTATGTCACCATCAGAGCTGGGTCTGGGACTTATACATAGAGCTCTGAAATTAAGTTTGTCTTGGATTCTCTTTTTCTTCCTCTTCTCCGTCTCTCCTCTACTCACCCTACCCAACCCCTCATCTAGTTCCAGCTAATCTCTGCTTCTCAGGTCAAGTCGGCCAATATTTATGGAGGATGCTCTTGGAGCTCAGCATTTGAGCAGGCGACGGAGGGAATACAGCAGTGAATTGATAAGCCTACAAGTTGGGAAACTGACAAGAGTTTAGGCTAGGCAGTCTTCCAGACTTATTTACATCTTAATTTGGGACTACTGAAGACCCAAAGTTTTAAGATGAAGGGTGGAAGCTATTTTAACCCAACAACTGGAGGTGGAATTGAATTTGTGGAGCAGGTTGGGTATTGACGGTGAAGGGGCATTCTGCGTGCAGTAGACCCTATCCATCACCCATTAAAGTCATACCACCCAGGTATCATGTTATCTCAAAAGGAAAGAAACGTCTCGAAGATTCTTTGAACAGGTTCAGATTCTGTGACTCTATGATTCTCAGTTGTAGCCAAAGTCGCATCTTGGAGGAGCAGTTAGATTAGGTAAATTCTCAGATTCTTTCCAATTCCTGGCTGATTCTACCCCGCTGTTTTCCCTCATGCATTGAGTTGACTCTGCCTTCCATTCTTGAACACTTTATTCTTGAATATTTCCTCTGTGCTGGGTTTGGAAGATGGTGGGTAGACCTCACCAGGAGTTAGTGATTCCCTGGTGTATTGCTTTCCTAGGCCTGCAGTCACAAAGTATCACAAACTAGATGGCTGAAAATAACAGAAGTTTTATTTTCTTACAGTTCTGGAGGCTAGAAGTCCAAAATCAAGGTGCTACAGGGCCTCTATGGGAGGATCATTTCTTACCTCTTCCAGCTTTTGGTGGAGGTTCAGTTGCTCAGTTGTCTGACTCTTGAGACCTCATGGATGGTTGCCTGCCAGGCTCCTCTGTCCTTGGGATTTCCCAGCAAGAATACTGGAGTGTGTTGCCATTTCCTTCTCCAGGGAATCTTTCCAACCCAGGGATTGAACCTGCCTCTCCTGCACTGGCAGGAAGGTTCTTTATCACTGAGTCACCTGGGAAACCCCTGTAGCTTCTGGTAGTCCCAGGCTGCATTGTGGCAGCATAACTCTTATCTCTACCTCCATCTTCATATGGCTGACTTCCCATTGTGTCTGTGTCTTTTCTTCTCTAGCAAAAACACCAGCTATACTGGATGAAGGACCTACCCTACTCCAATATGACTTCATCTTAATTTACATCTTAATTACATCTGTAAAGCCCTGTTTCCAAATAAGGTCACATTCACAGGGCCCCATAGGTTAGAACTTCAACATATTTTGGGTGGACAACTCCACACACGACATCGGGTGACCAACAGTGTTTGTCTATGTCTAGAAATAAGGTTTTGATTGGCAGCTATGAAATGAGCCCAAACAAAATGGTCCAGGAGGGAGGAAACCATGATCTGACTAGCCTGATGTGCTTATCAGTTGTGCTAATCAGTCCTACATGTATTCACTTTATCACATTGGCGGTATCCTTTCTTTCTTTTCCCATCTTTTCTTTCTTTTTTCTTTCCTTTCTTCCTTCCTCCCTCCCTCCTTGCTTGTGTCCCTCATTTACTCTTTCCTTTCTTTTATCATGAAATGATGTGATTAAATATCCCATGCTGGGAGATTTATCAGAAGATCTGTATCAGAAAAAGGTACTTTCCTGTGAGTAAGGTAAATATTGAACTACTCATCAGTTTATCACATACCCTAAAACTATAAGACAGAGCTTACCAAGTAGTTTGTAATGGAGGAATCTATTGCAATTATTCAGATTTATATTTAGCTTTGAATTATACACACACACACACACGTTTTTTAGTAACTTAGCTGACAGCATCATTTCATTCCTAGCATTCTGTGGTGGTATTGTCTCTAGCACCATAGTCTTGTGAGGTAACTGATCACATATTTCCCTAGTACAAGGAGACCAATTAAAGTAATCGGCATTCTGAAAATTTGAACCAATGATTTGTTCACTAATCCCAATCAGCCAATGTGAAGAAACTTAGTTCATGCTTCTCTTATAGCCGGGAGAGGAAACTAGCAAAAAGAGCTATCCCATCTTCTTTCCTTCCCCTCTATTCACCTCCAGGTGTGCAATTCTCAGTTATCATAGGAAAGAAAGGAGAGAAGACTATGCACTAGATTCAGGCTCATGACAAATCATAACATAGCCTGAAGAGTAAAGAGGACAAAAATTGTTAAAATAATTGTCAGGAGAAACTTTCTCAAAAGATTAATGTGCTATAAAACTCTTTATACTGGGGTAAGGATCAGAATAGGGGCTTCCCAGGTAGCACTAGTGATAAAGACCCCTCCTGCCAATGCTGGAGACAGAGGTTCTATTCCTGGGTCAGGAAGATCCACTGGAGAAGGAAATGGCAACCCACTCCAGTATTCTTAGTTGGAGAATTCCATGGACAAAGGAGCCTGGTAGGCTACAGTCCGTGGGGTCTCAAAGAGTGGGACGCAACTGATGTGATTTAGCATGCACGCATGAAGATCAGACTGGGAGATGCCCATAGGATTAAGCTGTTACTTTTTTTTTAACCTCACTGTTTTGAATTTGGACTGGTCATTGGAACTCCCTCTCCTTGGCTCTACATGGGATGTTCAGATCTGTCCTTATAAATGTCACAAAAATACTTTGAAAACAAGTGGAGGATGACACAGGGCTCCCTGGAGAGAGCTTGAGTGTCCAGATGCACTTTCTTATTTAAAAATCAGTGGAAAAAAAAAATCTCAATGACCCAGGAACTAAAAGGTAAACGTGAAATGTAATGGTATCTGGTCAGTGGAGCAAGAGATTTGCAGTAGTGAAAGAAAATACAGATAAAGTTATTGCAGTGTGCTTTTTATACATCTCTTAGCATAATTCAGGTTTAGAAAGTATCTCAACTGTGATTTTGTTGGCTTAGTTTTGTCCTGAACAAAACGGATTTGCTGGTTTTGTTTCTTCTTTTGATTCAAATGGGACACACCCTCCTGGTTTTCAGAAATCTGATCGTTATCTCGTAGTTAGAACCAAGCCTGATGAAGTTCTATTTCCAATTTTGGATGTTTGATCATGCCGGATTCCTACAAAAAACCTCAAGGGAAACTTAACTTGAAGGACATAGATGGTTGTCAAGTGAGCTATGGATTAGGGTCTGATTCTTTGGTAGATGTTCAATGAAAATAGTTTAGGCAAAGGGAGGTTCAATAAGGCAGACAAAAATGCTTTGGGGAGTAAGTAAACAGACAGGAACTCATTAAAGAAACAGCCAACGAGTAATTCATAACCAATATCTGATATATAATTTAAGAACCAAAGGTCACTTCATATCAACTCTATTGCAAAACACATAAGCACAGAGAAATCTGGCTGGCAGTTGTTCTTGAGCTTGCCTTAGTTGTTTTTATTTCATGCAAGTGTTTCTCCGGAGGCACAAAAAAATGTAAGAGTAAAATCGGATTTATTGAAGGCATTTACATGGATTAATTAGGTAATAAAAGCATTTTCAAATTGCTAATTTACTAAGCAATGTCACTGGAATGCTGAATTACTTTACTTTTATTATAATGATCAAAAGAGATAAATGCAGTCCTGGCCACAAAACCAAAGCAGAGAGAAGAGAGGCAGCAGTCATTCTTTGCATAATTACTGGTATTTGTCATCCTTGTCTTGAAAAGGGAATCATCAGTTTTTCTAAAGACTATTTTCTTTGCTTCAGAGCCTCTTCTTCAGTGGGCTGTTAATCATCCATGTTGTCCTCATTTACCCAGCAACAAATACACGACGAATATGCTTTTCATTAGGCAATTTAATGAATTTAATTTTGGTTCAAAATGTTAATTAAAAAGTGTGCATTTCATTCTTACAAGGATAAAACTGAAAAAAACTCTTGGTTCTTGAGTGTTAGGTTAAATTACTAAAAGTCAAATTGAAAACCAGGGTTAATCAGTATGAAATTTAGTGCTGTTAGCCTGAGGTTGATTTTTATCAATTATAATTAATTTTCCTATCGCTTTAAGAAAACAAAGGCTCAAGAATCAGGGCATCTACAGCTTTATTTACATTCAAAGGTTTTAGAAATCTGATCGTTATCTCGTAGTTAGAACCAAGCCTGATGAAGTTCTATTTCCAATTTTGGATGTTTGATCATGCCGGATTCCTACAAAAAACCTCAAGGGAAACTTAACTTGAAGGACATAGATGGTTGTCAAGTGAGCTATGGATTAGGGTCTGATTCTTTGGTAGATGTTCAATGAAAATAGTTTAGGCAAAGGGAGGTTCAATAAGGCAGACAAAAATGCTTTGGGGAGTAAGTAAACAGACAGGAACTCATTAAAGAAACAGCCAACGAGTAATTCATAACCAATATCTGATATATAATTTAAGAACCAAAGGTCACTTCATATCAACTCTATTGCAAAACACATAAGCACAGAGAAATCTGGCTGGCAGTTGTTCTTGAGCTTGCCTTAGTTGTTTTTATTTCATGCAAGTGTTTCTCCGGAGGCACAAAAAAATGTAAGAGTAAAATCGGATTTATTGAAGGCATTTACATGGATTAATTAGGTAATAAAAGCATTTTCAAATTGCTAATTTACTAAGCAATGTCACTGGAATGCTGAATTACTTTACTTTTATTATAATGATCAAAAGAGATAAATGCAGTCCTGGCCACAAAACCAAAGCAGAGAGAAGAGAGGCAGCAGTCATTCTTTGCATAATTACTGGTATTTGTCATCCTTGTCTTGAAAAGGGAATCATCAGTTTTTCTAAAGACTATTTTCTTTGCTTCAGAGCCTCTTCTTCAGTGGGCTGTTAATCATCCATGTTGTCCTCATTTACCCAGCAACAAATACACGACGAATATGCTTTTCATTAGGCAATTTAATGAATTTAATTTTGGTTCAAAATGTTAATTAAAAAGTGTGCATTTCATTCTTACAAGGATAAAACTGAAAAAAACTCTTGGTTCTTGAGTGTTAGGTTAAATTACTAAAAGTCAAATTGAAAACCAGGGTTAATCAGTATGAAATTTAGTGCTGTTAGCCTGAGGTTGATTTTTATCAATTATAATTAATTTTCCTATCGCTTTAAGAAAACAAAGGCTCAAGAATCAGGGCATCTACAGCTTTATTTACATTTAGGGAGAAATTTTTGAAGAAAACAAGTGTAAGAGGAAAAGAAAGAAAGTTTGCCTCAAAGAGAAAAACACTAAAGAAAAAGCTGATATCCATCACTAGAAAATGAGTGAGAATCGTATTATTTCTTGGCTTTTTAAAAAAATCTGTCTTTTGTCAAAACTAACAATGTTGCTAACCTGGAAGAAAAAGGATCCATTTTTTTCTACATAACCACATTTAATAATTTCCATGAAACTGACATTTTAGAACTATGGCAAAAAGCCAAATTAAAACTTTGGGGTTCCTAATCCCTAAATTCTGAACTCGTTTTCTTAAGAAATATCTAGGATACACTTTAAAATGAATCCAATTAATGTAATTACAGAGGGCTTAAATAACAATAACACATACACACTGGATATGTTTCTGTAAAACACTTTATATTTGACTATTTTTTAAAAATTAGAGATGTGGCCATATACATATAAAGTAACATTTTTTAAAGTGAATCTGTTGTCTCCTGAATCATTAAATTTGAAGGAAAAAACCCTAAAACCAATTAGCTTGGAAATCGCATACTCATGCTTCTGAACATTGCTGCGGTGCTAACAAGGAAAGCAGTACATCCAGGTATTTAATGTGTAAGACACAAGGCACAGGCAGCAACTTGTATCCCGCGGCAGTTGACATGCTAATTTCTTCGCCTCCACTCTGGCGCACTCCACCCCGCTTCACCAACCCCCTCTGCCCCAAGACGAGAGGCACCCTCAGGGCCTTGGAAGGTGCCTCGCGGGGAGTGCAGAGACACCGGAAGAGCGAGGGCACAGAGCACGGTGCCCACGCCCATGGCTCGCGGGGTGAGTGCGGGCTGCCGCCCCTGGCAGGGGGAGTGGGGAGAGATGTAGGAGCGCAGTGGAGGCGGAACCTTATCCACCCTCCTTCGTCCGGGATTGAGGATCTGCCGCAGGAGGCGCATGGCCCGCAGCCCCGGCAGCGCCCGGGCGAGGATGGGCGGGCGGGGCGGAGCTGCGCAGAGCTGCGCTGCGAGGTGTTTATCAATTATAATTAATTTTCCTATCGCTTTAAGAAAACAAAGGCTCAAGAATCAGGGCATCTACAGCTTTATTTACATTTAGGGAGAAATTTTTGAAGAAAACAAGTGTAAGAGGAAAAGAAAGAAAGTTTGCCTCAAAGAGAAAAACACTAAAGAAAAAGCTGATATCCATCACTAGAAAATGAGTGAGAATCGTATTATTTCTTGGCTTTTTAAAAAAATCTGTCTTTTGTCAAAACTAACAATGTTGCTAACCTGGAAGAAAAAGGATCCATTTTTTTCTACATAACCACATTTAATAATTTCCATGAAACTGACATTTTAGAACTATGGCAAAAAGCCAAATTAAAACTTTGGGGTTCCTAATCCCTAAATTCTGAACTCGTTTTCTTAAGAAATATCTAGGATACACTTTAAAATGAATCCAATTAATGTAATTACAGAGGGCTTAAATAACAATAACACATACACACTGGATATGTTTCTGTAAAACACTTTATATTTGACTATTTTTTAAAAATTAGAGATGTGGCCATATACATATAAAGTAACATTTTTTAAAGTGAATCTGTTGTCTCCTGAATCATTAAATTTGAAGGAAAAAACCCTAAAACCAATTAGCTTGGAAATCGCATACTCATGCTTCTGAACATTGCTGCGGTGCTAACAAGGAAAGCAGTACATCCAGGTATTTAATGTGTAAGACACAAGGCACAGGCAGCAACTTGTATCCCGCGGCAGTTGACATGCTAATTTCTTCGCCTCCACTCTGGCGCACTCCACCCCGCTTCACCAACCCCCTCTGCCCCAAGACGAGAGGCACCCTCAGGGCCTTGGAAGGTGCCTCGCGGGGAGTGCAGAGACACCGGAAGAGCGAGGGCACAGAGCACGGTGCCCACGCCCATGGCTCGCGGGGTGAGTGCGGGCTGCCGCCCCTGGCAGGGGGAGTGGGGAGAGATGTAGGAGCGCGAGTGGAGGCGGAACCTTATCCACCCTCCTTCGTCCGGGATTGAGGATCTGCCGCAGGAGGCGCATGGCCCGCAGCCCCCGGCAGCGCCCGGGCGAGGATGGGCGGGCGGGGGGCGGAGCGCTGCGCAGAGCTGCGCTGCGCGGGGCGGCGGGAAAGGGGCGGAGAGGACAGCTCTGACTCAAGCGGACCGAGGGACGGTCGCAGAACCTGCAGTCTAGGTGGGAGGCTCACCTTCTGGGAGGAAGGGACGCGAGGACCGCCACTGCCGAGAAGCAAGGAGACGCTTGGAGACCGGGGGTCAGGACGCCGACACCTCCTCCAGCAGCGGACGCGGCAGAGATCGCGCAGCCGGCGAGCGCACCGGCCACCAACGACGATCCTGCGCGCAGGTGGGCACCCCCGAGCGCTGCGCCCTGTCCCTTCCTGGGGCGCCGCCGGCGAGATGCCCTCCTCTCCGGGCCGCTGAGCTCGGGAGCCAGGGCTGGGCAGGTCCGGGGGCAGGAGGAAGGTGCACGGCCCCTGGGTGTGCACGCTTGTGCGCGCGCGCTGTGTTAGGTGGGGAAGAGGTGCGGAAAAGCTGCCTCCCTCGGGGCTCGCTGACCCCATCCCAGCCCCCTCAATACGAGCTGACCTGCGAGGGGCGGAAGACTGAGACCCCCTTCCCCTGTCCGGAGTCTCAGTGGTGCGTGCAGTTCGCCGCTCCCCCCACCTTCCCAATTCACACCCAGCATCCATCAGGACGCCCCTGCCCGGGGCCAGCGGGGCTGTAGAAACCTTCGGAGGAGAGAGGTTGGCAGGACCAGGCGGGGCATGTGCGGGGAAGGCAAGAGTTTGCTCGAGTATTGTCTGCCGGGTCGGGTCCCTGAGACCGCACGCTCTCTTGAGCTTTCCGGGCCAGCGGTGGAGGTGGTGGTGGCGGCGAGGGTGCAGAGAGGACGCAGTGGGTTTGTCGAACTTCTCTCCGAAGACTAACTGTGTACATGTACTTGGCGCTTTGTGCACATTTGGACGAGGGTTTAATGGAGGCACGTGGGAGCAAGATTGGTCGCTGGCGGGCCCCCAAAAGAACCAAGTCTCGGGATGGCCCAGGGCGCCTTCGGGGTTGGGGAGGAGGAGAGAGTGTGAGTGTGAATGTCCGTTCTAGGGAGGAGGAGAAGGAGGAGAGTGGCTCAAGGAGACGTGATTTTCGTGGATTTGCTGCAATTCCTTAAACCAAACCAGGCTTTCCGGGCGTTAAAGTAAATTACCGGTAAGAGAGGACGGGTCCCTGATGGGGCTAAAAAACCCCCGGGTTTGCTGGGGAGCGGGCTTGGCGGGCCTGCCTGCTGGGTGGCTTTTGGTGCTGTTTGCCTAGGGGTGAGGGTGGAGATGGAGGGTAGGGAGTGGTGCTTGTGTCTTCAGCTTAAGGTGCTGTAGCTGGGACGCTTGTTCTGGATAAACTGTAGGACCAGGAGGAGGCAAAAAGCTTACCTTGCTCTTACTCTCAACTCTGGGATCCCAGCGTCTCTGTCTGTCTGCTCTCTCTCTCCCCCTCTCTCTCCCTCTTCCTCTCAGAGAGAGAGACACACACCCCTACACCCCCACACCCCCATACCCTGGCATAGTCTGCTTGTCTGTCTGTCTCTGTCACACACATCCACACCACACACAGTCTGATTTGGTCTGTTACTCTAAATTAACTCCAGAATTTCAGTGTGTGTCTGTCTGTCATGCACCACACACACACACATATCCCTTCATCTCATGGCAGCTTTGACTCACGGATAGTTGCTCATGGATTTTTATTTATTGTTTGTTCCGCTCATAGATTTTTCTTCTTCGTCTTCTTTTTTTTTTTTTTTAAGAAAAAAGACCTACCTGTATTAAAATCTGTGGGGTTTCAGAAAGACTTTTCAACATTCATCCACATTCAAATCAAGAATAGGGTTTTCTAATGAAAACACTCCACATAGCTGTTTTAGACGGGAGAAAGCTCTAGTTTGTGTTAGAATGCACATTATTATTTTAAATAGACGACCATGTTACAACCATGCGGCAGAGTAATCTTTGTCTGAATCTCCCCCTCTCGCTTTTCTTTGTGGGAATTTACAGACGTCTTCATTACCTGGTTAACAAAGCGGTCAGTTTGTCTTCTAATATTAAAAGACAGGTCTTGAAATGGTTGCAGGGTTGGCAGGAGAATGGGTTCTGTAACTGCATCTCTTTAATGAACTGATCAGAGTGGTGTTGATATGAGACTTTGGTATGGGTCGATTTCTAAATAATTTATCAAACCATTGGGGTAGGGGGATTCCTTACAGATTTTTAACACCGAATCAAGAGAACACTTTTATCTTAGAGCAAATAGTTTGTCACTTTCCCTCCAATTGTCTCTGTTAGATGCCTAGAAATTATGCATGGTTAATGAGTGATACATGGCTTATTTCTCTTTTATGTCTACAGGTGGCAGTGTAGAAGCCAAGACTGGAGCTTCCAGAAGTACTTTCGGAAAAATTAAGAGTGAACCCCAGTATGCAAACACGGGGATCTGAAAAGCCACAGGTATGTAGAACAATTAATCCACCTATCTGGCTTTATAATTATTGCATTCCACTCTCCTGGCATTTATATCGACTTTTATGAAGTGAAATGTATTTTGAGGTCTTCTCCAAGGGGAAAACAAGTGTGTTCTATTGCAGACAATGGATTTAAATAAAAATACTGCACACCATTATACTGTGTTACTTTTTACTGCTCTAAAAATAAGAGGCATTGTGTTTCCATTGTGACCACGTGGCTTTGCATTTAACCAGTTGTTGCTTAATGTTTGCTTTTAAGATCACTTTTCCGGAAGCTGTATAAAACTGCCAATTGTTCTGAATAATTTATTTTGGGACACAGTGACCAAAGCCATCCCGTTGAACCAACATAATAATACCCATTTTTGTAAAAACTGTATCACTTGGCATCTCACATATCAGGATCCTAACGCATTAGGTTGCTGCTGCTTTTTTGGGTGTGGAGGTGGTGGTGAGAGGGACAGTGTGTAGGGTCTACACACTGTAGTTCCCTAATCGAACCAGTGCCCCCAGGGAAGTCCCTAGGCTACTACTTTTTGAAAAGTTTTGGCCCCATGCTAAGTCCTGGACTTCTAGGGAATTCCCTAGGCTGCTTCTTTTAAACCAGCTCTTGTCATTTTTATCCTCCTACTTTGCTTCTTTTCCAAGCCCAGTGTATAAGAGATACCTTCATAATTCACCCACTTGACTCAACTAATGACAGGTTTCATACAGGATCAAAGACAGTCAAGTTCTCAAGTTCAGAAAGTTCTTCATTATGACACAATTCCAAAGAATTTGCCTCTGGTCATCATTAAAATATAAGGTTTTGCATACTAAGGCCCTTTTTCAACAACTGGGTAGGTTATGAATGGTAAAGGAAGTGAGGGTAGGAGAGCTCACCTCTGTGGATCTTTATTTTTCTCCTTGGATTTGTGGGCCATAGTTAATGATGCTTTCACAAGGAAGCTAAAGTTATGATCATGATGGTTGTATAAGGAACAGGCATCAAAATGGCTATTAAAAGGGATGAAGCTTTCTCTTTTCTTAAGGATGTGTGCATTCATCCAGTACCAGAATCTGGAGGTATCTTGTGATTTTTTGCTGCAGCTCGTCAGCCGGGTGCATAGAGAATAGCGGGTGTGATGAGACTTTAAGAAGTAAACACAGACATACAGACAGAGAGAAAGGCTGGGAACGCAGGAGAGAAGAGGGGAGGGGGAGGGGGAGCGTGGGGCGAGGTGAGGGGTGGCTCAAGAACTCTTGTGTCGAGGTCCTGAACACATTCACCAGTCCGCTTTTATTCAGTGCTGAAGCTTCCAGGTGTTTACAGGCAATGATATTAGCACAGGCTGGGAATCAGTCACAGCCCTATTCAATAATCACCATTTGTAACTCTAAGTCACTTTCATTATCTTCCCAATGGACAGAGTGCATTACAGCTGGGGGGCGATGGTACCAGCAAGGAGTTAAGGAGTCTGCCCAGACCCGGCGTTCCAAAGTCCATAGCAGATCTCCCACCTGTTGCTGATCAGTATGACCCCAGCTAATGAGCCCATGTGAATCAAATTGACTTGTTTTTCTCTTAGTTTTCTTATTTCTAAGAAGATTTTCTCCTGGCTCAGCCAAAGCTGCACCAACCTTCACTGGTTTGTTTCCCCACAATTTCTGACATTCTTCCTTTGTTGAGGAGGAGGGATTTATTTAGCCCCTGCCAATGAGGGTGTAAAACAAGGTCAGATGCTGTTCTTGAAACTTAAAAATATCAAACTGGACATTTACCAGTAAAGAGCAAATTAGGAGCTCTGACTTGAAAGTATAGACTAAGTTAAAGACTGAAAAATTGCTGTAAAGATCCCATGTGTATGGAGTAGCTTCACACAATGTTTCAGACATTTAGCAGCACATGAATTTGCACTGTGTGGGACTTAGGTTCATTATCAGACTCTGTAAAGTGAAAGTCACCCAGTTGTGTCTGACTCTTTGTGACCCCATGGACAAGCCATGGAATTCTCTAGGCCAGAATACTGGAGTGGGTAACTGTTTGCTTTCCAGGGTATCTTCCCAGCCCAGGGATCAAACCTAGGTTTCCTGCATTGTAGGCAGATTCTTTACCATCTGAGCCACTTAGGGAAGCCCAAGAATACTAGAGTTGGTAGCCTATCCCTTCTCCAGGGGATCTTCCTGATCCAGGAATCGAACCAGGATCTCCTGCATTGCATGTGGACTATGTTGGGAAGTAAAATCATTGCCCAATGGCTAAGAATAGACTCTAATCTAAGTCAGAAAGGAAAGAGTCAAAGATGAGATTTTACTCCTTTTTGGAATTACAGCATTCTCGTTATAGAGACATCAGGTGCTTTCTAGATACTTTTTTATTTTTGAGGTGTAACATGGGGCTTCCCAAGTGGTGTTAGTGGTAAAGAACCCACCTGCCAATGCAGGAGACACAGGAAGATCCCCTGGAGGAGGAAATGGCACCCCACTCCAGTATTCTTGCCTGGAAAATCCCATGGACAGAGGAGTCTGGTGGACTATAGTCCATGAGGTTGCAAAGAGTCAGACAGAACTGAATGACTGAGTGCATACAATAAAGTGTGCACAGTGTATTAATCTGAAGTGTACTGCTCTATGAATTTTTATGTGTGTATATGCTCATGGGACTACCAGCCAGGTCAAGATACACAACTTTTCTAGCACCCCAGAAAATTTCCTCCTCTTTCCCCTTCTGGTAGGTTTTCATCCGTTTCCAATCTGGAGGGAACCACATTGTGATTTTTGTTTTCATGTTGCAGTATTTTTTAAAACTTCATCTAGTCCTTTTGTTGGTTGTTAAGCTCCATATAAATAGAATCATATAGAAAAGACTCATGTGTATATGACTTCTTTCATTAGTTCACTTGAATCTGTTGAACAGCAATTGCGTTGGATGGATATACCACAATTTGTTTATTCATTCTCCCATTGGATCTCTGGATAGTTTCCACTGTATGGCTAATATGAATAAAACAGCTGTGAATATTCTGACTTATGATTTTTGGTGCACATGCTCACTCATTTCTTTTGAGCATATACCAAGTAGTGGAATTGGCAAGGTCACAAGGTAGGCTTATATTTAGCTTTAGTAGATATTGCCAAATGGTTTTCCATGGTGATTTTACCAAATTACATTCAACTGGGAGTTCCAGTTGCTCCACATTTTCACCAGCACTTGGTTTTGTTGGTCTTTTTAATTTTAGCTGTTTTTTGTCAGGGGAATAGTGGTATCTCCTTATGGGCTTTAAATTCTTTTAACTTAAAATTGTAGTGAAATATACATAACATTTACCATTGTGACCACTTATAAATGTTCAGCTGGTGATAGTAAGTACATTTATATTTGTTATTTAACCATCACCCCTATCCATCTCCAGAAAGCTTTTCATCTTGAAAACAGAAACTGTACCCATTAAACAGTAATTCCCCATTTTGTCTTCCCCCAGTCCCTGGCAACTACCATTCTTATTTTCTGTCTCTAGAAATTTGACAACTTTAAGTAGCTCATATGGGTTGAATTACAGAATATTTGTCCTTTCATAACCAGCTTATTTCACTTAGCATAATATCCTTAGGATTCATTTATGTTGTAGAATGTGTCAGAATTTTCTTTCTTTCTACAACGAAATAATGTTCCATTGTATGGATATACACCACATTTTATTTATCTATTTGTCTGTTAGTGGACATTTGGGTTTCTTCCACCTCTTGGCTCTTAGGAATAATGCTGCTAAGAACATGGGTGTACAAATATTTCTTTTGAGATCCTGCTTTTATTTTGGGGAGGTCCATACCTAGAAGTGGAATTGCTGGGTCATATGGTGATTCTGTTTTAATTTTTTGAGGAACCACCATACTGTTTTCCTTAGATGTTGTACCATTTTACATTCCCAACAGTATACAAGGAAATGTACACCATAGTGTACACTATTCAGTTACTCCACACTCTTGCCAGCACTTGTTATTTTTTTAAAGTAGTAGCCACCCTAATGGGTGTGAGGTGGTTCTTCTTATAGTCTTAATTTATGTTTTCTGATGAGTCATGCTGTTAAATGCCATTTTACATACTTATTGGCACTTGGATATCTTTTTGTGAACTTCCTGTTGAAATCTTTTGCCCAGTTTTGAATTAGATTGTATTTTTCTTATTTTTTTGTCAGAGTTCCTATATATTCTTCTCATGGGTCATTTGTCAGATATATGTATTACATTTTCTCCCAGACTGACTTGCCTTTTCATGGTCTTCCAGTATATTTTGATGATTTTTAATGAGTCTAATTTTTTTTCTTTCATGGGTATTTCTTTTTGCATTCGATTTATGAAATCTTTGCCTGCTTTAGGGTTATTTTTAAAAACTTATTTCTAATTACTGAAAATATATACAGGCAATCTGTTTGGAAGATGCAGTAAATTAGTCGGAAGCGATTTCAAAAAAGTACCCTCAGGATGAAAGTTAGTGATGTTCTTTGCTGCAGCAGGTGCCAGAAAAGGCTTGGGAAAAAAAAGTGTTTTTTAATAAAATATGCAGATGCTGATGCTCTTCATCTAGTGGCTCCTGTTGCTGTCTCCACCATCCCCATGGATTGTGACCTTGGGGGCCCCTCTAAAGTGGGAGGAATCCTAGGGAAAAGCTCCTGGGATGACGTGGCCAGAGGAAAGAATGTGACAAAGGGATGGTTTTCTGTTTTTCCTTAGTTTCTAATCCATACTTTTGGAATGATCCTTCCCCTTCCCTCTTCAATCCCCAAAGGAGGGTTGTTGCTCTTTGGTGCTACTTTCTTTGCCTCTGAATTATTCATGTCCCTTGGGATCCTGCCATTCCTCCGCTTTTCTTTTTCTCCATCTCCTTCTTTTCCCTGAAGGCTCTGTGTTCCTTTTCACTCTCCTGTCTTGAGCTGACCATCTCCTCTTGCTCTGTGTTCTAAAGACTCCCCAGGTCTTTATCTCTTGTTCCCACCAGCCATTCTTCAATGTACATACGGTCCAGATCTGTATTCTTTTCTGCCTCCTGGACATCTCTCACTGGGTATCACACAGGTGACTTTCTAAAAGACCTGCGTTGTTCTTTTCCAGTCCGCTCTTCTGTTCTTATGCCTTAACTAATATATTTGCTATTAATCTAGGCTCCCAAAGTAGGAATGTTGGCACTATTTCTGATTCTCCCATGCAGCTGATAATCACCGTCACAGTCCATATATAGTTGATTGACAAGGCTCCTGGGTCCTTCTCCCATCTCTGAAATGTCTTTCAAAGGCATCTTCTCTTCCTTAATATTCACTACCTCATGGTTCAGGTACCCTTGAGGATGGTAATAATAGTCTCCAAATTCATTTCCCTGATTCTTACTCTTGCCTCTGATCCCTCACTTGTCATCAGCTTTTGTTTCCTAAAACCCAGATTTAATCACGTCATTTCTCACTTTACAATGACGTGTAGTTCTCCATGCCTACAAGAGGGATTCCGATCAGGTAGCATGGTGTACAGTATGACACCCTTGATTATTTTCCTTCAACCTGCTTTTCCTGCTCTGTCATCTGCCATTTCCTCCCCACACTCCATCTGTCTTAAACAGTTTTCCATTCCTAGAATATTCCTTGAGCTCTATGCTACATCTGTGCTTTTGCTCACACTGTTTCTTCTACTTCTGATGGCTGTTCCTGTCCACTGATGACTTAACTGCTTTTTCCTTAAAAACCAGCTCAAAGGTGACCTCTTTGACTGAGCCTTCCTGTCCTCCAAGTGCAACTTGTTGTTCATACTTCTTTTACTGTCGTTAGAGGAATGACTTCCTAATTGCAGGCATTATCTCATACTAATATTTGTACCCCCAGAGCACCACTGCAAATATAGAAGGCATTTCACAAATGTACACTGAATGAATAATTCATGACAAAGCATTCCTTACTATATCAGTTAGCTTTGGCCGTTCAACAAACCACCACAATATTGGTTTGGTTAGTGGTTTAAAACAACCAGCATTTAGTGAGCTCTTGATTCTGTGGATTGGCAATTTGGGCCAGATTCAGCTGGGCAGTTCTTTGGGTGGGGACAGGCTCTTCCAAGATGGCCTCAGCTCCTCTCCACAAGGTTTCTAATCTTTAACCGGGCTAGTGTGGGCTTGTTAACACTGTGGGTGGCAGGGTTCTAAGAGGGCAGAGGCATGCAAGACTTCTTGAGGATTTGGCTTGCAACAGGCACAACGTGACTTCTGAAATCTGTTTTCCAAAGCAAGTCACAAAGCCAGCCCTAACTCAGGAGGTAGGGAAATAGTTTCCCTGTCATGGAGGGAGGAGCTCCAGTCATGTTACAAGGAGCACAGAAAGAGGAGAATAACTGCAATCAGTTTTGCACTTGGAGCAGGAATGGGCTTCCCCAGTGGCTCAGTGTTGGGCAATCTGCCAGCTAATGCAGGAGACATAGGAGATTGAGTTTGATCCCTGGGTGGGGAAGATTCCCTGGAGGAGGGCATGGCAGCCCACTCCAGTATTCTTGTCTGGAGAATTCCATGGACAGAGAAGCTTGGCAGGCTACAGTCCATGGGCTCACAGAGAGTCGAACATGACTGAAATGACTTAGCATGCATGAACATAGGAGCAGGAATATGAGAGTAGACCATGCTTGGTCCAGAGAGCTGATTCCATTTGGTCCTCAGCAGGGAGAACAGTTTTGACCCTGACAGATTGCATCAGTTTGAATCTAAGATGAGCCTACCAAGATGGTCCCAGGGTTCCTAGCATCCTTCTTTGGCCCTCCCCTCAAGTCCTCTCTTCTTTATCATTTTATCCAAAGCATATTTAAGAAAGCCCCGATTCTATTGGTATTGATGAAGTATTGATACCACTGGTGCTGTGGAATGGAGAAGTTGCTCTTCAGTCCTGGTGAAAGTAACGTCTCTCCTCCTCCTTCCTTCTGGAAGCTGTTGTAGATATGCTCGGACATTGGGAAACCTTCTTATCATGGACAATTGTTGAGTATTTCCCATTGATTTGTCTCTAGCATCTGATTTCAGAGGCCTTTTTGGAAAAGAAGAATGTCTGGAAATGAAAAGAGATCTGATTTATTGGGACTGTTCCTCTGTGTGCTCCCTCACCTTGTGTGAAAATTGAAGCTATCCCCCTACTGAGAAACAGTAGTAGTAGTTTACTCAGTCTTAATATTTATGTGGTTTTCCAGCTATTGCAAACTGCTTAGGCTGGAAACATGAATTCAAACATTTCCAATTTGCTACCTATTAAAGGATTTTTTTTTTAAAGACAGGAATACATTAAGAGGAAGTAATATTCTAACATACAGATAGAAGCTTAGTTCAAATATGCCTGAAGTGTATGTTTGTAAGTATGCTTAGTAAAATGTACATGAAGTGACCCTGATTTTCTAGAGATAATGTGGTAACCATGGATAGGTTTGAGTTTTTCTAGAACTTAGTTTTGGTCCACATCTGTATGTTTTAGGAGAGCTGTTTGAAGTATTGAAAGAAAACATATATACTTTTGCCTCATTTGAGCTTTAATTCTAGAGATACAGATGAACTGTTAAGTAACCAAAAAGCCTGAAAGACTAGGAGGCTGTTAAAGGGCCTTAAGACCCCTTCTGGCCTCTTTCTGACCTCTCACGTGTTTTCCTCTTGCCTTGTGCTACTCTTAGATTGGCCATTGACACAATAAGAGGCATGAAAAATCCGCAACTCTTGAGTAATCCTCTGTCAAAATAACAGATGTGATACTATTTACGGGTGAAAATAGAACTTGCACTTATGTTAAAAAATGTCTTCTAGAAGTTTTTTTCTTATGGCATGCTTTTCCTTTTATTTTTCAGAGAACAAAAGATTTAGTTCACATCTCATTTATTTATAGATCAGTTTCTTATTGACTCTCTTTACTGCCTCTGCTACTTATTTAAAATGAAAACATCAATTCAAGAGGCCACAATTAAGTATTTTTAGTAGAAGACCATGACAGTTTTGAGTTAGAAAAAATCAATATTTTTATCTATTAATTTATGAAGTCAAAGAATTTTAACAGTTTGCAATAGGGTGCTAATTGAGATAGACAGCATTTACAGGTTACTCATGTTTTTATTTTCTTAAAGAGTTTGATTGTATAAACAAAAGTGTAAATATTCCATATATTATATCCCCAATATGTTGCCTAATGTGTATTTTCCTTCCTAAGGTATATTTGTTCTTGTTGTTTAGTTGCTAAGTCATGTCCAACTCTTATGAGCCCATGGACATCCCCTGTCCATGGGATTTCGCAGGCAAGAAAACTGATATGGGTTGCATACCCTCTTCTGGGGATTTTCCTGACCCAGGAGTCAAACCCATGTCTCCTTGCATTAGCAGATGGGTTCTTTACACTGCGTCACCAGGGAAGCCCATAGACTATATGTGGAGCTTCTTCCATGGTTCAGTGGTAAAGAATCCACCTGCAATGCAAAAGCTGCAGGAGACACAGGTTCAATCCCTGGCTCAGGAAGATCCCCTGGAAGAGGGCATAGCAACCCACTCATTATTCTTGCCTGAAGAATCCCATGGACAGAGGAGCCTGGCAGTCTATTGTTCATAGGATTACAGAGAGTCTGACACGACCGAAGCAACTTAACATGCACACATGCACTATACTCTGTAGACAGATAAACACTGCTGCTCTGGTTCTTGGTAGGCTTCTAAATAGCTCTCGCCCTGGGCACATATTTCTCATTTCTCTGGGCTTCAGTTTTGACATCTCAGCATAAGGGTTGGCCTGTTTATTTTAAAAGTCCCGTCTCAAAACAAAAAGTCCCATCTTATTCTGACATCCCATCAGTCTTAATGACAATTGTTGTGCTTTTCCCCCTGATTTTAGTAAAATTTATCATTAAACTCTTATTGGGATTAAATTTTTTTGATTGCATAAAATGTAGAATCACGTTGTTATAAGGTTAAAGGAATGAGATCAGTGGCTAGGCAGAAACCAGGAATCAAGTATTCATCATCATAGTATATTCAAATTTAAGTGATTGTAGAGTTTTCCTGTGCTTGATCAAGAGCAGAGTGACTACAATCCTATTGAAGAATGGAAACTTTATTGTTGAGTAGGTTGCCCATCCCCAAACTGTTCTCTTTATTGTAACCTCTTCAAGAATTGGACTAAGTTTGAGGGCGACTATATGATTTACCAGGTTTTTGTGCTAAGCATTTGACATTCGCAAATCCAGGTGTGATTTTTTTTTTTTTTTAATATTCATCCTGTTTTGGTTCGCTGACTTTCTTGAATTTGAGGGTTGATGTCTTTCATCAGTATTGGAAAATTCTCAACCATTGTTTCTTCAAATATTGCTTCTACCCACACTTCTCCCTGGCTGTCCGATTATGTACATGGTCAGGAGACCCTGTTTCTTAGAATCTATTCCTTTTCTTTCTTTGTTTTCTCTTTCCTATTTGAGTTTTAATGTGAGTTTTCCATTAAGCTTTATTTTTACATTTACTAATCCTATTTTTTCAGATACGTAATTTTTCTTGGATATCCATTTGATTTTTTATATGGATTCTGTTGTGTTTTTAAATTCTCCACTTTTTCATCCATTTCCTTCTCTTTTTTTCCTTACTTTTTTTAACCAGTTAATGAGTTTATTAAAGGTCTTGTCTGCTGAATCTGGTAATCTGAATCATCTGTGAGTTTGCATCTATTGTCTTTTTTTCCCTTGAATATTGGTCACATTTAATAGCAGCTCTTCTCATGTCTAATTTTTTTTGTTGTTCTACCTCTGTTTATTGCTACCAACCAATATATCTCCCTCCACTCCCCTCATGCATGCATGCTGTCATGTGACCTCCTGGACTGCAACCCGCCAGGCTCTTCTGTCCATGGAATTCTTCAGGCAAGAATACTGGAGTGGGTTGCCATTTCCTTCTCCATTATGTCTAATAATTTTTTATTTTGTGCCCAGACACAGTATGTGAAAGAATCTTACTACTTCTAGATTTCATCTTCCTCCAGAGAGGATTGCCTTCTTTTCCTCTGTTAGTTAAATATAGTGAGGAGCTGATTACCTTCACTGGATCGGGAACTGAGCTAAATTAAAGCCAGGCTGCCATTTTAGGAAGACTCAATCCAATTATGGTTGTCCATGCCTCCTCAGTCCTGGCGCTCCAGGGTTTTTGATTGACACCTTAGAGTATTTTTGTCTTCTTAGCCCAGAAAAAAAAGAGGGAGATTAAAATTTCCCCTTTGGTGGTCTTGGGCTTATTGATCTCCTATCCCCTTAATTTCAAATTCTTGCAGTTATCTTGAGAAACCTGGTCATGTATTTTAGGCTGCATATCCACTTTAGTCAAAACTTCATTTCCAAAACACTGTGAAACTGGAGTGTTCACTGTGAAAAGAAAGCTTCAGCCTCATATCTCAGCCTCCCTCTCACAGCTGCAGAACTAAATACACATGAACCTTTGTATGTTCATCAAACAGCTTTGCTGATTTCTTTTCCTCGGTAGAAATCCTTTCACGATCACATCAGTATGAACCCAAAGTTCCCGGGTGCCCCAAGGGAAGATGATCAGAAATTATCTGCTCACCTCAGAAGGACTCCCTTCATTAGGATATTCTTGTTCTTGAGTCCTTTAGAGTCTAATGGAAGACTCATCCTTTTCTTCCTGCATAAAACATATAAAATGGAATCTGAAATTTCATAATACATCATTTTCACATCCTCATCTGTTCTTCGCATAGAATCTTCTGTTTAAAGAGTAAACAGCTTCGTGATAAAAGTAATTTTGCTCATAAGCACCTGCTGACTCATTACAGTGTTTGGCACGGAGGAGCATGGGAATACTTTGACAGTATGGTACTCTTCAAAATATGTTCATTGCATTTGTTCAGTTTTCCCTTTGTAGTTTGTCTAGAAAACATTTTGTAGGTAGAAGATGGGAATGAAGGAAGTTTCCGTTGGTTTAAAACTCTCTCAGATGGATTCCTTGGTCAATCCAGTATACTTCTGTTTTGTACTAAAATGAAAGCATGACTGCCATTACCACCCCTCCCATTTGTGAGAAGAATTTGCTCCAAAGAATTCTAGTACCATTAATAGGCAGCATCCATATGGTTTGCACATGGAAACAGGAGAGAAGGAACCCCTCAAATTATTTAAATTGGAACCATTTCATTGTTAAGGAACAGTTCAGTTGTTAAGTTGTCTCCGAAGCTATGTAGACCAGTGCTGAAAGCCCTGGGGCTGATGGAAACCCTGAGTTCTGGGATTGACTCTGCCTATCACAAGTCATATGTCCTAGAGGAGTCCTGTGTTCTCATCCCAGGAATGAGGACATTGAAATACTTGAACCCTAGTCCTCTCCTTCACTGCCCTTTGGATTCCATTCATTCATCACTTGGAAATTAAGATTGTAGTCACATTTCAATAAAATTTACTGCCAGGATCAATGAAAAGAATCACACTATGCAAATTTCCTTTGACTCGTTTGGGACACCAAAGGCTATACATTACTCTCTAAGAAATGATGAAAAAAGGTCTCTGAATCCTGAGTACCTGTATTCAAGTCCCAGGTTTGCCATTCAAACCCGTGATCGAGAGAAAGGATTTGGGGGCCTCAGACACATCATTGATACTGGTATCTGTAAACCTCAGTTTTCTCAACTGAAAAATGGGTGGGAGAGTAGCCTTGTCTGTTTCACAGCACTATTGGGAGGCTGGACTAAAACATTTCATGTGTGAAGGCTCTTGATAAACAGTGAAGAGCTGTAAAGACGTTCATTACGATCAAGACTGTAATGATGCAACCCTCGTCAGCAGTAACCATCTGTTTGTTGTGGCTGTCACTATCAAAAGTGCGATGGAAAAACAGCCCAAGGTTATTTCAATTATATACACCTTGACTTTGGTTCCCATTTCCCGTTTCCGGGGAGGAAAGGTGATATATTGGTAAGCTGACACTGTGTTCAAGGTATAAACTCTTTCTTGGAAGCCACTGAAATGTAGAGCTGCATGGGATGGTGTGATTATTTTAGCAAATCTTCCCTCTTGTAAAGATGCAGTTTAGGAAGTATAACTGACTTACTTAAGGTAACAGAGCTGCTTCAAGGTAAAAACCACAGCTAAGACCAGTAAGCGTTGTCTGTCTAAACCCTGATTTGTGCAATTACTTTCACAGTTTTGGTCAAAGACCAAAATACAGAGATTGCTTTTGCTTTCAAACCTTGGGATTTTCTGTTTCCCTCCTCCCTCCCCTCCTGACATCTTTCAGTTCTATCCTACTTCACAGCCTCCACTCCCATTCTATTGGTGGTTTCTCTCCCCACATCAGAGAAGAGGGTCCTTCCTTCAGCTCTCACCCAAAGCTGCCCCAAACAAGTGATTTTGATTCTGACCCAGTTTGCCTTCTCTGGGACGTATTCTAAGGTATCCCAATCTATGTCTTATATTGTCTTTCTTTCCCTTTATGTGGGTTAGATGACCATACCCAAGTTCATTGCAGAATTTTTTTTTTTTTAACTTTATCCTACACAGTACTTCTTTTCAATACTTGGCTATTAGGAAGGAGAAATCAGTAAGCACTCACTGCTCTCTCATCTTTCATTCATTCCTTTCCTTTTTCTTCATTTTCTTTATTGTGGTAAAGTGCATAGAACATACAATGGGCTATTGAACCATTTTTATATCTACAGCTCAGTTGCATCAAATACATGCATAATGTTGTGCAATCACCACCACCATGCATCTCCAGAACTTTTTCCATTTTCCAAAACAGGAATGCTATCCCCGTTAAACAGTAACTCCCCAAGGCCCCCAAACCCTTTGAAACCACTCACTCTGTTAGTTTCTACGTGATTTTTTTCCATGTATTTCTTAGGCAATAATGTACAAGCCCAGTGACTGGTGCTTGCGGGTAGCCCAGAAAAGCTACCTCGCTGCCTCTTTCCTTCCTCTGCTTCCCTTTTGCCCCCTGTTGATTTCCTTTTTCTCACTCTCTGCCCTCTCTTGCCCCCTGCTCTGCCCACTCTCTCCCCATTTGTTGCCATTTGTTTTCTGGCCTCTCTTGGGGACAACTTAATCACCCAGCTTTCCGGGCACTTTTTCTTCCTTCTTTGGCCTCTTCAGTTCCTTCTTTTCAGGATCTAAGCTGACTTCATTCCCCCTTTCTAAATTTTATTTATTTATTTTAAAATTTTATATTGGAGTATAGTTGATTTGGGCTTCCCGGGTGGTGGCTCAATGGTAAAGAATCTGCCTGCCAGTCAGTGCAGGAGACACAGGAGACGAGGGTTTGATCCCTGGGTCCAGAAGACCCCCTGGAGGAGGGCGTGGCAACCCACTCCCGTATTCTTGCCTAGAGAATCCGAAGGACAGAGGAGCCTAGCAGGCTGCGTCTATGGGGTCGCAACGAGTCAGACACAACGGAGTGTAGCACAGCACAGCAGCATAGTTAATTTACATGTATCCATTCTTTTTCAAATTCTTTTCCCATTTAGGTTGTTACAGAATATTGAGTAGATTTCCCTGTGCTATACAGTAGTTTCTTGTTGACTTTCTATTTTATATATAGTTGTGTGTACATGTCAGTCCCAGAGTAGATATCAGCTAGTTTTTTGAACATTGAGTTATTTTACACGAAGTACCCCAGTGTGCCAGGTAGGAATGATGTTTCAAAGATATCCATACCCTAAACCCTGGAACCTGTGACCGTGTTAAATGGCAGAGGGGAATTTAAGGTTGCAGATGGAATTTAAGGTTGCTCAGCTAACCTGAAAATAGATCATCCTGGATTATCTGGGTGGACCTGGTGTAATCCTAGGAGTCCTTAAAAGTGGTATATATGGTAGGATGCCCTTATAGCTAGTTCAAGAACTACTGAGAGTCTCAAATTGCCTTGAGTATTGAGTATTTGATTAATGCTTCACTGATAAATTGCTTTCTGTAACAAGTATAATTCTATCCATTTCTGAGATATTAGCTATAGTGAATGCTTCTACTGAATACTGATATGAGTCAGGTGCTTTGTATCTATTGCTGTATTGAATGTGCTAAATAACCCAAAGAAGTAGATATTCTGAAGTCCTTTTTTGAATGAGGAAACAGGCAGAGTGGTTAACTTGCACAAAGTCACACTGCTAGTAACAGGTGACTCTGAGATTTCATTGCATGTAATAAAGAAGAATTCTGAAGAGTCACATTTTCCCTTTTGCAAGGCTTTTGCATGGTTTATACTAATGCTATGGTTTTGAAAAGTCTTACCTTAAAATTTGAAAGCTGAAGATTGACTTTGTCAAAGCAATATGACACCACTGTAACAAACATAGAAAATAGAGGACAACAATTAACCTGAAGTTTAACAAAATCTTTTTTTTTCTAACAAAATCTTAAAAAAAATTATTTTATTTTATATTGGAACGTAGTTCATTAACAGTGTTGTGTTAGTTTCGGGGTGTACAGCAAAGTGATTCAGTTATATGTATACATGTATCTCTTCTTTTTCAAATTCTTTTCCTAAAGAAAATCCTGATTACATTTTGGTGTATTTCTTTTCAGTCCTTTTATTCTTGTGCATATGTATCTTGCAGTTTCCCCACAGCTGTTATCATGGTCATATTACACTTTTTTTATCATTTTACATTCATATTTTTTCATATCACATGTCATTATTATCTTAATAGACAATAGATTGTTGCCAATTTTGATGAAAAGTAGTGCTTTAAGAACATTTACAGTGTAGGACATGCTGTTCTCTCAGCAGAGAGCAGGAACATGATCCAACTCATGCAACACAGTTAAAACCTCTGCTTGGAGGTGGCTGGCGGTGTATCTTTTCACATTTCTGTTGGGCAAAGTATGTCACGGAGCCAAACCCAAAGTCAACCAAGTGGCACATGTACTTCTCCACATGATGACCCACAGGTCATCATAGAAAGGGAGAAGTCATAGGGAATCATGGTCCTGTTTACCACCAGGAAGGGATGGGATGAGCCGAAGTAGAACATAAAAATAGAAATAAGTAAAAGTAGGAGAGATGGACAGGTTCGTGGGTTTTGAATCCAGATCGCGTCCTTGAGCAGAGGCTGTATGTTCAGGTACCTCCTATGTGAAATGGAAGGATTAAAAAAAAAAAACCGATATATTGAAAGCATACTGCACTTTGCCTGACGTGTAATAGGCTGCCAGCCAGTGTTTGTTTCCTTCAAAGATGTAATTTGTGCCAAGGTACTGAGTGTGCTATTTTAGGGCCTCTCAACTTTTTGGAGTTTTAACTCAAATGTATACAGTGTTGTGGATTTTCTAATCATTAAGGAAAAGATGGGCCTAATATGTGGCTTAATCTCCTTAAATCCCTTTTAAAAAGGTAATAATCACTGGGAAGCTTATTTAAAATTCCTGACCCTTAGGAACTCCCAAGGGGCTTCCCAGGTGGCACTAAGGGTAAGAACCTGCCTGCCAATGGGACAAATCTTTTTTTTTCTAACAAAATCTTAAAAAAAATTATTTTATTTTATATTGGAACGTAGTTCATTAACAGTGTTGTGTTAGTTTCGGGGTGTACAGCAAAGTGATTCAGTTATATGTATACATGTATCTCTTCTTTTTCAAATTCTTTTCCTAAAGAAAATCCTGATTACATTTTGGTGTATTTCTTTTCAGTCCTTTTATTCTTGTGCATATGTATCTTGCAGTTTCCCCACAGCTGTTATCATGGTCATATTACACTTTTTTTATCATTTTACATTCATATTTTTTCATATCACATGTCATTATTATCTTAATAGACAATAGATTGTTGCCAATTTTGATGAAAAGTAGTGCTTTAAGAACATTTACAGTGTAGGACATGCTGTTCTCTCAGCAGAGAGCAGGAACATGATCCAACTCATGCAACACAGTTAAAACCTCTGCTTGGAGGTGGCTGGCGGTGTATCTTTTCACATTTCTGTTGGGCAAAGTATGTCACGGAGCCAAACCCAAAGTCAACCAAGTGGCACATGTATTCTCCACATGATGACCCACAGGTCATCATAGAAAGGGAGAAGTCATAGGGAATCATGGTCCTGTTTACCACCAGGAAGGGATGGGATGAGCCGAAGTAGAACATAAAAATAGAAATAAGTAAAAGTAGGAGAGATGGACAGGTTCGTGGGTTTTGAATCCAGATCGCGTCCTTGAGCAGAGGCTGTATGTTCAGGTACCTCCTATGTGAAATGGAAGGATTAAAAAAAAAAAACCGATATATTGAAAGCATACTGCACTTTGCCTGACGTGTAATAGGCTGCCAGCCAGTGTTTGTTTCCTTCAAAGATGTAATTTGTGCCAAGGTACTGAGTGTGCTATTTTAGGGCCTCTCAACTTTTTGGAGTTTTAACTCAAATGTATACAGTGTTGTGGATTTTCTAATCATTAAGGAAAAGATGGGCCTAATATGTGGCTTAATCTCCTTAAATCCCTTTTAAAAAGGTAATAATCACTGGGAAGCTTATTTAAAATTCCTGACCCTTAGGAACTCCCAAGGGGCTTCCCAGGTGGCACTAAGGGTAAAGAACCTGCCTGCCAATGCAGGAGACACAAGTCTTGGGTTTGATCCATGGGTTGGGAAAGATCCCTGGAGAAGGGCATGGCAACCCACTCCAGTATTCTTGCCTGGAGAGTCCTATGGACAGAGGAGACTGGTGGGCTGTAGTCCAAAGAGTTGGACGTGACTAAAGCGACTTAAAGCGCGCACCTGGCCACAGGAATTCCCAAGGGACAGGAATCACCATTTTCTAGGTGATTATGTATTCTTTGTTATTTAAAGAGTGGTCCGTGGACCCTCAGCATCCCCATTACCTGGGGGCTTGTTAGAAATGCAGCATCTTGGGTTCCCCACTCAGACCTATTGAATCCAATTCTGCAGTTCAACAACATCCCCAGGGGATTTGTATTTATATTAAAGTCATAGCTGGTCCTTAGAAATGCTTTTTTAAAAGAAACATTTTCCTTTTGAATTCTTTGCCTTTCAATTTGACCCTAAAGAATAAATCAGTAACAATTAGGTTGAAAAAAAATTGGTGTATACAATATTTCGAATAGGCAAGTAGTTAGAATAGTAATTCTTTAGAATTATTTTTTCTTTTTCAACTTCTATAGGAAAAAAAAAACCCATTATTTTATTTAGAATGCTTAACCTTGATTAGAAGCTGTTGGGTCAGAACATTGTGTTCGGTTTATTTGAATTTCAGAAGTCTTGATTTTACAAGATCAAACTCAAACAGTATTAAAAGTTATCTAACATGTAACATTTTGAGTCTCTGGAACAAAATGAGAATCGTTTGTGCTACGTGTCCCAGTTCTTCGATAGTAATCTTGTTCTTAAGTTTCCTTATGTGTAGAATGAATAATGTGTCTGAGGACCTAAGTCACTGGAGGGAGGGCATGGACACTGAATGAAATAGTCTTTAAAAATTCTTTACAAACTCAGATGTCCAACCAGTGTAACATGTTTGCCTGGTTTTAGGGCAAATCTGCACCTGTATTTGTCAATAAAGTTTTATTGGAACTCAGTCCATTTATTAACTTAATTGTCTGTGTCTGATTGCTGAATGGCAGCAGTAATAGATCTTATTTAAAATTCCTGACCCTGGGTTGGGAAAGGGAAATCCCATGCGAGAAAGTCTTGGGTTTGATCCATGGGTTGGGAAAGATCCCTGGAGAAGGGCATGGCAACCCACTCCAGTATTCTTGCCTGGAGAGTCCTATGGACAGAGGAGACTGGTGGGCTGTAGTCCAAAGAGTTGGACGTGACTAAAGCGACTTAAAGCGCGCACCTGGCCACAGGAATTCCCAAGGGACAGGAATCACCATTTTCTAGGTGATTATGTATTCTTTGTTATTTAAAGAGTGGTCCGTGGACCCTCAGCATCCCCATTACCGGGGGGCTTTTTAGAAATGCTTCATCTTGGCTTCCCCACTCAGACCTATTGAATGCAATTCTGCAGTTCAACAACATCCCCAGGGGATTTGTATTTATATTAAAGTCATAGCTGGTCCTTAGAAATGCTTTTTTAAAAGAAACATTTTCCTTTTGAATTCTTTGCCTTTCAATTTGACCCTAAAGAATAAATCAGTAACAATTAGGTTGAAAAAAAATTGGTGTATACAATATTTCGAATAGGCAAGTAGTTAGAATAGTAATTCTTTAGAATTATTTTTTCTTTTTCAACTTCTATAGGAAAAAAAAAACCCATTATTTTATTTAGAATGCTTAACCTTGATTAGAAGCTGTTGGGTCAGAACATTGTGTTCGGTTTATTTGAATTTCAGAAGTCTTGATTTTACAAGATCAAACTCAAACAGTATTAAAAGTTATCTAACATGTAACATTTTGAGTCTCTGGAACAAAATGAGAATCGTTTGTGCTACGTGTCCCAGTTCTTCGATAGTAATCTTGTTCTTAAGTTTCCTTATGTGTAGAATGAATAATGTGTCTGAGGACCTAAGTCACTGGAGGGAGGGCATGGACACTGAATGAAATAGTCTTTAAAAATTCTTTACAAACTCAGATGTCCAACCAGTGTAACATGTTTGCCTGGTTTTAGGGCAAATCTGCACCTGTATTTGTCAATAAAGTTTTATTGGAACTCAGTCCATTTATTAACTTAATTGTCTGTGTCTGATTGCATGACACAATGGCAGCAGAATAATAGATCGCTGTATGGCCTGCCAGCTTCAGTTATTTACTGTCTGGCCATTTATGGAAGAAATCTATGAACCTCTGTTATCAGCATAGTGAAAGATAGCTTTTGGCCTGTGTGTGAAATTCTTGCAAAAGGTGTCTGAAGAATCTTGACTTAAAAAATGAGGAGTCAGTCTAATATTTAATAAAATTTCAGTTTTCTTCTTCCAAAGTATATGTTTGTGTTAGAGCCCTGAACTTTGCCACCTCTTGGGCCTCTTTTAAGCCTTTCAACCGATCCTTTTCAAACTACTGAAGATGATCCTATGATCAGAAACTGACTCTACTACACCAATTCAGTACTTCATCAGTGAACTGTGTAATTTTATATATTTCTTGGATGTATGCTATTTCCTTCCTGTAGCCCAGTGACCATTTTACCTCCAAACCCGCTGATCTTTGCCTCTTCCTTACCTGGGGTGCCGCCTTGTGGTGGGCTGTGGGCCCTTCACTGGTGAGCTCCAGCCTGGCTTAGTAACCTAGGAAAGTGCATCAGCCATGTGATGACTCATTGCAAACCTGGCTCAGAGTCAGAAGCCCTATCACGTACCTTAGAGATCATGAATCATTAGACTGGGACTAAAATCCCCCATTACGATCCTAAACCCTTTCCCTACTGGTGTAAATGGACTTCGTGTACACGTTAAAAAAATAAAGACAGAAATTAGTTGTAAGGGCTTTTTTGAAGATTTAACCTTGATTTATATTTTAGTTATTTTAGTATCCTTCACACTTTGTTCTTTACAGTTATATGTATGGATATATATTCTTTAAAATAATGTACATATGTACACATGTATATATCTATATATTTGTGTGTGCATGCATGTATATAACTAATTCTCACTTCTAGTAAGCCTTGTTTCTGAAAGAGTTTGAGAGGAGAAGAGACTGCGATTATCCACTTAACAAGCTCTTTCTGTATCTGGACCTCTGCCTATCTGTGATGAATTGTCCTCAGGTAGGTGTTAATCCATCACTTATTAATCAACAAATAGAACCTTTATGCAAAGAATCACATCTGCTGTCTTACTTGCCTCTTATTTCTAGATAAAATACTGTGACAGAGCACAGCAGTCCACCAGTATTCCCTTGGTTCAAATAGCTACCGTACTAACTGCTAAATTCTTATCTAAAGACCAGAATATCCTCAAAATCCAGAGAAAGATTATACCACTTATTTACGACTGTTGTCAGAAAAGAAAAATGTGTATGCACTAAATAATCAGTTGCTTATCTGTACATGCTGGAAATTACATCATTAGCTTCAAGATACAGTAATAATGAGCAAAATTACGAACCAGATTATTCTGCCATAACTTTCACTAGTCCACCTGGATGAAGATGAAGAGAAAAGTGGTACTTATAAGAATGGATAGATCTGGGATAGACTCAGCATAAATAGCTCTTTGGAGATGTTTGGAACTATAGTATTCCACTAAATGTCCATATAGTTTAAAGATATATTCATTCCTGAGTGTTGCCAGGGGTCCAAGTGCCATGAGTAGCTTGCAACAGAGATTTGTGTGATTGCTATGTGCAAAAACCGTAGAGTAAGCAACTGGGAGATACTGTTAGGGTGGGTAAATATTACTATAGTAACAGCTTATTTTCTATAGGAGAAATTTGGAAAATAAAGCCAGGATCCCTGGAACTTGGGTAGAAATATATTTTGTACAAAATAGAGAATTCATAAGAAAAGTTGTGCTTTTGATCTCGCCTTTTTATTAAGAATACTTTTCTTTACGATATGAAATAATTTAAAATGTTACATTGTGAATGACTTTCTAATGCCCTATTTGGCTTGGGTAAAATTAAAAGAAGGTGCAAAGCCCTGAGAGAAATGTCATTCCATTTTCCATTTTTCTTAGCATGGAAATACCCAGGTATGCTCCTCATATGAAGTATTTTTCTAGAAAAGGCAATTTTATATCTTTTTGAATTCTGTTAAATCAAATTACCCTCTTGGCCATGAAATTCTTTAAATCCAACCTGGATCTCCTGAGTTGCCTTTTGTTTGACTTTTGTTTCATTTTTTAGTGTTCTTAGTCACTCAGTCGTGTCCAACTCTTTGTTCCATGGGCTAGAGTAGCTGGCCAGGCTCCTCCATCCATGGGATTCTCCAGGCAAGAATACTGAAGTTGGTTGCCATGCCCTTCTCCAGGGGATCTTTCCCACCCAGGGATCCAACTTATGCCTCTTTTGTCTCCTGCATTACAGCCAGATTCATTACCATCTGAGCTACCAGGGAAGCTCTTCATTTTTTTAGTAGGATGGAAAAATGCCCACACAATTATTAAAGCCATTTTTTGCTAACCAAGTGGCAGCTTCTTTGCCATCTGTTCTTCTGCTGTCATGGTCTCATCCCTAACCTTGCATTAGAATCATCTGGAGAAGATTGTACAAAATACAAATGCTTGTGCTTCACCTCAGATTTCTGATTCAGTTGCTTTGAGATGGGCCATGGGTAGGGGTGTGTGTGTTAAACTCCTTATGAGATTGTAGTATGCAACTAGGCTTGAGAATTACTGTTCCAGACCCTTAACACGTCCTTGACAGTTAACCACATCATACTGAGGATGATCTGTAAAATGATGTAAACAGTTGTAAGTTTAGATAGATGCAGCAGGTTCTGGTGGTCTCAGAGTTTCCTCCAGTTCTGGGTTCCTGGGATTCAAATCCATATACCACAGGAGATGTCTGATGAATGACTATATTGGCCAACTTGCAAGACACTTCTCAAAGAAACCCCCTTTGTGAGGAAGTAGGCCTGATCTGGTGGGGTGGAATATCTGACTAAGAGAGGCAGTTTCACTCAGAAGAATGATGGTCCCACCCTTTTGCATTAAAGAGATTCCATAAAACAATCCCATGAGATTGGTTTTGTTCCATTTGGACAACTCGGGCACTGAGGCTTTGAGAGAGGATACTTAATTAGGAGGTGGCACAGCCAGGATTTGCAAGCAGGTCTGTTGTCTCTTAGATACATTCTTTTTCCACCTTCTCACACTGTTTCTCACACATTGAGGGGCTCTCCCATGGCCTTAGTTGCTGTGCTATGAGGGTGCAGAAACAAGCTGACCTGCGAGGACAAAAGAGCTCATGAACAGCTCATGCTGCCACAGTAATAACCTATATGTTCAAACACATCTGAACCAGTATGAATGAGTGAGCATCATTGGTGGGTGACATATATATCCTTAATGTTTTCAGGCTGTGAAGGCTCTTTATTATTTTTATGTCAGAGTTATATTGTGGTCATTTAACATGTACATGGAAAAGGGGTTCTTAGAATTCTTTTCAGAAACAGAACTATTGGAGTAGCCTGCTAAAGTCTGTATTTATTGACTGTGTTAAATGTAATTTATTGAGAGTTCAGTTAAACTTGTCGTTAATGATTTCAAGTGGGGCAGTTCCTCGTGGTCCATTCTTATTAACTGAATCACTGGTAATGCCTTTGCTCAGAAGTTTACATGTCAGCTTAAGAATTAAACTTCTTAATAAAAATGGGAAAGTACGCACCTTCTAGTTAGAGCAGCAATAATTACAAAAGCAATTTCCATTTAGTGACTTACTATTCTGTGACAAGACATTGTAGGTATAGTTTCTCTAATCCTCATAAGTTTAGTGGAATTCTCATTTTGCTGTAGAGAATACTTTGTTAGTTGCTCAGTCATGTCCGATTCTTCATGAGACCATGGACTGGAGCTCGCCAGGCTCCTCTGCCCATGGAATTCTCCAGGCAAGAATACTGGAGTGCGTTATCATTCCCTTCTCTTGGGGATCTTCCCAACCCAGGTACTGAGTCCCAGTCTCCCCCATTGCAGGCAGACCTAGCTAAAAAATTTTCCCCAAACTCCAGTGCTAGTATATAGAGGAGCTAAAATCAAAGCTCAAATCTTCTGACTCTAAAACTCATGCTTTCAGCTATCCTGCAAGGGAGACTATGTATTTTTTTATTAGTACTCTCTCTTTCTTTTAATAATGACATTCATTGCACAAAATTTCTTCAGTGATTGTTGCAAATTGGTTATCTTATGTCATAAAGATTCCTTTACCATATAGAGTTCACTTCTACCCTCCCACCCCTGTTCTGTAGCTGCTTCTTTGAGGATTTTTAAAAACCTTTTATTTTAAAAAGCTACATCATTATTTTGCCTTTCAGTTTTCCTACCTAAATTTTTATCCCTAAATTATGTAGTTTTTTGCTGATTTTTTTGAGCTTTGTATAAATGTATTAATACAGTGCATGCTCTTGTGCCTGGCTTTATTTGTTCGACATATTAGTAATGCCATTTTATGTGTATTTTCCAAAATTTTATTTCTAACAATTGTTGATATATAAAAATAACTTTTAATTTTGAGCTTTTATGTTGTATTCAGCAATCTTGCTAAAAGTTCTTCAAAACTGTAATAATAGAGCTTTCATTTTTATGAATATAATCTTCTCATCTGTAAATCATACCATTTTTCTTTTTAATCTTTCAATCTTTCTTGCCTGTATTTATTGACTGTGTTAAATGTAATTTATTGAGAGTTCAGTTAAACTTGTCGTTAATGATTTCAAGTGGGCAGTTCCTCGTGGTCCATTCTTATTAACTGAATCACTGGTAATGCTTCAGAAGTTTACATGTCAGCTTAAGAATTAAACTTCTTAATAAAAATGAGAAAGTACGCACCTTCTAGTTAGAGCAGCAATAATTACAAAAGCAATTTCCATTTAGTGACTTACTATTCTGTGACAAGACATTGTAGGTATAGTTTCTCTAATCCTCATAAGTTTAGTGGAATTCTCATTTTGCTGTAGAGAATACTTTGTTAGTTGCTCAGTCATGTCCGATTCTTCATGAGACCATGGACTGGAGCTCGCCAGGCTCCTCTGCCCATGGAATTCTCCAGGCAAGAATACTGGAGTGCGTTATCATTCCCTTCTCTTGGGGATCTTCCCAACCCAGGTACTGAGTCCCAGTCTCCCCCATTGCAGGCAGACCTAGCTAAAAAATTTTCCCCAAACTCCAGTGCTAGTATATAGAGGAGCTAAAATCAAAGCTCAAATCTTCTGACTCTAAAACTCATGCTTTCAGCTATCCTGCAAGGGAGACTATGTATTTTTTTATTAGTACTCTCTCTTTCTTTTAATAATGACATTCATTGCACAAAATTTCTTCAGTGATTGTTGCAAATTGGTTATCTTATGTCATAAAGATTCCTTTACCATATAGAGTTCACTTCTACCCTCCCACCCCTGTTCTGTAGCTGCTTCTTTGAGGATTTTTAAAAACCTTTTATTTTAAAAAGCTACATCATTATTTTGCCTTTCAGTTTTCCTACCTAAATTTTTATCCCTAAATTATGTAGTTTTTTGCTGATTTTTTTGAGCTTTGTATAAATGTATTAATACAGTGCATGCTCTTGTGCCTGGCTTTATTTGTTCGACATATTAGTAATGCCATTTTATGTGTATTTTCCAAAATTTTATTTCTAACAATTGTTGATATATAAAAATAACTTTTAATTTTGAGCTTTTATGTTGTATTCAGCAATCTTGCTAAAAGTTCTTCAAAACTGTAATAATAGAGCTTTCATTTTTATGAATATAATCTTCTCATCTGTAAATCATACCATTTTTCTTTTTAATCTTTCAATCTTTCTCTTGCCTTATTTCCATAGCCATGACCTCTAGTACAATGTTGAGTAGAAGAGATGATAGTGCACATTCCGTGTCATTCCATTTTCTAAATGGAATGCTTTTGATATTTTACCACTACATATTATATTTATTATGGACTTTTGTTATGTATTTTTTTTAGAATGGGAAGTTTCCTTGTGTTTAAGTTCATTTTTAAAATCATCAATAGATGTCAGTTTTCTACGTCTACTGAGATGAAAATATGATTGTTCTCCTAACGTGGTTAATTATACTGACTTTGTTAAATTAAAAAAAAAAAAAAAACTTAGTGTGGATTCCAGATTTAAAATCACTTTGATGAGGGTATATCCTTTTAAAATAATATGAATTTGGCGTGCTAATATTTTCTTTAAGATTTTTGCATCTTGAGATCATTAATGAGATTGGTTTATAGTTTTCATTTGTATAATTCTAGTTTTTGTGTGTGTGTGTTTGGCTCAATCTAAGCTCCAAGCTTTGGAAAATGTCCTTTGCTCTTGTTCTATGGCAGGATTTGTATACGTTATCCTTAAAACTTTGTATTAGTGTTACTGATTTCTTAATTTTGGTAGAACTTGCTGGTCAAGCCATCCAGGTATACAATTTATTTTTTACTATGGGAAGGTTTTTAATTACTGATTGAATTTCTTAAAGCACTGTTGAGGTTTAGCATTTCTTGTGGCCATTTAGACAAGTTGTATTTTTGAAACCTTTTATTTTAAAAAGCTACATCATTATTTTGCCTTTCAGTTTTCCTACCTAAATTTTTATCCCTAAATTATGTAGTTTTTTGCTGATTTTTTTGAGCTTTGTATAAATGTATTAATACAGTGCATGCTCTTGTGCCTGGCTTTATTTGTTCGACATATTAGTAATGCCATTTTATGTGTATTTTCCAAAATTTTATTTCTAACAATTGTTGATATATAAAAATAACTTTTAATTTTGAGCTTTTATGTTGTATTCAGCAATCTTGCTAAAAGTTCTTCAAAACTGTAATAATAGAGCTTTCATTTTTATGAATATAATCTTCTCATCTGTAAATCATACCATTTTTCTTTTTAATCTTTCAATCTTTCTCTTGCCTTATTTCCATAGCCATGACCTCTAGTACAATGTTGAGTAGAAGAGATGATAGTGCACATTCCGTGTCATTCCATTTTCTAAATGGAATGCTTTTGATATTTTACCACTACATATTATATTTATTATGGACTTTTGTTATGTATTTTTTTTAGAATGGGAAGTTTCCTTGTGTTTAAGTTCATTTTTAAAATCATCAATAGATGTCAGTTTTCTACGTCTACTGAGATGAAAATATGATTGTTCTCCTAACGTGGTTAATTATACTGACTTTGTTAAATTAAAAAAAAAAAAAAAACTTAGTGTGGATTCCAGATTTAAAATCACTTTGATGAGGGTATATCCTTTTAAAATAATATGAATTTGGCGTGCTAATATTTTCTTTAAGATTTTTGCATCTTGAGATCATTAATGAGATTGGTTTATAGTTTTCATTTGTATAATTCTAGTTTTTGTGTGTGTGTGTTTGGCTCAATCTAAGCTCCAAGCTTTGGAAAATGTCCTTTGCTCTTGTTCTATGGCAGGATTTGTATACGTTATCCTTAAAACTTTGTATTAGTGTTACTGATTTCTTAATTTTGGTAGAACTTGCTGGTCAAGCCATCCAGGTATACAATTTATTTTTTACTATGGGAAGGTTTTTAATTACTGATTGAATTTCTTAAAGCACTGTTGAGGTTTAGCATTTCTTGTGGCCATTTAGACAAGTTGTATTTTTTGAAATTTTTTCCAACTTGTCTGCAATTTTAAACTTTTTGGAATAAAGTTGATTGAAATATGCTTTCTAGTTATCTTTAATGTCTGCAGTTATGTCTTTCTGTTTCATTCATCAGTCTTCATCAAAGGTTAGACATGTTTATTAATCTACTCAAATGACCAACTTGCATCTTTATCATCACTATTTTACAGTTATTTTTCTGTTTCATTTTTTGCTCTTATTAACATTTCCTTATGCTTTCTTTAGGTTTGCTCTTTATGTCTTGAGGTATGTGCTTAGTTTCTTATTTTGCTCTTAATGTCTTGAGGTATGTGCTTAGTTTGTAATTTTCAGCTCTTTTTACTTTTATTTCTTTTTTTAATGTGTATATTTCTTATTCCAAGTAGCTTTGGTTCTACCCCACAAGTTTAAGATTTAGTACATGTGTTATTCAGTTTAAAACATTTTCTAATTTTTATGATTTTTTCTTTGACCTGTGAATTACTTAGATATGTTATTTAATTTTTAAATGCATTGGAGTGTTAATTCTCTGCACAAAACCATTTCTGTTTCATTTAGTGAAGTTTGTTGGTGATTGTTCTTTTTAGTTTTTGTTAGTCTGAAAGTGTTTTTCTCACTTTCATTCTTGATAGACATGTTCACTGCTTATAGAATTCTAGGTTGGAACTGTTCTATTCATGTTGTTTCTTTTAACGCTTTGAAGTGTAGATATTCTACCGTCTTCAGATTTTAGTAATTTTGGGGGTTAGTGGGGAAGAGGGTCAACTGTCAGTCTAATTGTTGCCCCTTTGAATGTAATTTGCCTTTTTCTCTTTGGCTACTTTTAAGACTTTATTTGCATCTTTAGTTTCCTGCATTTTCACTATGATGTGCTTAAGCATAGATTTCATTTATCCTTTTGGGGGTTATTAGGATGTCTTAAGTCTGAGAATGGTGTCTTTAATGAATTTTGGAAAATTCTCAGCTATTATCTCTTTAAAAAATTATGTATTTATTGGGCTATGTCCGGTCTTAGTTTCCTTGTGGCACGTGGACTTTTAGTTGTGGCCATTTAGACAAGTTGTATTTTTTGAAATTTTTTCCAACTTGTCTGCAATTTTAAACTTTTTGGAATAAAGTTGATTGAAATATGCTTTCTAGTTATCTTTAATGTCTGCAGTTATGTCTTTCTGTTTCATTCATCAGTCTTCATCAAAGGTTAGACATGTTTATTAATCTACTCAAATGACCAACTTGCATCTTTATCATCACTATTTTACAGTTATTTTTCTGTTTCATTTTTTGCTCTTATTAACATTTCCTTATGCTTTCTTTAGGTTTGCTCTTTATGTCTTGAGGTATGTGCTTAGTTTCTTATTTTGCTCTTAATGTCTTGAGGTATGTGCTTAGTTTGTAATTTTCAGCTCTTTTTACTTTTATTTCTTTTTTTAATGTGTATATTTCTTATTCCAAGTAGCTTTGGTTCTACCCCACAAGTTTAAGATTTAGTACATGTGTTATTCAGTTTAAAACATTTTCTAATTTTTATGATTTTTTCTTTGACCTGTGAATTACTTAGATATGTTATTTAATTTTTAAATGCATTGGAGTGTTAATTCTCTGCACAAAACCATTTCTGTTTCATTTAGTGAAGTTTGTTGGTGATTGTTCTTTTTAGTTTTTGTTAGTCTGAAAGTGTTTTTCTCACTTTCATTCTTGATAGACATGTTCACTGCTTATAGAATTCTAGGTTGGAACTGTTCTATTCATGTTGTTTCTTTTAACGCTTTGAAGTGTAGATATTCTACCGTCTTCAGATTTTAGTAATTTTGGGGGTTAGTGGGGAAGAGGGTCAACTGTCAGTCTAATTGTTGCCCCTTTGAATGTAATTTGCCTTTTTCTCTTTGGCTACTTTTAAGACTTTATTTGCATCTTTAGTTTCCTGCATTTTCACTATGATGTGCTTAAGCATAGATTTCATTTATCCTTTTGGGGGTTATTAGGATGTCTTAAGTCTGAGAATGGTGTCTTTAATGAATTTTGGAAAATTCTCAGCTATTATCTCTTTAAAAAATTATGTATTTATTGGGCTATGTCCGGTCTTAGTTTCCTTGTGGCACGTGGACTTTTTAGTTGTGGCATACAGGCTTATTTGCCATTGCCCCATGGCATGTGAGATCTTAGTTCCTCAGCCAAGGAGCCAGCCTACATCCCTCACATTAATTACAAGGCAGATTCTTAACCAGTGGGCCGCAAGGGAAGTTCCTATTATCTTTCTATATTATTTCCAGTCCATTTTCTCATTCCTCTCTCTCCAGTGAAATATGCCTTATATAATCTGAGTATATTCTTCATGGGTCCTGTTTTACTTATTACAGCACACAAACTACCCGACAAAAGAGTGGCTTAAAGCAGCAGCCATTTCATTATTTCTCATGGTTCTGAGGGTAGACTAGGGCTCAGCTGGATGATTATTCTGCTTATCTTGCTTAGTGTCTGTCATGAGGCCTTAGTCAGATGACATCTGGGACTTAAACATTGAAGCTGCCTTCACTTACATGTCTGGAGTGCTTGACAGGGACAGCCAGTAGTTGGTGTCAACAGGGATGATAGGTCATCCTTAGTCTCTGGATTCTCATCATGGCCTCTCCATGTGGTCTCTCTCCAGGAGGGCAGCTGGGCTTCTTATGTGATATGTTGGGAGTTCCCAAAAGGGCTTCCAGAAAAATAGAAGCTTCTAGGCGCTCTTAAGACATAAGAACTGATGTAGTAATCAGTTCTGGGCTTAAGAGCACCTAGAAGCTTCCTTGGTGGCTCAGGCAAGCTTTCCTGGTGGCTCAGATAGTACAGAATCTGCCTGAAATGTGGGAGACCTGGGTTCTGTCCCTGGGTTGAGAAGATCCACTGAGGAAGTCATGGCAACCTACTCTAGTATTCTTGCCTGGGGAATCCCCATGGACAGAGGAGGCTGGTGCTAGACTGCAGTCCATGGGATTGCAAAGAGTCGGACACACCTGAGTGACTAAGCATGACGTAGTAATCACTTTTGCTCTACTCTTTTGGTTAAAGATAACAAAAGCTTTAGTTAGAGCTTACCCATATTTAATGTGGGAGGGGAGATTGTATATGTTTTATGAGCACTGGGAAGCATGGTTCATTGTGGCCTGTCAGACTTGCTACCATAATATTGTTTATCCCTGTACTTTTGTCCATCCTTATGCCTCTCTGTATTTCATGCTGAATACTGTTTTTCTGCTGATTTATTTTCTAGTTCACTAATTCTTCATCCATTGAGTTTCTAATTTAAAAAAAAATGTGTTTTCAGATCTAGAATAGATATTTTCTTCTTTTTCAAATCTATGTAATTAAAAAAGGTTTCCAGTTCCTTACTGAAATATATATCTTACTTTTAACTCCTTAACTAGATTAAGTATAGTTATTTTACAGTCTCATTTTCACAATTCTAATATTTGGAATTCTTTTTTTCCCCCTCTGTTATGTCTTGGTGAGCTCTGTTGGGCTTTTTATTGCTCGTGGTTTCTTTTCATCTTGCACAAATGGTTATCGTTGATTGTGTCTGGATGTTGTGTTTGAAAAGCTGAGTGGTCCGACATCTCTAGAGAATGTTTTGTTTTCTTTTGTCAGATGCCTGAAGGTACTAGCTTTCTGGAATCATCTTAATCTAGGTCATCTGAGCCACTCATGATTTTTGACTTTGGCTAAAATCATATGAGGGCTGATTGTTTTCTGGTTACTTCTTTTATTCCGAAATGAAGTGACTTACTTTTGGTGAGTCCTAGTTTCCATTTTTTCTCCTCCAGAGCCATCAGAAATAACCTTCATTTTCTCATGTCCCTAGAACATCAGCAAACATAACCCTAACAAAAATAGCCTAATGCGTATTTTCTCCTCCACTTTCAGACTTGGTTCTTAGTTGTTCCTCACCACCTTAATAGTTCTCTGATAACCTTCTACAACGGTGTCTTGTACTTCACTCAAATTTAATATTCTTCAGTGGGAAAGTAAAAATTGCCGTAATTTTTCATATTGATCTGCCTTTTAGTGCTTATTCCTTAGACTTTTATGTACATTCTTTATACACAGAGGTAATAACAGTAATGCTGACCTTGGAGGACCAACAACTTTTCATACCCCTAGTTGAATCTCTGTTCTAGTCAGGGTTGGCTTCCTATATCTTGTCTCATCTTGAAACTATTTTACAATCATAGACTATTAAAACATCCTTGTGACTGTGTGAGCTATTGCTTTTCATTATGTGGCTAGTGTTCCTCCTGCAAATAATCTGTGGGAAGTTATTAAGAATGATTTGGTCCAATTACTGCATTTTTCGTACAAGCAAACATAGAATGAAGATGGTTAAGTTCTGTTGAATTTAAAGTTGTGACTTAATTTGTTGAGGTTCAGTTAAATTTGGCATGGTTACATTTATAAATATCTATTTATAGATCTGTCTATGCTATTGCATTTCAGTGTTGTTAACTTGTTTGGAAATGATCAGAATTGTGTGTAATAGCACTCTAGGTTCCTTTAAGTATATTAACTGAACTTTACTTTTTTCTTCTATCAGCTTTCAAATTGTTATTAATAGGTTGTCCATTTGGATTTGAAAGAGATGTTTCTTGCTATGAGACTAAACTTGTCATGTTGTTGGTAAAGGTAAAAACATCATATAGCTGTAGGTGTTTTGTTTTCTTTTGTCAGATGCCTGAAGGTACTAGCTTTCTGGAATCATCTTAATCTAGGTCATCTGAGCCACTCATGATTTTTGACTTTGGCTAAAATCATATGAGGGCTGATTGTTTTCTGGTTACTTCTTTTATTCCGAAATGAAGTGACTTACTTTTGGTGAGTCCTAGTTTCCATTTTTTCTCCTCCAGAGCCATCAGAAATAACCTTCATTTTCTCATGTCCCTAGAACATCAGCAAACATAACCCTAACAAAAATAGCCTAATGCGTATTTTCTCCTCCACTTTCAGACTTGGTTCTTAGTTGTTCCTCACCACCTTAATAGTTCTCTGATAACCTTCTACAACGGTGTCTTGTACTTCACTCAAATTTAATATTCTTCAGTGGGAAAGTAAAAATTGCCGTAATTTTTCATATTGATCTGCCTTTTAGTGCTTATTCCTTAGACTTTTATGTACATTCTTTATACACAGAGGTAATAACAGTAATGCTGACCTTGGAGGACCAACAACTTTTCATACCCCTAGTTGAATCTCTGTTCTAGTCAGGGTTGGCTTCCTATATCTTGTCTCATCTTGAAACTATTTTACAATCATAGACTATTAAAACATCCTTGTGACTGTGTGAGCTATTGCTTTTCATTATGTGGCTAGTGTTCCTCCTGCAAATAATCTGTGGGAAGTTATTAAGAATGATTTGGTCCAATTACTGCATTTTTCGTACAAGCAAACATAGAATGAAGATGGTTAAGTTCTGTTGAATTTAAAGTTGTGACTTAATTTGTTGAGGTTCAGTTAAATTTGGCATGGTTACATTTATAAATATCTATTTATAGATCTGTCTATGCTATTGCATTTCAGTGTTGTTAACTTGTTTGGAAATGATCAGAATTGTGTGTAATAGCACTCTAGGTTCCTTTAAGTATATTAACTGAACTTTACTTTTTTCTTCTATCAGCTTTCAAATTGTTATTAATAGGTTGTCCATTTGGATTTGAAAGAGATGTTTCTTGCTATGAGACTAAACTTGTCATGTTGTTGGGAAAGGTAAAACAAAAAACAGTGAGGTGACCATATGGCAGCTGTAGGTGTGAAAAACCACTCCTAGGAATGCTGAATCTCTTTCTTTCTTTCTTTCTTTTTAAAAGATTTATTTATTTATTTATTTTGGTGGGGGTGGGGTGGGGAGGGAGGGGAGCAGGCGGGCCACTTCTATTGGTCTTTCATTTGTCCATTTTCATCCATCTTTCTTCTTTGGCCCATGTGGGCCTCCCATCGCTGCGGCCTCTGCTGTCGCAGATCACCGGCTTTGGGTGCATGCGCTCCAGAGCTCCGGCTCGGCAGTTGGACACATCAGTCCAGCCACTCTGCGGCATGTGGGATCTTCCCAGGCTAGGGATCAAACCAGCGCCCCTTGCACTGCAAGGCGGTGTCCTCACCGACTGGACCACCAGGGAAGCCCAATGCTGAATCTCTTTCAAGCCTTCCTACCAATTGGCCAGGTCCAGAGATCCAACCTGATTATTCTGACAACATGCTTTCCTTGTGTTCAGGCTGTGGATGGACTATCTTGAGAATGGAGTTGATTTCAGACTAGAATTACCTGAAATCTAGCACAGACCAGTAGGTAAAGTCAGTAGGATTTCTTTTAAAAAAAATTAGGGTTTGGGGCTTTGCTGGTGGTCCAGTTATAGCTTTTCTAACAAGAGCAAGCATCTTTTAATTTCATGACTTAATACTCCCATTGTTTTCCATTTTAACTTTACTAGAAACATAAGTTTGTTAGTGTTTTATTTTATCTTTTGTTACTGTTTTAATTTACTATTTGTTATACTTCCCTCCTTTCTATGTTTATCATTATTATTACTTTTAGTGTTATTCTTCCAGCAAAGGTGAATAGATGGTGAGAAAAGCATCAAGTTATAAGAATTCTTGTTTCTTTCTAACCTTTGGGAACTTCTGGGAGCCTTGAGTTCTAAAATGAAGGATTTGATGTTAGATGATTTTTATATTTGAATTATCCATTTCTTAACAACATCCTTATACCTCTTAGTCATCTGCTATGGATTGAGTGTTTATATCTCACTCCCCCAAATTCATATGTTAAAATCCTAACTCCCATTGTAGTGGTATTTGGAGGTAACAACCTTTGGGAGGTGATTGATTAGGTCATGGTGGCAAAACTCTTGTAAATGGGATTAGCGCCATGAATATGCTTGGGTATGTTTTTCTTCCATCTCTGTTGACTGCATGAGCACAGACATGGTGTAGACAAAACATTGGCTCTAAGGAGGTGTTAGGTCTTCTCTGGTAGAGTTAAGAAAAGGAGAGAGTAGAGAAAGAGTTGAGGATACCTATAAAAAGAGTGATTACTTAGCATATTCTTTTAGGACTTTTAAATTGGCTTCAGACATAGGGTAGTTGACTTGAGGACAGAGAAACATAGTAAAAGTCAAATTTGTGTGATGTAGAGGTTGATTTAAAGTTTATAAAGCACTTTTGCACATGGAAGATTATGAGAAGGGGCAGATAGTACTGTGGAGCTGGCTATAAAGTGTCCAGCTCTACTGTTTGGAGGCGTAAGAAAAGGCCATATTTATCCCCTTTGCCTCATGAAGTCCCTGCCATGGGGGAATATTTTCCTTTTCTTTTATTCCCTTCATTGTCTTTTTTCCCCTCCATGTCCTTCTTTTTAAAATACCTGTACCACCATCCTGTACATGTACAGAAAAGGATCCTTTATTAGCAGCTCCAATGACTAGATTTGGGGAAGATGGATGATGAGGGATGATGGGAGAACAAGGCCAGGCCTTGGATACCTTGTAGTTGAAGCCCCTGTTCAACAGTGTGTGAATTGGGAGACTTTGGGTAGTTTGCTGATTTCAGCTTGGGGTCACAGGTTATTGCTTGAACCATGATCTTTTACACTGCCAGGTCTCTTCTCTCCTTTATTCCTCAGAACCTCACCAGAGTGTGCTTGGGTATGTACCTCCTTCAGCCTTTCCTAGCCTGAAGTGTATCCCCTCTGAGGGCTCACTCAGAATTAAGCCTCCCAAGTTTGCTTTTCTGGTTTTTGATCTCTGTTACCTCTGGGGCAGTGCTCCATGTTGGGGACAGTGGCACTAGGTACAAATTAATTGAGAAAAAAAATCCTAACTTGCTCGCATGGATTGAGTGTTTATATCTCACTCCCCAAATTCATATGTTAAAATCCTAACTCCCATTGTAGTGGTATTTGGAGGTAACAACCTTTGGGAGGTGATTGATTAGGTCATGGTGGCAAAACTCTTGTAAATGGGATTAGCGCCATGAATATGCTTGGGTATGTTTTTCTTCCATCTCTGTTGACTGCATGAGCACAGACATGGTGTAGACAAAACATTGGCTCTAAGGAGGTGTTAGGTCTTCTCTGGTAGAGTTAAGAAAAGGAGAGAGTAGAGAAAGAGTTGAGGATACCTATAAAAAGAGTGATTACTTAGCATATTCTTTTAGGACTTTTAAATTGGCTTCAGACATAGGGTAGTTGACTTGAGGACAGAGAAACATAGTAAAAGTCAAATTTGTGTGATGTAGAGGTTGATTTAAAGTTTATAAAGCACTTTTGCACATGGAAGATTATGAGAAGGGGCAGATAGTACTGTGGAGCTGGCTATAAAGTGTCCAGCTCTACTGTTTGGAGGCGTAAGAAAAGGCCATATTTATCCCCTTTGCCTCATGAAGTCCCTGCCATGGGGGAATATTTTCCTTTTCTTTTATTCCCTTCATTGTCTTTTTTCCCCTCCATGTCCTTCTTTTTAAAATACCTGTACCACCATCCTGTACATGTACAGAAAAGGATCCTTTATTAGCAGCTCCAATGACTAGATTTGGGGAAGATGGATGATGAGGGATGATGGGAGAACAAGGCCAGGCCTTGGATACCTTGTAGTTGAAGCCCCTGTTCAACAGTGTGTGAATTGGGAGACTTTGGGTAGTTTGCTGATTTCAGCTTGGGGTCACAGGTTATTGCTTGAACCATGATCTTTTACACTGCCAGGTCTCTTCTCTCCTTTATTCCTCAGAACCTCACCAGAGTGTGCTTGGGTATGTACCTCCTTCAGCCTTTCCTAGCCTGAAGTGTATCCCCTCTGAGGGCTCACTCAGAATTAAGCCTCCCAAGTTTGCTTTTCTGGTTTTTGATCTCTGTTACCTCTGGGGCAGTGCTCCATGTTGGGGACAGTGGCACTAGGTACAAATTAATTGAGAAAAAAAATGGCATGCCTAAATGGGTTTCGGAAACTAGCTTTTACTTCTTAATAGATTGCACTCTATTAAGAATGCTATTGGAGCATGCAAATCACATCAAAACTATGCAGATTATTTTCTATCTTGTTCCTGATTTCACACACCTGTATAAGCCTCTGGTGAAATTCAAAGGAAGCTGTTCTTCTGAACCTCAAATTCCAAAAGCCAAGGAATCATGAGCTGTTGGGAAATTCATTTATATAGTACCTGTTTTTTTCATTGCATTCCTTTTTTCAGAGGAAATAATCTTGGACATTAGAATCCATTCCCTTATGTAATCCTTCGTACCATGGAAAGTTGAAATCGTGAGCTTTAAAAAAATGTGTAGTTGCCTTTTAGTTTAGTCTTTTCTGAAAAGAAGGCTGGGTGAATAGGAGTTTGCCCTGCCTTTTTGCTCTGTCAACTTAAGAGTTCTTGTTCTTAGAAATGTGTCTCCTTAGAGTAATTTTTATATTTCGGAAGAATGGATGATGGGTCAATACTGAGAATAATAAGACAGATTTGCTAGAGGGAGAGCCTCTGTGGGAACCATTCGTATGGTCATGGTTGCTCATGACGCTTGTACACTCCGTCTACGTATGAATTATTCATTTTGCTGCCTTTGTTATAATAGCCACAGTGTTTGGTCTCTAAGACTGTCTTGTGATATATACTTTTGCTAAAAGGCTGCATATCATCAGCCTCATTTGATTTTGAAGCCAATTCAACATACCACACATACCACTCGAGAAGAATGTCAGGATCTTTCCTGCTCTGAAAATGTCATGCGTGCTAAAAATGACAAAGTTTGTCACAGTAGTTGCAAGTGCCTTTTAGTTATCCTCCTCGAATCTTCAAAGCCCTTTAATTTGAAGGTTTTCCTCTTCAATCAGAAAAAAAGAATCACTCTTATATTTGTTTCGATTTTTATTAGCAGAATGTTGAATTGGAGATTTAGAGTCTATCCAAAACATAGAGTGAAGACAGTGTATAAAGACAGTGTTGATTAAAAAAACAACACTTAACAGAAAATTGACCACTTTAACCACTTTCCTGATTAAAGTCAAGAATTACAGGTTTTACTTGCAAAGATAAATTTGAGGAAAGATCATTTTGAGAAAATTCAGAATAATAAGCAAAAATAGCTGTAGGAATTTTTGAAGTTAAATTAAGAAAGAATCAGTTGCCTTGAGATTTGACTTTCTCTTGTTGCCTTTTTATTTCTGTTTGAACACTGTTCATTCTAATCCACTTTAATTATTTTTAAATGTACAATGTACAGCAGTGTTAACTATATACACATTGTTGTACAACAGGTCTCTAGGACTTTTTCATCTTGCAAAACTGAAAGTTTGTACCCATTAAAGAGTGTCTCCCCATCCCCAGGCCCTGGCAACCACTGTTTTACTTTCTGTTTCTAAGAGTTTGACTCCGTATATACCTTGTATAAATGGAATCATGCAATAGTTGTATTTTTGTGACTGGCTCTTTGCACTTAGCATTATGTCCCCAAGGTTCATCCATGTTGTAGCATATGATGTGGATTTCTTCTTTCTAAATGCTGAATAATAGTACATTGCACATATATACCAGATTTTCTTGGTCCATGTCTCTGTGGAGTAGTGTGTCTTTTTGTAAACTGTTCTTATGAAAGCTTCACTTGGGAGTTAAAGCAGAGGACATAGAAAAATCAAACGTGAGTTATTCATTTTGCTGCCTTTGTTATAATAGCCACAGTGTTTGGTCTCTAAGACTGTCTTGTGATATATACTTTTGCTAAAAGGCTGCATATCATCAGCCTCATTTGATTTTGAAGCCAATTCAACATACCACACATACCACTCGAGAAGAATGTCAGGATCTTTCCTGCTCTGAAAATGTCATGCGTGCTAAAAATGACAAAGTTTGTCACAGTAGTTGCAAGTGCCTTTTAGTTATCCTCCTCGAATCTTCAAAGCCCTTTAATTTGAAGGTTTTCCTCTTCAATCAGAAAAAAAGAATCACTCTTATATTTGTTTCGATTTTTATTAGCAGAATGTTGAATTGGAGATTTAGAGTCTATCCAAAACATAGAGTGAAGACAGTGTATAAAGACAGTGTTGATTAAAAAAACAACACTTAACAGAAAATTGACCACTTTAACCACTTTCCTGATTAAAGTCAAGAATTACAGGTTTTACTTGCAAAGATAAATTTGAGGAAAGATCATTTTGAGAAAATTCAGAATAATAAGCAAAAATAGCTGTAGGAATTTTTGAAGTTAAATTAAGAAAGAATCAGTTGCCTTGAGATTTGACTTTCTCTTGTTGCCTTTTTATTTCTGTTTGAACACTGTTCATTCTAATCCACTTTAATTATTTTTAAATGTACAATGTACAGCAGTGTTAACTATATACACATTGTTGTACAACAGGTCTCTAGGACTTTTTCATCTTGCAAAACTGAAAGTTTGTACCCATTAAAGAGTGTCTCCCCATCCCCAGGCCCTGGCAACCACTGTTTTACTTTCTGTTTCTAAGAGTTTGACTCCGTATATACCTTGTATAAATGGAATCATGCAATAGTTGTATTTTTGTGACTGGCTCTTTGCACTTAGCATTATGTCCCCAAGGTTCATCCATGTTGTAGCATATGATGTGGATTTCTTCTTTCTAAATGCTGAATAATAGTACATTGCACATATATACCAGATTTTCTTGGTCCATGTCTCTGTGGAGTAGTGTGTCTTTTTGTAAACTGTTCTTATGAAAGCTTCACTTGGGAGTTAAAGCAGAGGACATAGAAAAATCAAACGTGAGTCACATATGGTAAGAAATAGAATTTTGCATTGTAATATTTAATGTGAGACTTGAATTTTCATACTTGCAAAATTTGAAATTTCTTCAACTGGGATTCTAGTCTAAGTGGGTTAGGTTCCCACTCCCTCCAACACTTCTCCCCTGATCCAGCCTCCCCACCACAGCCCTCTTAGAATTACAGTTCCTTAGACTGTCCCTTAAGAGACAGCATGCCTGGGAGACAGAATACTCAACCTGTGGGAGTCAGGAGTCCTGTGGTCTCGCCTGCTCTGACTAAGGCATGTGTTCAAGTGCTTGCTGGAGAGTGTGATAAACGGTGACATTTTTCTCCTCAGGTTGTCCATGTTTCTAGACTCGAATGTCTAGAGGGAAGAGATAAAGGAAAAGGGGCAGGGCGGGAAGGGAGCAGTTGGAGCCGGGAAAGGATGGATGACCTATGAGATCATTAGAGTTGGTAATGGGCTTTCTCATTGGACTGTGTGGGCCTTTCTCACAGATGAACTTCTGTGGGGATTCCAGCCCCACACTCTAAGTTGAAACAGCTCTGGCTCAAGCAAAACCACACAAACAATACACTCTGTGGTCTGGATTTAGTCTGAATGTTGCCAGAGAACCAGAGGACAAAGATTGACTTGAAAGCACACCAGTTTGGGAGACCGAAGCCTATGGTGTTGATTTCACTTTTTCTTGCCTCTGATTTTCCTGGGGCAACATGATGAGGCAGCTGGGGAAGCCAGGTTTGGACGGTGGCTGGAGTCCCTGTCTTCACAGCTGCTGCAGTATCCATTTGTTTCCTGTCTCTGGCAAGTTCAAGCCGTGAGAATGAGTCTTTTCCCCTCCCTGACCCTTTTATTATTCTTGGATAAGGGTGAGGAGCCACGGAGGGTGCGTCTTCTTTGATTTCCTCCTAGGAAAGCAGGTCAGGCGGGTACTGCGGGTGGGAGTACATTATGTCCCCAAGGTTCATCCATGTTGTAGCATATGATGTGGATTTCTTCTTTCTAAATGCTGAATAATAGTACATTGCACATATATACCAGATTTTCTTGGTCCATGTCTCTGTGGAGTAGTGTGTCTTTTTGTAAACTGTTCTTATGAAAGCTTCACTTGGGAGTTAAAGCAGAGGACATAGAAAAATCAAACGTGAGTCACATATGGTAAGAAATAGAATTTTGCATTGTAATATTTAATGTGAGACTTGAATTTTCATACTTGCAAAATTTGAAATTTCTTCAACTGGGATTCTAGTCTAAGTGGGTTAGGTTCCCACTCCCTCCAACACTTCTCCCCTGATCCAGCCTCCCCACCACAGCCCTCTTAGAATTACAGTTCCTTAGACTGTCCCTTAAGAGACAGCATGCCTGGGAGACAGAATACTCAACCTGTGGGAGTCAGGAGTCCTGTGGTCTCGCCTGCTCTGACTAAGGCATGTGTTCAAGTGCTTGCTGGAGAGTGTGATAAACGGTGACATTTTTCTCCTCAGGTTGTCCATGTTTCTAGACTCGAATGTCTAGAGGGAAGAGATAAAGGAAAAGGGGCAGGGCGGGAAGGGAGCAGTTGGAGCCGGGAAAGGATGGATGACCTATGAGATCATTAGAGTTGGTAATGGGCTTTCTCATTGGACTGTGTGGGCCTTTCTCACAGATGAACTTCTGTGGGGATTCCAGCCCCACACTCTAAGTTGAAACAGCTCTGGCTCAAGCAAAACCACACAAACAATACACTCTGTGGTCTGGATTTAGTCTGAATGTTGCCAGAGAACCAGAGGACAAAGATTGACTTGAAAGCACACCAGTTTGGGAGACCGAAGCCTATGGTGTTGATTTCACTTTTTCTTGCCTCTGATTTTTCCTGGGGGCAACATGATGAGGCAGCTGGGGAAGCCAGGTTTGGACGGTGGCTGGAGTCCCTGTCTTCACAGCTGCTGCAGTATCCATTTGTTTCCTGTCTCTGGCAAGTTCAAGCCGTGAGAATGAGTCTTTTCCCCTCCCTGACCCTTTTATTATTCTTGGATAAGGGTGAGGAGCCACGGAGGGTGCGTCTTCTTTGATTTCCTCCTAGGAAAGCAGGTCAGGCGGGGTACTGCTGGATGGGTGAGGGGAGAAGAAAAGCTTAGGGAAATTCCCAACATCTTATGGAGACACCTGAGGTGTTTGGAGGAAATGCTTATGTGCTTGGACTGTGGCTCCCCGGAGACCCCAGACTCTCTGGCACTTCAGTGATGGAATTTGAGGATGTGAGGAAGGGGGAGGGCTCAGGCCCCGGTGTGTGGCTGGTTCTGCAGAAGTGCCCACTGGTTCTGTCTCACCTCCCATGACAGCATGCTGGGAAGGAGGTGCACACCCTAGCCCTGCCAAGTGGCAGGGTCATCAGCTGATTCTTAGGCCTGAGTCAGGTGAGGGCCCTGACAGATCTGGCCCCCACAGTGACGGCCCTGCTTTAGGAGGCAGGTGGAAGCTGAGGGCTTTCTGCTTTGTGGTTGCCAATTTGGAAGCAAGAAGAAATATTTTGAAAAGATCTTTAGCAAGTCATTGTTTGGTGTGTGTGTATGGCTTCAAAAAAGTTTGTGTTGTTGATTTTATCCCCAACCTTTTTAAACGAAGACCCCCCAAATCTGCAGCAAAGTTGAAAGGACTTTATAGTGAACATATAATATGTTTACCACTTAGATGACTAGTATCTTAACTATACTTACTTTATCAAATAGCTAACCATCTAGTCATCCATTAACTCATCTCGTTTTATGATGCATTAAAAGAAACACTTGCCCATAAATGCTCCTGCATTATAAGTTCAGTCCTTCTTTTTCAGTGTTTTATTTCTTTTGAATTTAGACGATGAAATAGACCCATCGTAAGTGTAAAAGTGCTTTATTTTCCATCATTTTGTCAGCATATTTTTCCTTCTTTTTAACAAAGTCAAACTTCCAACTAGTCACAGAATCACCATAAATTATTTAAGAAGCACAGTTGAGAAAGTAGTTGGGAACAATAGCATATGACAAATACATTGGAAAGATTATGTTCCCTATAACACGAAGTTTGCTCCTTTAGTAAACATCTTGGCCCTGTCTTGGTTCTCTTCCTCTCGCTTCCCTTCCCCATATACCCAGGGGAGAGAAAAAAGTAAAGCAAGTGATTAGTGAAGGTATTGTTTTAGGATCCTGAAAGTGAAGGGCTAGCTAAAAACTGACTTCCAGCATTTTCCATTTGCATGTTGGCAACCACTTTCTTCTACTTTTTCCTTTTTCTTACGAAATCCAATGAGAAACAATCTAGTCCCTGTATTTCATAATAAACAAAAACCCTTCCTCAATTCAGTATAGCTATTGCAGAAAGTCCAAATAGACAATTCCATGACAATATGTCATGTTTCCATGTGAAATTAAAGGTCCCTATGAAGTGGCAGATTACTTAAATATTATGAAGGGCACATTTGTCATGCTCATTAGGAAAATGAGGAGATGCAAGTGTTGATTTCTATTTACTACTGGTTCACTGAGGAATCCTTATTTGCGTTGTTTGTTTTAATTGTCTATACACAATGGCTGTGTCAAGTTGCTGGAATGGTGGAAGAGAAGACCCCAAACTCAGGACAGAAATTTGATCTGGATCTGTGTGATGGATGTCCTGTATTTAAAAAGGGGGAGATGAAAAAGATTTGGCTTTGTAAATATTTAGTGTGTATGTCCAAATGCCAGGGGATGTGGGTTAAAGAGAGACCCAAAGGGACAGATTCTCTAGAAGGAGCATACTGTTTGCTTAGGAAGCAAGAACGTAGGTATGTGAATACAGGGTAGTAAATGTATAGCACAAGTTCAAAGGGCAGACAGTGACTGGCAGCTCCAGTGGTTTCTCAGGGCATGTTTGGGGTCATCTCGTTTTATGATGCATTAAAAGAAACACTTGCCCATAAATGCTCCTGCATTATAAGTTCAGTCCTTCTTTTTCAGTGTTTTATTTCTTTTGAATTTAGACGATGAAATAGACCCATCGTAAGTGTAAAAGTGCTTTATTTTCCATCATTTTGTCAGCATATTTTTCCTTCTTTTTAACAAAGTCAAACTTCCAACTAGTCACAGAATCACCATAAATTATTTAAGAAGCACAGTTGAGAAAGTAGTTGGGAACAATAGCATATGACAAATACATTGGAAAGATTATGTTCCCTATAACACGAAGTTTGCTCCTTTAGTAAACATCTTGGCCCTGTCTTGGTTCTCTTCCTCTCGCTTCCCTTCCCCATATACCCAGGGGAGAGAAAAAAGTAAAGCAAGTGATTAGTGAAGGTATTGTTTTAGGATCCTGAAAGTGAAGGGCTAGCTAAAACTGACTTCCAGCATTTTCCATTTGCATGTTGGCAACCACTTTCTTCTACTTTTTCCTTTTTCTTACGAAATCCAATGAGAAACAATCTAGTCCCTGTATTTCATAATAAACAAAAACCCTTCCTCAATTCAGTATAGCTATTGCAGAAAGTCCAAATAGACAATTCCATGACAATATGTCATGTTTCCATGTGAAATTAAAGGTCCCTATGAAGTGGCAGATTACTTAAATATTATGAAGGGCACATTTGTCATGCTCATTAGGAAAATGAGGAGATGCAAGTGTTGATTTCTATTTACTACTGGTTCACTGAGGAATCCTTATTTGCGTTGTTTGTTTTAATTGTCTATACACAATGGCTGTGTCAAGTTGCTGGAATGGTGGAAGAGAAGACCCCAAACTCAGGACAGAAATTTGATCTGGATCTGTGTGATGGATGTCCTGTATTTAAAAAGGGGGAGATGAAAAAGATTTGGCTTTGTAAATATTTAGTGTGTATGTCCAAATGCCAGGGGATGTGGGTTAAAGAGAGACCCAAAGGGACAGATTCTCTAGAAGGAGCATACTGTTTGCTTAGGAAGCAAGAACGTAGGTATGTGATAAGTAGGGTCAGGATAGTAAATGTATAGCACAAGTTCAAAGGGCAGACAGTGACTGGCAGCTCCAGTGGTTGGGAAGGTTTCTTCAGGGAGCATCTGTTTTGAGGCGATTGGGGGTGCATGGAGAGAGGAATGGGAGAGGGCTTTCAAGGTCACTCCGTTGCTCACAGGAGAGATGCTTATTCCCCTCAATGCAGCATGAATCAATGGTGGTTTGGGGAAGGTCTTGACAGATAAGGTTGAAAACATAGGTTTGGGGTGATTATATCAGGCCTTAATTGATAGATTATCTTATTTATTTTTAATCTTATTGAAATATAGGTGATTTACTATGTTTTCATTTCTTCTGTACAGCAAAGTGACTCAGTTATATATATATGTACATATATATACATATTCTTTTTCATATGCTTTTCCATTATGATTTGTCACAGAGTATTGAATATAATTCCCTGTGCTATACAGTATGACCTTGTTGTTTATCCATCCTATATATAATAGTTTGTCCAAATTCCCATTCCTTCCCTCCTCTACCTGGCACCCTTGGAAATCACAAATCTGTTCTCTATGTCTGAGTCTGTTTTTTTTTTTTTTGTAGATATGTTGATTTGTGTTGTATTTTAGATTCCATGTATGAATGATATCACATGGTATTTGTCTTTTCTTTCTGACTTTGCTTAGTATGATAATCTCAGCAAATGGCATTATTTCATTCTTTTTGGTGGCTAGGTAATATTCCATATATATATATATATGTAAAATCACATTTTATATATATAAAATTATATATATATATTCCATATATATATAAATTCCATTTTCTTTATCATCTCATCTTTGACAGATAATTTTAAAAGGTCAATACAGCCCTTAGTTCCCTGATTATTTTCCATTCCCACCTGAGGTTAACAGAAATCACACTAGACTAAGGTTTTTTTGTCAAAAGAAAGAATAGTAACCATTCACTGATTTATTGTTTGAATAAATAATTTGCATGAGCTATTTTTAAATACATCTATGAGAAATTATGATTAATCAATATATACCAAATAAAATTTTACTCCTAAGGTTTAAACGGAAGTGTCACCTTTTCATGAGAAAAAAATGTGACTACGTCCTCCTTTTATTAATGGGGACATGGTCACTGTTTAAACCAAAAACAAGCAAAAAATGCCCAACAGCATTTCTTGTGTACAGTTACTCATCTTTTAAATGTTGCAAAATACTGAAGGGGTAAGAAAACCAGAAAGGGTGGGGGGGAGTTGGTGGTTTAAAAAATATAGTGACTAACTGACTTGAGCTGACTAATACCAGTGAACTCATAATGAGTAACAATAATGAATTTAGAAGGGATATAAGTAGAAGGAGACCTATTTAAAGCTCGCTATAATACGAAAGGCAGCTTGACTTGGTCACAAGTAAGGGTTCCCTCTGGGAAATTTTAAAGTAGTTCAGTTCACCCCTACAAAGTCCTATTTCTTCTTTTCTGTAAAAGACTCCTCTTAGAGAAGTTAGATGGAATTCTTTCAAATATGGCTTCTTTTCCACTTGTTTCTTGGAGGTAGCTCTTGGCAGATGAACCTCCTTCTGGTTTTGCATTGGAAAAAAATGCTGTAGGTGTCTAGTGGTAAGCAAGAACAAAAAAGTTGGTGGTAGTGGTTACAAACTGGAAACACAAAAGGTTTGGTTGAATTTATATTCTTAGTTTTTATTTCTAATCATGGGATAGAAGTATAAGGACTGACAAACCATCCTTATCATAAACACAGATGCTACCCTTTTTTTTAAATGAAAGATTATAGGCTGTAGTTAGAGCAAAAATACATCTGACAAGAATGTGCAAAGACATGATAGTCTGTTGTGGAATTTCCAATTATTTTGAGTGTTAAGCAGAAAATGTTTTTTTTTTTTTTTATTCTTGTTGAAAATATTTTTAACTGTTAATTTATTTTCCTTATAACTCCGTTTCCTGACAGTGTTTGACCTGAGGCCAGATAAGGGAATTTGCTGTCTTTTTCTGTCATAGCATTTGCCTTATTATTTTTTAAAAAATTTATTAGCTGTGCCAGGTCTTAGTCATAGCATGTGGGATCTAGTCCCCAATCAGGAATCAAACCCAGGCCCCTTCCATTGGGAACTGATTATCAATATATACCAAATAAAATTTTACTCCTAAGGTTTAAACGGAAGTGTCACCTTTTCATGAGAAAAATGTGACTACGTCCTCCTTTTATTAATGGGGACATGGTCACTGTTTAAACCAAAAACAAGCAAAAAATGCCCAACAGCATTTCTTGTGTACAGTTACTCATCTTTTAAATGTTGCAAAATACTGAAGGGGTAAGAAAACCAGAAAGGGTGGGGGGGAGTTGGTGGTTTAAAAAATATAGTGACTAACTGACTTGAGCTGACTAATACCAGTGAACTCATAATGAGTAACAATAATGAATTTAGAAGGGATATAAGTAGAAGGAGACCTATTTAAAGCTCGCTATAATACGAAAGGCAGCTTGACTTGGTCACAAGAAAGGGGTTTCCCCTCTGGGAAATTTTAAAGTAGTTCAGTTCACCCCTACAAAGTCCTATTTCTTCTTTTCTGTAAAAGACTCCTCTTAGAGAAGTTAGATGGAATTCTTTCAAATATGGCTTCTTTTCCACTTGTTTCTTGGAGGTAGCTCTTGGCAGATGAACCTCCTTCTGGTTTTGCATTGGAAAAAAATGCTGTAGGTGTCTAGTGGTAAGCAAGAACAAAAAAGTTGGTGGTAGTGGTTACAAACTGGAAACACAAAAGGTTTGGTTGAATTTATATTCTTAGTTTTTATTTCTAATCATGGGATAGAAGTATAAGGACTGACAAACCATCCTTATCATAAACACAGATGCTACCCTTTTTTTTAAATGAAAGATTATAGGCTGTAGTTAGAGCAAAAATACATCTGACAAGAATGTGCAAAGACATGATAGTCTGTTGTGGAATTTCCAATTATTTTGAGTGTTAAGCAGAAAATGTTTTTTTTTTTTTTATTCTTGTTGAAAATATTTTTAACTGTTAATTTATTTTCCTTATAACTCCGTTTCCTGACAGTGTTTGACCTGAGGCCAGATAAGGGAATTTGCTGTCTTTTTCTGTCATAGCATTTGCCTTATTATTTTTTAAAAAATTTATTAGCTGTGCCAGGTCTTAGTCATAGCATGTGGGATCTAGTCCCCAATCAGGAATCAAACCCAGGCCCCTTCCATTGGGAACATGGAGTCTTAGCCACTGGATCACCAGGAAAGTTCCCATTTGCTTTATTTATGTTGACATTGATTATTGAATGGTCTCTTGTCCCCATTAGACTTAAATTTCCTAAGGGCAAGGACACCACATGATTACTGTGATACCAGCGCCCATTTAACCCACTCTCTAACATATAGTGGGTACTTATTTGATCAAAGAAATAAGATCATGAATCATACATTAAAGATGGATGTATCTAGCTGTGTCTTGGAGATTTTTTTCTGGAGGAAGATATCTGACACAGCTATACCTGGGGCAAGATGGGATTTCAGTTTTTAGCTAAAATCTTTAAATGAACTTAATTTTCCCATTGTCTTTTCTGTTAAGTTTTGTTTTCTTTCATAATTTAAGATTTCCAGGGTCTTGGATCACTTTTAATGTATTCCACATGTATATAGAAGGCAATGTTGAGTTCTATTCATTTGGGTAAGGTCGTGAATAAATACATAATTTCCCCCAATTAGTATGATATATAAGAAAGAACATAGGAAAGAGAAAGCCTCAGGTTTCCTTGGTGAGGATATTATCTGAATGTCTTTGAACAATTAATTAAATGAGATATTTATTTAAATAAATGACAGTCCTTTGGCAAGTTGATGAGCAGTTTTGCTTTGTCTAAAGAAATCTAATGGTTTAGGAATAATAAATTGAAACTTTTATTAGAAAATATATAATGAATTCCCCTCAGTTTAATTTCTTCAACATGAGAGGATATACTGCTGCATTTAAAATTAGAGATAATTTTAGTATTTTGTCTTAAATTTAACCCATTTTTCAGACTTACAGGTGCTGAGAGCAGACTCACATAATACCGTTCCTTCAAAACTGGTGGTAAATTTCAGTTAAATTTACACACCAGAAAAGCCATACTGTAGAGTTTTGTGTTATATTTAGGGAAAATTTCATCTAAAAGTTCTGAATTCACAATTGGAGCAAATTATATTTAAAAGGGAATAACTTTTAAGATACAATTTAGCTATTGAAGTCTATCCTTTATAGGATTTGTTGGCTAATAAGAATGAGAAATGAAGGAAGAGAGAGGATTTATGTAGACATTTGATTTAAGAATTGCCTCAGGCCTTTGTATGGCCCCTTAATCCCAACTGAGGGTATCTTCTGTTTTTGTCTTTTGGTTTTGGCTAGGGCCAGGCGTTCTAAGTATTGTCCCTCTTTGGTAGAATCACTGTTTCCAATTCATTCTGAAGTACTATAAATGCTTATTCTGTAAAATTCAGAGATTGAATATTTTCCAATCTCATCTAGGATTTAGAGCTTTGGAAATAGGTTAGTGAATAGCAATGACTTGGTTTTCATTTTGACATATAAGCACCCCTACATGAGTTTAATCCTTAAAAATAATCACATTAGTGATGTTTGAAATAGCTTTCCTAAAATTAAACCTCAGAAGGGAATGGAACTTTTGAGTCTTGGGTTTTTTAGAGCTTCTCAGCAGTGAGCAGTGGAAAGCCGAGGAACATAGATGGCAAAAATTCTTCCCAAGGAGGCTATTGAAGGGACCAGGAAATGCTGCAGATAAATATGATTGGAGAGCAGAAGCCAGACCATGCTGGAGCCAATAGACTCTTAGCTATTTGGTTTTAACTTTAAAAGAAACCTAAGTTTTTTAGCTTTGACATAAAAGAATCTAGAATAGCCACCCTTCCCTTTGAGCAGGAAAGATCAATGAGGGGGTTTAGCAGCATGAGAGTCATGAAAACAAAGTGGAATGCATTTGTTCATTCCTTCAAAGTTGCTCCCTGGATCTGATGCACTTTTAAAGTGTGCTGGAGGATGCAAAGTCTTTAATGTTGGTTACCACTAAAGAGAATGGGTTGCCTTGGACTGTTTAGATGATGTGGCCCAAAGTAAGAGCTTGAGTAAATTTGTAGAATGATTGTGAATCCATGAGGCTCATCTTAAAATGCTGGAATGATAATGAAGCTTGTATCCTGAAAGAAGACATTTCAAGAGAGGAAAGCAAATACTGTTTTATGTGGGACATCAAACCATAGAATCTGTTATACAAAGTGATGGTGACCTTTGTAATGGCTATTTCCAATTTAGCTATTGAAGTCTATCCTTTATAGGATTTGTTGGCTAATAAGAATGAGAAATGAAGGAAGAGAGAGGATTTATGTAGACATTTGATTTAAGAATTGCCTCAGGCCTTTGTATGGCCCCTTAATCCCAACTGAGGGTATCTTCTGTTTTTGTCTTTTGGTTTTGGCTAGGCCAGGCGTTCTAAGTATTGTCCCTCTTTGGTAGAATCACTGTTTCCAATTCATTCTGAAGTACTATAAATGCTTATTCTGTAAAATTCAGAGATTGAATATTTTCCAATCTCATCTAGGATTTAGAGCTTTGGAAATAGGTTAGTGAATAGCAATGACTTGGTTTTCATTTTGACATATAAGCACCCCTACATGAGTTTAATCCTTAAAAATAATCACATTAGTGATGTTTGAAATAGCTTTCCTAAAATTAAACCTCAGAAGGGAATGGAACTTTTGAGTCTTGGGTTTTTTAGAGCTTCTCAGCAGTGAGCAGTGGAAAGCCGAGGAACATAGATGGCAAAAATTCTTCCCAAGGAGGCTATTGAAGGGACCAGGAAATGCTGCAGATAAATATGATTGGAGAGCAGAAGCCAGACCATGCTGGAGCCAATAGACTCTTAGCTATTTGGTTTTAACTTTAAAAGAAACCTAAGTTTTTTAGCTTTGACATAAAAGAATCTAGAATAGCCACCCTTCCCTTTGAGCAGGAAAGATCAATGAGGGGTTGAGCAGCATGAGAGTCATGAAAACAAAGTGGAATGCATTTGTTCATTCCTTCAAAGTTGCTCCCTGGATCTGATGCACTTTTAAAGTGTGCTGGAGGATGCAAAGTCTTTAATGTTGGTTACCACTAAAGAGAATGGGTTGCCTTGGACTGTTTAGATGATGTGGCCCAAAGTAAGAGCTTGAGTAAATTTGTAGAATGATTGTGAATCCATGAGGCTCATCTTAAAATGCTGGAATGATAATGAAGCTTGTATCCTGAAAGAAGACATTTCAAGAGAGGAAAGCAAATACTGTTTTATGTGGGACATCAAACCATAGAATCTGTTATACAAAGTGATGGTGACCTTAGAGCTATAAAGGAAGCTCAAGAAACGTTTATATTGGGTGATAGATAGTAGGTAGATACGTTGATGAGCAATGTGTCTGATCATGGAAGAAAATAGGGTGGAATCATTTCACTAGTGGAAGCAAATCATATGTATTGTGCTAAACATGATTTTAAAAGGTGTAGGTTCTTCTTTTGTTTCCAATTATATAATTTTTAAAAAAAAACATTAAAATATACTGGATTTACAAGATTGTGTTGGTTTCACGTGTGCAGCAGTGATTCAGATACACTTACATGTGCGCACACACACACACACATACATATTAAGGTTTTTTTCCATTATTAGTTATTACAAGACCTTGAATAGTGTTCCCTAGGTTATACAGTAAATCCTTGTTGCTGAGGTTCTTCATAAAGCATGTAACAATGGTTTTTCTTTCTCAAAGAATGTTTTTTAAAACTTTTTCTTTTGGACTAATTTTACAATGGCAGAAGAATGGCAAAAAACAGTACAGAGAGATCCCATCACCCCACCACCCAGCTTCCTCTATCTCTCACCAACAGTTCTCAACACCGGGAAATACACAGTGCTACAAAACGTCACACTAAACTCCAGGCTTCTCTTCACATTTCAACCGGTTTTTCCATTTATGTCCTTCTTCTGTTCCAGGATCTTATCCAGGATCCCCACAGCGCTTTTAGTCATTGTGTCTCCTTTATAGTCTCCAATCTAAGACAGTTCCTCAGTTCAAAGAGTATTTATGAAAAATATTTCTCTAGGGATGTGGCTGTTGTAAAATACATTTGATTATATGGGAGATAAACAATGAAAAGGTTTATCTCCCGTAAATTAAAGAATTTTTATCTAGAAATAATTATCCTGCTGATATATTTCATCTCCTCCAGTCCTCTAAAATATCTTTTGTTGTTTTTGCAAAATGGTTCATAAGTTTTCCTTGTTCTGAAAACCTGTGAGAAGCAGGAACAATTTTTGACAATTTTCTCATTTTATTTAAAAAGGAAATGGCGCCATAGGGAGTTTGAGATTTTGAAAAGCAAATACTGTTTTATGTGGGACATCAAACCATAGAATCTGTTATACAAAGTGATGGTGACCTTAGAGCTATAAAGGAAGCTCAAGAAACGTTTATATTGGGTGATAGATAGTAGGTAGATACGTTGATGAGCAATGTGTCTGATCATGGAAGAAAATAGGGTGGAATCATTTCACTAGTGGAAGCAAATCATATGTATTGTGCTAAACATGATTTTAAAAGGTGTAGGTTCTTCTTTTGTTTCCAATTATATAATTTTTAAAAAAAAACATTAAAATATACTGGATTTACAAGATTGTGTTGGTTTCACGTGTGCAGCAGTGATTCAGATACACTTACATGTGCGCACACACACACACACATACATATTAAGGTTTTTTTCCATTATTAGTTATTACAAGACCTTGAATAGTGTTCCCTAGGTTATACAGTAAATCCTTGTTGCTGAGGTTCTTCATAAAGCATGTAACAATGGTTTTTCTTTCTCAAAGAATGTTTTTTAAAACTTTTTCTTTTGGACTAATTTTACAATGGCAGAAGAATGGCAAAAAACAGTACAGAGAGATCCCATCACCCCACCACCCAGCTTCCTCTATCTCTCACCAACAGTTCTCAACACCGGGAAATACACAGTGCTACAAAACGTCACACTAAACTCCAGGCTTCTCTTCACATTTCAACCGGTTTTTCCATTTATGTCCTTCTTCTGTTCCAGGATCTTATCCAGGATCCCCACAGCGCTTTTAGTCATTGTGTCTCCTTTATAGTCTCCAATCTAAGACAGTTCCTCAGTTCAAAGAGTATTTATGAAAAATATTTCTCTAGGGATGTGGCTGTTGTAAAATACATTTGATTATATGGGAGATAAACAATGAAAAGGTTTATCTCCCGTAAATTAAAGAATTTTTATCTAGAAATAATTATCCTGCTGATATATTTCATCTCCTCTCCAGTCCTCTAAAATATCTTTTGTTGTTTTTGCAAAATGGTTCATAAGTTTTCCTTGTTCTGAAAACCTGTGAGAAGCAGGAACGAATTTTTTGACAATTTTCTCATTTTATTTAAAAAGGAAATGGCGCCATAGGGGAGTTTGAGATTTTGCCTTAATTGGAACAGCAGTCTCACATACACTGGCAGGTCGAAAAAAGGACGACAAATTACATAGCAACTGAAAAGTTAATCTCATTTCCCCAACAATTTTATCATGACACTAACTGAAATTTCAAGATGAAAGACAAATCTTCTGAAATGATACTGTGTAGTACATTGTATTTTATTCTTTAAAAGTGGATATCTTAAATCCTTTCAAATGCTCTCAAAATATTTGTCACATTTATATATTTAACATTATCTCCTTTTAAGTAATAGTTTGAGTTATCTGTTTCAAGAGTTGTAAACTAACTTGTTGCTGCTTTGTATACGGAAACAAATTATTACAAGTTATTTTTAAAAATAGGAGTGATTCTTGGTCTTGAAACATCAGTTTTTTTGCCCCCAGTTAATATAATGGCTTGAAGAATCAAGATTAAATTGAGAAGACACTGGATATGAAAAAATAACAAGTTGGGGAGACACAGTCTGACCCTTATTTCATTGGTTTATGGCTCTATTACCAGAATATTGCTTTTCGCACTGTGTGAGCATCCCCTTGAATGTGATGACTGATATGAATTCTGGTTGACCTGAAAGCAACATAAAGACCTGGAATTTCCATAGAGGCTACACCATTTTCCTTTACTGCTGTTTCACATTCACCTTTCCCAGATCAGCTCCCAGTTTGGTGTGGCTGTATAAAATGAAACTGCCTTTCAAACAAAGGGGAATGATGTGGTGAAGTCTTCCTTTGGCCAGCAGAATTGCCTTACTCGGAAAACTCATCTTTGGGATGACATGGGAATGAGGGGAGGATGGACGTGCTGTTTACAAGATGCCAAAATGTCTTTGGAGCTGAGGTCCACCCCTGAAGTAGCTAAGCTGCCGAGACTTGTGGGGCTTTGAGAAGCCAGAATGCTTCACTTGACTGAGAGATGCAAATGTGTTGCTTTCCCATGAATTGTGTACCTGGGTGTTTCATATATTTTCTCTTGGTACCTCTTAATTTCTGTCTTTATCTGTGTGCTTTGGTAAAGTTATTTGAGAGTTCAACCAAACACAAAATGGAATTGCTGGCCTTTAAGGCAACCCAGGGAAGTAGATATATGTCTTTCAAGTTTCTTGTCTATTATGAAGCCTCTTCCTTTTTCTCCTTTCATTTCCTAGATCCCAGGCAACCCAGCTGGGCCCCTGAGAAGGGGGAGGAAGGGGTGGAGAGGCCCTGTAAATTTCCTCTCACCTGCTGTCCTCTTTGCTGACAGAAATAAATTAGTATGTCATATATTAATATATTAGTGACTGTTACTACATTATTCCTTTCTGGTAAAATACTTGAAACCTAACCAAAGCCTCAGGGACATAAACACTGAAGGCCAAGGACTTACCAGTACAGGCTTGTGAACATTCCTAGATTTTGCCCATTGCTCCCCAAGCCTCAGTGTTTTAACAAATTATTACAAGTTATTTTTAAAAATAGGAGTGATTCTTGGTCTTGAAACATCAGTTTTTTTGCCCCCAGTTAATATAATGGCTTGAAGAATCAAGATTAAATTGAGAAGACACTGGATATGAAAAAATAACAAGTTGGGGAGACACAGTCTGACCCTTATTTCATTGGTTTATGGCTCTATTACCAGAATATTGCTTTTCGCACTGTGTGAGCATCCCCTTGAATGTGATGACTGATATGAATTCTGGTTGACCTGAAAGCAACATAAAGACCTGGAATTTCCATAGAGGCTACACCATTTTCCTTTACTGCTGTTTCACATTCACCTTTCCCAGATCAGCTCCCAGTTTGGTGTGGCTGTATAAAATGAAACTGCCTTTCAAACAAAGGGGAATGATGTGGTGAAGTCTTCCTTTGGCCAGCAGAATTGCCTTACTCGGAAAACTCATCTTTGGGATGACATGGGAATGAGGGGAGGATGGACGTGCTGTTTACAAGATGCCAAAATGTCTTTGGAGCTGAGGTCCACCCCTGAAGTAGCTAAGCTGCCGAGACTTGTGGGGCTTTGAGAAGCCAGAATGCTTCACTTGACTGAGAGATGCAAATGTGTTGCTTTCCCATGAATTGTGTACCTGGGTGTTTCATATATTTTCTCTTGGTACCTCTTAATTTCTGTCTTTATCTGTGTGCTTTGGTAAAGTTATTTGAGAGTTCAACCAAACACAAAATGGAATTGCTGGCCTTTAAGGCAACCCAGGGAAGTAGATATATGTCTTTCAAGTTTCTTGTCTATTATGAAGCCTCTTCCTTTTTCTCCTTTCATTTCCTAGATCCCAGGCAACCCAGCTGGGCCCCTGAGAAGGGGGAGGAAGGGGTGGAGAGGCCCTGTAAATTTCCTCTCACCTGCTGTCCTCTTTGCTGACAGAAATAAATTAGTATGTCATATATTAATATATTAGTGACTGTTACTACATTATTCCTTTCTGGTAAAATACTTGAAACCTAACCAAAGCCTCAGGGACATAAACACTGAAGGCCAAGGACTTACCAGTACAGGCTTGTGAACATTCTAGCAAGTGAGGATTTTGCCCTTGCTCAGTTGCTGCCCCACACTGGTTAGCCCTGTCAGTGTTTTAATCACATGAGAAGCATGCAAAGTAAATCTTAGGAAAACTAATTATCAATATGTTTTCCTGGAACACAGGAAGCAAGTGTTTTTCAAACCTGTGAATGAAAGGAGGCTTTCCAAATGAATCCATTTATACAGTAGACTAGATCACATTATGTCTTGTGAATTGAGAGCTATGTGAATGTATTGTGAGAAAGAATTGTTCAGCTGTCTCCTTTAAGATTTTATTCCTCTACGTTCATTCGAGACTGGACCCTTAAGAAATAATTTTTACATGAAAATAATTTTTATGCTAGTATTTAGCAAAGTTGTGATGTTTTTTCATGAACCTCCACATTTTATTTTGACAACATGAGTTTAGCATCAGGCATTTTAAGTAACATTTTGACTTCCTTTGTATATTTCTTCTCTTCTAGTAAGTGGAAAAAATCTTTCTGGTTCTTTCTTTTGGAATTAAAAACTTCTTTGTGCTTTTAGGAGAACGCTTTCAAAATGATAGCAGTTAGACATTTTATATATGGTGCTCAAGTCCAAAGAAACGAGTTTGAGTGAAGAAAGAGGACTTCATGTTCCCCTTAGAAATATTGAGAGTTGAAGTTTTACTTCGAAGACATTGTACCTTAGTACAAATCTCCTTCTTCCTAATGGATTTTCTTTTACTGACTATCAACATAGGTGCTTGTTGACCTTCAGCTACAAGAATAGTTCTCCAGTTTTAAGATTTATGATTACAAACCAAGAACACTTGGAGTGGTTATAGTGCAGGGCTGTTGTAACGAGGGAAACTGTTCAACTGTTCCCTCGCTTGGTCATTATTACGTGCTTTTGAAATCCTGATTCTGTGAATGAGTGTGCTCTCTCTCTGCTTTTTCAGTCTGCACAGTTGTTAGTGCTTGATAAATGTCAAACATTTTTAAAAAATTAATATATAAAAGTGACTGTTACTACATTATTCCTTTCTGGTAAAATACTTGAAACCTAACCAAAGCCTCAGGGACATAAACACTGAAGGCCAAGGACTTACCAGTACAGGCTTGTGAACATTCTAGCAAGTGAGGATTTTGCCCTTGCTCAGTTGCTGCCCCACACTGGTTAGCCCTGTCAGTGTTTTAATCACATGAGAAGCATGCAAAGTAAATCTTAGGAAAACTAATTATCAATATGTTTTCCTGGAACACAGGAAGCAAGTGTTTTTCAAACCTGTGAATGAAAGGAGGCTTTCCAAATGAATCCATTTATACAGTAGACTAGATCACATTATGTCTTGTGAATTGAGAGCTATGTGAATGTATTGTGAGAAAGAATTGTTCAGCTGTCTCCTTTAAGATTTTATTCCTCTACGTTCATTCGAGACTGGACCCTTAAGAAATAATTTTTACATGAAAATAATTTTTATGCTAGTATTTAGCAAAGTTGTGATGTTTTTTCATGAACCTCCACATTTTATTTTGACAACATGAGTTTAGCATCAGGCATTTTAAGTAACATTTTGACTTCCTTTGTATATTTCTTCTCTTCTAGTAAGTGGAAAAAATCTTTCTGGTTCTTTCTTTTGGAATTAAAAACTTCTTTGTGCTTTTAGGAGAACGCTTTCAAAATGATAGCAGTTAGACATTTTATATATGGTGCTCAAGTCCAAAGAAACGAGTTTGAGTGAAGAAAGAGGACTTCATGTTCCCCTTAGAAATATTGAGAGTTGAAGTTTTACTTCGAAGACATTGTACCTTAGTACAAATCTCCTTCTTCCTAATGGATTTTCTTTTACTGACTATCAACATAGGTGCTTGTTGACCTTCAGCTACAAGAATAGTTCTCCAGTTTTAAGATTTATGATTACAAACCAAGAACACTTGGAGTGGTTATAGTGCAGGGCTGTTGTAACGAGGGAAACTGTTCAACTGTTCCCTCGCTTGGTCATTATTACGTGCTTTTGAAATCCTGATTCTGTGAATGAGTGTGCTCTCTCTCTCTGCTTTTTCAGTCTGCACAGTTGTTAGTGCTTGATAAATGTCAAACATTCTATGGCTACATTGGGTTCTTAGAGCATGCCATATTATCAAATTTAAGGCCTCGGAAAGATTTTGTGCAGTGTTTAATGAACATTAAGGTTTTCTCTGTATTGGAACTTAATGGAAAGTCCATTTTTCTTCATGTACTCTAAATAGCCCACACTTTTGGCTATACTTGGTTTTTATGACTTATTCTCCGTTATTGAGAATGGTACAAAATGAAACCTTTGCTGGTAGGTGAACTTGGTTATGATTTGTGTGTATCACAAAAGTAGATGTGATTCTTCCATTATCATTACTAAACGAGAGTCCTCTTTTAAGACTTGCCCCCCCCCTTTTTTTTGGTCAGCATCTTGTCCTCCTAACTATGGGCTAATAAGCAAGGGTGTTGAGATTAAAAATGCAACACTGGTCCCAGATAAGCTACTGACTCAGTAGTCTGCCCAATTTGTGTGATTCTAACAACCACATACTCAGTTAGCAGGAGAGTTCACAGGCTATAAGAAGATTTACTCTATCTTAGGATGGACCTTAGCTAATATGAGAGAGGTTTCTGGCATCTGAGAGATGGGGCTATAGAAATCAGATTACAAGGAAAAGGAGATAGTGTGTGGTCTATCCTGTTTTAGGATAAACAAGGTGGCACTAAAGGTTTCCTTTAAGCCTGTGTTAACTCGCTGTGTTATTTTTAAAACTCTAGTCCCTCTTTGGGAACCACATCTTAAAAAATAAGCATATTTAGTAATAAAATTCCTGGCCTAGAAAGGAGTTCCAATGATTGCTGTTTTCAGAAAAGAAACATATAGCTCCATCCCTCCCTCCTTTTTTTTTTTTTTCTAAACAGATGGAGAAACTGAGTCCTACAAGGTTGCAGCATCTTTGAAGTTATGCAAAGAACTAAAATGGCTTTTGGCTTATCTAGGAGGTAAAGATGGGGCTTGCACATGATTGGCACCCTCAAAGAGAAATCCTTTCGCTCAGCGTGGTGAGTATGGACCTTCTGATTACATCACTTATTTTTTTTAAATGTTAAACCTATATTGAAAAAAATACATATGTTGCGTTTAAAATGGAAGCTCTCAGTGGCATTTAGATCAATCCATATGTTATGGTTTAGGCCAAATTAACCAGCCAATTTCAGAGCTGTGTTTTTGGAAAGCTCAGGTATACATTCACTCAAAATTTCTGTCAAATCACAGCTTGTAGAAGTTATTTCCAAACGTCCTTTTACTCACTGGTTAAATGAAGGGTGCTTCTCTGAGGGGGAGGTCACATACTCCTAAATGGGGCCAGCCATCTTTCCCTGGTGCTTCCTATGCTTGTCTGCCTGTCCCCTGCCTCTCACTCATCTTGCTTCCTGTGTACTTAACTGATGGCATCATTTCTGGTGCCTCTGTTCCCAGGCACCTGCACTCATTTTTTGAGGGCACAGGATCTGGGGGTTTAGGGCCAAGTGGAGAATCTCACTGGGCATCTCTCTCCTCCCATCTGCTACTAAACAGTGACAATGAGCAGATCACCTGACTGGATAGCTTCCCTTGGGGTTCCACTCTGCACTCACAGTAGAGAATTCTTGCTGTAATGAGCGATGGACTCATTGCTTTGGGAAGAAACTCAGAAAGTGACATCTCTACTTGGGTCCTGTGTCTGAGGTCAAAGAAGACTGTGAGAGGCTTTCTCATACTCTGTCATAGATCTTCATTTGTTAGAATAGCTAGACTTGGAAATAGCGTGCCGCATTTCATCTTCACTGTGACATTGAAGAAGAGATTATTGGTCTTATTTTAGATATGAGGCCATAGGTACTTAGGGCTTCCCAGGTGGCACTAGTGGTAAAGAACCCACCTGCCAATGCAGGAGACATCAGAGATGTAGGTTTGATCCCTGGGTGGGGAAGATCCCCGTGGTAGACATGGCAACCCACTCCGGTATTCTTGCCTGGAGAATATTCCCATGGATAGAGGAGCTTAGTGGGCTACAGTTCATGGGGTCACAGAGATCATTTGCCCCAAGTCATCTACCTACGAAGCAATAAAAGGTATCCTCACTTGTCTGATTTCACCAAACCATGCCAAGAAAAAACAATAACAAAATAGATGCTTGGTTTGCTATTTTCTCTCTTCCTTGTATAGCACAGTAAATAACAAAATACTGACTCTTCAGGGCATATATTTTTAGTTTGACGGAATTTTAGTCTAATATTGAGATTGTTTCTTTATCCCAAAAAATCCATTTTTTTTTTTTTTTTTTTGCTGTCCCACTATATGCCAGCCTCTATACTAGGTGTTTTGTGTACAGCAGTGAACATATATCAAAATAAGCATTATTTTTGTCAAGTCATGAGATAAAAATGAGAAGCTCTGTGCATGTTTCATCTTGTCCTTTCTTCTCTCAAGGCATTGAAACACAGAGCCCAAGATTAGTCATCATCATTTTTCCATTGATTCACAGAATTACTGAGCTATTGGGGTACTCCTGAGATTCCTTCATCAGCTCCTTGAGGGTATGAGGGAAATGTGACCCAAACCATTCTATTATTAATAACTTTCAAGGAGGGAGATTCCATTAAGCCTTTATGGTAGTTCACACTGTAGAATTTACAGCCTGTTGTGATGATAATAAATTATTTCTGCCCCATTGGAGTTGGCAGGTATGAATTTGAGTTTTTAAGCTGAATACATTCAGAAATGTTTTTTTTTTAAGCCTTAAAGTCTATACCTTTAACCAAAATAAACATCTTTAGACGTTCTGAGATGATGAGGAAGAGAGCCCTGGTACATGGTCAAATACCTGTTTGGTCACAGCTGTGGCCTGAATCTTATTGATTCTGAGATAAAACTAGTAGGTTTGGGGCTTCCCGGGCGGTCCAGTGGGTAAGGACACCGCCTTGCAGTGCAAGGGGCGTCGGTTCGAGCCCTGGCCCGGGAAGATCCCATGTGCTGCAGAGAGGCTGGACTGATGTGTCCAACTACTGAGCCGGAGCTCTGGAGCGCGTGCGCCCAGAGCCGGTGCTCTGCGACAACTGAGACCGCCGCAATGGGAGGCCCACATGGGCCAAAGAAGAAAGATGGATGAAAATGGACAAATGAAAGACCAATAGAAGTGGCCTGCCTGCTCCCCTCCCTCCCTACCCCCACCCCTACCAAAATAAATAAATAAATAAATCTTTTTAAAAAATAAAGAATAGAGAAAACAAGCCTGTGCTCTGTGACGAGAGAGGCCACTGCAATGGGAGGCCCACACAAGCCGAAGAATAAAAATGGGTGAAAATAATAAATAACTAAGAAAGAACTCATGGCATGAAGTTAAAAAAACAAACCAACAACAACTAATAGGTTTGTGACTGTCTCTGACTGTTACTCCTGTTTGTCTGTTCACAACTATGTGTTCTGTTTACCCCACTTCTCAATGTGATTCAGAAGCTTCTGGAAACATCTCTTTTAGTCTTATCTTGGCCACCTCATAGATGAATTGACTTTTTTCTTTTCTTTCTTCAAGAAGGCTCTATGCTTCATGTGGAATTGTATACCTAGTTCAATCATTATCATTATGGTTAAGAGACCACCTGATACAATAGAATTCTCAGTTCACAGACTACAGACTTGAGTCTCTTTTATTAAACTCCCTCATGTGGTGACTTACCATATGTAAAGCTTTAACAATGACTACTTTCACCTCAAGTCTAATATTCCATGATTTTGTTTATTACCCTTGAAAGTATAGCAGAAATCAGGGACCCTTTAAATGCTTCCATCATGAGAGCACCAGTTGTAGGGAAACATCTCCCCAAAGAATAACTTGTCAAACTTTCATAAAACTTTCCCATTTGACGTTCTGAGATGATGAGGAAGAGAGCCCTGGTACATGGTCAAATACCTGTTTGGTCACAGCTGTGGCCTGAATCTTATTGATTCTGAGATAAAACTAGTAGGTTTGGGGCTTCCCGGGCGGTCCAGTGGGTAAGGACACCGCCTTGCAGTGCAAGGGGCGTCGGTTCGAGCCCTGGCCCGGGAAGATCCCATGTGCTGCAGAGAGGCTGGACTGATGTGTCCAACTACTGAGCCGGAGCTCTGGAGCGCGTGCGCCCAGAGCCGGTGCTCTGCGACAACTGAGACCGCCGCAATGGGAGGCCCACATGGGCCAAAGAAGAAAGATGGATGAAAATGGACAAATGAAAGACCAATAGAAGTGGCCTGCCTGCTCCCCTCCCTCCCTACCCCCACCCCTACCAAAATAAATAAATAAATAAATCTTTTTAAAAAATAAAGAATAGAGAAAACAAGCCTGTGCTCTGTGACGAGAGAGGCCACTGCAATGGGAGGCCCACACAAGCCGAAGAATAAAAATGGGTGAAAATAATAAATAACTAAGAAAGAACTCATGGCATGAAGTTAAAAAAAAAAAAAAAACCAACAACAACTAATAGGTTTGTGACTGTCTCTGACTGTTACTCCTGTTTGTCTGTTCACAACTATGTGTTCTGTTTACCCCACTTCTCAATGTGATTCAGAAGCTTCTGGAAACATCTCTTTTAGTCTTATCTTGGCCACCTCATAGATGAATTGACTTTTTTCTTTTCTTTCTTCAAGAAGGCTCTATGCTTCATGTGGAATTGTATACCTAGTTCAATCATTATCATTATGGTTAAGAGACCACCTGATACAATAGAATTCTCAGTTCACAGACTACAGACTTGAGTCTCTTTTATTAAACTCCCTCATGTGGTGACTTACCATATGTAAAGCTTTAACAATGACTACTTTCACCTCAAGTCTAATATTCCATGATTTTGTTTATTACCCTTGAAAGTATAGCAGAAATCAGGGACCCTTTAAATGCTTCCATCATGAGAGCACCAGTTGTAGGGGAAACATCTCCCCAAAGAATAACTTGTCAAACTTTCATAAAACTTTCCCATTTAAAATGTTATATTGATCAGATTCTGAGATAAAACAAGAAGCTTTATCCATGCATGTTTCATCTTGTTACCAGCAAGCTGTTGCAACAGATTCCTACATTCATTGATTCTCTGCTTTGCAAAAATATCTGGTTTACTCACCAGAGGGTTCCTGCTCTCTGGAGTATGTCATCTGAGTGATTGGAACCTGTTTCAGGGTCATGATGGCTGCGGTGCTCCCTCCTCTGCAGTGTCTGGGTCATGCTTGGCTTGACTCACCTTTCATCCTGGTCCAAGAAAGGTCTCATGGCTAGAATCATTATTCATTTCAATGTCCAGTTTTTTGTCTAGCTTAGTATACTGAATGTGATAGTCTTTATGTACCTAAGATTATGCTTCAAATCAGGGACTAAAGCACCCTGGGTTGCAGACTTAAACTACATGCAATTTCACTCAATTGGTGCAAGATCACATTCGCATGCATGGGTGCTAAGTCCCCTCAGTCATGTTCGACTCTTTGCAACCCACATTGACTGTAGCCCACCAGGCTCCTTTGTCCATGGGATTCTCCAGGCAAGAATACTGGAGTGGGTTGCCATGCCCTCCTCCAGGGGATCTTCCTGACCCAGGAACTGAACCCGTATCTCTTAGGTCTTCTGCATGGGCAGGGGGCAAGTGGGTTCTTTACTACTACTGCCACCTGGGAAGCCCTCACATTTGATAATTCCCATTTTTCAAGGTGAAACTCTTCCATTGGGATCACTATAACTGTTGTGCTGATGGTGGTAGGTTTGTACTGGGGGAAAACTTTAAGTTAATATATTTATGCTCCTTATATTGTTCCTTATCCATTTAATGCTGATTTCTATTTTAGTTGTCTGGTGATTATTGTCTATTTAGACTCCCCACTGAAGTTCAAATTCCATGATGACAGGAACTGTCGTCACGTTATATATACATATACATATATAGTAGCTGTCCAGTCAATACTTGTTTTATGTGTAGGGTAAAGAATACTGTGATGGGAACCTGGAATTTGGGCCCCAATCCCATTTTTGCCTCAACAACATGATGGATACTTCCTGTAACTGGACTGCAATCCTCATCTGTTATATTGATCAGATTCTGAGATAAAACAAGAAGCTTTATCCATGCATGTTTCATCTTGTTACCAGCAAGCTGTTGCAACAGATTCCTACATTCATTGATTCTCTGCTTTGCAAAAATATCTGGTTTACTCACCAGAGGGTTCCTGCTCTCTGGAGTATGTCATCTGAGTGATTGGAACCTGTTTCAGGGTCATGATGGCTGCGGTGCTCCCTCCTCTGCAGTGTCTGGGTCATGCTTGGCTTGACTCACCTTTCATCCTGGTCCAAGAAAGGTCTCATGGCTAGAATCATTATTCATTTCAATGTCCAGTTTTTTGTCTAGCTTAGTATACTGAATGTGATAGTCTTTATGTACCTAAGATTATGCTTCAAATCAGGGACTAAAGCACCCTGGGTTGCAGACTTAAACTACATGCAATTTCACTCAATTGGTGCAAGATCACATTCGCATGCATGGGTGCTAAGTCCCCTCAGTCATGTTCGACTCTTTGCAACCCACATTGACTGTAGCCCACCAGGCTCCTTTGTCCATGGGATTCTCCAGGCAAGAATACTGGAGTGGGTTGCCATGCCCTCCTCCAGGGGATCTTCCTGACCCAGGAACTGAACCCGTATCTCTTAGGTCTTCTGCATGGGCAGGGGGCAAGTGGGTTCTTTACTACTACTGCCACCTGGGAAGCCCTCACATTTGATAATTCCCATTTTTCAAGGTGAAACTCTTCCATTGGGATCACTATAACTGTTGTGCTGATGGTGGTAGGTTTGTACTGGGGGAAAACTTTAAGTTAATATATTTATGCTCCTTATATTGTTCCTTATCCATTTAATGCTGATTTCTATTTTAGTTGTCTGGTGATTATTGTCTATTTAGACTCCCCACTGAAGTTCAAATTCCATGATGACAGGAACTGTCGTCACGTTATATATACATATACATATATAGTAGCTGTCCAGTCAATACTTGTTTTTATGTGTAGGGTAAAGAATACTGTGATGGGAACCTGGAATTTGGGCCCCAATCCCATTTTTGCCTCAACAACATAGGCCACCTTGGGCCAGCTACTTCCTGTAACTGGACTGCAATCTCCTCATCTGTGAAATAAGGCCGTAGAAAGGGGGATTCATGAGCTCACTTTCAATTTTATGAGTCTCAGTGTGTGAGTCTGACTAAATGGAAGAAGAATTGTAGCCAGTCTGTTGAATGCCACGACTTTCTTTCCAAACCCGAGCCAGCTCCATTGAGGTGCCCTGCCTTGGGCTGGGAAGGACTGATCCAGGGCCTTCTTCAGGATCCCAGGCCAGAACCCGTCACCTCCTTTGGGACATCTAGGGACAGTGTTTTCTACACTTTTCCTGTCGCAGCTCCATTCTCTTCAAAATAATCAAAGAATTAAAAAGACTTCTGCCTCTGGGTGGGCAGAAGCCATGTCAGCCTTGACCTATGCCTGGCTATTTGCTATAAGCAAGACGGAGGAATCCCAGGAGGGAGTTCAGTGGGCAGTTGCTCTAGTGGCAAAGGAGGGTGGAGACACTGGCCTTCCCTTGCCAGCTGTACTTAGAATTGACCTCAGCTCCCACTCCTACATCTCACTTCCCGCCCCACCTCCAGCTCCAGAGTTTTCAGCTACCTCGTAACATTTCAGATCCTCTGCCCTGGCTAGGTAATGAGGATTCAGATGAGTGTAGTAAGTAAGTATAGTGGTGTGTGACAGGCCAGTCTCAGCAACTAGGAGCCTGAAATCTACCATATCGAAATGTCTCCCTTGAGCCCCCTGTAAGTTCTCTCTTCCCTTCCTTTATCACATTTACTGCCAGGAAGATTGGAGACCTCTCTGTGACAATCTGGAAGATCCTGGATCAGACTGTCTCTTCTGTAATCCAAGAGGAATCAAATTGGAGAATTCAACAAGAAATTATACCAATTCCTAAAAAAACAAACAAAAAAAAAACAAGCAAAAAAAACCCCAAAAACTACAGTCTACCCAAACTCATCTGAGATGAAAACAATAACCTGAATATTTCTGTAATCATTAATAACAACACTGAATTCAAAGTTACAAATCTTCTAAAAAAGAAGTCTCCAGGGCTAGGTGGTCCTGCTGGTAAATGCTAACAAACATTTGAGGAAGAAATAACACCAATTTTAGACGATCTCTTTCAGAAGAGGGAAAAGTTCCCAGTTTGTTTTATGAGGCCAACGTCACTCTGATACCCAAAATGGTCAAGACAACAAAGACAAAACCATGGACCAATATACCTCAAGAACATAGATTTTAAAAATCATCAAAAATACTAGCAATGTAAGTGATCAAATTTATATGTGTAGAATTATTTATAATATTTCCTTATTATCCTTTTAATGTCAGTGGGAACTATAAGTGATAGTCCCTCTAATATTAGTATTCCTAATGTTAGTAAGTTGTGCTTTTTCTTTTTTTTGGCCTTTGTCTCGCTAGAGGCTTAGCGATTTTACTGATATTTTCAAATAGCCAGTGTATGTTTTCATTGATTTTTTTTTCTTTGCTTTCTTGGTCTTTTTTTCGCTCCTCTCAATTTCTTTTATTTCAGCTCTTATCTGTGTTACTTCTTTCCTTGCTTTGAGTGGATTTTGCTCTTCACTTTCTTGTTTGTATGTGGAAGCTTAGATAATTGATTAGAAATTTCTTTTTTTTCTAGTATAAATATTTGTTATAGATTTTGCTTTAACCATGATTTTAATTGTCTCACACACATTTTGATATCTTGTAGGCTTTATTTTTTGCTCGTACCATACAGCATGCAGGGTATTAGTTCCCTGACCAGGTATTGATTTTTTGCCCCCTGCAGTGGACACATGGATTCTTGTTTTTGTGTGTGTGTGTGTGTGTGTGTAGGAAAAGTTTTATTTAAGAAAAAAAGGGATAGAGAAAGCTTCCAGCAAAGGCACTGGAAGGGGGATAGAAGAGTAGCCCCAGAAGCTAGTTTAGGCGAGGCATTCTGTACTTTTCCAGATGGTTGTTAATTGATCAAAAGAATATTTTAAGGTGATAAAGGTCTTACCAGACACATACCCACAACATACATCTTTAGAGAACATAGATAAAAACTAAGGAGGAGAAACGTCCTCCAGCAAGATACATTTGTTGTTATAAATGTTAGCTCTGGACTTAAAGTCTTAGGCAAAATAGATTATTGTCATAGACATAGCAATCAAGGTGAAGGCACCTTAGCTAAAAATGTTCCTTCTCCTCCTCCTCCTCCTCCTTGGAAACCGCTCGCCTCCACACCAAGTCTGCCTATTCACCCCTTTCAGGAGAATTATGTTGCCAAGCCAAAGGGGCAATGACCACTCTGGCTTCTTCAAGCTGTACAGGGGTGTTGTGGGGCTCTGGGTTGTTAAGGCAACATATTCTCCTCACGTTTTTATTTAGGCTCTCTGATCCAGGGTCCCAAGTAATAGCTGGAGGAAATCGTAGGAGCATGAACAATCATTTGTAAGTTAAAACTTTTAGACGGTTAGAAACAAGTCCCGCTATGTAGTTGCAGATGCAAGGAGCAAACAGCAAAAACAAAACAATTAGAATTATTACAGTTAAGGTAGTTTCCCACCATAGAGAGTCAGTTAACTCCTTCCGAAGTCAGGTAACAAAGTGAGCCTAATCTTGGGGGGTGGCTGTGTTCCCAGTCTATGGGAGCTTTAGATATTAGGCACCCCTTTTCAGAAGTTAGCCAAATAACCTGGACGCCTAGATTATTAACCACTGGACTACCAGGGAGGTCCTGTGATAATCTTGTATTTTTATTTTGTTCAATTCAAAATTTCTTTTTTCCCTGGAGACTTTCCCTTTCACCCATACATTTTGCTTTAACCATGATTTTAATTGTCTCACACACATTTTGATATTTTAGTTTTTTCCTGACCAGGTATTGATTTTTGCCCCTGCAGTGGACACATGGATTCTTGTTTGTGTGTGTGTGTGTTTTTAGGAAAAGTTTTATTTAAGAAAAGAGGGATAGAGAAAGCTTCCAGCAAAGGCACTGGAAGGGGGATAGAAGAGTAGCCCCAGAAGCTAGTTTAGGCGAGGCATTCTGTACTTTTCCAGATGGTTGTTAATTGATCAAAAGAATATTTTAAGGTGATAAAGGTCTTACCAGACACATACCCACAACATACATCTTTAGAGAACATAGATAAAAACTAAGGAGGAGAAACGTCCTCCAGCAAGATACATTTGTTGTTATAAATGTTAGCTCTGGACTTAAAGTCTTAGGCAAAATAGATTATTGTCATAGACATAGCAATCAAGGTGAAGGCACCTTAGCTAAAAATGTTCCTTCTCCTCCTCCTCCTCCTCCTTGGAAACCGCTCGCCTCCACACCAAGTCTGCCTATTCACCCCTTTCAGGAGAATTATGTTGCCAAGCCAAAGGGGCAATGACCACTCTGGCTTCTTCAAGCTGTACAGGGGTGTTGTGGGGCTCTGGGTTGTTAAGGCAACATATTCTCCTCACGTTTTTATTTAGGCTCTCTGATCCAGGGTCCCAAGTAATAGCTGGAGGAAATCGTAGGAGCATGAACAATCATTTGTAAGTTAAAACTTTTAGACGGTTAGAAACAAGTCCCGCTATGTAGTTGCAGATGCAAGGAGCAAACAGCAAAAACAAAACAATTAGAATTATTACAGTTAAGGTAGTTTCCCACCATAGAGAGTCAGTTAACTCCTTCCGAAGTCAGGTAACAAAGTGAGCCTAATCTTGGGGGGTGGCTGTGTTCCCAGTCTATGGGAGCTTTAGATATTAGGCACCCCTTTTCAGAAGTTAGCCAAATAACCTGGACGCCTAGATTATTAACCACTGGACTACCAGGGAGGTCCTGTGATAATCTTGTATTTTTATTTTGTTCAATTCAAAATTTCTTTTTTCCCTGGAGACTTTCCCTTTCACCCATACATTACTTTAGAAGTATGTTGTTGATTTCTAGTTAATTTCATTATGATCAGAAGATACATTTTGCCTTATTTGAATTCTTTGAAGTTTGTTAAAGTTTAATCCTTCAACGTTGTGCTCTATCTTGGTGACTATTTTATGTAGACTTTAAAAGAATGTATATTCTTGCTTTTGTGGGTTAGAATGTTTTATAAATAAGAAATTCAGTTGGTTGGTGGTATTTTCTGTCGACTATTTCTGTGTATTACTGAGAGAGGAGTAGGAGTGTTGGAGCTTCCCATTATAACGTTAGATCTCTCTCTTTCTCCTTTGAGTTCTGTCAATTTTGGCTTAATGTGTTTTGAAGGTCTGTTGTTGGGTACAAATGCATTTCAGATTGTCCTGCCTTTTGGGCAAATTGACCCTTTTATGTAGAGTGTTTCTTTTGTCTCTGGCAATTGTCTTTGTTTTGAAGTCTGTTTTGTCTGATATAAAGCCACTCCAGCTTTCTTCTGAAGTGGTTTCATAGTATACCTTTTCTATCCTTTCACTTTTAACCTGTCTACTGATAGGACTATATTTCAAGTGAGGTTTTTCTTAGCACATGGTTCGTATTCTTTGTTCTCATAGTCTTTGTCTTTTCATGTATGTAGACCATTTGAGTTTAACATCATTATTGATATTGGATTTATGCCTATCATTTCATTATTGATTTTTGTTTGTTCCTTCTATTTTCAGGGTCTGTTTCCTGTATCCTGCCTTCTTTTGATTTATTTAACTATTTTTTGCTAGTGTTTTATTTTACTCGATCTTTTGTGTATCTCTCTGTATCTTTCTATTTAGTATCTGCTCTAAAAATTGTGACCATCGTTAACGTCCTTTATCCTCCCTTCTTTGGTTACTTTCATCTGATCTGTTATGTTGGCATACTTTGAAAACCCATAGGCAGTGTTGTAATTTTTGCTCTCAACAAAGAACTCAGGAGGAGAAGCGTCGATTTATATTTATTCAGATATCTACCATTTCTCTTGCTCTTTCTTTGGCCCTCATGTTGCTTATGGTATCAAGTCTTTCTTACCAGGGAGGTCCTGTGATAATCTTGTATTTTTATTTTGTTCAACTCAAAATTTCTTTTTTCCCTGGAGACTTTCCCTTTCACCCATACATTACTTTAGAAGTATGTTGTTGATTTCTAGTTAATTTCATTATGATCAGAAGATACATTTTGCCTTATTTGAATTCTTTGAAGTTTGTTAAAGTTTAATCCTTCAACGTTGTGCTCTATCTTGGTGACTATTTTATGTAGACTTTAAAAGAATGTATATTCTTGCTTTTGTGGGTTAGAATGTTTTATAAATAAGAAATTCAGTTGGTTGGTGGTATTTTCTGTCGACTATTTCTGTGTATTACTGAGAGAGGAGTAGGAGTGTTGGAGCTTCCCATTATAACGTTAGATCTCTCTCTTTCTCCTTTGAGTTCTGTCAATTTTGGCTTAATGTGTTTTGAAGGTCTGTTGTTGGGTACAAATGCATTTCAGATTGTCCTGCCTTTTGGGCAAATTGACCCTTTTATGTAGAGTGTTTCTTTTGTCTCTGGCAATTGTCTTTGTTTTGAAGTCTGTTTTGTCTGATATAAAGCCACTCCAGCTTTCTTCTGAAGTGGTTTCATAGTATACCTTTTTCTATCCTTTCACTTTTAACCTGTCTACTGATAGGACTATATTTCAAGTGAGGTTTTTCTTAGCACATGGTTCGTATTCTTTGTTCTCATAGTCTTTGTCTTTTCATGTATGTAGACCATTTGAGTTTAACATCATTATTGATATTGGATTTATGCCTATCATTTCATTATTGATTTTTGTTTGTTCCTTCTATTTTCAGGGTCTGTTTCCTGTATCCTGCCTTCTTTTGATTTATTTAACTATTTTTTGCTAGTGTTTTATTTTACTCGATCTTTTGTGTATCTCTCTGTATCTTTTTATTTAGTATCTGCTCTAAAAATTGTGACCATCGTTAACGTCCTTTATCCTCCCTTCTTTGGTTACTTTCATCTGATCTGTTATGTTGGCATACTTTGAAAACCCATAGGCAGTGTTGTAATTTTTGCTCTCAACAAAGAACTCAGGAGGAGAAGCGTCGTATTTTATATTTATTCAGATATCTACCATTTCTCTTGCTCTTTCTTTGGCCCTCATGTTGCTTATGGTATCATTTCCCTGTGAGCTTTCTTTAGCTCTTATCTTAGAGGAAGTCAGCCACCAAAGAGTGATCTTTAGTTTTCATTCAACTGAGGGTATCTGTATTTCACTTTCATTCCTGAAGGATAGCTTTTTGAATGGATAGATTTATGTCTCTTGGGACTTCCCTGGTGGTCCAGTGGCTAAGACTCTGTGCTCCCAATGCTGGGGGCCTGGGTTCAATCCCTGGTCGGGGAACTAGATCCCATACACCACGACTAAAGGTCTTGTGTCCCCTAACTAATACCCAGAACAACTAAAAATAAAAACAAATAAATAAATACTTATATTTATGTCTCTTGAGAAATTTAGGACATTTTTCAGCTATTATATTGTTAGATTTTCTTCCTGCACAACATTCTTTCTCCTCTTTCTGGGACTCATATGACACAAATGGCAGACCTTCTGTTATTGTCCCCCCAAATCCCTAGGACCCTGTGGTTGTGTTTTTAAATCTTTTAAAAAATTCTCTTTGTTGTTCAGATTGGCTAATTTCTATGGTTTTATTTTCAGATTCACTGACTCTTATCTCCACGCAGCCTTGAGCCCATCCAATGAGTTTTTCATTATGGAACTGTATTTTTTGGGGATCGGGTTGGGGAGGGAGGGGAGCAGGCGGGCTACTTCTATTGGTCTTTCATTTCTCTATGTTCATCCATCTTTGTTCTTTGGCCTGTGTGGGCCTCCCATCGCAGTGGCCTCTGTTGTCACAGAGCACTGGCTCTGGGCGCACACGCCCAGAGCTCTGGCTCGGTAATTGGACACATCGGTCCAGCCGCTCCACGCGTGGAGTCTTCCCAGCCAGGGATGAAACTGGCGCCTTGCACTGCAAGACGGTGTCCTTACCCACTGGACCACTCTAAAAATTGTGACCATCGTTAACGTCCTTTATCCTCCCTTCTTTGGTTACTTTCATCTGATCTGTTATGTTGGCATACTTTGAAAACCCATAGGCAGTGTTGTAATTTTTGCTCTCAACAAAGAACTCAGGAGGAGAAGCGTCGTATTTTATATTTATTCAGATATCTACCATTTCTCTTGCTCTTTCTTTGGCCCTCATGTTGCTTATGGTATCATTTCCCTGTGAGCTTTCTTTAGCTCTTATCTTAGAGGAAGTCAGCCACCAAAGAGTGATCTTTAGTTTTCATTCAACTGAGGGTATCTGTATTTCACTTTCATTCCTGAAGGATAGCTTTTTGAATGGATAGATTTATGTCTCTTGGGACTTCCCTGGTGGTCCAGTGGCTAAGACTCTGTGCTCCCAATGCTGGGGGCCTGGGTTCAATCCCTGGTCGGGGAACTAGATCCCATACACCACGACTAAAGGTCTTGTGTCCCCTAACTAATACCCAGAACAACTAAAAATAAAAACAAATAAATAAATACTTATATTTATGTCTCTTGAGAAATTTAGGACATTTTTCAGCTATTATATTGTTAGATTTTCTTCCTGCACAACATTCTTTCTCCTCTTTCTGGGACTCATATGACACAAATGGCAGACCTTCTGTTATTGTCCCCCCAAATCCCTAGGACCCTGTGGTTGTGTTTTTAAATCTTTTAAAAAATTCTCTTTGTTGTTCAGATTGGCTAATTTCTATGGTTTTATTTTCAGATTCACTGACTCTTATCTCCACGCAGCCTTGAGCCCATCCAATGAGTTTTTCATTATGGAACTGTATTTTTTGGGGAGGGGGTTGGGGAGGGATGAGGGTGGGCGGGTCACTTCTATTGGTCTTTCATTTCTCTATTTTCATCCATCTTTGTTCTTTGGCCCGTGTGGGTCTCCCATCGCAGTGGCCTCTGTTGTCACAGAGCACTGGCTCTGGGCGCACACGCTCCAGAGCTCTGGCTCGGTAATTGGACACATCGGTCCAGCCGCTCCACGGTACGTGGAGTCTTCCCAGGCCAGGGATGAAACTGGCGCCCCTTGCACTGCAAGACGGTGTCCTTACCCACTGGACCACAAGAGAAGCCCCCCCAATGAGTTTTTATTTCAGTTTTTATTTCAGTATTTTTCCATTCTAAAATTTCTAACAGTTCTTTATACATTTTCTATCTTTGCTCACACGTTTTATGCCCCTGTAGGTTCAAAGATTGCACATGATTGGTTGCTGGAGCATTTTTATAAAAACTATTTTAAAGCCTTTGTCAGGGAGTTCAAACCTCTCTATTATCTTGGCGTTGCCATCTGTTGATAGTCTTTTCCCATGCTGAGTAATGTTGTGTTTTATCCCACACATTCTGAGTATTATGTTATGAGATTCTGCATCTTAATTGAAAGCCCACGTAGAATGTTGCTAGTTTTGTTTTAGTAGACAGTTGACTTGGTTAGGTTCATAGAGGTAAGTTCTAACACACCTCAGTGAGGTATGGTCCCAGTGTCAGTTCAGTTTTCCAAACCTTCACAGTGCTACTTGGATGTGTTTATGTGTGCTCCCCAGCGACCTAACTGGAACTTAGGCAGTTCAGTTCCCCACGTCTTCGCTTGGATGTTTAGGATGAGATCCTTGCAGGTAACGCTTACAGGTGAGTCCCAAGAGTTCAGAAACCATTTATGGGGTCATTTTCTGAGCTCTTCCCTCTCAGTGATCTTTCTAATACATTTTACAATTTTTTATTTGATTCAAGTATCGTTAATTTGCAATGTGTTTATTTCTACTCTACAGCAAAATGATTCATTTATATGTGTGTGTGTGTATACTTTTATCATGTATTTTTCTACTCTTATCTCCACGCAGCCTTGAGCCCATCCAATGAGTTTTTCATTATGGAACTGTATTTTTTGGGGAGGGGGTTGGGGAGGGAGGAGGGTGGGCGGGTCACTTCTATTGGTCTTTCATTTCTCTATTTTCATCCATCTTTGTTCTTTGGCCCGTGTGGGTCTCCCATCGCAGTGGCCTCTGTTGTCACAGAGCACTGGCTCTGGGCGCACACGCTCCAGAGCTCTGGCTCGGTAATTGGACACATCGGTCCAGCCGCTCCACGGTACGTGGAGTCTTCCCAGGCCAGGGATGAAACTGGCGCCCCTTGCACTGCAAGACGGTGTCCTTACCCACTGGACCACAAGAGAAGCCCCCCCAATGAGTTTTTATTTCAGTTTTTATTTCAGTATTTTTCCATTCTAAAATTTCTAACAGTTCTTTATACATTTTCTATCTTTGCTCACACGTTTTATGCCCCTGTAGGTTCAAAGATTGCACATGATTGGTTGCTGGAGCATTTTTATAAAAACTATTTTAAAGCCTTTGTCAGGGAGTTCAAACCTCTCTATTATCTTGGCGTTGCCATCTGTTGATAGTCTTTTCCCATGCTGAGTAATGTTGTGTTTTATCCCACACATTCTGAGTATTATGTTATGAGATTCTGCATCTTAATTGAAAGCCCACGTAGAATGTTGCTAGTTTTGTTTTAGTAGACAGTTGACTTGGTTAGGTTCATAGAGGTAAGTTCTAACACACCTCAGTGAGGTATGGTCCCAGTGTCAGTTCAGTTTTCCAAACCTTCACAGTGCTACTTGGATGTGTTTATGTGTGCTCCCCAGCGACCTAACTGGAACTTAGGCAGTTCAGTTCCCCACGTCTTCGCTTGGATGTTTAGGATGAGATCCTTGCAGGTAACGCTTACAGGTGAGTCCCAAGAGTTCAGAAACCATTTATGGGGTCATTTTCTGAGCTCTTCCCTCTCAGTGATCTTTCTAATACATTTTACAATTTTTTATTTGATTCAAGTATCGTTAATTTGCAATGTGTTTATTTCTACTCTACAGCAAAATGATTCATTTATATGTGTGTGTGTGTGTATACTATATATGCACGTACATGTGCATTCTTTTTTCTACTCTTCCATTATAGTTGGTCAAAGGATATTGGATATAGTTCCTTGTGCTATACAGTACGACCTTGTTGTTTTCCAATACCTTCCAATTCCACAGGGCTTCCCTTTTTTGGGTCATTTATCCAGAAAGTTTTGGATTTCATTACTCTGTTCTGCCATGTATTTCCACATCCGTGCCCACATCCCCAGTGCAAGCAATAGAGGAAAACACCAGAGAGTGAGAGAAAAAACTCATGGGGTTTGTACCCATCCTTTTAGAACCAGAGGAATGTTCCTCCCTTCCAGAGTCCTGGTCCTGCAGGCTCCTATTGCCCCAGGCTGCCCTTGGGGGCTGTGGCTTGAGAGAACAGAGAGGAGGGGGAAGAAATGGGGGATTTCCCCCACTCGCAAAATATTAGGAGTTTACTTTCCTGCTCCCTGAGCCAGAGCTACAAAGCATCTCCTGGCTATCTGTCTGTCTGTGCCTGCTGCCTGCTGGCAATGTGTTGAGTTCAGTCTTGGGGCATACTAGAGGAAAGAAGTCATGGTAAACTCATTGGCAGTTGGGTGGTATTTTGAATTCTGGTCTTTCCTAATTGGTCTGCTATTAATTTACTTTTCAGTTCTCAGAAAGCTGCTCCAGGCAGTCATTCCAGGTTTTACAGTTTGTGTTCACTGGGAAAGACAGGGTGGAGTGGGCTGTCTCCATCTTATGCAGACCCAGAAGTTCTGTGTCTGTTTTCCAATATTTAGAATAGTATGAATTTAAACAATGGATTTGTGAACTATCTCCTTAGTGTTATTCTACCCAGCTTTACATCTTTGCTTAAAGAACCATCCTTGGACCTAGACACACATTTTAGGAAGGAAGATGGGATTAATTCTGCCAATCAGCAGCGTTATTTCCACCATCCAATGAAACAAACATTGCTTCTTTCTCAACTCTTCAACTAAAATGAAATGGGGAGTGGGTTTTTTTTTTTTTTTCCTCATTGACCTATTTATTCCAATGAAAGCTCTTTTTCAAGCGCAAGAGTTCTACTTACAAGTCAGAGTTTTCAGAAATCCTTTTATCCAACTAGAAAAAGACCAGGGAGATAGTGCATCTGTAACTGTGAATCTAGCAGACACCCTCTTGATGAAATGAAATACTTCTCGGAACAAAGAGAGCTTCGTTGTGTAGATTTTTCAGTGCTCTGTTTTATTTTTTTTTTTTAAACCTTTATTTTACTTTTAACTTATACAGAGTTTTGTTGTTCACAGACATGCATGTTCTCAGATTAGTCACATGTATATCCCCCCCCTTCCCTCCCCTCCCGACCATCACACAGCACCCCTGAAGGATCCCCTTTTCTCACAGAGTGCTCTGTTTTAGATTCTGGATGTTAGCTGGGCTGATAATTCCTGGAGAAGTGATTATTGTGCTAATCATTAAAATAGCTGAGTTAAAAATCTGAGAAGCAGCGTCTGTGAGGATTGGAAGTGAGGTTGTAAATGCTTTCCTCCAAAGTTAAATGGTTAAAGGGTATTACCAGGGCGGTGAATGATTTTCAAAGACCTGTTGTTCAGGAGGGGTGGGGACCAGGAAACTCTGTTGGTGTTAGAGGAGAATGGAATGTTTTAGGCAGAGGGGGGTTTGTCACTTCCAGGAGCAGGGCTGGCAATTCGGTGGGAAGGTCTGGCTCCAGCTTGAGCCCACTCACAGGATGTTAGGGGGAAGTGTGACTAAGGTCACAGCCACGCCACGTGGTGGGCCAGCTGGAGCCAGAGCAGGGGCTGCTGTGGCCACACATCCTGAGTTTCCATGGTCTAATGCAGTGGGCTTGAAAGAAAGGGTGGATGCAGGATGCAGGCTGGGCCTGCAGAGCGCGTGGGCTGCTATGTCTTAAATGACAGTGGGTGGAGATACAGCATTTCATCTGCTTTTTCTTTGACACCTTTTAAAGATATAACCCACAGTTTGCAAGGGTTTCTGCCTATGTCTGCCAGAGGGATCTGAAACCCTTCAGCATTCTTAGGAGGACAAGGAAAATTTTTATTTGAGTACCAGTGACAATGAATAGGGAAATTTTAAATTAGCTGGAAATTGGAAATGCTCTTCATATTAAACAGTTTAATAAGGAGTTATTTTGAAATCCTTCTTATGTAATTTTGAGACGTTTTCACATCTGAAAGGGCTACATATATTGCTTATAACGTTTCTTTGGAAAAGAGCTATTCAGGATGTTTAGCACGTTGGGTTTCAGAATTTAGTGCATCTGTAACTGTGAATCTAGCAGACACCCTCTTGATGAAATGAAATACTTCTCGGAACAAAGAGAGCTTCGTTGTGTAGATTTTTCAGTGCTCTGTTTTATTTTTTTTTTTTAAACCTTTATTTTACTTTTAACTTATACAGAGTTTTGTTGTTCACAGACATGCATGTTCTCAGATTAGTCACATGTATATCCCCCCTTCCCTCCCCTCCCGACCATCACACAGCACCCCTGAAGGATCCCCTTTTCTCACAGAGTGCTCTGTTTTAGATTCTGGATGTTAGCTGGGCTGATAATTCCTGGAGAAGTGATTATTGTGCTAATCATTAAAATAGCTGAGTTAAAAATCTGAGAAGCAGCGTCTGTGAGGATTGGAAGTGAGGTTGTAAATGCTTTCCTCCAAAGTTAAATGGTTAAAGGGTATTACCAGGGCGGTGAATGATTTTCAAAGACCTGTTGTTCAGGAGGGGTGGGGACCAGGAAACTCTGTTGGTGTTAGAGGAGAATGGAATGTTTTAGGCAGAGGGGGGTTTGTCACTTCCAGGAGCAGGGCTGGCAATTCGGTGGGAAGGTCTGGCTCCAGCTTGAGCCCACTCACAGGATGTTAGGGGGAAGTGTGACTAAGGTCACAGCCACGCCACGTGGTGGGCCAGCTGGAGCCAGAGCAGGGGCTGCTGTGGCCACACATCCTGAGTTTCCATGGTCTAATGCAGTGGGCTTGAAAGAAAGGGTGGATGCAGGATGCAGGCTGGGCCTGCAGAGCGCGTGGGCTGCTATGTCTTAAATGACAGTGGGTGGAGATACAGCATTTCATCTGCTTTTTCTTTGACACCTTTTAAAGATATAACCCACAGTTTGCAAGGGTTTCTGCCTATGTCTGCCAGAGGGATCTGAAACCCTTCAGCATTCTTAGGAGGACAAGGAAAATTTTTATTTGAGTACCAGTGACAATGAATAGGGAAATTTTAAATTAGCTGGAAATTGGAAATGCTCTTCATATTAAACAGTTTAATAAGGAGTTATTTTGAAATCCTTCTTATGTAATTTTGAGACGTTTTCACATCTGAAAGGGCTACATATATTGCTTATAACGTTTCTTTGGAAAAGAGCTATTCAGGATGTTTAGCACGTTGGGTTTCAGAATTTCAGCAGCTTTATGGTGTTGTCATCCATTTTGACAGATTGAATGTGCACTTAGAGGAAATGGAATGTATTTTTGATCTCTGGAATGTATTATACCTAAGGAACATGGGAGAGTATATGTCAGGTTTCAGCTGTGATTAATATTTTGCTGATGATTTTCAGCTACATGGCAAGCTTAAACTCGGCCTCTACTTGAACAATGTCTAGTATTTCCGGATTATCAAAAAGAAAATGAGTCTTAGAAAATTGGTCTAGAATTCTTATCCTTAACCCATTAGGAGTCAAGGAGGTCTCATCTGAAAATTAATGTCTTAATTTTAAAAAATTATTAAAAAGTATAATGTATGAATCTTTTCCCCCCTTCAACAAATTATTTTAAAACTGTTTTGAGGAATGAGGCAAGGGATTTTCTTTAGATTACTTGGTAGTTTGAATTCAAGCCCTTTGCGTTCAAGCATCACCATAGAAACTTGGGTGGGAGGCTGTAAGTACTGTAGGCTGTTATCCTTAGGCATCGGTGAAGATTCTGTGATTTTGAGACCATGCCTCCTCACAAGGATTCATTGAAGTGTAAAACCAGTTTCCTTTCAAGTGCTAAGTTGAAGTTTATTTAGCTCTGGTGTTCTTCCTAAAAAATAAGACTTGCGTTCCTCCTACAGAGAGAAAGGTAAGAAGAAATCATAATCTTGAATTATGTGTTTTGACTTTAATGTCATATTCAAAATATGTGAGCTTACCTTCAAAATAAGGTGCCCAAAAGGGACCAGGTATCTATCTGCTTTAGAAAACTGCAAGTTCTTTTAACAGAAAGGGAGATGCATTTATGACACCTTTTAAAGATATAACCCACAGTTTGCAAGGGATGTCTGCCAGAGGGATCTGAAACCCTTCAGCATTCTTAGGAGGACAAGGAAAATTTTTATTTGAGTACCAGTGACAATGAATAGGAAATTTTAAATTAGCTGGAAATTGGAAATGCTCTTCATATTAAACAGTTTAATAAGGAGTTATTTTGAAATCCTTCTTATGTAATTTTGAGACGTTTTCACATCTGAAAGGGCTACATATATTGCTTATAACGTTTCTTTGGAAAAGAGCTATTCAGGATGTTTAGCACGTTGGGTTTCAGAATTTCAGCAGCTTTATGGTGTTGTCATCCATTTTGACAGATTGAATGTGCACTTAGAGGAAATGGAATGTATTTTTGATCTCTGGAATGTATTATACCTAAGGAACATGGGAGAGTATATGTCAGGTTTCAGCTGTGATTAATATTTTGCTGATGATTTTCAGCTACATGGCAAGCTTAAACTCGGCCTCTACTTGAACAATGTCTAGTATTTCCGGATTATCAAAAAGAAAATGAGTCTTAGAAAATTGGTCTAGAATTCTTATCCTTAACCCATTAGGAGTCAAGGAGGTCTCATCTGAAAATTAATGTCTTAATTTTAAAAAATTATTAAAAAGTATAATGTATGAATCTTTTCCCTCCTTCAACAAATTATTTTAAAACTGTTTTGAGGAATGAGGCAAGGGATTTTCTTTAGATTACTTGGTAGTTTGAATTCAAGCCCTTTGCGTTCAAGCATCACCATAGAAACTTGGGTGGGAGGCTGTAAGTACTGTAGGCTGTTATCCTTAGGCATCGGTGAAGATTCTGTGATTTTGAGACCATGCCTCCTCACAAGGATTCATTGAAGTGTAAAACCAGTTTCCTTTCAAGTGCTAAGTTGAAGTTTATTTAGCTCTGGTGTTCTTCCTAAAAAATAAGACTTGCGTTCCTCCTACAGAGAGAAAGGTAAGAAGAAATCATAATCTTGAATTATGTGTTTTGACTTTAATGTCATATTCAAAATATGTGAGCTTACCTTCAAAATAAGGTGCCCAAAAGGGACCAGGTATCTATCTGCTTTAGAAAACTGCAAGTTCTTTTAACAGAAAGGGAGAGTGGGTACCAACAGTTTTTTGAGTGCCTCTCATGTGCCCTCCTGGAAGCAGGTCACCCATTCCCTATTTCTTTTAATTTTCACAACTGTTCAATGAAGTAAATTTGTAGACTTGAAGAAAATATTCAATGTGTAGGTTGTTAAGTTTGGCCTTTGTTGGATAGGGGATTCTAAGAAGCAGGAGAGGCTAAACAGATGGGTGTGTTTGGGGACTTAAAACAACTGAGAATGACTTTGCCCCTTAGGGACATTTGGCAATGTCTGGAGTGGTTTTTTGGGTTGTTCCAACTGGGGAGTGGAGATGCTATTGGCCTCTAGTGGGTTGACACCAGGGATATTGCTGAACATCCTACAATGCACAGGACAGCCCTCCCCGCCTCAACACCAATGAATGGTCTGGCCCCAAATGGCAACAGCACTGTTCTTGAGCAACCAGAACTTGAAATGAACACAGAGAAGAAATTAAGCTCAATGTTCTCCCTGTCTCACTGAGATACGTAGAAGAAACGTTGACCTGAGTCACCCACCTTAGCAAAAAGTTATACCTAAATATTATTTCTACATATTCTAAGAAGTAGAAACTATAGCTTACTAACAAAAAGGATTTCTGGGGTCCATTATTTTATTTATTTATTTTTAAAATTTATAGTTCATTTGTAATGTTGTGTTAGTTTCAGGTATACAGCAAAATGATTCCATTTTATACATATGTTGTTTGTTTAGTTGCCAAGTCATGTCCAACTCTTTGGTGAGCCCATGGACTGTAGCCCACCAGATTCCTCTGTCCATGGGATTTCCCAGGCAAGAATACTCAAATGGGTTGCCGTTCATTTCCTTCTCCAGGGGATCTTCCTGACCCAGGGATCAAACCCATATCTCCTGCATTGCAGGCAGATTCTTTACCACTGAGCCACCATGGAAGCCTAATATGTATATATGTGTGTGTATATATATATATATATATATATATATATATATATATATATAATATTTACTTATAATTTGTATATATAATTTATAATTATATATATATATTTTTCACATTCTTTTCCCACATAGGTTATTGTAAAGTATTGAATATAGTTCCCTGGCCTATATAGTGGGTCCTTGTGGTTTATCTATCTGGGATCCATTTTTTAGGGTTTTACTTTCAAGGTACACTGCTACAGTGTATTGGCATTGTTCAAATTGTTACTAAGCATCAAGAATAGTAGGGTCTGCAAAGTCAGAATATATAAGAAACTATAAAGATATGGCTTTGTTAGCATCAAGTGGTATTAATATGTGGTTCTTGTTAATAAAATCCTTAAGTTCTATTTTTAGATGTTTCCCTTGTTCCTGGAGACTCAGATTGAATTTCAAGGCCTCAGAAATTCAGAGATCCTGTGCTCCTATTTGCCATCCAACCAGGTTCCTTCCCTTTTTCAGTGTTTCAAGTGACCATAGATTTGTAAAAGGTGCCATAACCACAGTATCTGGCCTAAGGCATCATTCTTAGACATTTTGGAACTCTTAGCACTGTTTAAAATGTCAGAACACTGCAATCACTGAAAAGGTGGGATAGAACTGGGACAAGAGAGTTGAAAAGCTGAGAGAGGTAAGGTGTGTGGACAATAGAAAGAGTGTCAAATACACCAATAGTGTTTCATTCTGCAATATCTGAAATATGTTTGAGTGCCTTGCAAATGTGAATTCTTTAGGCACTGGGGATGCAGTCAGGAGAGAAGGTATGGGATTTTGCTAGAACTGAAAGGGCAGATGGAAGGAACAGCGAAATATTTTAAACAATCTAAAAAGGCTGCTTTGATTTTAGAAAATATTTTGAGCCCATGGACTGTAGCCCACCAGATTCCTCTGTCCATGGGATTTCCCAGGCAAGAATACTCAAATGGGTTGCCGTTCATTTCCTTCTCCAGGGGATCTTCCTGACCCAGGGATCAAACCCATATCTCCTGCATTGCAGGCAGATTCTTTACCACTGAGCCACCATGGAAGCCTAATATGTATATATGTGTGTGTATATATATATATATATATATATATATATATATATATATATATAATATTTACTTATAATTTGTATATATAATTTATAATTATATATATATATTTTTCACATTCTTTTCCCACATAGGTTATTGTAAAGTATTGAATATAGTTCCCTGGCCTATATAGTGGGTCCTTGTGGTTTATCTATCTGGGATCCATTTTTTAGGGTTTTACTTTCAAGGTACACTGCTACAGTGTATTGGCATTGTTCAAATTGTTACTAAGCATCAAGAATAGTAGGGTCTGCAAAGTCAGAATATATAAGAAACTATAAAGATATGGCTTTGTTAGCATCAAGTGGTATTAATATGTGGTTCTTGTTAATAAAATCCTTAAGTTCTATTTTTAGATGTTTCCCTTGTTCCTGGAGACTCAGATTGAATTTCAAGGCCTCAGAAATTCAGAGATCCTGTGCTCCTATTTGCCATCCAACCAGGTTCCTTCCCTTTTTCAGTGTTTCAAGTGACCATAGATTTGTAAAAGGTGCCATAACCACAGTATCTGGCCTAAGGCATCATTCTTAGACATTTTGGAACTCTTAGCACTGTTTAAAATGTCAGAACACTGCAATCACTGAAAAGGTGGGATAGAACTGGGACAAGAGAGTTGAAAAGCTGAGAGAGGTAAGGTGTGTGGACAATAGAAAGAGTGTCAAATACACCAATAGTGTTTCATTCTGCAATATCTGAAATATGTTTGAGTGCCTTGCAAATGTGAATTCTTTAGGCACTGGGGATGCAGTCAGGAGAGAGAAGGTATGGGATTTTGCTAGAACTGAAAGGGCAGATGGAAGGAACAGCGAATATGACAATCTAGGCTGCTGATTTTAGAAAATATTTTCTCATAGTCTGAGGAGAAGACCAGCTTTCTGTTTCTCAGTTTTAATTAGGAAGTGTGCTTTAGTTACCAGAAAAGGAAATGATCTTTGCCCTCTTAAAATCATATTTTACAAAGATGCCACTACTTAACTCTACCTAAAAAAGAGAGGTATATATGGGTATAAATAACATGCAAATAGGGCTATCTTCTCAACGACAGACATTGAATCTCAATTTAAAAACTAAAGATTTTCCCCCATGTTTCCTTTTTAAAAACTGCTGAACAGTGGACGTGCAAATTTTTGTTGTGGTGGTTCACTGAACATCAACCTGCTAATAAATTATTAGCAGTGAAAAATACAAAATAACGTAACCATTTTAAGTCATATTTTTAAAAATACATCTCTTGGCCTGAAAAAGTTTACATATTATATTGCTTACCTATCTTGCAGCTGATCTTTTAAATTTCCCAAGGTCATAGGATCTACTGACAAAGATGGTAAGTGACTTTGACTCAGGGAGAGTTGAATCTTTCATATTTTGTCCTTCCTCAGTTTAAATCTCTCAGAAGAACTTTTTATAATTTTCTAAAAACATTTGGCCTGAAGTATAATCTTATATCAGCTTTTTATAGGGCACTCTGAGTGAGGCACTGGCTCTCTAGTATCAATTTTATTAACTTTTAAAACGAGGGAGTGAAAACAGTGGTGGATGGAGATGGATGAAACAGGCTTGGCAAAAATAACCTTTGCAGCCAATTAAAGATATGTAGGAGTCGTTATACTATTCTCTCTACTTTTGGAAATGCTTTTAAGAGTTCCCCAATAAAAATATTTTTTAAAGAGGTGGCAGAAGTAGATAATACTAAATCTTGTTCCAGGGCTACCGCTGATGCTCTCGAAAGGTCTGGGGGAAGATCCAAACATACTCAGAGGCCAAGTTCAAAGGCAGGCATGTGTGGTATGGGATCAGCTCAAGACCTGTCTGGAATTGGTAAAAATGAAGGGAGTAGAGATGAGTGATGAGGGGTGTAGATAGAAATTTCTTAGCTGTGACAAGTGAATTCTGACCTGGCTCTTAGAAACCAGCCAGTAATGAAGTCTGTCCTCTGCTTATCTGCTTCAATCCCATTTTTGCCCCCCACCTTTTCCTCTATAAATTGGTCCCAACCTCCCATTGCCCTGAATAGTGTTATATGTTCATAAATGCAGAATGTGATGCCATCTCTAGAATCTTCCATGCTCTCAGCTAGATGATCAAGAATTTTTTTGGTCTCAACACTTCTAGGAGCTGTGCATTTGTTTGGGGGACACTTTGGTCTTTGTCCTGAAGTTCTGATGAAGTGCCTCACTTCAGTGGTTGGGTTTTTAGAGCCAACTCCTTATTACCTTGCAGGAGTTGTTTTATTCTGACATACAGGACACACCTTAGGTAGAACTTTTGCCCTGTCCGTCTTGGAACTCACTCATCCTCAAATCTTACATCTGACTTTCTGTTCAGACCTAACAGGAGCTATGGAGAGCAGAGACTTTGTTGTTCTTCAGTCACCAAGTTGTATCTGACTCTTTGAGACCCCATGGACTGCAGCACCCCAGGCTTCCTGTCCTTCAGTATCTCCTGGAGTTTGCTCAAACTCATGTCCATTGATTCAGTGGTGCCATCCAGCCATCTTAGCCTCTGTCATCTCCTTCTCTTCCTGCCCTCAATCTTTCCCAGCATCAGGGTCTCTTCCAATGATTTGGCTCTTCGCATCAGGTGGCCAAAGTATTGGAACTTCAGCTTCAGTGTCCATCCTTCCAATGAGTATTCAGAGTTCCAGTGAATCCTTCCTTTAGGATTGACTGGTTTGATCTTGCTGTCCAAGGGCCTCTCAAGATCTTCTCCAACACCATAGTTCAAAAGCATCAATTGTTATGGGCTCAGCCTTCTTTATGGTTCAACTCTCACATCCATACATGACTACTGGGAAAATCATAGCTTTGACTTAATGGATCTGGGATATCTCAAAAGCCCTGAAAATATATTTTAATATAAGAACTCCAAAGAGGTACCTAGAAACCTCATGACTACACACACATCCATTCTAGTTTTCTGGCAAGGACCAGAGTCTCTAAAGAGCAGAGACTCAGTGGTTTCTAGCCTCAGAGGTCTTAGCTCTCTTGAGGCTGGAGATAGATGTAGCGCCACCTGCCACCCTCATGTGGAACTGCACATACATTCCCATTTTCTTAGTGATTTTGTTTTTCGTTTTTTTGTTTGTAAAACCCTGAGTGAAATCTTGGAAGAGGGAAAGAAAGGAAAAGAGGAAGGAAAGAACTAGATTGAGATTGAGGAAATCATAACAAAAGCACAACAAAAGACTTTGAAGAACTGAGTTGTGGAAGGCAAATTCAGTAACACTGGCATTATTAATAGTGACTTGTGAGTAATTTATCTATAAATTTCCCTTTATGTAGAACCTGCTACCCCATATACTTCCCCTAAGCTATGGTGTTTCTCTAATGGAGGAGAGACAAAAGAGGCAGGGTTACAATTTATTGCCTAATCTAATATTTGATTCTCATGTACTCAAAAGAAAATATATTAAACACATATGTACATGAATGCAGCTGGGGCTGTGTTGGGGCTAGTGCAGAAGGCAAGATAGATTCAGACTCCTAATAGAAACATGCACCGTGGCCTCTAGGTGTATTCTCTTTGGCACACACAGTGTTGTAAGCATTGCAGTGTTTCTTTCTCTTGAAAAACTGGAAGATCTGGCCCCCTGGACCTATATCCTCACATGGTACAAGTCTGGAAAGTTGGAGAGGGTTAGTGTGAAAAAAATGCCTGCCGTGGTAAGCAGAGGCATGGGTTCTACAACCTGTCTTCTCACTTGTTTTTGGTATTTTAGCCCCGGGGGCATGTCAGTTGGGATCTCTTATGGTCAGGTGCCTCATTTTCGCAGGCATCATGATGTGGGATGGGGAGGCTTGGGTGAGAGCTGGAATGAGAAGCCAGGTTGGGATGGGAATGTGGCTTCCCCTGGTCTCCCTGCCATTTTGGGTGACGTTCTTTGAATTCTGCCCTCCATCCAACCCTCCCTAAGCCATCACAGAAAAGCTTACTTTTAATAGCTGCATGGCTACTGTGTGCTCTTCAGGATTAGACTGTAAGTCAGAAAGGGGAAATCATGATGCCAACTTTTTCTAACCCTCCTGTCCACGAAGCCTACATTCCTGACTGTTAGGCTCTTTTTTGCCTTCCCTAAATACACTTGTGGCATTGTTTCTGCTTCCACACCTGTGTCTCTGTATTTCTTCCTACCTAGTCAGCTCTTTCCTACCTGCTCATTGGTACTGCTCACCTTCAAAAGCATACCCTGCCTTGCCTTCTCTAGGGGTGTGAAGCGTGGGCACCGGTGGGGTTCAGGCAGTAAACAACAGAGCTGCCTATGGGGCCTCTTGTGGCTTCTGCCAGATCACTTGCTTTGATCTGTTTTTTTTTTTTTTTTAAACCTTTATTTTACTTTTAACTTTTACAGAGTTTTGTTGTTATGATCTGTTTTACATACTGGGCTTTCTTATGAATTTCCTTTGAGGAGAGCATCCCAGAGCTTAAGATATTTTTCATTCATTTGGAGTCTACCTGTTAACTTCATAGTATTCGTTATCATTCCTAACCTCATACCTCATAGTATTTGTTATCATTCCTAACCTGCGTACCTGATCTCCATAATGGCATCTTGAAGCCTGGAGGACGGGGTTTCTGTCCAATACGGTTCTACTGTTCCAGAGCCCAACCATAGTCAAAAATAAATATTTGTTGCACAAGCAAACCATTTCATTTACTGATCAGAGCACAGAATTTATAGGTGATCCAAATTTAAATTTTAGTACCCCAAGACCACTCTCCTTCTGAGGGCACACCCATTCCTTGCTCTTCTTAAAATGTATTAATATATAGTTTTGAAGATGAAATCAATCTATACCATTGTCGCTTTATTTCCCTCATCCGTTGGGTTCTGTCTCTAAGTCTGAGGCTAAAAGTAAGGGACAGGTGGTGACAGGCCTGACTAGAACAGACTTTGGAGCCTCAAGCCACCTGATGTGGGGGAGGGAGGGAGGGATGGGTGATTTGACAGCGTTCAGGATGGAGGCCACAGTTCTTTCCAGGAATTCCCAGACTTTCCCACAAGAAACACTGTACTTACAACATGGCATCGCTTACTGGGCTGATAAGTACCCTTTAGGGGAGTCCTCACATCCCAGGGCAAGGTGGAAGGATAGCTGAACTGACTGCAGGGGGCCCTAATATATTTGTTAGCTCCACCACTTGCTATGTTTTAACCATTAGCAGTCACTGAACTTTTCTAGGTTGTTTTGTCTAATGTTTGGGCTTCCTTGGTGGCTTAGATGGTAGAGAATCAACCTGCAATGCAGGAGACCTGGATTCGATCCCTGGTTCAGGAAGATCCCTTGGAGTAAGCAAATGGCAACCTACTCCAGGATTCTTGCCTGGAGAATTCCAGGGACAAAGGAGCCTGGTGGACTGCAGTCCATGGGGTCACAAAGAGTCAGATACAACTGAAGTGACTTAGCCTTAGCGCACATACTAAGTGGAGCCCTCGCAGCATGATTCCCCTATAGGCTGTAGATCTCCCCTCTGACTCAGGCCGTATTTTATGCTCGTGTTTCCCTTAAGTTTCAGAAGAGAATACTAAACTCAGACCGTGTGAGGATGAAAGGCCCTGAGGCAAGCCGAGATAAAATTTATTGATTCTCTGCCTTATCATAAAATGTGAAGGTTGTATTTTAATCTTCACTAGACATCTATGTTTCCATATTATAAAACAGTTTAAAGATTACTTTTGCCGAGATACATAATTTATAATCCTCAACTATTGGAGTGTACTTGATTCTCAAGAGGGTTCTCATACTACTTGTATCTAATTTTTTTTTTCTGTTCAGGTTTAAATTCCAAGATAGAAATTATGCCTTTATACTAATGATTGCAGATAGCAATTCACTTTACCCTCCCAGTAGCCCCATGAAATAGGTACTATAGGTTCCCTTCATTTTACAGACAAGAAAGTAGACATGGAGATGTTTGGTAGATTGCCCAAAGTTACACTGTCTGTAATGGTGGAGCCGAGACTTGGCCCCGGGCGATCTGGTTCCTCTGTCTGTGCTCTTCATCTCACTCTGCTGTCTGTCTCTAAAGTTGGTTAATTCAGGTTAAACCAATTGATTTTTTTTTTGTCATTGATAATTGGATTTGGGTGCCGCTTTTCACAGCCACTACCTGACAAACAGATTTTTTTTGCAATAAACTTTAATGTCATTTACAGATAACTAATTTACCTAGAGCTCCGGAAGCTCAATGGTTGGGCTTAATGTCTTCTGTTAACAAGAACTTGGTCAGCCTCAGTTCTGTGACCAGATAGATGCCGCCTGATGGCTACCAACTTGGCAGCTTCTGAGAGATGTTACATAGCTAGTGCCTCTCTGGGTTCATCAGGGTTGCTGCTAGAGAGACACTCAATCTGACGTTTATCTCATGATTCCAGATGATGGGTCCATGGAAGTCATGCAGTTGAATGTTTTCAAACCATGTGACTAAGATACAAAAATTACTAATATTACAGTTGCTGTGATGGCTTTGCATTATTATGTGGTACTGATGCATTTTGCCTCAAGTTCTTTGTGTTTCTTAGCAGTGTACATAAAAAGCAAATACCATTTGTCACTCACAGCTCTTATTTACTGTTTGTGGTTTAACATTTGCCAAGTATTCCAGTATATAGCCACCGATTACTCTGGGTGACATCAACAACAACAAAGTCTTTGCTTCTGTTTCTTTAGTTACTTTGAAAAAAATGGATTGATGCAGTGTGCTTACTACATTCAATGTGGTGATAGCAACAACTGAAAGTCCCAAAGGAGAACAAACTAATCCAGATTTAAAGAAATTTATAATCCTCAACTATTGGAGTGTACTTGATTCTCAAGAGGGTTCTCATACTACTTGTATCTAATTTTTTTTCTGTTCAGGTTTAAATTCCAAGATAGAAATTATGCCTTTATACTAATGATTGCAGATAGCAATTCACTTTACCCTCCCAGTAGCCCCATGAAATAGGTACTATAGGTTCCCTTCATTTTACAGACAAGAAAGTAGACATGGAGATGTTTGGTAGATTGCCCAAAGTTACACTGTCTGTAATGGTGGAGCCGAGACTTGGCCCCGGGCGATCTGGTTCCTCTGTCTGTGCTCTTCATCTCACTCTGCTGTCTGTCTCTAAAGTTGGTTAATTCAGGTTAAACCAATTGATTTTTTTTTTGTCATTGATAATTGGATTTGGGTGCCGCTTTTCACAGCCACTACCTGACAAACAGATTTTTTTTGCAATAAACTTTAATGTCATTTACAGATAACTAATTTACCTAGAGCTCCGGAAGCTCAATGGTTGGGCTTAATGTCTTCTGTTAACAAGAACTTGGTCAGCCTCAGTTCTGTGACCAGATAGATGCCGCCTGATGGCTACCAACTTGGCAGCTTCTGAGAGATGTTACATAGCTAGTGCCTCTCTGGGTTCATCAGGGTTGCTGCTAGAGAGACACTCAATCTGACGTTTATCTCATGATTCCAGATGATGGGTCCATGGAAGTCATGCAGTTGAATGTTTTCAAACCATGTGACTAAGATACAAAAATTACTAATATTACAGTTGCTGTGATGGCTTTGCATTATTATGTGGTACTGATGCATTTTGCCTCAAGTTCTTTGTGTTTCTTAGCAGTGTACATAAAAAGCAAATACCATTTGTCACTCACAGCTCTTATTTACTGTTTGTGGTTTAACATTTGCCAAGTATTCCAGTATATAGCCACCGATTACTCTGGGTGACATCAACAACAACAAAGTCTTTGCTTCTGTTTCTTTAGTTACTTTGAAAAAAAAAATGGATTGATGCAGTGTGCTTACTACATTCAATGTGGTGATAGCAACAACTGAAAGTCCCAAAGGAGAACAAACTAATCCAGATTTAAAGAAAAAGTTCTTAGGTGTATGACATAAGAAATTAGGCCTTCCATACATTCCTGCCTCTGGACCCACTAGTATACCTCCATGGCTGCTCATGGGGTTATTTTCCTGTACTGCCTCACCAAAGACCAGCCTCTGCATGTCACACCAGATCTTACCATCTATCTCCTAATCGAAAATCCTGCAATTATCATGTGTTCCCCAGCATTATTCATTTCTCCCACCCCATCCTCTTCTGGGCTTCTCAGGTAGCTCAATGGTTAAAAAATAAAAATAAAAAACCACCTGCCACTGCAGGAGATATGGATTCAATTCCTGGGTCAGGAAGATCCCCTGGAGGAGGGCAAGGTAACCCACTCCAGTGTTCTTGCCTGGGGAATTCCATGGACAGAGGAGCCTGGTGGGCTACAGTCATTGGGGTTGCAAAGAGTCGGATGCAACTGAGCACACACATACACATCCCCTTCCAGCCGCTGTGCCATTTCTCTTTGAAAGTGTTGTCTCTATTTGCTGCTGCAAATACCTCTCCTCCTATGCTGCAACTCCACTGCAGTTACACTTCGTGTCCCTACCCACTACACTCCCCAAATGGCTCCCATCAAGAGCTCCTGGACCTCCATATTTCAGATTCATTGATGAGTCCCAAGTACTTATCTTATTCAGCCTGCCAGCAGGATCTGACCCAGCTGCTCCTGCCATCTTCCTTGAAATCACTTCCTTCTCTTGGCTTCTTTGATGCCATACTTGATGCTCTGCCTTCCCAGAGGGTGCTCCTTGTCAGTCTTCTTTGCTGATTCCTCCTGGCATCGCCCCAACCTCTTCTAATTCAAGTGCCTCTGTCCTCCTACCCCTTCTCTATCTGTCCTCACTCCCAAAGTCAAATTAATCTCTTGGCTTTAAATACCACTTAAACGCTGATGATTTCATCTTGGAACACTCCGCTCAATTTCAGCTACATTTCTGCTTGGATTCTAATTGGCATCTCAAGCCTAGCATATCTAAAACTCAACTTTTTTTTTTTTTCTTATACATACATTTATTTATTTATTTGACTGTTTCATGTCTTAGTCGCTGGCACGTGGGATATTTAGTTGTGGCTTGTGCGATTTAGTTCCCTGACCAGAGATCAAACCCAGGCCCCCTGCATTGGAAGTGCAGAGTCTTAGCCACTGGACCACCGGGGAAGTCCCTAAAACCCAACTCTTCATCCTGCTCTGCACACCTCCTTAACCCCTGCCATAGCCAGCCTACCTCTTTTTGAGAAATAGCAGTGTCATTCTTTCAGTAATCGTCCAGGCCGAAAACCCTGGATGAGTCCTCCCAGGAATCGTGATTCCTCTCTTTAGCATATATCCCCCATCAGCAAATCCTGTCTGCTCTTCCTTCAAAATATAACCAGAATCTGACCAGTCACCTTTATATCTCACTGATATGACTTAGGCCAAGCTGCTGACATCTCATCTGGATTAATCAACTAAGCACTCTGTTCCATGCTTGCCTCAGGTGACACCTTCTTGGTCAAAAGCCTTGTAGGTATTTATTTTGCTCAGAGTAAAGACCATAGTCCTTGAAAGATAATGGCCTAGATAGCTCTGTGTGATCTGCTCCCCTCACTCCTGCCCAGTCAAATTTGTGTCATCTTCTTTCTCCCTTGCCCATTTTGCTGTAGTGAAGTGGCTTCTAACTGACCAGGTATAATCCTCTATTGGCACCCTTGTACAACTCCTCTCCTCTGTCTTGCCCTCTCATTTGTTGCCTAGATCTCCGTGGAACCCACTTCCTCCCTTTCTTAGAACTTTGTTCATATGCCTGCTTAATCCTAGAGGATTTTATTCACTGATTGCCCTAAACAAAATCACAGTCACCCACACACTCCTACCCCTGCTGGCACCCCAGGATTGTTGGTCCTCTGTATCCTACCAGAGATCTCATCCCCTGCTGGCATATTTTGCATTTATTTGATTGTCCTTCTCTTCTGGACTGGAAATCATGAGATCAGAGGCTATGTCTCTTGTTAATTGCTGTATCCCTTGAACCTAGCCCAATAGCTGAAAGTTGTGCATTCAAGCTAAGTCTCTTCAGTCGTGTCTGTTTGTGACCCCATGGACTGTAGCTGTCCAGCTTCCTATGTATGGGACTCTCCAGGCAAGAATACTGGAGTGGGTTGCCATGCCCTGCTCCAGGGGATCTTCCCAACTCAGAGGTTGAACCCACGTCTCTGACATCTCCTGCACTGGCAGATGGGTTCTTTATCACTAGCGCCACCTGGGAAGCCCCACCTGGAAGTTAAAAGTACTCCCCTAGTTTTTTGGTTTTGTTTTTGTTTTTTTAAATGAATAAGTGAATTAATTACCTGGTCAGAAGCAGGTTGTGGGAAACTAGGATTTTCCCAGGCTGGAAGGAGACCTACAGCATCTACAAAATTTCATGTGTTCTAAGAGACCCCCTCTACCTATCTCTCATATTTGATCATTTCTAAAACTGGTTAGAAGGGACAGTCTCTCCCAAGTGCCATCTGCCAGGCAGTGGTCATGATGCCGTTGCTGTGGCCCATGCATTTGCAAAGTTGGCCATAACTGTTCACATGGCCTACAACTTAGCTGAGTTGTGTTGTTGGCTCTCTATATGGCCGAGAGTACCTATCATGTGACGTGCTTTCAATAAGGTTACACTTACTATCCATCAGATGAATGGATAAAGAAGATGTACAATAGACTATTACTCAGATATAAAAAAGAATGAGATAGTGCCATGTGTAGCAACATGGATGGACCTAGCTATTATCATACTCAGAGGAATAAGTCAGAGGAAGACAAATACTGTTACCACATATGGTGATATATGTAGTATCTTAAAAAATACAACAAACTAGTGAGTATAACAAAAAAGAAACAGATTCACGGATATAGAGAACAACTAGTAGTGTATACCAGTGGGGAGGCAAGACAGAGGCAGAGGAGTAGAAGGTACAAACTACTTTTGTATAAAATAAATAAACTACAGGGATACATTGTACAGCACGGGAATATGGCCAGTATTTTAAAATAACTGTAAAGGGAGAATAACCTTTAAACATTGTGAATCACTATGTTGTACACCTGAAACTTATATTATACATCAACCATGCCTCAAAAAGGAGGTTACACCTATTAAAATAAAATGTTATGGGCACTGAAACAAGGTGTGATTGTGAACCCAGAAAGAAAGGCATAAGAACAGCAGGGAGTAAATTTGATATTAGTGAAGCAAATGTTCATTGTTGGAGAAATGACTGAAATTCCGCATTTTCTTTCAGCTAGGAAAATACAAGTAGTTGAAGCTGTGTTATTTGTTGCTGAGATACATGCAGGAGGGCTGCCAGTTAACACGCCAAGAAGTGTAACTGAAGGCAGGAGAAATCGCCAAATCTCATAGAACAAAGCAATGAAAAGCTAGTTTGACTGTCACTCAGGACTGTGTTTAAGGGCCTGTGTCACAGTTAATTGGCAAAGTTTGTTTCTTACCTAACGATGCATAGAAGAATGGAGTGTCTTATAATCAATGACTTGTCGGGTTGGATGAAACTGAGTGGGTCTCTTTTCTAGATCTTAAATTTATAATGCCAATTTATAAGTATTTTGTCATTTATAGTTATTGGTCTACATTTTAGATTTTATGATACCAAATTTACTCTTCCATATACATTAAACACAAAAGGAGAAGCTTGGCCAGAAGCTTGTGTTATGGTTTCTTGGTTTTCCACTGAACGTTTTTTCTCCAGCATTAAGTAGAGAGTTCCCATTATCTAGAAATGAGTTTTGACTTGTTGGTTATGATAAGTTTGAAGATAAACTTTTTGTTTCTATTTTTCAACTTTCTCGTTTGAAATAATTACAAGATCCCAAGAAGATAGAAAAATAATATAGAGAAGGCTCTGAGTGTCTATCATCCTATCGTGGTGAAATCTCAGTTATCATAACTACAGTGTAGCTACAGGTTTTTTTTTTTAAATTTTTGTTACATTAGGGTATGGTTGATTACCAATGTGCTATTTTCAGGTGTATAGCAAAGTGATTTGGTTATATGTATACATGTATCCATTCTGTTTTCAAATTTTTACAAAAAAAAAAAAAGAATTGTACAGCACGGGAATATGGCCAGTATTTTAAAATAACTGTAAAGGGAGAATAACCTTTAAACATTGTGAATCACTATGTTGTACACCTGAAACTTATATTATACATCAACCATGCCTCAAAAAGGAGGTTACACCTATTAAAATAAAATGTTATGGGCACTGAAACAAGGTGTGATTGTGAACCCAGAAAGAAAGGCATAAGAACAGCAGGGAGTAAATTTGATATTAGTGAAGCAAATGTTCATTGTTGGAGAAATGACTGAAATTCCGCATTTTCTTTCAGCTAGGAAAATACAAGTAGTTGAAGCTGTGTTATTTGTTGCTGAGATACATGCAGGAGGGCTGCCAGTTAACACGCCAAGAAGTGTAACTGAAGGCAGGAGAAATCGCCAAATCTCATAGAACAAAGCAATGAAAAGCTAGTTTGACTGTCACTCAGGACTGTGTTTAAGGGCCTGTGTCACAGTTAATTGGCAAAGTTTGTTTCTTACCTAACGATGCATAGAAGAATGGAGTGTCTTATAATCAATGACTTGTCGGGTTGGATGAAACTGAGTGGGTCTCTTTTCTAGATCTTAAATTTATAATGCCAATTTATAAGTATTTTGTCATTTATAGTTATTGGTCTACATTTTAGATTTTATGATACCAAATTTACTCTTCCATATACATTAAACACAAAAGGAGAAGCTTGGCCAGAAGCTTGTGTTATGGTTTCTTGGTTTTCCACTGAACGTTTTTTCTCCAGCATTAAGTAGAGAGTTCCCATTATCTAGAAATGAGTTTTGACTTGTTGGTTATGATAAGTTTGAAGATAAACTTTTTGTTTCTATTTTTCAACTTTCTCGTTTGAAATAATTACAAGATCCCAAGAAGATAGAAAAATAATATAGAGAAGGCTCTGAGTGTCTATCATCCTATCGTGGTGAAATCTCAGTTATCATAACTACAGTGTAGCTACAGGTTTTTTTTTTTAAATTTTTGTTACATTAGGGTATGGTTGATTACCAATGTGCTATTTTCAGGTGTATAGCAAAGTGATTTGGTTATATGTATACATGTATCCATTCTTTTTTCAAATTATTCTCCCATTTAGATGATTACAGAATATTGAGTAGAGTTCTTTGTGCTATACAGCAAGTTCTTGTTGGTTATTTAGATATAACAACGTGTCCATGTCAATCCCAAACTCCCAATCTATCTTTTCCCCTCAACCTTTTGCCCCCTCCACCATAAGTTCATTCTCTTAAGTCTGTGAGTCTTATTCTGTTTTGTAAATAAGTTCATTTGTGTCATTTTTTTCAGATTCCTCATGTAAGTGATGTCATGTGATATTTGTCTTTCTCATTTCCTTCACTTAGTATGAGAATTTCCAGGTTCATCCATGTTGATGCAAATGGTGTTATTTCAGTTAACAGCTTTTTTAATACACAGCTACAGTTTTTATTGGATCATTTTGTGCTCTTCTGATGACTTGTTGGGGTAGGAAAAGAGAGGAAAAGTAGCTTTGTCATAATGTACAACCACTTCAGGAGTGTTCCTGGTCACAGGAGGTGAGACCGGAGGAGAGGTGTTCTAGAAGGAGTCATACAGTGATCCTTACCTTATAGAGGAAGTAATCAGGTTAAATTAATTTGTGAGCTAAAACTCTCCAACAGAGGAAGTCATCATCAATGTGTTTTATTTTCAGTGCAAGGTGTCCTTTAAAGAAATTGTTTTAAAGCAATTTAAAATGCTCTATAAAGCTTTTGAAATAGAGTAACTTGGGAGTTCTAGAGTCAGAAGGGACTTAGGGTCAATCACTCAGGGTAAGGTGACTTCTCTTTAACTATCCCTGTTAGGTCCCAATTCAGCTCTTCTGAAGGTCTCTCTCTCTGCTTAGGGCCCCTTTCCAGTTTCCACATGATAGGATTTTTTTTTAAAAGATTTATTTATTTATTTATTTATTTAGGGCGGGGGTCGGGTTGGGGAGGGAGGGGAGCGGGCGGGCCACTTCTATTGGTTTTTCATTTCTCTATTTTCATCCGTCTTTGTTCTTTGGCTCATGTGGGCCTCCCATCGCGGTGGCGTCTGTTACTGCAGAGCACTGGCTCTGGGCGCATGCACTCCAGAGCTCTGGCTCGGTGATTGGACACATCAGTCCAGCCACTCCGCGGCACGTGGGATCTTCCCAGGCCAGGGCTCGAACCAGCGCCCCTTGCACTGCAAGGCAGTGTCCTTACCCACTGGACCACCAGGGGAAGCCCGATAGGATTTTTTTTTAACCCACACATCAGACGACAGACACAGTGCTTTCTCTCCTGCTTAAATCAGCCTCGATCCTTTAATCCTAGAGTAGTTTAGGCAGTTTCCCTCACTACCCTGCTTACAGCTCCTCCACAGGCTGCAGTTTTTTGAGAGCTTGGCCACATCCTGGAGAGAGGATAATGATGGATCAGATAAATTAGAGAGAGAGCTGAGAGATACATTTTTGGAAAAATAATGACAAAGGATTTAGTGCTAGATTGGAAACAAAAGTTCGCTATTAAAATCATGCTTTTCAGATGAAACGATGCCCTCCTTTTTTTGTTTCTCTTTCCCATTTCTATGATTTGTTCTCTTTCACAAGCCACACATCTAGGGGGTGGTCTGCACTGTGAGGGGTCCCAGCATCCCCTTCTCCCTCAGCCTGAGCCTCCTACCCACTTCCTGTTTTCTGCCTCACTGACTCCATTACCTCATCACCTCCCAGCCAAGACCACCACCAGCACCTTCACTGCCACTTCCACCACTAGCCTTGCCTGGATGCCTGACTTCCAAATTTACTTTGGTGTTGTTTTTGGTTGTTCTTCCCTATTGTTAGGTGAAAACCAGGTCACCTCAGTATAGTTAGTGACTGACTTACAAAGTCTTAAATTCACTTACACTTAGCATCAATTATGCCTTTGAAAATTCTGATTCTCTCCATGGAAAACATCAGACTGATAACCAACCCATCCCCAGTCCCACCCCAAACATTTGGTATATTGAGGAGCAGAAAAAATCCATTTGGAGTATTCTTCTTTTCAGAGGACTCACACTTTTGAAAATTGGTAAGACCTGTTTTTCAGTGTCTTCTGCAATTACTGTGTGTGTGTGTGTGCGCGCGCTTGTCTGTGTGTTCAGTCACGTTCAGCTCTTTGTGACCTATGGGCTGTTGCCCTCCAGGCTCCTCTATCTGTGGGATCTCCCAGGCAACAATGCATTTCCTCCTCCAGGGGATCATCCTGAGCCAGGGATAGAACCTGTGTCTCAAGTGTCTCCTGCATTGCAGGTGGATTCTTTACCACTTGAGCCATTGGAGAAACCTTGGTCAGTTACTATTGATCATTTAGATCATTTAATGAAAGAGAATGAAAATGTGGATTGACCATTTATGGGCACTTCTTCCCTTGCAATAGACACAGGTCAGGGTGTGACAAAACTAGATTTGGGTATGTTGTTTTTACTACATAAGAAACTTAAGATTTTTTATTTTGGCCTCTAAGTCATTGTTTATTTTTCATCTATCTTTATTCTTTGGCCTGTGTGGGTCTCCTATCACAGTGGCCTCTCTCGCTGCAGAGCATTGGCTCTGGGTGCAGGCACTCTAGAGCACTGGCTCACAATTGGACACACTGGCCCAGCTGTTCCTCAGCACGCAAGATCTTCCTGGGTCAGGGATCGAACTGGTGGCCCTTGCACTGCAAGGCAGACTCCTTACCCACTGGACCACCAGGGAAGCCCGGAACTTAAGATTTTAATTAGGAAGAGTACTGGCTTGAAAGTCAAAACCTGCGACATGGTGAGCTTGACTGGAGTCAGGTGGCAGAGAACTTGAGGGCTGGGGAGCAGAGAGCCAAGTCACCAAGTCTGAAAACCAAGTTGATATATGTTGTAGATGATGTAAATAGATCTTGACTAAAATCTCTAAAATGTTCCTTTATATAAGCAGATTTGGAGATATGTAAAAGTGGGAATACCAATTGTTATCCCTAAAGAGCTTGTCATTATAGATGCAAGTTTCAAATTGAGAAACACAGAGACATGGAAATGTTATTAATAAAGCTTTTGCCTATTCAGAGTAGTCCTGAAAGAATTTATTTAGTGACTTTCTAAAAGGTTGTGCTCGAACAGAAACACTGTCCCATACATAGAAATGAACTTTGGAAAACCTGACAGTGTGATATTTATCTCACCGTTCTTGAGCGCCTGTGTGAAGGATATTCTGAAAGGGTCGTAAATTCAGTGTCTTCTGCAATTACTGTGTGTGTGTGTGTGCGCGCGCTTGTCTGTGTGTTCAGTCACGTTCAGCTCTTTGTGACCTATGGGCTGTTGCCCTCCAGGCTCCTCTATCTGTGGGATCTCCCAGGCAACAATGCATTTCCTCCTCCAGGGGATCATCCTGAGCCAGGGATAGAACCTGTGTCTCAAGTGTCTCCTGCATTGCAGGTGGATTCTTTACCACTTGAGCCATTGGAGAAACCTTGGTCAGTTACTATTGATCATTTAGATCATTTAATGAAAGAGAATGAAAATGTGGATTGACCATTTATGGGCACTTCTTCCCTTGCAATAGACACAGGTCAGGGTGTGACAAAACTAGATTTGGGTATGTTGTTTTTACTACATAAGAAACTTAAGATTTTTTATTTTGGCCTCTAAGTCATTGTTTATTTTTCATCTATCTTTATTCTTTGGCCTGTGTGGGTCTCCTATCACAGTGGCCTCTCTCGCTGCAGAGCATTGGCTCTGGGTGCAGGCACTCTAGAGCACTGGCTCACAATTGGACACACTGGCCCAGCTGTTCCTCAGCACGCAAGATCTTCCTGGGTCAGGGATCGAACTGGTGGCCCTTGCACTGCAAGGCAGACTCCTTACCCACTGGACCACCAGGGAAGCCCGGAACTTAAGATTTTAATTAGGAAGAGTACTGGCTTGAAAGTCAAAACCTGCGACATGGTGAGCTTGACTGGAGTCAGGTGGCAGAGAACTTGAGGGCTGGGGAGCAGAGAGCCAAGTCACCAAGTCTGAAAACCAAGTTGATATATGTTGTAGATGATGTAAATAGATCTTGACTAAAATCTCTAAAATGTTCCTTTATATAAGCAGATTTGGAGATATGTAAAAGTGGGAATACCAATTGTTATCCCTAAAGAGCTTGTCATTATAGATGCAAGTTTCCAAATTGAGAAACACAGAGACATGGAAATGTTATTAATAAAGCTTTTGCCTATTCAGAGTAGTCCTGAAAGAATTTATTTAGTGACTTTCTAAAAGGTTGTGCTCGAACAGAAACACTGTCCCATACATAGAAATGAACTTTGGAAAACCTGACAGTGTGATATTTATCTCACCGTTCTTGAGCGCCTGTGTGAAGAATATTCTGAAAGGGTCCTAAATTCATTGGCAGAATTTGCCTATCTACAGAATATCCATACCTAATGTTTAAAAAGACCAAAAAAAAAACCCACCATGGATAGATAAAGATAGCCCAAAGAAACAGTTCATTTAGCTCATTGGTGCAGGAAAAAGTGTAAATTTGTCAGTAAAGTAGCTTCCTCAGGAATAGGAAATATTTGATCATTGGAGCCTTTCTCTTTAGGTAGGCAATTTTCCCCATGGTAATATTTATATTCTACAAATTACTAAATAGATTGGGTTAAAAAAATATGGCAGAAAGAGAAGTGCCTTCCTGTAAGTCTAGTTAGATATGCACCCTGACTATAAATAACTGAGCTATATCCTTATTCTCTATGTAAATTAAAAAAAAAAAAACCAACCCTAATTTCATATGTTTCCATCCGCCTTCTCCTCCATATCACTCCTAAAAAATTCTTACAGGGATGAGGATCCACTTATTTGACAGTTCAAAAGTTTTATGTGACAAGTCTATTTTCACTGAAAACTAGTATTATGAAAGGAACGCCCGCTTTGCCCGGTGGGTTTGTCATTGCTTGCAATCTTCCTATAGGCATGCTCTTGAGAGGTTAAACTCTACTGTCTGAGGGATTGTTTTCATAAGCTCAGAGTTTTGCTCCCAGTCCTCACAGCTTGATAGTGTGTAACCTGGTCTCTACCCAGTATTAGCCACGTTGTCTTCACACTTAGCTCGTAAGGGCCAAAGATTATCTCACAGAAGCTCCAGAATAATTCCCATGTCTGCAATGCATGTGTAAAAGGAAATTTTTCAAGGGAAGAGGATGAGAATCAAGTTCAGAGTCTTAAGAATTTTTGTAAAGGATTATATTGATTAACAAAAGCTCCCCGGCATCTTCTGGCAGACATGTGAGAGAAGACAGTGATTGTAATTAATTTTTAGTGAGTGCCGCATATTTGATAATTGCTCTGATTCACGCTATTATATTCCTCTTCCTTCACTCGCAGCAAAACAAGCTTAATTTGATTCATACCCTTAGGAAGAGAAAAAATAAAGCCTAAGATTACTCACATGGCTGTGATTCAGCTCTTGGCTCTCACCACCACCTCCTCCTCCTCCTCCCTTTCTCCCACCCTGCCCACTCCCATATTCACTCCCACCCAGTGGTGTTGCCTTTAAAAACTGAGTCAGTTCATTCTTTAAAATGGGTGGGGAAAGAAGACAACTAATAAAAACTTTTCTGAGTGAAGTGTACTGCTTAGATCTGAAATCTCTGCAGGAAGACAGGCAGAGTGGCTGCTTATATAATAGGAAAAGCATGAAACAAAGGGAAACTCTCATAAAGAAATGTTGAGAGTGTCTTATATAATTCTAGACATACTTCATGTGCCTGTTGGTAGAGGTTAGACACAGAGCCACACAGGCAGGCATCTATGAATATTTTCTAATATTGGGAAACTCTCATAAAGAAATGTTGAGAGTGTCTTATATAATTCTAGACATACTTCATGTGCCTGTTGGTAGAGGTTAGACACAGAGCCACACAGGCAGGCATCTATGAATATTTTCTAATATTGGGAAACTCTCATAAAGAAATGTTGAGAGTGTCTTATATAATTCTAGACATACTTCATGTGCCTGTTGGTAGAGGTTAGACACAGAGCCACACAGGCAGGCATCTATGAATATTTTCTAATATTGGGAATCTTATATATACTGCATATGAAACTAATCTTGTGATCTCAAAGTATATTGCTTTGCTATAATCAAAAAGTGAATCTAGCCATTACCCAAAGATTTTTCAAAATTGTTGTTGATTTACTTACAATGCTGTATTCCTTTCTGCTGAAAACGGATTCAGTTACTCGTGTAACTGCATTCTTTTTTATATGCTTGTCCATTATGGTTAATCACAGGCTATAGAATATATGGTTCCCTGTGCTATCCAGTAGATCCCTGATTATTCAAAAGATTTTTTTTAATTTTTTAATTTTTTAATTTATTTTAATTGATGGATAATTTCTTCATGGTATTGTATTGGTTTCTGCCAAACACCAACATGAATCCAAAGATTTTTGATCATAGTTAAAACATGGATGAGAAAGTCATTCTGGCAGCCTTGAAATAAACAGAGTGACTTAGAAGCCTAAAATTGGTGGGTTCCCCTTGACCCCGAGGAGTTGGAAGATTGGAACTAGGGGTAATAGCTCCCCTTCAGTGAGCTGATGATTATGGCAAATATTATGGTTACAGAGATTTCTGTTCCTTCCTCATATTTTCTCAGTTATTCTCATTCTCCAGATGAAACCAAAGCCATGGGGACATGAAGTCACTTTCCTAAGTCCTCGTGGATAATAGTCCGAGAGCCAGTATTGGAACGCAGGCGGTCTGGCTGAAACCTGACGTATAGTTCTGGTTTCTGGGAACCGGACACAGTTGGATCATTTGGTGATTTAGAGATTGCCTGGAGGTGGGAGCCATGGCTGAGAGATCGCTCTTTGCCGGAGCTCCAAACCTGGCTTTAACCTGACTGTTGAATCGGGTCTTTGTGTGTCTTCAAACTGCCTTCCTGCGTGGAGGGGAACGGAACTAAGCCTTCCCCCAAACACTCATTTGTAATCCTAAACACCTTCTCTCCATTTTGCTGGCTTTCCCCCCGTTCTGTTACCATCTGTCTCAGAAACATTGCCTGGATAAAGACAAGTTGGAGCAGTTGCTCACCCTCCAACAAAACATAGAATTATTTCTTTTTTCCCTCAGAGCAGTGCCGAGCACCATATTTGCGGAGTTCCATATTTATAAAGCTTGCCTGCACCTCAGCGATGTCTGGTTGCTGTCCTTTTTATCATTCTTCAAATATGTTCTATGCTGGCTGGAAACGATTCGCTTTGTTACTGGAGGGTTTGTGGGATGCTTGAATTTCTTCATACAGTTTTCAGATGGAAATCCATGTCGTCTTCTCCTTTAAGAAATGAAATTTCTTAATGAAAGACAACATGGAAGAGAATGTATGCTGAGGTTTCTTTTTGAACCCCTCCCCCCGCGCACACACACCACACACCCTCACTCCTCGGTTTTCCCGAGGGTAACTATGGTGAAGTTTGATGTCATGACCCTGTGGGGAGAATAAACAGTGAATCTTGGGCACTTTTTTCCTGGTCTGAGACCACTTCCTTATGCCTCTGTTTGAGGGCCCCTTGTTGATGTCAAGAGTGGCTCCAGCTAAACTCTGTAGTGCATCTGTTAAAACATGAGAATCTTTGGTTGAAATAAACAGAGTGACTTAGAAGCCTAAAATTGGTGGGTTCCCTTGACCCCGAGGAGTTGGAAGATTGGAACTAGGGGTAATAGCTCCCCTTGAGTGAGCTGATGATTATGGCACATATTATGGTTACAGAGATTTCTGTTCCTTCCTCATATTTTCTCAGTTATTCTCATTCTCCAGATGAAACCAAAGCCATGGGGACATGAAGTCACTTTCCTAAGTCCTCGTGGATAATAGTCCGAGAGCCAGTATTGGAGCAGGCGGTCTGGCTGAAACCTGACGTATAGTTCTGGTTTCTGGGAACCGGACACAGTTGGATCATTTGGTGATTTAGAGATTGCCTGGAGGTGGGAGCCATGGCTGAGAGATCGCTCTTTGCCGGAGCTCCAAACCTGGCTTTAACCTGACTGTTGAATCGGGTCTTTGTGTGTCTTCAAACTGCCTTCCTGCGTGGAGGGGAACGGAACTAAGCCTTCCCCCAAACACTCATTTGTAATCCTAAACACCTTCTCTCCATTTTGCTGGCTTTCCCCCCGTTCTGTTACCATCTGTCTCAGAAACATTGCCTGGATAAAGACAAGTTGGAGCAGTTGCTCACCCTCCAACAAAACATAGAATTATTTCTTTTTTCCCTCAGAGCAGTGCCGAGCACCATATTTGCGGAGTTCCATATTTATAAAGCTTGCCTGCACCTCAGCGATGTCTGGTTGCTGTCCTTTTTATCATTCTTCAAATATGTTCTATGCTGGCTGGAAACGATTCGCTTTGTTACTGGAGGGTTTGTGGGATGCTTGAATTTCTTCATACAGTTTTCAGATGGAAATCCATGTCGTCTTCTCCTTTAAGAAATGAAATTTCTTAATGAAAGACAACATGGAAGAGAATGTATGCTGAGGTTTCTTTTTGAACCCCTCCCCCCGCGCACACACACCACACACCCTCACTCCTCGGTTTTCCCGAGGGTAACTATGGTGAAGTTTGATGTCATGACCCTGTGGGGAGAATAAACAGTGAATCTTGGGCACTTTTTTCCTGGTCTGAGACCACTTCCTTATGCCTCTGTTTGAGGGCCCCTTGTTGATGTCAAGAGTGGTGCTCCGTGCTCGCAAGACTCTAGTATTTCCCACAGTCTTTGACCCATTCACCTTCTTTACAGTCCAATGAGTTTCCATGTCTTGACCCAACTGGGCTGACTGGAATGGAAATTCTTCTTGAATGACTGCCCCAGCTGGCCCCAGCCCGATTCTGCACCAGCTTTTGGAAACTCCAAGAAGTTTGGACAGAAAGGCCCCAACAGATGTCAAATGGAAAACCAGACAAGTGTTAAAGTCACTGAAACTTTAGGAGGAAAATAATGGATTGGCTAGGTGTTTGTCATCATGAGTAAAATAGTTACAAGTGATTCGCTAAAGAAAACTTAATGGGATTGTAGTTTTCTCATGCAGAAATGTTAAAAAAAAGACTGTATTACTTTAAAATGATGGTGCGTAAAGGGTTGTTAAAGCAGAGATTGGATGACAATGATAAGAAAACAGCCAATCCTCACATAATGCATACTGTGTCAGGCACTGTCCTCTGCTCGTACATGGATTTTTAACCCAGGCATCACAACAAGGTATGGCAGAGCCAGGATTCAAACCTTGGCAAGTCTGGCTCCAGGCTTTGAAAATATGTTATAGAGTCTTTCAGATGCCAAAGTTATAGGTGCTTGATTTTATTAATATGCTGTTTTCATAGTTTGTGTTTATTTCCATTGAAAACCATGTAATTATAGATTTTATGGCCTTTATATACTGTAGGAAGGTAACTCTCTTTGAGCCAAGAAAATTTTACTCAAAAAAAAAAAAAAAAAACCATACCCGGTGGCTAGATTAACATGTCCCTGTGGAAGTATATAAGTTTTAAGAACCAAATGAAAAATGTGTGCACATAGTTAAAATAGAAAGGTTTCAAAAGTATAATTTGGAAATGCACTTCTGAATTGTTTTGTGTGGATTTAACTTCTGAAAAGTCAGTTGTATGTGTAAATTTAGTGTGGGTTTTATGCCAGGATAACCTCAAAGGGAATCTTTTTGTGATGTGAATAGTCGGCTCCTGAATCAATTGGATTTCATTGTTTCAGGATGTATACTTTTTTTCTCTGCTCTCCTCTGCCAATTTGAAAATTAGATATTTGAACATTTTTGCATGGTATAGACACTGATTGTATTTTTTCTACTATAACAAAGTTAGTTCTCCGTCAAGGCATAAACGACAATAGAAGTCCAGCCTTGGTTGGAGCAGTTGCTGAGTCTGTCAGGGTTAAAGGAAGTATGCGGAAAAGGCGATAACTGAAGTTAAACTGCTCAGACGTAGCCTTCCAGATTTTTTGTGTGGGGACTTGCACTTCTTATTACTGCATTCTTCCTGTCTGTGTAATACCTGGGAACAATTTATTCCATGTAATGCCACCCCCATCTTGGTAGTAAGCTTTTTTTTTATTTAACTGAAGAGGAAGACTTTAAGGCATGCCAATTTATTTAATCAGAATTTTCTCAGATGACCCTGGAAGAGTTTCGAGTTTTTATTTTGCAGCTTGTAGGCAGATTGGGATTAAAGGACAATACAGATGTGTGTGTGTGTGTGTGTGTGAGAGAGAGAGAGAGAGAGAGAATGTGGTTGTATTGCATATGCTTGTGTGTGAGTGGCTCAGGTTAGAATGTGAATTGTAGTAAATGCAAAAGTGAAAGCGGCAAAAGCGCTCTCATGTCACTGATCACTTCCGAAAGAACCTGCCACGTGGGCTGCAGACTTCACAGACTTCAGCTTGGGTCCTCAGGACAGAAAGAATCCTAGTCACCCATGATAAAAGCCTCCAGTAGACCTGAAGTTATAAAACCTGTTTACTGCTGTTCACGTGAACTCAAAACGTTTGGTTACCTCAGTTGCAAAATTTTCAACGAATAATTAGGATGTTTTAAATATCTGGGACTAGAACCAGAGCCTTGCCATACCTTCAAAATAATCTTACAACTTTCTCCTTTACATGATCTAATTCTCTGAAACCATTTAGAACGTGCCTTGTGATCCCGAAATGTACAAGTTATAAAAGAAAAATGTGAGCTTGTCAGATTAACTCCAATCACCAGTCTAATAAAACTGAGTCACATCCAAATGGGCTGCACTTACACTACCCTCCCATTCTAGGGAAAACGTGGCTGGGGGAGGCAGTCTGAGTCATCACCTGGTTTGTTTGACATACGCTTCCTTCCATAAATTGGGAATGGCAAGCAGCACAGTGTTCCGGGCTTGCCTCAGAGAAGGAGTTCTTGCAACCTTGCAAGATCAAAATAGGGCCTTTTAGGTTTGAAGATTGAAGCCAAGCCCATATTTTGGCTTCAGATGTTAAGGGAGAGGGAGAAACCCGACAGACCCAAACAAAGAACAAATGTAAGTACCATTTTGAGTGGGGGGTAATGAGATGGTAGCGGTGTTCATAGTTGAATGTTTCCTAGGATATAAGAAAAATTTGAGAACTACACTGGGGGTGTTAAAATAAGTAAATTGGTAGCTAGCTCACTAAGCCGGGGGCTCATTTACTTAACAAGAATGTTCTCCATGTGAACAGTCCACAATGATTACATGAGAGAGAAAGAGAGAGAAAGAAAGGGGGAGAGACTGATCATTTGGACGTTACCATACAAATTGGTCCTGACCGTGTTTAATTTTGCCTGATTCATGCAACCATTTTGAGAGAAATGTATTTCATTTAAGAAACTTTTTCCCGGCAGACTTTGAATCTCCTTTAAGGGTATTTTGAGGGGCTGAGAAGAATGGGGGTCTCGTGTGTCTCACCCATTTACCTTCCAGGGGCTTTGCTGAGACTCACTGGAGCTTTTTAGAATAAAGAAGTTAAGAATGTAAAATTGTTGGGGAGATTGAAGAGGAGGGAAGGAGGAGTAGATTTATAGCTGAAGCGGGTTTGTAAACTCAGCCTCAGCTTCGGGATTATTTTTTAATATGTGCCAGACATTCCTCTGATTTCCATCCTGGCTTGGTGGTGGCTTTTTTGTCTGTCTGTGTGAGGCTCGGGTGTTCCCTGTTTTAAAGCCGGAGTTGTCACAGCCTGGGCGTTTTCTGTTTCGGCTTATGGCTTTTTTTTTTTTCCCTCTTTTCCGGAAAATGTACAAGTTATAAAAGAAAAATGTGAGCTTCTCAGATTAACTCCAATCACCAGTCTAATAAAACTGAGTCACATCCAAATGGGCTGCACTTACACTACCCTCCCATTCTAGGGAAAACGTGGCTGGGGGAGGCAGTCTGAGTCATCACCTGGTTTGTTTGACATACGCTTCCTTCCATAAATTGGGAATGGCAAGCAGCACAGTGTTCCGGGCTTGCCTCAGAGAAGGAGTTCTTGCAACCTTGCAAGATCAAAATAGGGCCTTTTAGGTTTGAAGATTGAAGCCAAGCCCATATTTTGGCTTCAGATGTTAAGGGAGAGGGAGAAACCCGACAGACCCAAACAAAGAACAAATGTAAGTACCATTTTGAGTGGGGGGTAATGAGATGGTAGCGGTGTTCATAGTTGAATGTTTCCTAGGATATAAGAAAAATTTGAGAACTACACTGGGGGTGTTAAAATAAGTAAATTGGTAGCTAGCTCACTAAGCCGGGGGCTCATTTACTTAACAAGAATGTTCTCCATGTGAACAGTCCACAATGATTACATGAGAGAGAAAGAGAGAGAGAAAGAAAGGGGGAGAGACTGATCATTTGGACGTTACCATACAAATTGGTCCTGACCGTGTTTAATTTTGCCTGATTCATGCAACCATTTTGAGAGAAATGTATTTCATTTAAGAAACTTTTTCCCGGCAGACTTTGAATCTCCTTTAAGGGTATTTTGAGGGGCTGAGAAGAATGGGGGTCTCGTGTGTCTCACCCATTTACCTTCCAGGGGCTTTGCTGAGACTCACTGGAGCTTTTTAGAATAAAGAAGTTAAGAATGTAAAATTGTTGGGGAGATTGAAGAGGAGGGGGAAGGAGGAGTAGATTTATAGCTGAAGCGGGTTTGTAAACTCAGCCTCAGCTTCGGGATTATTTTTTAATATGTGCCAGACATTCCTCTGATTTCCATCCTGGCTTGGTGGTGGCTTTTTTGTCTGTCTGTGTGAGGCTCGGGTGTTCCCTGTTTTAAAGCCGGAGTTGTCACAGCCTGGGCGTTTTCTGTTTCGGCTTATGGCTTTTTTTTTTTTTTTTTTTTCCCTCTTTTCCTGAATGAGTGTCCTTTGTGTAACCCCGGTAATTCAGAAATCCTGCAGTCATAGGGACTGCCCCGTCATGTGACTTAGGTACTAGGTGCTGCCTGCAATTGGTCAGCAGCTAATTGGCGGGTCCCTATAAGAGGTCCCGCATCCGGCGACCAGTCACTCTCCTGCCTAGGCTGCTGCTCAGCGAAGGAGAGGCGGGGGCGGGGGCGACGGGTGTTCAGTGATTCAGCCACATGTGACAGATGACCAAGGGACTATTTCCTTGGGGTCCGCACATCAGTGGAAGACACCCATACTGGTTGTGGCTGCCTTGATCAAACTCTGGCTCCCTGAACTGGTAACTGTCACTTTAATGTAACTTACTGATTAAACTCAGAAAAATGCAGCTAAAAATCTTTGCCAGGAACTTGTGTGGACTTACTCCCTGTCCCCCGCCCCTTGTTCTTATTCTTTTTTGTCACAGGAATGAAATGCAGATAACTCTTTAGAAAACTTTCATAGGAAAAAAGCGCCTCGTGTGATTTGGAACAAAGACATTTTCTAATCAGATTTATCAAGCTGTGAAGAGGGAGTTTTAGCGAACGGAAGCAGCCGCATTCTGTCACCAGGAAATACTGCTTTATCCAGAATTGGTAAGTGAAAAGTGGCATTGCTCCCTAATAGATATCATATGGTGTGTGGGAATTGTAAAATTGTTCACAGACCTGTAACAACGGTGTTGAACGAAAGAACACATAAACAGAGTGAGGAATTCTAAAAAGGAGCAGCACAAGAATATAGCATCAAGGCTGAGAAGAAGCCAGGTAATTAACAAAGATGAGCTGAGTGTTACCAGTTTAGCCAAATGTATGTAATACAAAGAGTTTGACTCCCCCCTTTTCTTTTTATGAGGGGAGAGAAAATAAAAATGAGTTCTTTGGCAGAATTGTGGCATTAACATATCATGGACATAGATTTCCATTTAGTCTAAAGAGTATGTGTGGTAGATATTGGAAGAGATGTTTTCAGAATTAGTCAACTTGCCCTCCTTTCCCTCCTTCTACCCCAGGATATCAAGAATTTAGTTGGAGCTCTACAAAATGAAAGTTTAAGTAATGCATTTGAAAAGTTTCCTACTGATTGTGAAGGACAGATTAGATGGTTATTTTTTTTTTTTTTACATGTGTGTCATGAATTTTAAGACTAATCCATTTGATTACATTCGTACAGTGAAAGGGTGGTTATTTCTGTTTGTTTCCTCTTTGAGAGACGTTTGGAGAAATCATGATTAGCAGTTCTTGCTGGTGTGCCTGTGTCTGTCTCTGAAACCTTAAATTCAGTTTTCTAATCTTAAATCTGAGTCACCTCGGTGTTTAAATTTCCAGAGAAATACAATAATGCTTTGAATAACTGTGTCTTATACAATAGGTGCTTGTTCATGAACCATAAGGAAATGCAATATTATATTAGGCATGAGCGTCTGATTTCTTGATTTGGCTTCTTAAGAATGATTGTGTTGGAAAAGTTGAATAAAGTAAGAAAATAAATCTGGAATGGAGGGTGGCTACCTGATTTTACCAGTTTTTTATTGGTTATAGAAGTAATCATGTGATGTCCACTTACAGAATCAGATGGAAAAAGTATTTTGTCCTTTAATTGACAGTAGACATGTAGGTTATTTGGGTGATCTCCCTTCATGAATGTGAATTATATATACAATAAAACTATTTGTGAAAGAATTGGAAGTTTGGAGTTACAGAGAATATAATGTCATTTATTTACTTTTTAAAGTACCTTATTTCAACTTGAAAATTGAATTTGCATTTCTGACTTTGGGTTTTAATTCTGTTACTTTCAAAATCTTGATATCCTTAACTCACAAGGGAAAAATACATAATAAAAAGCAGGATAGCAGACCTGGAATTTCTCTTGTTGGCCCTAGAGTGAGGTGATAGTGAGGAGGAAGATGACTCTAGTTGGATCTGTTAATTGATCTTTTTTTCCTGCTTACATTTTGAGAATGTTTAAGATAAATTTTCTCAGATTAGTAGCTCTAAAGACGTCTGCAGAAGTCTTTATTTTCCAAGAAACAGGCAGAAAGTAGGGTAAGCATGGCCGTTAAGGGCAGATTATTGATTCGTACAGTGAAAGGTGGTTATTTGCCCTCCTTTCCCTCCTTCTACCCCAGGATATCAAGAATTTAGTTGGAGCTCTACAAAATGAAAGTTTAAGTAATGCATTTGAAAAGTTTCCTACTGATTGTGAAGGACAGAGTAGATGGTTATTGTTTGTTTTTTACATGTGTGTCATGAATTTTAAGACTAATCCATTTGATTACATTCGTACAGTGAAAGGGTGGTTATTTCTGTTTGTTTCCTCTTTGAGAGACGTTTGGAGAAATCATGATTAGCAGTTCTTGCTGGTGTGCCTGTGTCTGTCTCTGAAACCTTAAATTCAGTTTTCTAATCTTAAATCTGAGTCACCTCGGTGTTTAAATTTCCAGAGAAATACAATAATGCTTTGAATAACTGTGTCTTATACAATAGGTGCTTGTTCATGAACCATAAGGAAATGCAATATTATATTAGGCATGAGCGTCTGATTTCTTGATTTGGCTTCTTAAGAATGATTGTGTTGGAAAAGTTGAATAAAGTAAGAAAATAAATCTGGAATGGGGGGTGGCTACCTGATTTTACCAGTTTTTTATTGGTTATAGAAGTAATCATGTGATGTCCACTTACAGAATCAGATGGAAAAAGTATTTTGTCCTTTAATTGACAGTAGACATGTAGGTTATTTGGGTGATCTCCCTTCATGAATGTGAATTATATATACAATAAAACTATTTGTGAAAGAATTGGAAGTTTGGAGTTACAGAGAATATAATGTCATTTATTTACTTTTTAAAGTACCTTATTTCAACTTGAAAATTGAATTTGCATTTCTGACTTTGGGTTTTAATTCTGTTACTTTCAAAATCTTGATATCCTTAACTCACAAGGGAAAAATACATAATAAAAAGCAGGATAGCAGACCTGGAATTTCTCTTGTTGGCCCTAGAGTGAGGTGATAGTGAGGAGGAAGATGACTCTAGTTGGATCTGTTAATTGATCTTTTTTTCCTGCTTACATTTTGAGAATGTTTAAGATAAATTTTCTCAGATTAGTAGCTCTAAAGACGTCTGCAGAAGTCTTTATTTTCCAAGAAACAGGCAGAAAGTAGGGTAAGCATGGCCGTTAAGGGCAGATCCTTCAATAAATCTGGTGACCCAAACTTGTTAATATTACAGCTTATTTGATTTGATTCAAGTGTGGCTGAGAATATGGAAAAATGCTACTCTTTTTCTTGAAGTACATGGATTTATAGGTTTCAAAGTCTTGGAAACAGAGACATGGTGACAAAACATTAAGATATTTGCTAGTAATCTATATCTGACTGCCAGCTTGTGTTGAGTGATTCACAATTATTTTCAGCTCTGTCTTTCATGTAAATACTTGGGAAAAATGTGATGATTTAATAATCTGTCTCAATACTGCCATGCTTAATGGGGAAAAAAACCTCTATTGAATTTTTAGGTTTCACTCCTCCATTTAGAAGCCATTGTTTTGAATGACAAAAATAGGACTGAAGCAGGTTGAAACAGTAAATGCTAGAAAGTATATTCCAGAAGCATTCCGTTAGATTGTCATGTTTTCAATTCTGCTTGCTCTTCTCTGTTGCCATTTATTAATTTTGAAAAAGACATGTAAAATAAATAACAGAGCATTGTCCTGAATTCTCTGCTGGGGCTATGGGGAGTATTAAATTTTCTGTACACATTGTTAAAAGATATAAATGGTGCACACATGTCCTTGTCTTTGTGGGCATGTAAAGCTACAAACTGAAGGAACTCAGGTCTATGGCCAGAGCTCAAAGTAATTTCTCTCAAATAGTATTGATATTTGCAAATCCAGGAATATAAACTCTTTGACTCTGGGGTTTTAGTTTACATTTTTGGTGTGGTATACAGTTCTACCCAACTAAATGTTTTGAGGTATGGATATGTATGTGCATATATATTTAATTGGAGGGGGGAACTTTAACCACTAGAAGAGCAAGTAGCTGTTTGTCAGAACCTAGATAAGTCTCATAGTGTTGTTCCTATGACAACTGAGGGGTTGAGTGTTGAAATGTAACTTTAAGCAAGTAGCTGTTTGTCAGAACCTAGATTGTTTTTAATGCCTGCTTACATTTTGAGAATGTTTAAGATAAATTTTCTCAGATTAGTAGCTCTAAAGACGTCTGCAGAAGTCTTTATTTTCCAAGAAACAGGCAGAAAGTAGGGTAAGCATGGCCGTTAAGGGCAGATCCTTCAATAAATCTGGTGACCCAAACTTGTTAATATTACAGCTTATTTGATTTGATTCAAGTGTGGCTGAGAATATGGAAAAATGCTACTCTTTTTCTTGAAGTACATGGATTTATAGGTTTCAAAGTCTTGGAAACAGAGACATGGTGACAAAACATTAAGATATTTGCTAGTAATCTATATCTGACTGCCAGCTTGTGTTGAGTGATTCACAATTATTTTCAGCTCTGTCTTTCATGTAAATACTTGGGAAAAATGTGATGATTTAATAATCTGTCTCAATACTGCCATGCTTAATGGGGAAAAAAACCTCTATTGAATTTTTAGGTTTCACTCCTCCATTTAGAAGCCATTGTTTTGAATGACAAAAATAGGACTGAAGCAGGTTGAAACAGTAAATGCTAGAAAGTATATTCCAGAAGCATTCCGTTAGATTGTCATGTTTTCAATTCTGCTTGCTCTTCTCTGTTGCCATTTATTAATTTTGAAAAAGACATGTAAAATAAATAACAGAGCATTGTCCTGAATTCTCTGCTGGGGCTATGGGGAGTATTAAATTTTCTGTACACATTGTTAAAAAGATATAAATGGTGCACACATGTCCTTGTCTTTGTGGGCATGTAAAGCTACAAACTGAAGGAACTCAGGTCTATGGCCAGAGCTCAAAGTAATTTCTCTCAAATAGTATTGATATTTGCAAATCCAGGAATATAAACTCTTTGACTCTGGGGTTTTAGTTTACATTTTTGGTGTGGTATACAGTTCTACCCAACTAAATGTTTTGAGGTATGGATATGTATGTGCATATATATTTAATTGGAGGGGGGAACTTTAACCACTAGAAGAGCAAGTAGCTGTTTGTCAGAACCTAGATAAGTCTCATAGTGTTGTTCCTATGACAACTGAGGGGTTGAGTGTTGAAATGTAACTTTAAGTTCTCGGTTTGCAAATGTCATTCAGACCTCCTACTACAGTCTCACTGAGTAGGAGGATAATGAGAAGGGGAAAAAACCATGAAGCAACATAAGAATCTCCTTTCGTTCCATGTCTTCCTGAGTTGCCTTTGTGTACTGATCGCCATGGGAGTGGTAAACATAAGTCCTGAACAAAGCAATACTTGAGTATAAAATAAGTGGAAAGGGGTCAGAGAAGTTGGGGAGAATAAATAACAACATATGGGGGTAATAAAGAGGCGAGAGAAGTTGGTTGCCATGCATTTGTGCAAATCTTTTATCCAGTGCTGACCAGCAGTGCAAACATCTTGAACCAGTTATTCTATAGCTCTTCAAGAGCTGCAAATATTTCTTTAAATGCAACATGGAGAAAATTCCTTTGATAGCAGGATAGTTTCCTGCATTGGCATAAGGTTTATTCATTTCCCTAGACTGACTGCAGAGCATCCTATGTTCTTTGAAGGTCTTATGTTTTGAAGTCAGTTTTTAAAATCATTTAATAGGTTGTCTTTTTTCACCATAGGAAAGACGGGGCTGTACTATTAAAATAGTAGTAAAATTTAATTATTTGAACCTATATTCAAAAATTTAAGATTGTTTGAGACCTGTTATTTGTGGAAATAAATTGGTTGATGGAGAAGCTTATGGCACACTCCATTTGGGGAGGTGGATTGTTTAGATTATATTTGGAATAAATTAATTGTGCACTTGTGGATTTCCTGTGCCCGAAGGGCTTCCTTTTTTCTACTCCTAAATGGTTTTGACTGTTTATCTGGCCATTAGCATGTCCAGGCCCATGTTCGATCCTTAGGTCGGAAAGGATCCCCTGGAGAAGGGAATGGCGACCCACTCCATTATTCTTGCCCAGAGAATCCCATGGACCAAAGAGTTTGGCAAGCTACAGTCCATAGGGTTGCAAAGAGTCAGACATGACTGAGAAACTAACACCATCACACACAGTAAGTCCAGAAGTTAGAAAGGAAAAGCAGATTTCAATGGGTTTTGCCACTTATTTACTATATAGGTCCACCATCACTTCTGAAATCTAAAAAAGTCCAACAACCAAAAGATTTTAATGTAAAAAAACCTGGTAGCAAACCCTGACCTAAACTGACATGATGTTATTTATAGTCTTTATGTTTCCCACTTAGTATGATGTCTGTATAAATTTAACTGTAGAAATTATTAAAGTATTTACTGGGGTTCAAATTCACCATCATCATAATCAATCTGAGAGTCAGATAAGGATTTGTAGACCTCTCATTACTGGTATGGCTTCCCTGGTGGCTCAGATGGTAAAGAATCCTCCTGCTAAGGAGGAGACCTGGGTTCAGTCCCTGGGTCAGGAAGATCCCCTGGAGGAGGACACAGCAACCCACCCCAATATTCTTGCCTGGAGAATTCCATGGACAGAGGAGCCTGGCAGGCTACAGTCCATGGGGTCACAAAGAGTCAAACATGACTGAGTGACAAAGCACAGCACAGCATTACTGGTGTACATTGAGCTCACATTATATGCCAGGCACTGGCATCTCAAACAGTGTCTGGCACATGGCACATACTCAGAAGATGTGTTTTGGTATAAAATGCTTTACACATATTAACTAATATAATCCTCACAAAAACTGAAGAGGACCAGTATGGCTGTTATCCCCACTTAACATGGAGAAACAAGCTGAAGCAACTTACCCAGAGTGTCCTAGCCAGGAAGTGATAGAGCCTAAGATTGAACAGCAAGCAGTCTAGCTGCAGTCTGCTGTTGATGAATCCACTTCAGGTATGCGGGAGGCCTGGAGGTAATGGCACTGGAGCTCTTCTTGACAGAGTTACAGGGGCTTTTCAGCTGTTTATTCCTAGCCTGGTGTCATCAGCAGCTGATGGCATTACCATCGTGGTCATTACCAAGGATCTGCTGCAGAATGGTTTTCCTGGGTGGGAGGATGGGCATTCAAGGGCTCTGAGAAGCTCTTTTTCTCTCCCATCCAAGTACTAACGAGGCCTGACCCTGCTTAGCTTCTGAGATGGGGCGCAATCTGGGTGGGTATGGCTGTAGACAGCTCATCAGCTCTTTAGCGGCTTCTCAACAGGCTCTCGATCAGAAGTCAGCCTGACTTTATTTATCTTGAAAAATGGAGATGCCCAGACTCTTTCCTCCACTCCAAGGCAATGATCTTGAATAGTGGGAAAAGTCTTTTTGGAGACATTTCTTGGGCCCTTAATCCAGTGGGAGGTCTGGGCTTTGAGGAAGGCATGGGTCACCTCAGAGTGAGTGAGCTCCTTGGCAAGGGAGCCACACTGGACAAGCAAGGGTCCCTGTGGACCTTGAGCTGCAAGACCCTGTATCCACAAAGGATGCTTTTAACAATACTTTTCAAAGAAATGTAGAAGATGTCTCTCCAATACCTCTATATTCTAAGGTTAATTCATTCCAAGGTGATAGCAACCTTTCCCTTTTACTTCCCAACTTCCTTAATCCCACTATCTATCTAGCTTGATTTCCGTTTTAGTACTTACCTCTGACGGGCTATATTTGTACTTATTTATTCGTTTGGCCTTTTGGTCAAACACTCGTAGTAATGTTATTCTTGGAACAAATCTAAGGGTTCTAGATTTATTTTGCTTTGATCTCCTTATTCAAACTCATTCCTCCTATCAGTCTTAGGCTGTTATAAATAATGAAATTTCTTATGCCCATTGGATTTTTCTTACTGTTACCATTGTTATATCACAAACCATGAGAATTTCTTTTTCTCAAACTGTTTTGATTGTGCAATCAGAATTTGGAGAACCCATGTCTTCATACAGGAGAGGAAACTTAGCCACATTTGAATATCATCATGGAGTAGTTTTAAAATCAAGGCAATCATAAATTACTAAGGAGAACATGCAAAGTAAAATGCTTTTATATTTTATGAACTACCTTCAGTTTAGATAAGGAACTGGAAAACTGTACACAACAGTTTCATTTATTCCATTGAAAATACCTTAACTGTGCCTATTTTCTATCCTTTTCCTTTGAAAAAAATTTACAAAGTTAGTATAAAACAATTATTCTACATATTAAAGAGTTTAAATGATTTAATTTTGGATACTTCTTGGCTCAAGTTCTTAAATTCTCAACTGTGTAGCCTGTTGTCTTTCAATCCTATATTTATTCCAGATTATACAGTACAGAATACTTGGGATAGTCTAAAATATAAAATTTAAAAATACATAGATATTATTAACTGTAAATAATGTAGTCATGTATGTACATCATTAAAGCTCCCATAGAGCTGATTTTCTTACATTTTTTCTTTAAATTTTTAAAGGGCCAGGTTAGATGTATATAAAAGTTGAATATAAAATATTCTTTGTAAGCCAATATAATTCAGACCTTTTGTTTTTCTTAGCTGTATTTTAATAGCAAAATAGTGTCTAGTTGCCCTCCTTTAAGTGGTCAATCTGGCAAAGTAATAACTTGCTTAAAAACAAGTTATAACTGATTAGGGTCGAAGACAGAGTCATTGATTATGAAAAGCAAGCTAAGGTTTTCTTTTAAATGATCTTCCCTTTCTGCCTTGGAAGAGTTTAATTCTCCTTAAGCACCTGTTCTACTGAAAGACCATGGCTGGTGGTGGTATTGGAAGAAAGCTTAGTTTTCCCACCTTAAAGGAGATGGATAAAGATTTTTCCAATGAAAACTCATTGATTTCTCTCAATTAGGATTTGTGTGTCATGTATAATGAGACTAGAATTTTCAGCAATAAGAGAAACTGAGTGAATTTGTACAGACCCTCTGAAACATTATAAGGTGCTTTCAAATTTCTGATTACTTGGAAACAAAAAACCTCCACACCCCCATACACTTTCCAGTGGGTATCAAGTATGTGACTCCCATGAGGTTCCTGTGACCCCAAAACATGTCTGTTTATTGCAGCCATTGATGTGTTTGCACCCTAAGAGACCCAGGCTTTGGAAACATAGACTTGTGCTTTAAACTTACTTAGGCCCTTGTTGGCTGAGTGAGGGCCCAGTATCCTATTTATGTCTCTGAGCCCCAGAGAGTAGATCATCAGTACCTAGCTCCCAGGACTGGGACATAAGAGAACACGCATAAAGCACATGCTATGATTCCTGGAATAATGGTACTTAACACACTTGAATTCCTTCCCAGATCCTTTCAGGACCAGACTTCTGCTTAGTCTCAAAGCCTGTGGATCCACTGTAAGTGATGTGTTTTTTCTTCACATCAGATGAAGCAACACAGTGGTGATAATGGTGGCTGCTGTCTCTAGCGCACTTGCCATGTTTGGGGTAGGCACAGTTGTGAATACTCTACCCACCCTGACCTGTTTAGTTCTCTTGACAACCCACTGGTGCAATTATTTATGCCCATTTCATAGATGAAGACACAAAGGCACAGAGAGGTAAAGAAATGTGGTTAGGACCACTCAGCTGCTAAACTATGGGACCGAAATCTACATCCAAATGGGGTGTCAGGGTATAGACGGTAAGTCCTTCAGACAGAAAAGCAGAATAAAAGTTGACTGAACTTGAAAGTCTCAGAAATAGTCTTCTCATCTCTCTTCTGCAAAGTGTCACATCTTCCAGGCCTAGTCCTCTCAGTATTGAAGTATAAAATTAACTTTTTCTGCTTCTTATTTCACAAATCAATGGGAACGGTTTTAGTCATTTGTGTTTTATGAGTTTTAATTAGGCCACTGAAGTCCAGCAGGGGAATTCCTTGTTTTCAGTTGATCTCATGCACTAACACATTTACTCATGTAACTTCCCTTTTTTTTTCTCTAATGTTTTCACTTGAAAGTGGGGTGGAAGGGAGAAGTGTGCAAGCATTTGGGTCCTAAGGATGCACTTTCTTTGGAGACTCTTCTATCTGGTATAGCATTCATCCGAAAAACCTCCACACCCCCATACACTTTCCAGTGGGTATCAAGTATGTGACTCCCATGAGGTTCCTGTGACCCCAAAACATGTCTGTTTATTGCAGCCATTGATGTGTTTGCACCCTAAGAGACCCAGGCTTTGGAAACATAGACTTGTGCTTTAAACTTACTTAGGCCCTTGTTGGCTGAGTGAGGGCCCAGTATCCTATTTATGTCTCTGAGCCCCAGAGAGTAGATCATCAGTACCTAGCTCCCAGGACTGGGACATAAGAGAACACGCATAAAGCACATGCTATGATTCCTGGAATAATGGTACTTAACACACTTGAATTCCTTCCCAGATCCTTTCAGGACCAGACTTCTGCTTAGTCTCAAAGCCTGTGGATCCACTGTAAGTGATGTGTTTTTTCTTCACATCAGATGAAGCAACACAGTGGTGATAATGGTGGCTGCTGTCTCTAGCGCACTTGCCATGTTTGGGGTAGGCACAGTTGTGAATACTCTACCCACCCTGACCTGTTTAGTTCTCTTGACAACCCACTGGTGCAATTATTTATGCCCATTTCATAGATGAAGACACAAAGGCACAGAGAGGTAAAGAAATGTGGTTAGGACCACTCAGCTGCTAAACTATGGGACCGAAATCTACATCCAAATGGGGTGTCAGGGTATAGACGGTAAGTCCTTCAGACAGAAAAGCAGAATAAAAGTTGACTGAACTTGAAAGTCTCAGAAATAGTCTTCTCATCTCTCTTCTGCAAAGTGTCACATCTTCCAGGCCTAGTCCTCTCAGTATTGAAGTATAAAATTAACTTTTTCTGCTTCTTATTTCACAAATCAATGGGAACGGTTTTAGTCATTTGTGTTTTATGAGTTTTAATTAGGCCACTGAAGTCCAGCAGGGGAATTCCTTGTTTTCAGTTGATCTCATGCACTAACACATTTACTCATGTAACTTCCCCTATTTTTTTTTCTCTAATGTTTTCACTTGAAAGTGGGGGTGGAAGGGAGAAGTGTGCAAGCATTTGGGTCCTAAGGATGCACTTTCTTTAACCTTCCTGGAGACTCTTCTATCTGGTATAGCATTCATCCATAGAAAAGAAAATGAGTAAGAATCAGTAATTACTAATATTTTCTCTTTTCTCTCTGTCTCATTCTGGGTATGATCTAGAGGGGCAACATTTCTAAGTGAAGATTTATAAGAAGCCATCTATGTGCATAAAACCCTGTGTTTAGATGGAAGTGTTCATCACTCCGTCTTGACTCTTTGTGACCCGGTGAACTGAAGCTCGTCCAGCTCCTCTGTCCATGGAATTCTCTAGGCAAGAGTCCTGGAGTGGTTTGCCATTTCTTTCTCCAGGGGGTCTTCCTGATCCAGGGATCAAACCCAGGTCTCCTTCATTGCAGGCAGATTCTTTCCCGGATGAGTCACCAGGGAAGCTACCTATGTTTGGATGAGGAGTTAATTTGCAGAATATAGGAAAGGAGTTTCACCTTGAGAATTTCTGCAAATATAGGTTGAGCATTTGATTTGGAAAGCAAGGACAAGCTGCCCTACACTGTGGATTCAGAGTGCTTAGAAATTTCTTTAAAATTCTTCTGACCTTGGTCTGAGCCTACCTGTAAGAAGATACATTAAAGCATACCTGTCTTTATTCTTTCATTTGTTTATGCATTCATTCATTTATCTGTATTCTTATCTAACCCATTCAATACCTACCTGCAGACAGATGAAAGAAAGGTCAGGGTGAGTTCCATTAAGGGAAGGAAAGAAAAAGTTGACTGAACTTGAAAGTCTCAGAAATAGTCTTCTCATCTCTCTTCTGCAAAGTGTCACATCTTCCAGGCCTAGTCCTCTCAGTATTGAAGTATAAAATTAACTTTTTCTGCTTCTTATTTCACAAATCAATGGGAACGGTTTTAGTCATTTGTGTTTTATGAGTTTTAATTAGGCCACTGAAGTCCAGCAGGGGAATTCCTTGTTTTCAGTTGATCTCATGCACTAACACATTTACTCATGTAACTTCCCCTATTTTTTTTTCTCTAATGTTTTCACTTGAAAGTGGGGGTGGAAGGGAGAAGTGTGCAAGCATTTGGGTCCTAAGGATGCACTTTCTTTAACCTTCCTGGAGACTCTTCTATCTGGTATAGCATTCATCCATAGAAAAGAAAATGAGTAAGAATCAGTAATTACTAATATTTTCTCTTTTCTCTCTGTCTCATTCTGGGTATGATCTAGAGGGGCAACATTTCTAAGTGAAGATTTATAAGAAGCCATCTATGTGCATAAAACCCTGTGTTTAGATGGAAGTGTTCATCACTCCGTCTTGACTCTTTGTGACCCGGTGAACTGAAGCTCGTCCAGCTCCTCTGTCCATGGAATTCTCTAGGCAAGAGTCCTGGAGTGGTTTGCCATTTCTTTCTCCAGGGGGTCTTCCTGATCCAGGGATCAAACCCAGGTCTCCTTCATTGCAGGCAGATTCTTTCCCGGATGAGTCACCAGGGAAGCTACCTATGTTTGGATGAGGAGTTAATTTGCAGAATATAGGAAAGGAGTTTCACCTTGAGAATTTCTGCAAATATAGGTTGAGCATTTGATTTGGAAAGCAAGGACAAGCTGCCCTACACTGTGGATTCAGAGTGCTTAGAAATTTCTTTAAAAATTCTTCTGACCTTGGTCTGAGCCTACCTGTAAGAAGATACATTAAAGCATACCTGTCTTTATTCTTTCATTTGTTTATGCATTCATTCATTTATCTGTATTCTTATCTAACCCATTCAATACCTACCTGCAGACAGATGAAAGAAAGGTCAGGGTGAGTTCCATTAAGGGAAGGAAAAGAAGTAACTACAAACTCATTCTTTGTTCCTTTTGCCTCAATGACTACATCTTTTATTTGATCCTTTGCCATCTTGAAGACAAGGCACATTTCACAGACAGACATTCATCAAAGTCTCTAAGCATCTTCCTTTGGCAGCTGGACTTCTTTTTTTAAGGGGGGGGGGGGAACAGGGGCTTATGACAGGAAAATAATGCAGAGAAATGATTTTTCTTTCCTTCTATAATGGTGGTGGAAGAAGGTCTCATAGTAGGAAATCTGTCAGTAAATCCAGGATAAGAAATCCCCTGAGCTTTTGACTCATTTTGCTGAAGAAAATTATGAGATAACAAAGGATTCCACACTATATCTTAGAAAATAATTTAAAAATAGAAGTTAAACCAACTGGGAGGTAAAAAGTCCTATTCTGTCCTCAGTTAAATATATTAAGAGTTTTGAAAATATCTCTAAGTAAAGGTGGGAAAAATGAAAGATACCCTCTGTTTGGGGGGAAATGAGAATAGAGAGGAGAGTTTAAACTACCAACACTTGAAGAAGTGTTACTTGTCACCATACTGCAGTTTGGAATACTCTTTCTTCAAGGCAGAGTCATTATACGTACTTGTGCTTTAAGCATGAGTGGTATTCTCCATAGTTTTTGAAACAAACAGAACTAATAATTCAGATTCTTTGGAATGGCACAGACTTAGTGTTTTTTTTTTTTTTTTTTTTTCTGATAATAGGTTTGACCACAGCAAGAAAGGAAATGAGAATGCTTTATATCTTTCTGCATGACATGTGAAGTCTCCATTGACAGCAGGTATCTATGGCCCAATGGAAGGAAATGTTTAATGTAAATTTAAAAACAGAATCTTTCAGCCTCTAAAAGGATGGCTCATGATCTCAGAGCCCTTCTCTCTAAGTTAGATCAAGTAAGGAGTGTTTGGGACAAGTTAGGCTGGTAAAGATAGTAAATTTCTACATTTTCCTCCATCCTGTTTGGCAGCAATGCTCGAAAATATTCTCCTGTGGCTGGCTCTCCCTTGAGCTGGCCAGCTGTGAGGCCCGCTGTTCTCACAGTGTCTCCCACTTTCTCCCTTAAGCTGGCCTGCTGTACTGGCAACGACTCTTCCTTTCCCCACTCTAATAAACTTTACTTTCCTCTCAAAAAAAAAAAAGAAAAGAAAGAAAGAAAATATTCTCCTGTATCTTCTACCCGTGGGTAGCAAGGAGACTCTAAAGAAACTGTCCATTCTCCCACAACCCCTGCACAATTTCTCTTCAGGATGGGAAAATGCTCACTTTCCTATAGCTCCTATCCACCTGGCCCTTGAAGTATGGGGTATTTAAGATATTAACAAAAATTGTTGTGGATGCCAACCAGACCCCATAAGGCTTGTAGGAGGACAGTTGACAAAACTGCCGCAGGTTTTGAAATGTCCATTTTACAAAAATGTATTGCACACGTACCACATGTCAGATGGTGTATCTGGTCTGGGAATACAGCAGTGAGCAAGCTCCCTGATTGCATGGAGGGGACAGGCTGACAGTGATTAAACAAATAATAAGTAGGTGCCCGGTGTTAGAAGGTGCTAGGGAGAAAAACAAAGCCTGGTCCCACAGAGAGAAGGAGTACTTATGGGTCTGAGGAAGAGCTCTATTATCCAGAGCTGATGGGAAAGTTCTCTGTGATGTTGCGATATCTGTGCAGAGACTTACCTGCAGGAAGCGAGGAGCGAGCCATGCAAGAATCTAGGAGAAGAGGCTTCCAGGCAGAGAAAACAAAGCCACTACAGTGGAGGTAGGAGCAAGCTTGGTGTGTTCAAGGGATGGTAAATAGGTCCATGTGTAACAGCAAGCAAAAGGGAAAGAAGTAGATGAGGTGTGGGAGGCAGTAAGTTGCAGATCGCATAGGGCCCTATTGGCCATAGTAAAAAGCTGCAAGAAGTTGTTTAGTCATGGAGTCGTGTCCAACTCTTTGTGACCCCGTGGACTGTAGCCTACCAGGCTCCTCTGTCCATGGGATGTCCCAGATAAGAATACTAGAGTGGGTTGCTATTTCCTTCTCCAAAGAATCTTCCTGACCCAAGGGATTGAACCTGCATATCCTGCTTGACAGGTGGATTCTTTACCACTGAGCCACTCACAGTGTCTCCCACTTTCTCCCTTAAGCTGGCCTGCTGTACTGGCAACGACTCTTCCTTTCCCCACTCTAATAAACTTTACTTTCCTCTCAAAAAAAAAAAAGAAAAGAAAGAAAGAAAATATTCTCCTGTATCTTCTACCCGTGGGTAGCAAGGAGACTCTAAAGAAACTGTCCATTCTCCCACAACCCCTGCACAATTTCTCTTCAGGATGGGAAAATGCTCACTTTCCTATAGCTCCTATCCACCTGGCCCTTGAAGTATGGGGTATTTAAGATATTAACAAAAATTGTTGTGGATGCCAACCAGACCCCATAAGGCTTGTAGGAGGACAGTTGACAAAACTGCCGCAGGTTTTGAAATGTCCATTTTACAAAAATGTATTGCACACGTACCACATGTCAGATGGTGTATCTGGTCTGGGAATACAGCAGTGAGCAAGCTCCCTGATTGCATGGAGGGGACAGGCTGACAGTGATTAAACAAATAATAAGTAGGTGCCCGGTGTTAGAAGGTGCTAGGGAGAAAAACAAAGCCTGGTCCCACAGAGAGAAGGAGTACTTATGGGTCTGAGGAAGAGCTCTATTATCCAGAGCTGATGGGAAAGTTCTCTGTGATGTTGCGATATCTGTGCAGAGACTTACCTGCAGGAAGCGAGGAGCGAGCCATGCAAGAATCTAGGAGAAGAGGCTTCCAGGCAGAGAAAACAAAGCCACTACAGTGGAGGTAGGAGCAAGCTTGGTGTGTTCAAGGGATGGTAAATAGGTCCATGTGTAACAGCAAGCAAAAGGGAAAGAAGTAGATGAGGTGTGGGAGGCAGTAAGTTGCAGATCGCATAGGGCCCTATTGGCCATAGTAAAAAGCTGCAAGAAGTTGTTTAGTCATGGAGTCGTGTCCAACTCTTTGTGACCCCGTGGACTGTAGCCTACCAGGCTCCTCTGTCCATGGGATGTCCCAGATAAGAATACTAGAGTGGGTTGCTATTTCCTTCTCCAAAGAATCTTCCTGACCCAAGGGATTGAACCTGCATATCCTGCTTGACAGGTGGATTCTTTACCACTGAGCCACTCAGGAAGCTAGAAGGTAGGAGATGATCACTGAAGAGAAGGAGGATGGGGTTCTGAAGGGACAGGTGATGTCTGTAGGGATCCTGGCGAGTGTAACCCATTGTGCTTCATAGCAAAGTTGTGTATAAGTTGTTTAGGGCACTCTTGGGAAAATGTTACTTTTGTCATGGGTAAAGGGAAGATCAAGTTGAGCTTTCAACTCCTTATCAGCTAAAAATCCAAAAGTGGGCGATTTTTTTCTTGTGGCATCTATTCCTTGGTGGTGGGGGTTACTCAGTTTTCTAGCAGTGAGATGTTTCAATTCTATTTACACTTACTCCAAACTCACTTTCCGTGGAGTGTGTGTTTGCTGATTTTACACTCAGTGATAAATAGTTTAGACTTTCGAACTGTGTGGTTTTTTTAAGTAATTCTCTGTTCAGAGTGGTTTTCACAGCTCCTAGTTTTCTATTCAATCATTCGAGAGCTGGCCTCTTAGAATTCTGTGTGAAAATTTACTGTTCGATACAGGTTGAGAAGTCATGTCACACGTGCTCATGTTACAATTGGAAGCAGAAAGGAGTTGTGGGAAAATAATAGCCATTGATCCATCGAGAAGGGGATTGTATCTCCTTTTTTCTTTAAATTTGTGTCCAAAAAACCCCCACTTTTTATAGTTTTTTAAAAATAGAGTTGACTGCTGTAAATGAATTGCAGCTCCTTGTCATTCTCTCGCTTTCATTATCTGATATTAAAGTTCTACCTTTTGTGTCAGGTAGGTACAGGTTCTGTTTTCTGGGAGCGTACGTGTTAAGAGCCATGGGATCAGTGAGATAAGACAGAAATTATATATACAGATTACTTTGTCAACACTGGACCATGTAACCAGTCCTGATAACATCCAGGGCTCAGCAGGTACTTGGTAGCTATTTGGAGGTATTGTCCAGGTTTATCTTACTTTACACCACCTGAGAATTCACAACTAACTTTTATCACCCAGCCTAACTAGTTAGTTATGCATCTGGGTTCACATTCATATTCTTTTAGCCAGGGACCCACCTGCAAAAAAGAAAAAGAGTTATTGCTTTTGTCATTTATAGTTTAGTTCAACTGGACCGGATTTCCTTACCGCCTCTGGCTGAAACTGACTGAGAGAATGAAAGTTTCACTTGTGGGGAGGAGAAATCAGTAATTTGGGAACCCAGAGTGTTTCACCGAGGAGGGCCTAGTTTGCTCCTTTCCATCCTGCCCCTAAAGTAGGAACCACACTGAGAGAGGGAGTGAAAGTTTGCGCATCATGATAAAGCTGACCCAGCTGGATGGATCACACTGGGAGCCGAGAGGAAAAGAAGTAGAAATAGATAAGCAAGGATTCAGGGGAGCCTTAGGGTACCAGTAAATCTAGTCTTAAGCTCTGGTGTCCTTGGACCCTGGCCAGGCTTCTTTCTGGCATCCCTGATAGGATTCCATTCCTGCTCATCTCCCGGGAGACAAGGGACATGCTCCTAACTTCCTAAGCAAGGAATTCAGGAATGGGCATTCAAGACACCATCTCCCCGCAGATCATCCCACATATATCTCTCTCAACTGCATCTACTTTCTAGGTGTACTATGGAGAGCTAGACATTCAGGTCCCTTTTGCCCCAGCCTCTAACTTTGAGCTGCATGGGTAACACCTATATTGCCCATGAAGCCATGTGTTCTGTTAGGTCTTTCAGGCTGGTCACGTCTGATGGCCTCCCGGGGCTTGAGCTGTTCTGTCCCATGTACTCTGGGACTTCCCCCTCTCTGCCCCCATGTAAAGAGACAATTTGTTGCCTCTGTTCTAAGACCTCGCTATTTCTGCTTTTGACTGGAGTCTATTCTGGAACGATTGTGTGGTAGCTGGGCACTGCAAAATGAGTCAGTTCCTGCAGTTTGGTTACAAGTTCTCAAAAAGTATTTCAGAATGTGGATGTGGTCAGCAGAGTCATTTTCCAGGCATCTAAAAGGAAACCCACATCAACTGTAACAATTGAGCTGCGAACCGATGGCCCTGCACGGCAGAACTGGGCCTGCTTTTCCTCAAAGGAAAGCCCGTAACAGCTCTCAAATCTAGCCTACTCTACAGACTGTAAAGGAAAATCTTCTTTATACTTGCAAATCACATTTTAGCTGTGACTGTTGGCATAGTGTGACAGAGGTTTCAGTCTTTGTCACTTTTTGAATGTAGGCACATGTTTGACATAAAAAAATTATTTTTGGAAATTGGAATCTTAAGAGATTAGAACACAATTAGTCCAAAGTGTGAAATGTAGCTTCAAGACAGAAACTTTGGTGATTTTCAGCTAATATATGAGGGGAGAACTAAGATGGTTTGGGGACTAGTAGAGTACGTGGAAATACTTTTTTTTTTTTAACATTTACTAAGTTGAATCTGTGTGGACTTAGCAGCAATACAGATGAAAGAATAACTAAGTTCTTTTCAAGCTTTAGAAGAATTTCAAGTTTGCCCTAACATTTAGAGAATATTTTCGTTTGGCATAGACTTTAGGAAATAATTATTATAAGTTTTATCCTCTTGGGTACCCATGAGTTATGTAAAATTTTGATTGAGTTCCTAGTTACCAGTCTTGCACCACCTGTTAGAAAAAACTGGAGTTGTTAATAATAAAGAAACAAGCGACATAGAAAAAAGTGGGCCAATGGCTTGGATAAACACTAAAGAAGATACTAAAGTGACAAATACATGAAAAGATGTTCAACATCATGAGTTATTAGGAAAATGCAAATGAAGAAGAAAATGAGATACTACACACCTATTTGAATGGCTGCTGTTAAAAAGGCTGACCATACCAAGTGTTGGCAAGATTTTAGAGGATCAAGAATCCTCATAATACATGTCAGTCAAAATGTAAAAATGTACAGATGTCTTGGAAGACAGTTTGATAGTTTCTTAAAATGTTAAACATACACTTACCATTCCATCCAGATATTCTACTCCTAGAGAAAATAATATATCTCTGTGAAGACTTGTACATGAATGTTTACAGCAGTTGCATAAATAATAGCTAAAAACTACGGGGGGGGTGGGGAAGCCCTAATGTCCACCAGCAGGTAAATGGATCAACCAATTGTGTATCTACGTGGTAGGTTATACTCAATAATGAAATGAAGTAAGCTATTAGATGAACAAAAATCCCTGCACGGCAGAACTGGGCCTGCTTTTCCTCAAAGGAAAGCCCGTAACAGCTCTCAAATCTAGCCTACTCTACAGACTGTAAAGGAAAATCTTCTTTATACTTGCAAATCACATTTTAGCTGTGACTGTTGGCATAGTGTGACAGAGGTTTCAGTCTTTGTCACTTTTTGAATGTAGGCACATGTTTGACATAAAAAAATTATTTTTGGAAATTGGAATCTTAAGAGATTAGAACACAATTAGTCCAAAGTGTGAAATGTAGCTTCAAGACAGAAACTTTGGTGATTTTCAGCTAATATATGAGGGGAGAACTAAGATGGTTTGGGGACTAGTAGAGTACGTGGAAATACTTTTTTTTTTTTTTTTTTTACTAAGTTGAATCTGTGTGGACTTAGCAGCAATACAGATGAAAGAATAACTAAGTTCTTTTCAAGCTTTAGAAGAATTTCAAGTTTGCCCTAACATTTAGAGAATATTTTCGTTTGGCATAGACTTTAGGAAATAATTATTATAAGTTTTATCCTCTTGGGTACCCATGAGTTATGTAAAATTTTGATTGAGTTCCTAGTTACCAGTCTTGCACCACCTGTTAGAAAAAACTGGAGTTGTTAATAATAAAGAAACAAGCGACATAAAAAAAAGTGGGCCAATGGCTTGGATAAACACTAAAGAAGATACTAAAGTGACAAATACATGAAAAGATGTTCAACATCATGAGTTATTAGGAAAATGCAAATGAAGAAGAAAATGAGATACTACACACCTATTTGAATGGCTGCTGTTAAAAAGGCTGACCATACCAAGTGTTGGCAAGATTTTAGAGGATCAAGAATCCTCATAATACATGTCAGTCAAAATGTAAAAATGTACAGATGTCTTGGAAGACAGTTTGATAGTTTCTTAAAATGTTAAACATACACTTACCATTCCATCCAGATATTCTACTCCTAGAGAAAATAATATATCTCTGTGAAGACTTGTACATGAATGTTTACAGCAGTTGCATAAATAATAGCTAAAAACTACGGGGGGGGTGGGGAAGCCCTAATGTCCACCAGCAGGTAAATGGATCAACCAATTGTGTATCTACGTGGTAGGTTATACTCAATAATGAAATGAAGTAAGCTATTGATGCAGTGAATAGCACAGATGACCCTACACTAAATGAAAAAAGCCAAAGCCCCGAAGAAGTGCATAATTCCATTTATACAAAATTCTAGAAAGTGCAGAACAGTCTCTAATAGCAAAACAAATCAGTGGTTGATTGGATTAGGGGAGCTTGTGAGGGCAAGTGGGAGTGATTACAAAATGACACAAGGAAACTTTGGGGCTGGTGGATGATTTCACTCTCTTGATGATCTAGATGGTTTCATGAGTATAGACGTATGCCCAAACTTTCAAAATGTATGCTTTAAGTATGTGCAGTTTATAGTATCTTAATTCTTCATCAATTAAAAAAACTAAAAAAAAAAAAAAAGGAGCAATCATTATGGAGGGGTTTAAAGATGCCCCTAATCTGGCAAAATAGGAGGGAAAAAAACCGATGACGTTTTAATGATTTGGGTATAGAAATATAGCCTTTTAGTACAGATGAGAGACCAAAGTTAAACTGTGAACATAATAGTTGCCATCACTTTAGTTCCTCCTGTTTACAAGGTATTGAAACATGATTCAGAAAATATATGGTCCAACCCTGTGAGGACAGCTGCCTGCTTGGTTTATTAGCATTTGAACTTAAACACAAGTATTATAGAACTCACTTTATGGTCATGGATATAGCAGATGGCAAAGACAGAAAAGTACTACCTTCATACTCTACCTTTGTAAGAGACACAAAATCTCTTCTCTCTGCACAATGAATGAAAATTGGTAAAGTACTTTCATACATTGCATTTTGTGGGTCATCTCAATGATCTCATTATAAGATAAGTATTATCCCCTTTTGCTTGGGGAGTAAACTGAGACCCAGTGAAACCAAGCTGTTTGTCTGGATCACAGAGCTCCCAGCTTCTTAGGCAGAGATTGCCATTCTCCCCATTGGCATCTTGCTGCTTCCTCAAACTCATGTCTTTGAGTATTTGGCCAGAACTTTTTGCTCATTAATTTGTCAGGCAGTTAATAGAGTCCCTTCTATTTGTATATGAGGTGTTCATGGCCACGATCCCATCTAATCCTGTTTGCCTATCTGTAAGTAGATAATAACACAACCACTGGCTTCACAAGGTTGTTGTAAGGGTCAAAGACTCAGATGTGAAAGAGCTGTGATAGTCGGACAGTACTGTACACACAGAGGGTGTTGACATTTACTACGTGATTGCCTTCATCTGCCCTGATTAGCGAGGGCGCAGAACTGAACGAGTGGCTTTGTAAAACTAACAGGGAAACACAAGAGCTTAATTCCTTTATTTGCACCGTGCCTTCCATCAAGATTGCCATGTTTCATAATAAATGAAATCTGGTGCACTGAATGACTTTAATTTTAAATTCTTCTTTAAAAGATCTCAAAAATCATTTCTTTTTTGTCCCAGTCACAGAAATTGGTGGCTTTGAAAGGAGACAGCACAGAGCTAAAGGCAGGTTCCATGGTTTACTTAGCCAAGAAGGCTGACCCATGCCCGGCAGCCCCTTTCCCATTGGTTGTATCGACTGACATCTCTCCTTGCTCTCTGTCACTTTCAGTGGCCCTCTCTCTTCAGTGTTCCTCTTTCTTTTCATATTCCTGGCTTGGTTGCAGCTGCCTTGGTAGAATTCTTGACAGGTCTGTGGCCACCCAGACTTTTCCCCAGCATATGTGATAAACTGTGTGTGCCCGCTCAGTTGCTTCCATCGTTTCTAGCTCTTCTGCAACTCTATGGGCTGTAGCCCACCAGGCTCTCTCTCCATGGGATTTCCTGGGAAAGAATACTAGAGTGGGTTGCCATGCCCTCCTCCAGGGAATCTTCCCAACCCAGGGATCAAACCCACAGCTCCTGCATCTTGTGCATTGCAGGCAGATTCTTTACTGCTGAGCCACCTGGGAAGTCAGTGACAAACTGTGAGGGGACCAATATAGGCTTTAGCACTGTCTAGGCTGTCATTTCACAAAACACATTTTCAGGAGATAGGAAAAAATTCTGTGGTCCAGTAAGTTAGATCTTGCTCAAACTCATGTCTTTGAGTATTTGGCCAGAACTTTTTGCTCATTAATTTGTCAGGCAGTTAATAGAGTCCCTTCTATTTGTATATGAGGTGTTCATGGCCACGATCCCATCTAATCCTGTTTGCCTATCTGTAAGTAGATAATAACACAACCACTGGCTTCACAAGGTTGTTGTAAGGGTCAAAGACTCAGATGTGAAAGAGCTGTGATAGTCGGACAGTACTGTACACACAGAGGGTGTTGACATTTACTACGTGATTGCCTTCATCTGCCCTGATTAGCGAGGGCGCAGAACTGAACGAGTGGCTTTGTAAAACTAACAGGGAAACACAAGAGCTTAATTCCTTTATTTGCACCGTGCCTTCCATCAAGATTGCCATGTTTCATAATAAATGAAATCTGGTGCACTGAATGACTTTAATTTTAAATTCTTCTTTAAAAGATCTCAAAAATCATTTCTTTTTTGTCCCAGTCACAGAAATTGGTGGCTTTGAAAGGAGACAGCACAGAGCTAAAGGCAGGTTCCATGGTTTACTTAGCCAAGAAGGCTGACCCATGCCCGGCAGCCCCTTTCCCATTGGTTGTATCGACTGACATCTCTCCTTGCTCTCTGTCACTTTCAGTGGCCCTCTCTCTTCAGTGTTCCTCTTTCTTTTCATATTCCTGGCTTGGTTGCAGCTGCCTTGGTAGAATTCTTGACAGGTCTGTGGCCACCCAGACTTTTCCCCAGCATATGTGATAAACTGTGTGTGCCCGCTCAGTTGCTTCCATCGTTTCTAGCTCTTCTGCAACTCTATGGGCTGTAGCCCACCAGGCTCTCTCTCCATGGGATTTCCTGGGAAAGAATACTAGAGTGGGTTGCCATGCCCTCCTCCAGGGAATCTTCCCAACCCAGGGATCAAACCCACAGCTCCTGCATCTTGTGCATTGCAGGCAGATTCTTTACTGCTGAGCCACCTGGGAAGTCAGTGACAAACTGTGAGGGGACCAATATAGGCTTTAGCACTGTCTAGGCTGTCATTTCACAAAACACATTTTCAGGAGATAGGAAAAAATTCTGTGGTCCAGTAAGTTCAAGAAAAGCTGGGTTGAACTGCATATTTAAATAGGTTCCTTTCCTGTAGGACTTTCAGAGCCTTTCATGTTTGTATCGAAACTTCAAGAGGGGGCATATGGTATATCTACAACATTTCCAAAATCTGATTCCAAGAACTGTGGGGGGTTTTGTGAATCATCTCTTGGTTTAATGCTCCAAAGAATACACTTTGAGTAATGCTGTTTTGTAACCCGCTATTTGATACATTGGTAAAATGACAGTTTTCTTAAGAGTTTTCTGTCTGTCCCCACTGACACATCTAAAACAAAACATGACATGTTTTCTTGACTGAGTCTCGAGAATTCCAGTTACTCAACTTTCTGTTCATGGTTTTCAAATTCATTGGGTTTCATTTAACCTTAGAAAAACCAGAGATAGAATAATAAGAGCACACAAAGACTGTAAGGTTTTATCTAATGATGAAACTCATCATGGCAAATAGAGAATACCTATTTGTTTTGATTTTTTTTATCCAATCCTCTAAATTCTGCCCTTTTTAAGTACCTCCATTTATTCCATCCCTGATTCTGTGGCCCATGCTGGCTTCCATTGGGGCAGACATGAAAGAAAAGTGGAGCTCTCTTGTATCAGCATAGGGTTGGCATTAACTTTAAGTGTTCCCAGTCGTAGAATGAGTTTAAGTCTCAGCGTGAAAGGGATTATCATGGTAGGAATGTGTTCTTTTTACAGTTCGTTCCCCAGACTATAGAAAGTTCAATAAGCAGGCTAGGACTTAAAAGAGAGTGTCAGAATGAATAGTAATTGTCCGTGAGAAATTTGAACAGGTCTGATTCCATGGCAGACAGGAGAACAGACATGAGGCTGGGGACGTGGGATCAGGAAAGGGAGCAGGTAAATTGGATTCATTTCTGGATTGAGATCTAATGAGAACATGCTAGATGTAGCATGGCAATTCTGAAAGAGTAGTCAACCTCAGAGTCCAATGAGCAACCCAAACCACAAGCCTGAGCTTTCCTGGGGTATCCAGCCTATGGACATGCTTAGTCGCTAAGTCATGTCTGACTCTTTGTGACCCTTTGTCTCTGAGCTCCTTATACCCCACCTTTTCTCTCAATGAGAAGCTTTTGCTATTCCTTTTTGACTAAAAATGACTTCTATAGCACATTGTCATCCACACTCACCCAGATGACCACCACCACCCCAACATACACCCATTCTCTTGTCCTCTTTGACCCATTCCTTTCCAGATTGTGCTATCCTTTAGTGCCAAGTACCTCTCCTGATCTCTTTTTCCACTCATAGAAAGAGGAACTAGATTTCCCCTGTGTTACTTTCCATTAATATAAACAGTAGTTTTGTTTCTGTTATTTCCCCTTTCAACCTAGTGATAAAATTTGCCATGGCTGCTCCCCACACCCCACACAGGAAGAAAGACTTCCTTCCTTCATCACTTGACTTTGCCCAGGCCTATGAATAATCTTCCCTTTCTCTTGGACTCTGGATGATCACCTTAAAAAAAAAAAAAAAAAAAAAAAACACCTCCCAAGAGTCACTCCTGAATCCTTCTCGTTGTCTCCATCTGATAAACTTCCTCTTCTATCTAGTTTATCGAGGACACCCATGAAGCTCTTGCCTCACTGATTAGTGCCTAGGTGTTGGACTTCTCCTTTACCCACCTTTTTGGCTATATTAACCTACATCTTTCCTCTGGGTCACTTCTTAGTGGCCTTCCTTCTTTGGTATCCCTTTGCCTTCTTCCATTCCAGACTATTTCTGTGACCATCTCAAAGATCCATCTCCATTTGTAATCTGAGAGCTTGATCTGTTGGTATTTTCCTCTGGTATTTTTTTGGATCTGACTTTTAATTAGATCGATAGTGTTTCTCTAAACCCCTTCATTGGCTCTACAAAACTGTCCAAGCCCTGTCAAAAGTCCTTCGTGGTGAGTATGAACTGATAAAGGAGAGAAGAATGGGGGAGAAAAATGCTGTCAGCAAGACTTTTTATGACCTTTGGTTTGTACTGAGTTATTACCACTGAAGAAGCACTTTTAGTTTTCCTAACCACCATTTGGAGAACTGGTCACACATCCACTGGGTGGTGACCACTCTGTGAGCAAATACTTGATGTGTAGGTTATCACTTTATACGGCTATCTTTCTGCCACTCTCTAGAAGTTTCAAAATAGCCAATTATACCCTTTTCTTTTATTTAACACATGTCAGAACAGCCTTTATGAATCTCAACGTTCCCATTTTCTCTTTGTTGCACAAGTAGCATTCACGTTTTCACCCTGTTCTTTTTTGCTGAATGTCTCGGGGATGTGTTGTAGCTGTTAGGTCTGTAGCCTCACTAATTTTTTCTCTCTCTCAATAACATTTTTTGTGCTATCCTTTAGTGCCAAGTACCTCTCCTGATCTCTTTTTCCACTAATAGAACGAGGCCCTAGCTTTCCCCAGTGCTACTTACCCTTAATATAAACAGTAGTTTTGTTTCTGTTATTTCCCTTTCAACCTAGTGATAAAATTTGCCATGGCTGCTCCCCACACCCCACACAGGAAGAAAGACTTCCTTCCTTCATCACTTGACTTTGCCCAGGCCTATGAATAATCTTCCCTTTCTCTTGGACTCTGGATGATCACCTTAAAAAAAAAAAAAAAAAAAAAACACCTCCCAAGAGTCACTCCTGAATCCTTCTCGTTGTCTCCATCTGATAAACTTCCTCTTCTATCTAGTTTATCGAGGACACCCATGAAGCTCTTGCCTCACTGATTAGTGCCTAGGTGTTGGACTTCTCCTTTACCCACCTTTTTGGCTATATTAACCTACATCTTTCCTCTGGGTCACTTCTTAGTGGCCTTCCTTCTTTGGTATCCCTTTGCCTTCTTCCATTCCAGACTATTTCTGTGACCATCTCAAAGATCCATCTCCATTTGTAATCTGAGAGCTTGATCTGTTGGTATTTTCCTCTGGTATTTTTTTGGATCTGACTTTTAATTAGATCGATAGTGTTTCTCTAAACCCCTTCATTGGCTCTACAAAACTGTCCAAGCCCTGTCAAAAGTCCTTCGTGGTGAGTATGAACTGATAAAGGAGAGAAGAATGGGGGAGAAAAATGCTGTCAGCAAGACTTTTTATGACCTTTGGTTTGTACTGAGTTATTACCACTGAAGAAGCACTTTTAGTTTTCCTAACCACCATTTGGAGAACTGGTCACACATCCACTGGGTGGTGACCACTCTGTGAGCAAATACTTGATGTGTAGGTTATCACTTTATACGGCTATCTTTCTGCCACTCTCTAGAAGTTTCAAAATAGCCAATTATACCCTTTTCTTTTATTTAACACATGTCAGAACAGCCTTTATGAATCTCAACGTTCCCATTTTCTCTTTGTTGCACAAGTAGCATTCACGTTTTCACCCTGTTCTTTTTTGCTGAATGTCTCGTATGTGTTGTAGCTGTTAGGTCATCAGATAGGACCAATAAGTGTGATTTGTGGTACGTGTAGCCTTCCACTAATTTTTTCTCTCTCTCTCAATACATTCAATTTTTAAAATCTTTTTGAATTTATTTTTTCCAATTGAAGTATAGCTGATTTACATTGTTGTGTTAATTTCTGTTGTACAGCAAAATGACTCAGTTATACACATACATACATTCTTTTTCAGTATTCTTTTCCATTATGGTATCTCAGGATATTGAATATAGTTCTCTGTTCTACACAGTAGAAGGTTGTTTTTATTCTGTATATAATAGTTTGTGTGTGCTAATCCCAAACTCCCAGTTTGTCTCCTCCCCTCTCTCCTTGGCAACCATAAGTCTGTTCTCTATGTCTGTGAGTCTGTTTCTATTTTGTAGATAGGTTCATTTGGGTCATATTTTAGATTCCACATATAAATGATATCGTATGGTTTTTGTCTTTCTCTTTCTGACTTCATTTAGGACGATAATCTCGAGTTGCGCTCCATTTTCTAATGATTTGTGTTAGCCCTTCCAAATCTTCACACGTATCTAACAGCTGTCCTTCTTTTACTTTGTGCTATGAGCTATTTACCCAAACCACATAATTTTAAAAAGCACACTACCAAAGACCTCATTATAATTGAAGCTCAGTGTTAGCTGCTGATAGACATGTATGATTTTTGAAAGAGCTTTCATTTGCCCACAGTACACTTCATTTCATAGCCAGTACAAGCAAAGGAAATTGCAACCTCTGCATGTTCCCTGTCTTCTTTCTTCTATCCTCTTCTCCCATCCTCCACCATTACCTATTCAATTGCCTCAGTGTTTGCATTTCATCAGCGTTTACTTGTCCTACAGAATGAAGACAGCAAGGATAGCCTTCCTGAGCCCCAAAGACTCTTCTTCACTGCAAGGTTATTCTCCTTGTGCTACAAGGGATTGTAGAAAAACATGCATCTTGAGGTAGAGCTCTCACTAGTTCACACATCTGTCTAGAAAATATCCTCCTTTACAAATAGCTTGATTCTATAAGCACCCCCAAATATGATAGAAAAGTACCATCAAACTAAGCTGGGAAGTGAGTCATGGTTAAAGGATAAAGAAATAGAAGAATTTTCCCGAAATGGAGAGCCTCCCGTTGTTTTTGATTATTTTGATTTTCGAAGTGCATTAGCACAGGTGCCAGACATTCCACTCAGATTTCTTTCTTTGACAAATATTTATTAAAGGACAGCTACGATCCAGTGTACCTACTAATACCTCAGAAGAACGAGACGCAAGTCTTACCTCATGGAGCTCATTTCTAAACAAATAGAGAACAATTTAGCTTGTGCTTCTGCCCGAGACACTGAGTGATGAGGGAGCTGGCCTTGAGTAACATGTAGCTAACTTTGCAGAGGAAAGCCCTTTTTGAAATCTTCTAGACCCTTCGAGAATCAGCAAGAGGGAGAAGAGGAGCTGGGTAAGCAGTCTGCAGAGGTCAAGGATTTGACTTTCTCCTTTGTCCATCTGAGCTGAGTAGAACTTGATGGGAAGTGTCAAGGAAGACCAAATGAAGGATTTCTGTCTAGTGGTGAAAGTAGAGGCTTGGTGGAGATGTGATTACAAATGAAACCTGCAATATTAGGTACCAGTTTAGTTCAGTCGCTCAGTTATGTCCGACTCTTTGCACCCCCATGAACTGGGCCACGCCAAGCTTCCCTGTATATGTGATGTTGATCTGTTTAGAAAATACCACAAGGCTTAGAAATGAGAGCAGTAAAAGACCCCAGTAATAGTATAGACTAGTAAGGGGTTAATTGTGATTAAAAGTCTATGCCAGGGATTCTGAAAAGCAGGAGAACTTTTTTCTATAATTTATAGGTTCAGAAAACAGTCACCTTCCTTTGATATTGTTTTTTAACTTACCATTGATAAGATGTAAATTATCTTCCTTTTTTTTTCAGCAATCAGAATTCCTAACCACTATTACACCCTGCCTGACATTGTATGAAGAGAATTTAGGAGTTTCTTTCAGAGAGGGGGAAAGTGACAGAGAGATATTTGCCCATGCATTTAGTGCCATTCATTTCTGGCACTTGTCCTTAAAAAAGGCAGTTACTTCGGTAAAAACTGTTCTTTACCTCTGAGTGCTTTTAATGAGTAAAATGATTCATGTTTTCATCCAATGGTTGTTTAGAAGAATTTGGTTTTCGTTGAGAAGGATTAAAGGCATGTGCCTAATTGCTAAATATTATTTTTAAAAAACTGGTCTGAGTCTGTCTTTATGGGCTGTGAGTGGTTTCGTCTTTAGAAGCTTGTTTTAGGATCTTGTGCCAACCCCGTCCCTTCCCAGGCCTGTTCAGACTAGAATTATCTGGCAGGAAATTTTTTTTTTTAATGTCTTGAGCAGGAACATCTCATAAATGTTCACCACAATCTCCAAGTGGACTTGCCGAGCAATTTACTAAATAAGTGATATGAGAATCAAGTGACCATCAGCTGGTCTAAATGTTTTTGGTCAGTGTAGTCACAGGACCTCAGGTATGCAAGACTTGGACAGGCTGCAGCCACGTGCTGGTTATGGTGAGACCCTGGCTCCAATCCTTAAACGTAACACAAAAGGAATCCGAGTTCACAAGCACATACTTTAATTAGACACCTGTATTTAAAAGGTTGGTTTTTCCTCGGGCATAGTTTCACCCTGTGCATTTCTTTACTGGGTTACAGTTAGAGTTAATTAGACGTTTTTTGGTCTTAACCACAGGGGAGGCAGTTTGTTTTTTTGTAAACAACTTCATTGATATACAAAGAACTGCACATATTCAATGTACACAGCTTGATCAGTTTACATATGCAAACACCCATTCCCATCACCACGATCCAGGTAATAGATTCTAATGTGCAACATAGCTTCCTTCTGTCTTTTTTAATGTATGTGGTAAGAACATTTAACATGAGATCTACTCTATGGGAGGCAATTTTTGTTCTCTTTTGAAGTAAACTCTTTGTTAGAGTAGTGGACTGTTGTGTGCTCTGTCAAATCCATAAATATGCTGCAGTAATTGATTATCATCATGTGTAGTTCCAGAAAGCTGCTAGTACCTGTGCTAAAATATGTGAAAAATCATGGAAGAGGATTGGAGGGTCCATTTAGAGTCAAATTTTACATTTTTTGACTTTGTAAACTTAACATTCTGGTATTGCTATGAAATTGTACATCCCTTTTCATTTATTGCCACATACAGTGCTTGGGGTCAAAGTTTCTTTTTCAGAATTACAATTTATAAGCTTAGGGATGCTTTGGAGAGGCAAAATAGAACCATCCAGATAATCCCTTAAAAAGACAGGAAAGTCTACTCTTCCTTTACTTGAATGACCATGAAGCAGCATTTCATTCATTCATACTGAAACTTTCATGAGAATGTCAGCTTGGCTTTAAACATCAGAGAGTTTCTTTACTTCTTGGTTGGATTTATAGGTTGCCCCTGGTCTCAAATCCTAGGTTAACATTTCAAGAAATGGTCTCTTTTTCTTTTCCAAGCAGGCTTGCCAACAGCGGGTGGCAGGTTTAACTTTTAATCAGTCTTTTCCTCCCTTTTAAGTCTCTTCTCCGTTTTGTGTACCTCAAATGAATGGTCTTCAGCCAGAATGGATTTTTTGTTGTTGTTTGTTTATGATTGTCTTTTTTTATTTGTTTGCACTATGAATAGGACTTGAACAGTGAGTAACTTGGTTATAATTCTGTCATTTGTCCCTAGGGTTCAGTTGTCTTCTTAATTGTTAGATAATAGAATTGTTTAATTTGCCATTTTTAGTTTGGTTTATTTATAAACTTATAAAATGTATGATCAGTTCATAGTCTGTATATTCTGGACCCTGTATTTTAATAAGCTTTTTAATGTGTATTATTGGTTGACACTAATCTATAGAGTAGCCTTTAATACAATTTTATCTACAGTTTTTCCTTTTTTTATTATCTAGATAAATTTTAAAGTTGAAGGAAGACCACTTTAATGTTATAGTTCTTTAGACTTGGAAGAATTTGGAGGATAGATAGGGTGAGCTTTAAGAATTAAAAATCTTCTAATCTAAATATAGACCATAATTTCTAAAAGATAATCCTTTGAATTTTGGTGTTAAAACTAACCAAGCTAAACTCTTGCCTCACTTTGTCAGTCTTCTTATTATAAAACTAGTTATGACCATATAGTTTTAGTGATTTGTTAAATGTAAATCTGTATGTTCTATAAATGTATTATTTTAAATTGAGGGTAAGATGCCACCAAACCTGTACAAGCCTACTTTTTTTTTTTCCTACTTCAATTTGTATGCCCTGGGTCTTCAGGTAATGCTAAAATATACTTCATAGATGGAGTTGTTTTTAATTTGTTTAAAAAGAAAAAAAACCAGCAATCAAGTAAAAACCAGGTTCATTGTATAAATTCCATCCCCCTTTCCTAACAGCTAAACCACCTTGTGAAACACTATTATTATAACTTGGCAAGTGGATTCCCTCTTAAAACTAGACATGTGTGAGTCCTGGCTTAAATCCTTTTTGGTTGGATTTATAGGTTGCCCCTGGTCTCAAATCCTAGGTTAACATTTCAAGAAATGGTCTCTTTTTCTTTTCCAAGCAGGCTTGCCAACAGCGGGTGGCAGGTTTAACTTTTAATCAGTCTTTTCCTCCCTTTTAAGTCTCTTCTCCGTTTTGTGTACCTCAAATGAATGGTCTTCAGCCAGAATGGATTTTTTGTTGTTGTTTGTTTATGATTGTCTTTTTTTATTTGTTTGCACTATGAATAGGACTTGAACAGTGAGTAACTTGGTTATAATTCTGTCATTTGTCCCTAGGGTTCAGTTGTCTTCTTAATTGTTAGATAATAGAATTGTTTAATTTGCCATTTTTAGTTTGGTTTATTTATAAACTTATAAAATGTATGATCAGTTCATAGTCTGTATATTCTGGACCCTGTATTTTAATAAGCTTTTTAATGTGTATTATTGGTTGACACTAATCTATAGAGTAGCCTTTAATACAATTTTATCTACAGTTTTTCCTTTTTTTATTATCTAGATAAATTTTAAAGTTGAAGGAAGACCACTTTAATGTTATAGTTCTTTAGACTTGGAAGAATTTGGAGGATAGATAGGGTGAGCTTTAAGAATTAAAAATCTTCTAATCTAAATATAGACCATAATTTCTAAAAGATAATCCTTTGAATTTTGGTGTTAAAACTAACCAAGCTAAACTCTTGCCTCACTTTGTCAGTCTTCTTATTATAAAACTAGTTATGACCATATAGTTTTAGTGATTTGTTAAATGTAAATCTGTATGTTCTATAAATGTATTATTTTAAATTGAGGGTAAGATGCCACCAAACCTGTACAAGCCTACTTTTTTTTTTTCCTACTTCAATTTGTATGCCCTGGGTCTTCAGGTAATGCTAAAATATACTTCATAGATGGAGTTGTTTTTAATTTGTTTAAAAAGAAAAAAAACCAGCAATCAAGTAAAAACCAGGTTCATTGTATAAATTCCATCCCCCTTTCCTAACAGCTAAACCACCTTGTGAAACACTATTATTATAACTTGGCAAGTGGATTCCCTCTTAAAACTAGACATGTGTGATTAAATAGTTAAATCATTCCCTTGAAACTGATATATTTCAAGCTCTCAGAAAACTAATCCTCTTATATTTAACACATTTTTTTTAATTTTGAAATTTTATCTTCTATTGGAGTAGAATTGATTTACAATGTTGCCTAACATATTTTTAAAACCACCTTTTTTAGGCAACAAATATTTGTATCCAGCCCTATGTGCGGTCAAATTGTACTAATGTAAAGTTCTGAGTATAGCCTTTTTTTCCCAAAAAATTATAACGTTCCTAAACCTTTTCCAAGTGATAGACAAAGCATTTTAAATTCATAAAAAGATTAGATTCTAAAGTGTGTATTTGGAGCAAAGGTGCATAGTCATTTACAATCTACAAAAATCTTAGAAGTTGGAAACAGTAATGAACTACTCTGGCCATGGGCTAAAAGAAGAAGACCTTCTCCTAGACGTGAAGTTTCTTCCCACTTTGGGGTCTTTGTTTTGAATCTTGCCTCTGTCTGTGGTGTTATCTCACCCCAGGTGTGCACACAGTTCTCATTCAAGAATCTGCTCAAATGTCACACTTGAAACGAGGCTTTCTGTGACTCCCTTCTGAAACATAACATTCCTCTTCACTCTGTTGCATTACTGTATGGAAAGGATCATCCATACCTGTTGTGTTTCATTTTTGTCTTTCTCCACCCTGAATAATTCAGCTCTCAGTTCCATGAGTGCAGGGTCTTAGTTCAGTGTCCCATCCCCAGGGCCTGGCAGAAAATATTGAGAGGGCACTCAATTTTAAAAGTTATGACCATATAGTTTTAGTGATTTGTTAAATGTAAATCTGTATGTTCTATAAATGTATTATTTTAAATTGAGGGTAAGATGCCACCAAACCTGTACAAGCCTACTTTTTTTTTTTCCTACTTCAATTTGTATGCCCTGGGTCTTCAGGTAATGCTAAAATATACTTCATAGATGGAGTTGTTTTTAATTTGTTTAAAAAGAAAAAACCAGCAATCAAGTAAAACCAGGTTCATTGTATAAATTCCATCCCCCTTTCCTAACAGCTAAACCACCTTGTGAAACACTATTATTATAACTTGGCAAGTGGATTCCCTCTTAAAACTAGACATGTGTGATTAAATAGTTAAATCATTCCCTTGAAACTGATATATTTCAAGCTCTCAGAAAACTAATCCTCTTATATTTAACACATTTTTTTTAATTTTGAAATTTTATCTTCTATTGGAGTAGAATTGATTTACAATGTTGCCTAACATATTTTTAAAACCACCTTTTTTAGGCAACAAATATTTGTATCCAGCCCTATGTGCGGTCAAATTGTACTAATGTAAAGTTCTGAGTATAGCCTTTTTTTCCAAATAATTATAACGTTCCTAAACCTTTTCCAAGTGATAGACAAAGCATTTTAAATTCATAAAAAGATTAGATTCTAAAGTGTGTATTTGGAGCAAAGGTGCATAGTCATTTACAATCTACAAAAATCTTAGAAGTTGGAAACAGTAATGAACTACTCTGGCCATGGGCTAAAAGAAGAAGACCTTCTCCTAGACGTGAAGTTTCTTCCCACTTTGGGGTCTTTGTTTTGAATCTTGCCTCTGTCTGTGGTGTTATCTCACCCCAGGTGTGCACACAGTTCTCATTCAAGAATCTGCTCAAATGTCACACTTGAAACGAGGCTTTCTGTGACTCCCTTCTGAAACATAACATTCCTCTTCACTCTGTTGCATTACTGTATGGAAAGGATCATCCATACCTGTTGTGTTTCATTTTTGTCTTTCTCCACCCTGAATAATTCAGCTCTCAGTTCCATGAGTGCAGGGTCTTAGTTCAGTGTCCCATCCCCAGGGCCTGGCAGAAAATATTGAGAGGGCACTCAATAAGCATTTCTGGGGTAAATGAATCAATGAATGAATGAATCAATTAATGAGGAGGACAGCTTCCTATTACTTTTTACACATAAAAGGTATTATGGGAGGAAAGCTGGGAATGGAAGTACTAATGAGTTGCTGCTTTGAATACTTTGTAATGAAATTTTTTTGCAGTTTTCATTGGTGTTTTAGGTGTTTGGTAGAAATAACTATCATCCTCTATAGAAGCAGTGGTATATTTTTCTCGCAGTTTGTCATACATATGTGCGTTGTTGCTAGATTACCCAAATTAAAGTGGTGTAAGGCAAACAAAAATTCTCCAAGGCCACAATGAAATGGTCGGTTGAGTTTCTTGTTTGTTAATTCATTTGCTTTTCATATATGAACATATATATTTTTTACATTTTATATGTGTATATATATATATGTATATATATTATACATAATATATATATGCACATATACATTTTACTACAAAAACATGCCAAATAATCAAGTATAGATTTTTCTCACAAGCAATCATGCATGCTCTAGAAGGGCAGGGAGTTTCATCTTTTTCTGTTATTGTTCACTGCTGGCTCTCTAATACCTGAGAGCATATCTAGCTCTTTCCTCAATATCGCTCAATCGATGTATGTTGAGTAAGGAAATCTAGAGGTGGTTTTAAATAGAATCCATTGGATTAGTGTCCGACTGCCAGTACAGAAAATAGGCAGTTGAAACCTCCTGATACCATTTCCATATAGTTTCCAGGACTGATGTCTTCTCTTTCCTTCCACAGAGTCCCTCCCCAGAAGACTGAGGATCATCTAGCCACTGGAATGTGTCGGTACCCTCAATGGCTCAGTAGCCAGTGTAGATCCTGTCTTTTGTAATCAGTAGCTACATCTGGCTACTGGGTCTCTGATGGCATCTTCTACCTTCTGTTACAGTGTCCTGAGTGAGTTTATTGGGGCATTCTCAATAATAAAGCTTTACATTGATTTATACATGTGTATACACACAGAGTTAAGCTCTGGACTGTCTGGTAAGTCTCCTCCTATTAGCTGGAGTGTGGGAACCATCAGGGTTTCATGAATAATCAGGTCTATTGAATTTCAGCAGCACAAAGGGGTGGAATTTGCATAGTTTATCCACAGATTGTTTATCTTTTTTTCCCCTGCCTCCGCCATGTTTCTATCATTTGGTCACAAGACTATCTATCTATCTATCAAGTATGTGGTTATAAATCAATCTATCATCTATCTACCTACTACCTATCTTATCTATCCATCTATCTTATCCATTGATCCATGCATCTTTTTCATCTCTTGACTTTTAAATGGCATTCTCAAAGTAACATGATGATTTAATTTTAAGGAAGCTTCACCCATAGTAGATACAGCAGTGAATTTGTCACTTCTGATTGTCTTTTCCCTATTTTAGAGAAGATAAATGCCAGAAATCCTGAATGCAGCAGGCAGTTCTGTTGAAGTCATATGTGGAAAGGCTTGCAGGCCCAACATCCAGGTCTAGGGCGTGAACCTGGCATACAATGTAGATATCTGTGTTTGTTGAGCAACAGCTACATTGTCTGCTGGGTTTCAGGCTACCTGGGAAACCGTTCTTCATGGCTGTTTTCATCAATGCTTCACCTGTACAGTTTTGGAATAACTTTTGCAGGCAGCATAAACTGCTGGGCTTTTTCATCAGAGTGCAGAGAAAGGATCCCATGAAATCTGATCACCTTAGCAAAACATGGTTTTGTTACGATTTCTCCAAGATGGTCACATAGCAGCCTGGAAAGCTCAATGAACCAGAGTTCAGGTATAATACCATCATTCCCTCTCTCTGCCTCAACTCTCAAGAATGAATCATCTGCATGTTATTAGTAATTATTATTTGGTTTCTATTCTTATTTACTATCAAAAGGCATAGGCCCTATGGGCCTCATCACTCTGCACTGGTACCTCACCATTCCTCCTCATTTTGGCTTCTTGACCACCTACAGGAACCCAGGTTCTTTTTAGTCTTTTTCCACAGCTTCATAATTTTTGTGAATGCTTCTCAGTCTCACCAGAATCTCTACTCTCTCCCCCGTTTTTTCCTACCAAAAGGGGGATCCCGTTTATCGCTTGGATTGATGAACAGGGTGTATACACGAGAGTTCAGGTCTATTGTTTGGTAAGGGTCCTCCTATTAGCTGGAGTGTGGGAACCATCAGTGTTTCATGAATAATCAGGTCTATTGAATTTCAGCAGCACAAAGGGGTGGAATTTGCATAGTTTATCCACAGATTGTTTATCTTTTCTGCCTAGCTACTTTGGCCCTATCTATCTATCTATCAAGTATGTGGTTATAAATCAATCTATCATCTATCTACCTACTACCTATCTTATCTATCCATCTATCTTATCCATTGATCCATGCATCTTTTTCATCTCTTGACTTTTAAATGGCATTCTCAAAGTAACATGATGATTTAATTTTAAGGAAGCTTCACCCATAGTAGATACAGCAGTGAATTTGTCACTTCTGATTGTCTTTTCCCTATTTTAGAGAAGATAAATGCCAGAAATCCTGAATGCAGCAGGCAGTTCTGTTGAAGTCATATGTGGAAAGGCTTGCAGGCCCAACATCCAGGTCTAGGGCGTGAACCTGGCATACAATGTAGATATCTGTGTTTGTTGAGCAACAGCTACATTGTCTGCTGGGTTTCAGGCTACCTGGGAAACCGTTCTTCATGGCTGTTTTCATCAATGCTTCACCTGTACAGTTTTGGAATAACTTTTGCAGGCAGCATAAACTGCTGGGCTTTTTCATCAGAGTGCAGAGAAAGGATCCCATGAAATCTGATCACCTTAGCAAAACATGGTTTTGTTACGATTTCTCCAAGATGGTCACATAGCAGCCTGGAAAGCTCAATGAACCAGAGTTCAGGTATAATACCATCATTCCCTCTCTCTGCCTCAACTCTCAAGAATGAATCATCTGCATGTTATTAGTAATTATTATTTGGTTTCTATTCTTATTTACTATCAAAAGGCATAGGCCCTATGGGCCTCATCACTCTGCACTGGTACCTCACCATTCCTCCTCATTTTGGCTTCTTGACCACCTACAGGAACCCAGGTTCTTTTTAGTCTTTTTCCACAGCTTCATAATTTTTGTGAATGCTTCTCAGTCTCACCAGAATCCGTCTCTATCTCTCTGCCCCAACCGTCTTACCCCATCATTTGCTCCCTGGAGTGAACTCTAGAATTTAGGTAAATGGGGTGGTTTTTTTTTTTTTTGTAACTGCTATTCACCACCTGTTTTGAACCAGAAGAACAGCTTTCTTAAGGAATGACAAAGAACTTGTAAAGATAAACCACAAAAGTTTTCAGGAAAAAAGGAAGAAAAGAATGATAGAAATAGCTTCTGGAAAACTAATTTTTCCATTATGTTTTGTCTGTCCCTGGTAAACAAATGTATTAATTGCTGTTAAAGATCAATTTAAACTATCAAATTCTCAATAATAAAGGAATGCACCTTTAAAGGAGATGTTGTAAACCCTTGGTTAGGTGACCTGGTGACTTTTAGTAAGAAAATATGTATTTTAAATGAATATGAATGAACAGATTAAAGTAGATAATGAATACAAGATAAATGTCTATATGTAATAGTCAATTGTAATGATACAATGTATTTTTGTCACCCCATGCTGAATTCAGTAAAAATAAAACCAATGACTGACCTTTAAAAAGATTGTGTTTGTGTGTCTTTTGACTTCCTATACATTGTCTATTTCATGCCTAAATCACTGGCTTTTGTGCCCTACTAAGAGAAAGTCATTCTACTCAAGCTCTTTGACAGCTTTTGAAGAGTGAAAAAAGTCTGGGACACAAGGTTATGTTTAATAAATTATAATTATCAAAGGGACAGTTTTGTTCTATCTTCTCTCTCATACTTTTGTGATGTTCTAAGTTCCTTTGACTGTCCGTAAATAAGACAGTATCAACGATGGAGCCTGGGGTGAAGAACTCCCTAGTTGCATGGTCAAGTTTTCATTTCACTCTCAAGTCTGATGGACCAATATTGACTAGATCCCCAAAGCAAGAATAAAAGGAACCACCAGAAACTTATTTTCTCACTTTTTCCAACTTTTACTCAATGAGACCCAGGAAGGGAGGGGCATTGGTATGTTGGCTCTTCCTAGAAAAGGCACAGCCCTTTCCATTTTGAAACAATTTCACACTCTCTAAGAAAGTTATAAAAATATAGGGCTTCCCTGGTGGTCCAGTAGGTAAGGACACGGCCTTGCAGTGCAAGGGGTGCCAGTTCGATCCCTGGCCTCAGAAGATCCCACGTGCCATGGAGCGGCTGGACCGATGTGTCCAACTACCAAGTTGGAGCTCTGGGGTGCATGAGCCCAGAGCCGGTGCTCTGCAACAACAGGGGCCACCGCAATGGGAGGCCCACGTGGGCCAAAGAACAAAGATGGATGAAAATGGACAAATGAAAGTCCAATAGAAGTGGCCTGCCCGTCCCCCTCCCTCCCCACCCCCCCAAAAAAAGGAATAGACTTTTTTTTACAGTTAAAAAGTATATATAAAGACAGTACTGGTGGGACTTTAAAATGGTGCAGTTGTTCTGGAAAAGTTTGGCAGTTCCTCAAAAAGTTAAAACAGAGTTAGCACCCCTAGGACCAAGCATTTCCTCTCCTAGGTACATACCCCCAAAGAACTGAAGACAGATACTTAAAGAAATACATGTTCATGGCAGCACTATTCCTATTCATAATAGCCAAAAGATGGGAAAAACCCAGATGCCCATCAACTGGCGAACGGGTAAACAAAAGGTGGTCTATGCATACAATGGAACATTATTCAGCCATAAAAAATGAAGTACTGATAGCTGCTACAACATTGAATGAGACTGGAGAACATTACACTAAGTGAAAGGAGCCCCCTCCCCCCAAAAAACAGGCCAAATAGTGTATGAATCCACTTAAACTTCTAGAATAGGCAAGTTTAGAGAGAGAGATTGTAGATGAATGGTTGCCAAGGGCTAGGGGAAGAAAAGAGTGGGGAGCAACTGCCAGTGGGTAGAGGGTTTCTCTTTGGAGTGATAATAATGTTCTAGAATTCATGTCCAAGTAATGGTTGCACAACTTTGTGAATATACTGAAGACTGCTTAATTGTACACTTTAATTAAAAGAATGAGTTTTATGGTATGTAAATTGTATCTCAAAAATATAAGAGCTCACATACCCCTTGTCAATTTTCCAGGTGTTAATATCTCATGTGACTACAGTTCTATAATCAAGACACTTTATTCAACTTTCATTTGTCTCACTGTTGTCCTATTTCTTGTTGATCCCATCTAAGATGCCATTTTTAGTTGTCCCATGTCTAGTTTCCTTTAACCCAGAATAGTTGCTCAGTCTCCCTTGGTCTTTCATGACTGTCACTTTTTGAAGAGTACAACCCTCAGTTTTGATTTCTCTGATGGTTCCTTCTGCTTAAATTTGTGTATTTGACAGGAATACCACACAAGTGACATTGTGTCCTTAGTGCACCATAACAGAAGGCACATTATGTGAATTTATCCCACTACTGGTGATGTTAACTTTGATAATGTGATTAAGTTGGTGTCTGATCCTGGCTATTTACATTTTTCTTTCTTGCTTTAAAATTTTTCCTTTTATCACCATTCTGTACTCCTATTTTCCTTCACTCCCCACCCAAAGTTACCTATGTTTAATATACATCATTTAATTTGTATATATTCTTGAAAATATATCTTTTTTTGGCATTCTGGTATTTTTTAATTTATGTGAGTGGTACTACATTATAGCTCATTATGTTTCATTTCAAAATTAAGCCGTATATTTTTAAGGTCAGTCCTCTTTGCTACCTAATTTGTTGCCTCTAATTCTGCATCATACTCCATGATATTGTAACTAACAGATTTCTAGTAATGGACCCCAAATGGGAACCAATTTCTTGTAACCACAAATGACATTGTAATAAACATTCTAATATATGTCTCCTTCTGGATCTGTATAGGAAATTATTTGGAATATATAATATAATGAGTGGGATTTTTTGATCCTAATAGATACAACAGACAGACACACACACGTACATACAACACACCCCCCAGAATGACCTGATGAATCTATGTTCCCAACATCAGTGAATGAGACATCCTATGCATATCTCTGCCAAAAATTGATTCACTGGACATAGTTTACCAGGCTAAAAGGTGTAAAGTGATATATTACTGTTTAAGTCTGCATTTCTCTAATTATTACTGTTTATGAACATCTTTTCATGTGCATTTGAGCTTTGGGAGTTTTCTGTAAATTTCCTGTTCATACTTTTTCCCATTTAAAAAAATTTTTAATTCTGAAATATAGCATGCATATGGGCAAATGCACATAAAGTAAGTGAACAACTCATTGAACAGATCTGTGTAACCATCACCCAGGTCAAGAAATGGAATACTACCAGTACCTCAGAAACACTATTCCAGTATGTTCATCCCGCTCACTATCCCTCTCCTTCCCCAACGGAAACTTCTACCCTAAAACCTAATGAAAAATAGAGCTTAGTTTTGCTTGGTAATGAAGTTTCTATAAATGAAATTCTATGCTACATAATTGTTTATGTTTGACTTATTTTTCTCAAAAAGCGTGAGATTTATCCATGTTTTATGTAGGTGTAGTTCATTTTCATTGCTGCATTTTTAGTCCATGTTAGTAAACATTTGGATATTTCCATTTGTGCATCCAGTAATGTTACTATGAATGTTCTTTTACTTACAGTCTGATGGCACCTGTACACTCATTTTATTGGAGAATACCTAGGAGTAGTAGTGTTAGGTCATGGAGTTTGGATAAACTTTAGTAGATAATGCCAGTGTTCCATGGTGATTGTTAGACTTTACATTTCCACCAACCATGTATGGCAATTTCTGTTGCTCCGCATACTTATCAACACAATATGGTAAGTCTTCTTAGTTTTACAAATCAGCTAGGTATTCAATGGTATCTATGGTGCATTTAATATGATGATTAAAGATATTGAGCCAATTTTTGTTTATTGGCCATTTAGATATCCATTTTGGTAAGGTACTTGTTAAATCTCATGCTCATTTTTTATGTTGGGTTGAGTTCCTTGTTAACTTGTAGGAATTCTTCATATATCCTGTATGTGCATTTTTTTTTTGTTATTTTATGACCAATATATTTTACTCTGATTTCTCTTTCATCTTTTCAGTGGTTTCAAACAAAACTTTTTAACATAATTCAATCAATTAATCTTTTCTTTCATAATAATTGCTGGGTTTTCTGTACCTGGTTAAAATCTTTCCCTATTCCAAAATTTTTATTATTTTGCCTTTCACATTTAAATCTACAGTTCTCCTGGTGTTGAATTTTGTAAATTGGGTGCATTAGACATCAGGTTTCACTTTTCAACATATGGCTATACAATTTACCCAACATTATTGAAAAGACTTACCCCAGTGCTCTGCAGTGCCAGTTTTATTGTAAGTCAGATGCCCATATATGTCAGTGTCTAGATATCTGTTCTATTTCAGTATTCTTGAGCCAATGCCACACTGTCTTTTTTCACTAAGCTATGTAAGGTTTTTTGGGGGGGAGGAGGGACCACTTCTATTGGTCTTTCATTTCTCTATTTTCATCCATCTTTGTTCTTTGGCCTGTGTGGGCCTCCCATCACAGTGGCCTCTCTCTTGCTGCAGAGCACCAGCTCTGGGCGCATGCGCTCCAGAGCTCCAGCTCGGTAGTTGGGCACATCAGTCCAGCAGCTCCACAGCATGTGGGATCTTCCCAGGCCAGGGATCAAACTGGTGCCCCTTGCACTGCAAGGCAGTGTCCTTACCCACTGGACCACCAGGGAAGCCATGTAAGTTTTGATATCCACAAGAGTTTTTCTTTGATATTGTTTGGGATATTTTAGGCATTTCACGTTTGCATTATACAATTTGAAAATCCTTTGTCAATTCTGACAAACAATTTTGGAGTTTAATTGGAATTGAAGTTAGTTGATTTGGGGAGAATTGACATTTTTACTTTATTGAGTCTTCTGATACATGAGTATTGGAACTTCTCCATTGGGTTAGGCCTTTACTTTCTTACAAGGTTTTCATCATTTTCTGTGTAGAGCTCTTGTATATCATGTATTAGATTAAGAGGTAACTGACCTTTTGTGAAGCTATTGTAAGTGAGATCTTAAAATTTCACTTTGTAGTGAGTCATTGCTGTGTTAAAAGTGCAGTGTTCTTTTGTTTTTACTTTGTGTATAGAAGCTTTGCTTAACTTAGTTGTTAATTCCAAAATTAGCTCTAGATTCTTTTGAAGTTTTCTATGTATACAAATGTATCTGTGAATAAATTTTCTTTATAATCTTTACACTTATTTTTGTTTACTAATTGTACTGACTAGGACATATAGTACAGTGTCAAATAGAAGGGTACATAGAGGCCGTCCTTGTCTTATTAGCAAAGGGAAAACTTTGAACATGTGTGATGTTTGCTATAGTTTCTTTATAGAGTGGACATCTTTTAAAACAGTTTATGTCTCTTCCAAGGTGGTTAAGTGTTTATCATGAGTAGATAGTGAATTTTATCATATGCTTTTTCTACATTTATTGAGATGGTTGCTTAATTTTTGTCTTTGTTTAGTTAACGTGGTGAATTTGATTTTTTTTTAAATCACCTTTAATGAGGTCTAATTTGCATATATTAAAAAGAAGCCATTGTAAGTATATAGTTTGAAGAGTTTTGATAAATGTGTATACCCATTAACAACCATTACCATCAAGATACAAAGTATTCTGTGGGGGGTGGGGGAGAGCGGTGTCTAAGACAGTTGTGTTCAAGTCACTCAGTTGTGTCTGACTGTTGTTGACTCCATGGACTGTAGCCCACCAGGCTCCCCTCTCCATTGGATTCTCCAGGCAAGAATCCTGGAGTGGATTGCCATTCCCTTCTCCAGGGGATCTTCCCAACTCAGGGATGGAACCCAGGTTTCCCACCTTGCAGGCGGATTCTTTGCCATCCGAGCCACCAGGGAAGCACTATATAGCATAGCATAGTGTATAGTGAAAGTTGCTCAGGTGTGTCTGACTCTTTGTGACCTCATAGATTATAGCCCACCAGGCTCCTCTGTCCATGGGATTCTCCAGGCAAGAATCCTGGAGTGGGTTGCCATGCCCTCCTGCAGGGGATCTTCCCAACTCAGGGGCTGAACTCAGGTCTCCCACATTGTAGGCAGATTCTTTAACAACTGAGCCACAAGGGAAACCCAAGAATTCTGGAGTGGGTAGTCTATCTCTTCTTCAGGAGATCTTCCCAACCCAAGAATAGAACCAGGGTCTCCTGCCTTGCAAGCAGATACTTTACCAGCTGAGCTACCAGGGAAGCCCATAAAGAATTCTATCACCCCCCAAATCTCACTTGTACTTCTCTCCAAGTCAATTTTTATCTTTGCCACATATGCAAGGCACACACTGATCTGCTTTCTATCACTGTGGATTATGTTGCCTTTTCTAGAGATTTATGTAAATAGTTATGCAATATGTAGTCTTTTGAGTTAAGCTTCTTTCAATGGGCATAATGTTTCTGAGATTCATCCTTTTCCTTGTATTAGTAGTTTGTTTCTGCCAGCACATGAGTCAACTGAGTGCATAGAGAATAGTGGGTGTCGGACTAGAAAAACCATGAGTAGTAGTGAATTTTATCATATGCTTTTCTACATTTATTGAGATGGTTGCTTATTTTTGTCTTTGTTTAGTTAACGTGGTGAATTTGATTTTTTTTTAAATCACCTTTAATGAGGTCTAATTTGCATATATTAAAAAGAAGCCATTGTAAGTATATAGTTTGAAGAGTTTTGATAAATGTGTATACCCATTAACAACCATTACCATCAAGATACAAAGTATTCTGTGGGGGGTGGGGGAGAGCGGTGTCTAAGACAGTTGTGTTCAAGTCACTCAGTTGTGTCTGACTGTTGTTGACTCCATGGACTGTAGCCCACCAGGCTCCCCTCTCCATTGGATTCTCCAGGCAAGAATCCTGGAGTGGATTGCCATTCCCTTCTCCAGGGGATCTTCCCAACTCAGGGATGGAACCCAGGTTTCCCACCTTGCAGGCGGATTCTTTGCCATCCGAGCCACCAGGGAAGCACTATATAGCATAGCATAGTGTATAGTGAAAGTTGCTCAGGTGTGTCTGACTCTTTGTGACCTCATAGATTATAGCCCACCAGGCTCCTCTGTCCATGGGATTCTCCAGGCAAGAATCCTGGAGTGGGTTGCCATGCCCTCCTGCAGGGGATCTTCCCAACTCAGGGGCTGAACTCAGGTCTCCCACATTGTAGGCAGATTCTTTAACAACTGAGCCACAAGGGAAACCCAAGAATTCTGGAGTGGGTAGTCTATCTCTTCTTCAGGAGATCTTCCCAACCCAAGAATAGAACCAGGGTCTCCTGCCTTGCAAGCAGATACTTTACCAGCTGAGCTACCAGGGAAGCCCATAAAGAATTCTATCACCCCCCAAATCTCACTTGTACTTCTCTCCAAGTCAATTTTTATCTTTGCCACATATGCAAGGCACACACTGATCTGCTTTCTATCACTGTGGATTATGTTGCCTTTTCTAGAGATTTATGTAAATAGTTATGCAATATGTAGTCTTTTGAGTTAAGCTTCTTTCAATGGGCATAATGTTTCTGAGATTCATCCTTTTCCTTGTATTAGTAGTTTGTTTCTGCCGCAGCACATGAGTCAACTGAGTGCATAGAGAATAGTGGGTGTGGCGAGACCTTAAGGAATACATGCACACATAGAGATTTACAGAAAGGAGACTTTAAGAAATACACATATACATAGAGATTCGCAGAAAAGATGGGAACAGGGGCGGGGTGGAGGGAGGGCGGCTCAAGACCTCTTGGCTCAAGAACCCTGAACATATTCACCAGTCTGCTTTTATTGAGCGCTTAAGCGTCCAGGTGTTTGCAGGAAATGATACAATCAGCACAGGCTGGGACTCAGTCACAGCCCTGGTTAATAATTACCCTCATGACTCTAGGCTTTTATGTTATCTCCCTAATAGAAAGGGTGTACTGCCTCTCGGTGGCAACTAGACCAGCAAGAAGTTAAGGAGTCTTGTTCTGTGTACACACGCAGCGTTCTAACGTGCGCTGACCTGGCACTCCTAAGTCCACAGCAGATCTCACACCTGATCTGGCGATCAGTATGACCCCAGCTAATGAGCCCATGTGAATTGAATCAACTTGTTTTTGTCTTAGCTCTTTCTCTTATGTTTCTCATAGTTGTCTTTTCTCATTCCGAGATGTTTTTCTCATGGCTCAGCCAAGGCTGTGAAAACCTCCAACTCATTTCCCCACATGTTCCTTCTTATTGCTGAGTGGTAATCTATTGTATCAATATCACACATGTTTATCCATTTAGTTGTAGATGAACATTTGATTTCTTGTCAGTTTTTTTGCCATTATAAAGTTTTATGAATATTCAATCTTTGGATATATAGTTTCTTTTGGGAAAATAGCTATGAGTCATAGGTAGGTATATTTTTAATGTTATAATTTATGAGAGTTATATCAGCTTTGCATCCTTGCTAACCCTTGGTATTGGCAGTCATTTTGTTTGTTTGTTTGTTTTTGTTTTTTTTTAATTAATTAATTTATTTTTTTACATGTATGTTCCCAGATCATTCATATGCATATCCCTGGACCCTCCCCGCTTGGCAGTCATTTTTATTTTTAGCTACACTTATGAGTTTTCTTTCATTGTGGTTACACTTACAGTAGTATTTCATTATGGTTTTAAATTGCACTTTTCTAATGACTAAAGATGTTGACTTTCATTTCATATGTTTATATACCATTCATGTAAGTTTTTGTTTAAATATCTGGTTTTTTTTGTTCATTTTTGATTATATTGTCTTCTCATTATTGAGTTTTAAGTGTTCTTTATATATTCTAGTATACATCTTTTATTAGATAACTGTTTTGCTAATATTTTATTCCAGTCTGACTCTATTGCATGCCTTTTCGTTTTCTTGAGTATTATTCTTGAAAGAACAAGCATTTTCAATTTTTACATACAACTTATGTGTTCTCCTTTTAAATTATTGTGCTTTTAATGGCTTATTGAAAAAAATATTTGCCTACCCCCCCAGTCAAGGAAATACTTTTTGTTGTATTTCCTTACAGAATACTCATAATTTTAACTTTTGTATCTAGGTTTATGATACATTTCTAGTTAATTTTTATATATGGCTTGTAGTAAAAGTAAAAATTCTTTTTTCCTTGTAAATTTCCAACTTTCTCGAGCACCATTTGCTGAAAAGAATATCTTATTCCTAATTAATTACTTTGTCCACATTTTAGACGATCTATTAGCCGTATATGTGTGGGTCTATTTCTTTGCTTTCTATTCTGTTCTGTTAATAAGTACATCTGTCTTCATGTCAATATCACAGTGTCTTGAGAGCTGAAGCTTTATAGTAAGATTTAAAATCAGTAATATATGTCTACCGACTTTCTTCTTTTTCAAAGTGTATTTGGTTATTTTAGATACTTTGCATTTCCATACAAATTTTAGAATTGTCTTTTTTACTTTCTACAGAATAACCAAGTGGAATTTTGATTGAGATTTCATAAAATCTGTAGATATATTTGGGGAGAATTTTTACTGTAACAGAGTTATATTCCTTTAGGGCTTTTAATTTTTTTCTCAGCAATGATTTGCACTTTGCAAGAGTAGTGATCTTGTCCATATATTGTTAAATTTATTCCAACTATTTTGTTTTCTCAGTGCTACTGCAACTGGTCTTTAAAAAAAACAACTATATTTTTATAATGTTTATTTATTATTATTGGTTGCTCTGGGTCCTTGTTGCCTGCACGAGCTTCCTCTAGCTCCAGAGAGCATGGACCATTCTTTGTTGTAGTGTGCAGGCTTCTCATTCTGGTGTTCCCTTGTTATGGAGCACTGGCTTTCATGCACTAACTTCAGTAGTTCTCTTCCTAGAAAAGGCACAGTCCTTTCCATTTTGAAACAATTTCACACTCTAAGAAAGTTATAAGAATATAAAGACAGTACTGGTGGGACTTTAAAATGGTGCAGTTATTTTGGAAAAGTTTGGCAGTTCCTCAGAAAGTTAAAACAGAGTTACCATCCATAGGACCAAGCATTTCCTCTCCTAGGTACATACCCTCAAAGAACTGAAGACAGATACTTAAAGAAATACATGTTCATGGCAGCACTATTCCTATTCATAATAGCCAAAAGATGGGAACAATTCAGAAACAATCACATTGGGGGTTAAGATTTCAGTATGAATTTTGGTGGTGGAGAGAGGGGGACACAAACATTCAGTCCATTGCAGTATTCTCATAGTTTTTGTATAGGATTTTTTAAAAACAAACAACATATTATCAGCACATGACAATAATTATATATATATATATATATATATATATATATATATAATCTCTTTATTTCTTGACCTATTACCCTGTGTAAGATTTCAAGTGCAATGTTGAATACATGTCATGAGAACAGACATACGTTCTTTTCCTCTTTTTCTTAATGTATTAAGATGATCATATGGCATATCTTTTTTAGTCTATAAGGTGAATTCCATTGAATGATTTTTCAGATGTTAAATCAACTTTGCATTCCTGCTGTATACATTCTACATGGTCAAAATGTATAATCCTTGCTAGTATTTTGTTGGTAATCAATGCAGATATCTTTATGGGGGATATTGGTCTATGGTTTTCTTTTTCTTTTATGATTTTCATCTCAGGGTTATGCTGACCTCATAAAATGATTTGGGAATTATTCAGTCCTCTCTTAGTTTCTTAAAGAGTTTGTATAAGATTGGTAGTATTTCTTTTTAAAAAAAAATGTATACTAATTTCTTATTATTGGTTGCTCTGGGTCCTTGTTGCCTGCACGAGCTTCCTCTAGCTCCAGAGAGCATGGACCATTCTTTGTTGTAGTGTGCAGGCTTCTCATTCTGGTGTTCCCTTGTTATGGAGCACTGGCTTTCATGCACTAACTTCAGTAGTTCTCTTCCTAGAAAAGGCACAGTCCTTTCCATTTTGAAACAATTTCACACTCTAAGAAAGTTATAAGAATATAAAGACAGTACTGGTGGGACTTTAAAATGGTGCAGTTATTTTGGAAAAGTTTGGCAGTTCCTCAGAAAGTTAAAACAGAGTTACCATCCATAGGACCAAGCATTTCCTCTCCTAGGTACATACCCTCAAAGAACTGAAGACAGATACTTAAAGAAATACATGTTCATGGCAGCACTATTCCTATTCATAATAGCCAAAAGATGGGAACAATTCAGAAACAATCACATTGGGGGTTAAGATTTCAGTATGAATTTTGGTGGTGGAGAGAGGGGGACACAAACATTCAGTCCATTGCAGTATTCTCATAGTTTTTTTGTATAGGATTTTTTAAAAACAAACAACATATTATCAGCACATGACAATAATTATATATATATATATATATATATATATATATATATAATCTCTTTATTTCTTGACCTATTACCCTGTGTAAGATTTCAAGTGCAATGTTGAATACATGTCATGAGAACAGACATACGTTCTTTTCCTCTTTTTCTTAATGTATTAAGATGATCATATGGCATATCTTTTTTAGTCTATAAGGTGAATTCCATTGAATGATTTTTCAGATGTTAAATCAACTTTGCATTCCTGCTGTATACATTCTACATGGTCAAAATGTATAATCCTTGCTAGTATTTTGTTGGTAATCAATGCAGATATCTTTATGGGGGATATTGGTCTATGGTTTTCTTTTTCTTTTATGATTTTCATCTCAGGGTTATGCTGACCTCATAAAATGATTTGGGAATTATTCAGTCCTCTCTTAGTTTCTTAAAGAGTTTGTATAAGATTGGTAGTATTTCTTTTTTAAAAAAAAAATTGATACAATTCACTACTGAGGCAATCTGACACTGGAGTTTTCTTTATGGGAGGATTTTAAATTAAGAATATAATTTCTTTAATAGATACCAGTCTCGAGATTTTCTGTTTCTTCTTGAGTCAATTTTTATATTTGTATATTCCAAATAAACTGTGTATTTTCATTTTTTTTCTTGATTTGGTTCCAATATTTTTCTTTCAGTAATTTATAGAATGAGAATATAAAAAAATCAATGAGGGTATAGAAAACGTGGATAACATTATCAACCAACTTAACCTGATGGATGTTTGTAGAACATTCCACTCAACTACAACATAATACACATTCTTTCCAAATACACATGGGCTATTCACCAAGATAGACCCTATTCTGGGCTATAAAACATATTTCCATATATTTTAAAGGGTTGAAAGCATATAGAGTGTGTTTTCTGGTAACACAAAATTACACTGGAAATAAACAAGATATTTGGAAAACCAACAAATATTTGGAAATGACTATTTTTCTAAGTAACTCAGAGATAAAAAGGAAATTAGAAAATATTTGAGATGAATGAAAATAAAACTATAGCATATCAAAATTGTGGGAGGATTTCCCTTGTGGTCCAGTGGTTAAGAGTCTGCCTTCCAATGCAGGGGACACGGGTTCAATCTCTGGTCGAGGAACTAAGATCTCACATGCCATGGGGCAACTAAACCCACGTGCCACAACTACTGAGCCTGCATGCTCTAGAGCTCACACACCACAACTGGAGAGAAACCTGCACATCACAGTGAAAGACCCTGCATGCTGCAACAAAAGATGCTACATGCCATAGTAAAGATTCCATGTGCCACTACTATGATCCGAAGCAGCCAAATAAATACATATTAAAACAGTATAGGATACAGTTAAAAGCAATGCTTAGTTAGAAATGTAGAGTTTTAAATTTTATATTAGAAAAGATGATGGACACATGTCAGTTATCTCAAAATTCTACCTAAGAAGCTAGAAAGAGAAGAGCAAAGTAAATCCCTAATAAGTAGAAGGCTAGAAATGAAAAAAAAAAAAAAAGAGCAGAAGGGAATACAATAGAAAATGGACAAACAATAGAATCAGTTGTGCCAAAACCTAGTTTTTGAAAAGACCACAAAAATTAGAAAATCTCCAGCTAGATTGATCAAACAAAAAAGAGAAGCTACAAATTATATGGAAAATGAGACATCACTGTAGATCATGTAGATATTAAGATCTTACTATTGACTACAATGCACCCCTAAATTTTTTTTGAGGTTGACTTAGGTTCTTATGACCTCTATTTTCTCTATAGATGTTAGAATAAATTATTGTGTTTCATTGTTTAAAAATTGGAGTAAAGTTGCTTTATACTGCCATGTGAGTTTCTGTTGTATAGCAAAGTGAATCAGCCACACATATACACATATGTCCTCTTTTCTGGATTTCCTTCCCATTTAGGTCACCACAGAGCACTGAGTATAGGGTTCCCCATGCTATAAAATAGGTTCTCATTAGCTATGTATTTTATACATAGTGTTGTGCTTAGTCTCTCAGTTGTGTCTGAGTCTGTGGGACCCTGAGGACTGTAGCCTGCCAGTTTCCTCTGTTCATGGGACTGGATTCTCCAGGCAACAATACTGCAGTGGGTGGCTGTTCCCTTCTCCAGGGGATCCTCCCAACCCAGGGATCAAACCCAGGACTCCCACATTGCAGGTGGATTCTTTACCAGCTAAGCTACCAGGGAATCCCTAGAAAACTGGAGTGGGTAGCATATCCTGTCTCCAGGAAATCTTCCCAACCCAGGAATCAAACAAGGGTCTCCTGCATTGCAGGCAGATTCTTTACCAGCTGAGCTACCAGGGAAGCCCCTTATACATAGTAGTGTATATTTATGTATCAATCCCAATATATAATCCCATAGTCATGTATATATATCAATCCCAGACTCCCAATTCACCCCACCGTCATCCCCCTTGGTATTCATACATCTGTTCTCTATGTCTGTGTCTCTTTTTATGCTTTGCAAATAAGATCATTGTAGGCAAAGAGCAAATTAGCTGCGATAGGGTGGTCAGGCTCGCTTGCTCCAGGTTTTCTAAATACAAGGCCATTAACAGCTGAGATCACTTATAGCACTGCGCATGCCCATCCAGAGGTACTTGCTTGGTTAGGACGAGCTTACTTGGTCAGGAGTTACTCTGCAGTTCGCCTAGAGGAGCTTCACCATGAGAGCCCTGGCTGCTGCTGTGTTGGGAGCTACATTGGAGCAGCATCATGGTTATGTTATATGAGGTTGTGTTATGGTTATGTATGGCTGCTGCTACGGCAGCTGTGTCAGGCAGGAGAGAGGCTGTGTTATGGCTGCCATTCCAGCCAGGCGAGTGTAAACGTGTCTGCAGTTCCCGTGGCTCCTCACAACTCCTTCCAGCTTCTTAGCTCTGTTACTTGCCTACCCTGGGCTCAGCGAACAGTGTGAATAGCAATACAATTGGCGTCAGGAACAGGATTAGCAACACAGTGAGCATAATCAGCAGGATACCCAGCAGGTACAAGAGTCTTGAGTCCCCACTGGATGGAGGAGGCCAGTGGCCACCAGATAGCAGGTAGAACTGTGTGGCTGTGTTCCCCTCGACGTTTACTGCGGTGGAAGACTGGGAGGCAGTGGACACTTCACTGGATAGCTCTGATAACGCATTACAAGTGGTTAGTTTCCATTTGCCGGACAAGGCGGCCCAGACTGCCTCTGGATTTTCCTGACTACCCTGAAGGCGAATGTGGGTAGGCTTTCCATGTTGCTGCGCTGGCATGCAATGTACAGAGACACTTGGAAGAACTAGAGCAACCGGTATTGGCCTTAGAGCAAGAACCCCGTGGCCCTGAAGAACCCAGCATCTCTCACACTGAGGCGGTAAGTGACGGGGATGATGAATGTTATGAGACTAAAGATGATGATGATAAACATTAAAGTGGTTACTTCTGGGAACTGGGTTCAAGAGGGAATATGATGAATTACTTTTCATGCCATGCCCTCCTGTAATGTTTGAATTTCTTAATCCTGTGGTTTATTACATGTACATGAATCAAATGAAACATTATCTACCTGGATATAATTTACAAATGTCTTTCATAGGTGTATCTCAAATATATCAACTTACCACCCTCCTAATATTTGAGAGTTCTTTTTTTATGCTAGGAAAGAGAGCAATGCTGTATTAGAGGAGCCTCCAGAGTTGAACACTGCATTTCTTAGGGGAGGTTTACACACTATCTATGATAAAATCAATATCCATTGAAATTTCGTTAGAATCCTACATTGACAATACCTATCCCAGGGTGTAAATTGCAGCTCTGAGGCTGAGCACCCTCTCTGTGGTGGTTCAGGTGGTGGTGGTGGACAGCTGGTTCATTTACACCCAGGTGCATTTCTTTCTCTATAAAGACGCTCTGATTTGAAAAAGCCCAACTGATGATGGATTAGTTTATCAAACTGACTGCAACGGGACAGTGCATACAGATACTTCATTACCCCTTGCTTGGTATTTATTTTGTAAGGCTATTTTCATTTAGTTTAAATTTGGTTTCACTGAAATACATTAAAAATTTAGCAGATCATAATTCCAGTAAAAGGAACCATTCCCCTCCCCCAGTTATAAAAGTAATAACCTTCAATGTAGGAAAAGCAAATACACATAAAAAAGCACAATATAATTCCAACTTCTGAGCACACTTTGGTACATATCTTCCCATTCTCTTTGGCTATGAATATATATTTTCATATTTTACACATTGGTGTGTGTCCAGATTTGCTTACAACCTATCATAAACCTTTCCCTATAGAATTCAGTATTCTTCTAAAATATGCTTGTTGGCTATGGGATATGGTTACCTATAATTTAACCAATTGATTATTAGACATTGCATAGTAATTTTCAGTACTACATACAATAAAGTCACATACATAAAATGATTTGTTTATTTGCTTTTTTAAAAAGATTCTTAAAAGTATGACCGAACTCAAAGCTCAAATAAATATTTTGAATCTTTTAATATAAACTGCCTTGTGGGACAGTTGAGCCAATTAACAGTCCTACAAGCCCTATAGGTTTTAATTTCCTTGCTACATTATCACAGTAATGTCACTTTTTACATGTTTATCCATTTGACATATAGAAATGGTGTTTTGGTTTATTTTGAATTTATTTGGTTACTATTGAGGCCGAGCTTATTTTGATGTACATGAACTATGATTTTAATTGTATCGCCAAACATGTGGTAATGTGCTAGATACACTGAATAACTCAAAGAGCTGGTTGATGAATTGACTGTACTATTAAAATTTCCTTTTTAAGAAGAAAACAAAAGTTTGGAGTTTTTGCCAAAATTTCGTTAGAATCCTACATTGACAATACCTATCCCAGGGTGTAAATTGCAGCTCTGAGGCTGAGCACCCTCTCTGTGGTGGTTCAGGTGGTGGTGGTGGACAGCTGGTTCATTTACACCCAGGTGCATTTCTTTCTCTATAAAGACGCTCTGATTTGAAAAAGCCCAACTGATGATGGATTAGTTTATCAAACTGACTGCAACGGGACAGTGCATACAGATACTTCATTACCCCTTGCTTGGTATTTATTTTGTAAGGCTATTTTCATTTAGTTTAAATTTGGTTTCACTGAAATACATTAAAAATTTAGCAGATCATAATTCCAGTAAAAGGAACCATTCCCCTCCCCCAGTTATAAAAGTAATAACCTTCAATGTAGGAAAAGCAAATACACATAAAAAAGCACAATATAATTCCAACTTCTGAGCACACTTTGGTACATATCTTCCCATTCTCTTTGGCTATGAATATATATTTTCATATTTTACACATTGGTGTGTGTCCAGATTTGCTTACAACCTATCATAAACCTTTCCCTATAGAATTCAGTATTCTTCTAAAATATGCTTGTTGGCTATGGGATATGGTTACCTATAATTTAACCAATTGATTATTAGACATTGCATAGTAATTTTCAGTACTACATACAATAAAGTCACATACATAAAATGATTTGTTTATTTGCTTTTTTAAAAAGATTCTTAAAAGTATGACCGAACTCAAAGCTCAAATAAATATTTTGAATCTTTTAATATAAACTGCCTTGTGGGACAGTTGAGCCAATTAACAGTCCTACAAGCCCTATAGGTTTTAATTTCCTTGCTACATTATCACAGTAATGTCACTTTTTACATGTTTATCCATTTGACATATAGAAATGGTGTTTTGGTTTATTTTGAATTTATTTGGTTACTATTGAGGCCGAGCTTATTTTGATGTACATGAACTATGATTTTAATTGTATCGCCAAACATGTGGTAATGTGCTAGATACACTGAATAACTCAAAGAGCTGGTTGATGAATTGACTGTACTATTAAAATTTCCTTTTTAAGAAGAAAACAAAAGTTCTTGGATTTTTAGATTTAAAATGTACTCTGTTGCTGTAAGTTTTTCCATTTCAAAACTCTGCCTCTTTATCTTCCTCCTCTACTAAGGGTATTCTAGATAAGTGAAAACATTAGCTCTTTTGGTAGGAGTTTCAAAGGTCATAGAGTTTTATCAAAGTTTCACATGAGATGACAATCTTAATTTCAATTTACTTGATTCTGTCTTCCAAAGCATTCCCAAGGACATACAACCTCTTTGTTATACACAAATGTAGAAACTGAGATTGAATTAGCTAGCAAGGACAGGAAATTTTTTGTCAGATGCAGTATATTTTGGCTCCTCTGAATCTTCTCTTTTACCTGATGCCATTTAGCTTGCTTTTCACAAGCAAATCTGGTGAATAGTAGTTTACATATAATTTCAGATTTCAACACAAATGTACTTAGGTAACCCAGAATGTATGTAACAACCCAAATTAATGATCTTACATAAAATATGCTCGACTCTTGAAATAATGCATTGTGTTTGCTAACTAGTTATTGCCAAATTAGCAGGAATGTGCTCTTAAAGGTTATTGATAACCAACATCTGTTTAACAGACACTGTAAATTGTAATTAATCCATAATGCTTAGGAAAGGGTTACTTTAGCATATGAATAGTATATTCACCCCACATGGGATATCGATTTTTGATGTTTGAAAATTTAACAAAATATATTTATCACTAAATTTAAAGTATTTTCATTTTTAACTTAGAAGACATCAGGATTATGAAATCTTTAGTAATATATATGATCCTTAACATTTATCATATAGTGTTCTACAGGAATTAGATTCAGTGTTTTAATAATTTCTTCTCTCCCTGAAACCAACTTGTTGGTATTTGTCGAGAGAGAAACAGGGGTTTTTTTTGAGTTATTTTTTTCATAGTTTATTTCCTAGAAAGCCAGTTTACTATATATTATTTTTTTGACCTCACACAAAATTTGAAGTTAAAGATAAGGAGTTTTTAATAGTTTGTTTCTATTGAGTATTATTACTCTTAACCAGTCATTTAGAAAGTGATCTAGTGGACTAATAACCGAAAAAAAAAAACCATAATCTTGTTTTATTTATTCTAAGGTACTGCAATTCCCATACCCTCTTCATAAACTGTGGCATTTTTGTCACCTAATTTGGACACATAACAATCAATAACCTGTGTTAATTCTGTGGAAGGAAATTGAAATATCTTAAATCATTTGCTGGGATATTCTTTTGTTGTTGTTGTTGTTGTTGTTTTAAAGATTTATTTATTTATTTTGGGCGGGGGTCGGGTTGGGGAGAGAGGGGAGCGGGCGGGCCACTTCCATTGGTCTTTCATTTCTCTATTTTCATCCGTCTTTGTTCTTTGGCTCCTGTGGGCCTCCCATCGCGGTGGCGTCTGTCATTGCAGAGTGCTGGCTCTGGGCGCATGCGCTCCAGAGCTCCAGCGCGGTAATTGGACACATCGGTCCAGCTGCTCCGCGGCACGTGGGATCTTCCCAGGCCAGGGATCGAACCGTCACCCCTTGCACTGCAAGGCGGTGTCCTTACCCACTGGACCACCAGGGGAAGCCCTGCTACGATATTCTTATGAATTGTTTCACAACCTGTTCCTTAAAGTTCTAATTGTTCTTATTTATAGTTAAATTTTCTAAAAGTTGTGAGGGAATATACAAAGTTTAAGAAGCAAATAGATCTGTAAGACTTAGGGAGAAGGTTCCTGATCTCTCTCCACCTCTCCGCACCCCTAACATTTCCCATTCCCTAGAACAACCACCTTCAACTGCTTTTTTTCTTTGTTATTATTTTCTGGTATTTACCTCCAGATTTCTAAAGAAAATACTCAACTATTTCTTGATTTTCCAGTTGTAAAAATTGTCCCTTTACACTCTATACAAGTGTGGTTTCCAGGCTCTATTCTCCCAGTGTTAGCCATATATTAATAGAAATCTCACCTGGGGTGATATTCAGTGTTTAACTATTGTGACTTTGTAATAGAGTTAGTCACAGCCAAGCCATGAAGTGTACAAATGACATTTTTTTTCTTACTTCATTTTCCCTGGAATGAATAATTTTCCTGTCTCTTGTTTGTTTAGTTTTCTATGTACCTACAATACCTCACTCTCAGACTCTTCTCTATCCTTCCTCTCAATAAGTTTGAGTAAATTAGCTCTGCCATCAGTTCCCCCACCCCCCAGAGGAATCTCTCCCATGATCTTCTTAAATATAGACTGCTTGCTCCTTATATCTGCAGAAATCCATCATCCTAGAATCTCCTTCAATACCATCTCAAGTATGGTGTTTTTGTTTTTGTCTGCTTGACTTGTTTCTCCTATTGCCTTTTCTTGTATCTTGCCTTTTTGTATTTATTATTTATATGTTTATTTTGGGGGGGGGAGGTTGGGGAGGGACAGGGGCGGGTGGGCCCCTTCTCTTGGTCTTTCATTTATCTGTTCTCATCCATATTTGTTCTTTGGCCCGTGTGGGCCTCCCCTCGTGGTGGCCTCTGTTGTCACAGAGCTCCGGCTCAGTAATTGGACACATGGGTCCAGCCGCTCCGCGGCACGTGGGATCTTCCCAGGCCAGGGATCGAACTGGTGCCCCTTGCACTGCAAGGTGGTGTCCTTATCCACTGGACCACCAGGGAAGCCCATATGTTTATTTTTTAATGAGCACATCCTCCAGTAGTTTGCTGAGAAAGAGGGCATGAGAGATAAAGCTTTTGAGATTATAGATGTTTTACTTTGCCCTCATAACTTACTTCCTATTTTCACTGAATGTAGAGTTCTAGTTGGAAAATTATTTTTTCCTTCAAGTTTTGATGGCATTGTTCCATTGTTTTCTAGCTTCCAGCATTACTGTGGAAAAATAAAATGCCATAATGATTCACGATACTTTATTTGAAAGAACTTTTTTTTCCTTCTCTTTCTCTCTGGAGAGATGTTTTCTTTGTTTCACGTGATTAAAACTCTGCAGTGATGGTGTGGGTCTATTTTTCTCCATTGTGATGAGCTTCTTTAAACTGGAAACTCAAGTCTTTCAATTTTGAGGAATGTTCTGGAACGATTTTGTTGATGATGTCTTATCTATTTTGCCTTGCCTTGTGTTTGTGGAAGACAGGAATGCAAATAAGAGACAGATTATTCTCTTCTATAAGCCTTATAGAACTCTTTGCCTCTTAAACTATGTACATTCCCCTGCAACTTCTACAAAACTAAGCTATAAATAGGAAAAACAATGAAAACTTTTAAAAGACCAGTTTGTAAAACTTAAGAACTCATTCAAATACCTCAGTAAATGATTTAAATTACTTCAATTTTCTTCTACAAAAGTAACTCGGCTTTTTCAAATTTGAATCTTCTGAATTGGTCCTTTATTGATCATTTTCTCTTACTTTTAACCTCACACTTTTTGATCTCTTTTCCGAGATTTTTTTCAACCTTATATTCCTAATCTTTTATTGAATTTTAATTTTATTTCCAGGAGTTCTTCAGCTCCTTGTGTAGTCTGAATGTTCATTTCTCATACTGTCTCATTCTTGTTTTATGGATATAATACCTTACCTCTCTGTGACTATAAATAATCCTTTTAAAAAAGTTTCCCTCTCAGCAAAATTTGTTGCCTACTTTTTTTCTGTTTGTTTTTTTTGTTTTTGCCTTGTTTCATATTTCTCATTCCTGGTGACCCTTGACTGTCTGAATACATTATAAAACTTTGCTCCTATAAGTAGGTTTTTTAATCTGTGGAAGTGCTATAAGATGATCTGTCTGGTCTATTTCATTAGGAAATCGCAGTGATAATATATTTTCCCTCTCAGGTTCCTAAGAGAGGATTCTCTCCTCTCTTTCCAGCATTTGAGAATCTGATTGGGAAAAGAAAGCTGGTATCAATATTAGGGTGCAAAGTGAAAGTGAAGTCACTCAGTTGTGTCCAACTCTTCGTGACCCATGGACGAGCCATGAAATTCTCCAGGCAAGAATACTGGAGTGGGCAGCCTTTCCCTTCTTGAGGGGATCTTCCCAACTCAGGGATTGAACCCAGGTCTCCCTCATTGCAGGCAGATTCTTTACCAGCTGAGCTACAAGGGAATCCCTTAGTGTGTAAAGTATCCTTTATTCTCCTTATGTTCATTTCAGTATCTCTTCTGTCTGCTCTACTTGATGTCCCCAAGTTCAGAAACTTGCTGTCTTTCTCATCTACTAAAATGAGTAAAAGTCTTTTACTAGGATGAGGTAAGATACTGTCTCTTTTCTATTTGCAGTGGCGGGACATTTTTGGATCTAACTTATTACAGATTTCCAATGAAACCTCCTGTTTTTAGCCTTAACTTATCTACCACATCTATATATGCCACAAATCCCACTTAAGAAATTCTGGGATGCAAAATGGGTTGTTTCTTGGTTTTCCCACTGCTGGCTTAGAATTCAACTGAAGCGAGCCTCTTAAGTCAGTTATCAGTTATCCCTCTGTTATCCACTTTCCTTCATTTTACTGCTGTTGTATTCTCTCTCTTCTCTTTGTTCTCGTGGCTCTATGGCAAATGGAATAATGTGTGTGTTTGGTTGGTCATTATTATCCAAAACAGAACCCTCCTTTGAAGTTGAATTCAGTATACAATTCTTGGGCTTTTCTGATATATTTCTTTCCTCCCATTGCTCCCATCATTCCTCTCTCCCCTCAATCTAGCCATATGTTCAAATGTTAGACCTCATTCAGGATACACACATAAGGTTCTGGATGACAGTTGCAGATTTCAGTGCAACTGTTGGAAGAAACCATATGTGTTTGAGTGTACACGGGGATGTGCAGACACACATACACACAACACACACACAACATGATTAGGTTGAACTTCTGGTGTGTTTAGGGAAGAACATAGAATCATCCTTGGAAGCAAGTTGGCCAAACAGGACAAAGGCAGTTCACATATCTTGTGACTCTACCCTTCTAGTCTCCAGTCCAGCATCCCCTGGAAGCTGCAGGTGACACTGAACACACAAATTTGAGGTGTTTAGTTTTTCTTTTTTGACCTGAGAAGTTCATTTTCAATAACCTACACCACAGTGCAAATGAAGAATTTATTCCCTTAAAGGGAAATATTTAGAGGTATCTTAGAAAAAGCAGAGACAACACTTTCCTGACAAAGGTCTGTATGGTCAAAGCTATGGTTTTTCTAGTATTAAGTACAGTGTGAGAGTTAGATCATAAAGAAGGCTTTTTCCTCTTATGTTTTTTCTACTTGATGTCCCCAAGTTCAGAAACTTGCTGTCTTTCTCATCTACTAAAATGAGTAAAAGTCTTTTACTAGGATGAGGTAAGATACTGTCTCTTTTCTATTTGCAGTGGCGGGACATTTTTGGATCTAACTTATTACAGATTTCCAATGAAACCTCCTGTTTTTAGCCTTAACTTATCTACCACATCTATATATGCCACAAATCCCACTTAAGAAATTCTGGGATGCAAAATGGGTTGTTTCTTGGTTTTCCCACTGCTGGCTTAGAATTCAACTGAAGCGAGCCTCTTAAGTCAGTTATCAGTTATCCCTCTGTTATCCACTTTCCTTCATTTTACTGCTGTTGTATTCTCTCTCTTCTCTTTGTTCTCGTGGCTCTATGGCAAATGGAATAATGTGTGTGTTTGGTTGGTCATTATTATCCAAAACAGAACCCTCCTTTGAAGTTGAATTCAGTATACAATTCTTGGGCTTTTCTGATATATTTCTTTCCTCCCATTGCTCCCATCATTCCTCTCTCCCCTCAATCTAGCCATATGTTCAAATGTTAGACCTCATTCAGGATACACACATAAGGTTCTGGATGACAGTTGCAGATTTCAGTGCAACTGTTGGAAGAAACCATATGTGTTTGAGTGTACACGGGGATGTGCAGACACACATACACACAACACACACACAACATGATTAGGTTGAACTTCTGGTGTGTTTAGGGAAGAACATAGAATCATCCTTGGAAGCAAGTTGGCCAAACAGGACAAAGGCAGTTCACATATCTTGTGACTCTACCCTTCTAGTCTCCAGTCCAGCATCCCCTGGAAGCTGCAGGTGACACTGAACACACAAATTTGAGGTGTTTAGTTTTTCTTTTTTGACCTGAGAAGTTCATTTTCAATAACCTACACCACAGTGCAAATGAAGAATTTATTCCCTTAAAGGGAAATATTTAGAGGTATCTTAGAAAAAGCAGAGACAACACTTTCCTGACAAAGGTCTGTATGGTCAAAGCTATGGTTTTTCTAGTATTAAGTACAGTGTGAGAGTTAGATCATAAAGAAGGCTGAGCCCCGAAGAACTGATGCTTTCAAAATGTGGTGCTGGAGAAGACTCTTGTGAGTCCTTTGGACAGCAAGGAGATCAAGCCAGTCAATCCTAAAGAAAGGATTCACTGGAACTCTGAATATTCATTGGAAGGACGGATGCCGAAGCTCCAATACTTTGGCCACCTAATGTGAAGATCTGGCTCATTGGAAAAGACCCTGATGCTAGGAAAGATTGAGGGCAGGAGGAAAAGGGGGAGATAAAGGATGAGATGGTCAGATATCATCACTGACTCAATGGACATGAATCTGAGCCAACTTGGGGAGATAGTGAAGGATAGAGAAGCCTGGTGTGCTGCAGTCCATGGGGTCACAAAGAGTCAGATACAACTTAGTGACTGAACAACAGCAGCAATCTTAGAATATTAAGAGGCAAGCTGGAGGGTCGATGGGCAAGTGATTGAGGAAACTCTGCATCAGCAAAACCCTATGCTCATTTAAAGGAAAGCACAAAGTGAGTGCAATGGTTTCCCTGGACATTCTCTGTATCCCTCTCCCCAGTGTCCTGGAAATCCTGTTTGCCTACAGTCTGTCCACAGGCTTCAATAGAATACTCCTTTTGCTAGAGTGACTCTGATCTTATGTTTGGTCAAAAGATCATCCAGTATTAAATTTTAAAGCAATTTCCCGAATGTTTGACTTTAGTTTTTATGAACCAGAGCAATGTTAATGTCCAAATGAGTCTTTTTTTTTTTTTTAAAGATTTGTTTCTTTATTTATTTTGGGGGGGTGAGGTGGAGAGGCAGGGGAGCAGGCGGGCTACTTCTATTAGTCTTTTCATTTGTCTATTTTCATCCGTCTTTGTTCTTTGGCCCACGTGGGCCTCCCATCATGGTGGCCTCTGTTGTCGCAGAGCACCGGCTCTGGGCGCATGCACTCCAGAGCTCTGGCTTGGTAATTGGACACATGGGTCCAGCCGCTCCACGACACATGGGGTCTTCCCAGGCCAGGGATCGAACTGGCGCCCCTTGCACTGCAAGGCGGTGTCCTTACCCACTGGACCACAAGGGAAGCCCCCAAATGAGTCTTTTTAAACAAGACCCATGTATTACTCTTGCAACCAGTGATACTATTGTTAACAAAACACCTTTTTAGTTCTAAACAATTTCTGATCCACATAAGTCATATAGAAACTTATAATTTTAGAGTTTGTCCTCTTACTTTGCTTATGGCCTTTCTCCCAATAATATGTTTTGTTTCTTTGTCGTGGAGCACAGTAGGAGTCTGTACGGTGTGGATTGGTTTAGTTATAGAAATTTTAAAGACTATTAGAAGGTGCTCAAGACCTTTGTGCAGCCTTGTGATGGATGCTACAAGGACCGTAGTGCTTGGTGAAAGTCTATTTATAGAGAACACTTTTTTTAGCTTCTAAATGGCAAACATAAATGAGTTCAAAAGACCAATGGTGGGAAATAGTGATAGTGTGTCACCACGGCATAAATAACTAAATAATTCATTTCATTTGTAAAATAAATACGTAACCAAAAGGAGTAAGTTGAATGTTCTCCATTTTTGTTAAATTGCCACTCCAAATTGCTATTTAAACAAAGACCTTTCTGGATACAGAGGAAATAAACTCAGAAGTTTTTACCGAGCAGACCTGGTGAGCTGCAGCCATTATGATAGCTCCCACAAAAGAGGATTTTTCACCCATAAGCCAAGGAAAGCTTAGCTCACATGCCCCAAATTTTGCTCCTTGCCCTGAATATGCCTCTAGCAAGTTTAAATGTCCTGCATTTTTGGCAGTTGAGTCAAAGTTTAAAAATCATCAGTTTTATGAATTCTTCAGTATTTAGTCCTTTTGGCAAAATAGATTTTTCTTATTTGAACTCAGCTCACATGCAAGGAGTCTGGTCTAAGTCTGAGCCCTCATATTAAGGAATAAGCAAAATTCATTCCCATTTTGTTCTTTCCTACAGCATGGCTATTATTAAGTTAATAGAAGTCTTTCTTTAGTAACTAGAGTTCTATGTTTTAGGATTCTGGATCAGAATATAAGAAAGTACCCTCAAATTCATTTTTTCCAGAGGTTTTTTTTTAAATTTTTTTAGAGTTTTTTAAAAATTTTGACCTCTTTTATTGGTCTTTTATTTATTTTCATCAATCTTTGTTCTTTGGCCTGTGTGGGCCTCCCATTGCAGTGGCCTATCTTGTCACAGAGCACCGGCTCTGGGCGCATGCGCCCAGAGGGTGGCTCATAATTGGACACACAGGTCCAGCTGTTTCACAGCATGTGGGATCTTCCCAGGCCAGGGATCAAATCGGTGCCCCTTGCACTGCAAGGCAGACTGTTTACCCACTGGACCACCAAGGAAGCCCCATTTTATCCAGATTTTTAAAAGACAAAAAAACAGACTCAAATTTCAAGTTAATGTTTTTGAACAAACTGTACAAACTACACGTTCTGCTGTTTTGGAGTCTAAGGATTTTTTTTTTTTTTTCGGATGTTTGTTATGTGGCTTACATGACCTCTGGTCAAAGTTACCATCTGGGCTTCTGTTTGATCTCTTGTACAAATGTCCTCTCCCATAAATAACTAAATAATTCATTTCATTTGTAAAATAAATACGTAACCAAAAGGAGTAAGTTGAATGTTCTCCATTTTTGTTAAATTGCCACTCCAAATTGCTATTTAAACAAAGACCTTTCTGGATACAGAGGAAATAAACTCAGAAGTTTTTACCGAGCAGACCTGGTGAGCTGCAGCCATTATGATAGCTCCCACAAAAGAGGATTTTTCACCCATAAGCCAAGGAAAGCTTAGCTCACATGCCCCAAATTTTGCTCCTTGCCCTGAATATGCCTCTAGCAAGTTTAAATGTCCTGCATTTTTGGCAGTTGAGTCAAAGTTTAAAAATCATCAGTTTTATGAATTCTTCAGTATTTAGTCCTTTTGGCAAAATAGATTTTTCTTATTTGAACTCAGCTCACATGCAAGGAGTCTGGTCTAAGTCTGAGCCCTCATATTAAGGAATAAGCAAAATTCATTCCCATTTTGTTCTTTCCTACAGCATGGCTATTATTAAGTTAATAGAAGTCTTTCTTTAGTAACTAGAGTTCTATGTTTTAGGATTCTGGATCAGAATATAAGAAAGTACCCTCAAATTCATTTTTTCCAGAGGTTTTTTTTTAAATTTTTTTAGAGTTTTTTAAAAATTTTGACCTCTTTTATTGGTCTTTTATTTATTTTCATCAATCTTTGTTCTTTGGCCTGTGTGGGCCTCCCATTGCAGTGGCCTATCTTGTCACAGAGCACCGGCTCTGGGCGCATGCGCTCCAGAGCGCTGGCTCATAATTGGACACACAGGTCCAGCTGTTTCACAGCATGTGGGATCTTCCCAGGCCAGGGATCAAATCGGTGCCCCTTGCACTGCAAGGCAGACTGTTTACCCACTGGACCACCAAGGAAGCCCCATTTTATCCAGATTTTTAAAAGACAAAAAAACAGACTCAAATTTCAAGTTAATGTTTTTGAACAAACTGTACAAACTACACGTTCTGCTGTTTTGGAGTCTAAGGATTTTTTTTTTTTTTTTCGGATGTTTGTTATGTGGCTTACATGACCTCTGGTCAAAGTTACCATCTGGGCTTCTGTTTGATCTCTTGTACAAATGTCCTCTCCCATTTAAATGACTGTATCTACATATAGGCCATGATTCATTAGTATTTTAATCAGTTCCAAGACTAAACATAGGGTTGGAAATTTTTAACCTGTAACATACATATCTCAGTTGATGGTATGCATTTCCAAAGTTGTACATCACATTAAGAAAACACTTGAATTGAAAGCGCAAGTATGAGGTGTTTTAAAATCCAAATTCTAATGCCATTTGTGGGAAGAGTTATAGCTAAAAAAAAAAAAAAACCCTCTACAGGAATTTGACAATCAACTTGCCCTCTGTTCTGCATTATGCATGCTTAAGATATGTTTAAAGTCTTTGGGCTACTTTCCAAGGTTGCGAGGACCCAGTCTTGTTGGTTTCTCTGTTTATTTTAAGGTCCCATTTTCAAAACAACCTCATCTCTGGGAAGAAACTAAAAAATTATAAAATTCACTTTAAAGCATATTTTGTAAGTTTCTTTTTAAAAATACAACCTTTTCAAGTTACCAAGATGCCAGCAACTCAGAGAGAGAGAACACTGTCCTCATTTTACAGAGGAGAGTACTGAGATCCAGCTGATAAGCAAAGAGATGTATCTGCTTTTGGTAAAGCAAATGTAAAGAACAATAATCATAAACATGAGTGTTTCAAAAGGATATGACTATCTATCTCTAATTTTGAATATGTTAACATATAATGTGTAGAAAATAAAAGTATAATATATAATATATAAAATATAATATATAATTATAATTATATAATATAACTATTATAATATATAATATATATTATATCAATATATATAATATATAATTATAACTATTATAATTATTATAACTATTATAATTATATATGTAATAATTATGTAGTAATGATAGCTGATATCATTCTAGTATATATCAGTTATATATAGTTATATCTGCTATAGTTGCTATTATATATATATATAGAGAGAGAGAGAGAGAGAGAGAGGCTAATTTGACTATTTTGACTCTGAACATTCCTAGTCTGCATTCTTAATCAATACGCCCAAATGCGGACTTATCTTACAGTCCAGTCATTAAAACTCCACACTTTCACTGCAGGGACCATGAGTTCCATCCCTGGTGCAGGGACTAAGATCACACATGCCATGCAGTGCAGCCAAAAAAGAAAAGATCAAAAGATCATTATGAGTCTTGAATGCTACATGAATTTTGTAAAGAACTACCTTTGAGAACTTGACTCATAGACATTTATTGATGCTTGCCATGTGCAAGGCACTGTGCCTGATGCTAAGGAGATAGTGTATTTCCTTTGACAATCTTCACATCTTAAATCTCTTACAGGCCCATGTAGTCAGCAGGTATTGGCAGGATGATACAGCAATCCAAGCTTTATCCAGTCTGTAGCTTCACATGGCAGACTGGCTAGATGCTCATCAAACTCAACTTGAGTTGGAGATGGCAGAGAAAATTAGTCAGGCTAAGTTACACACAGTGGTGTGCTGGAGTCAGTTCATTCAGGGTCACAAAAACCAAATGGTCAGCCTCACTTTGCAACTCTATTTAGTAAGCTTTTTTCAGCATTTTTAATTCTTTTTAAAAATACAACCTTTTCAAGTTACCAAGATGCCAGCAACTCAGAGAGAGAGAACACTGTCCTCATTTTACAGAGGAGAGTACTGAGATCCAGCTGATAAGCAAAGAGATGTATCTGCTTTTGGTAAAGCAAATGTAAAGAACAATAATCATAAACATGAGTGTTTCAAAAGGATATGACTATCTATCTCTAATTTTGAATATGTTAACATATAATGTGTAGAAAATAAAAGTATAATATATAATATATAAAATATAATATATAATTATAATTATATAATATAACTATTATAATATATAATATATATTATATCAATATATATAATATATAATTATAACTATTATAATTATTATAACTATTATAATTATATATGTAATAATTATGTAGTAATGATAGCTGATATCATTCTAGTATATATCAGTTATATATAGTTATATCTGCTATAGTTGCTATTATATATATATATAGAGAGAGAGAGAGAGAGAGAGGCTAATTTGACTATTTTGACTCTGAACATTCCTAGTCTGCATTCTTAATCAATACGCCCAAATGCGGACTTATCTTACAGTCCAGTCATTAAAACTCCACACTTTCACTGCAGGGACCATGAGTTCCATCCCTGGTGCAGGGACTAAGATCACACATGCCATGCAGTGCAGCCAAAAAAGAAAAGATCAAAAGATCATTATGAGTCTTGAATGCTACATGAATTTTGTAAAGAACTACCTTTGAGAACTTGACTCATAGACATTTATTGATGCTTGCCATGTGCAAGGCACTGTGCCTGATGCTAAGGAGATAGTGTATTTCCTTTGACAATCTTCACATCTTAAATCTCTTACAGGCCCATGTAGTCAGCAGGTATTGGCAGGATGATACAGCAATCCAAGCTTTATCCAGTCTGTAGCTTCACATGGCAGACTGGCTAGATGCTCATCAAACTCAACTTGAGTTGGAGATGGCAGAGAAAATTAGTCAGGCTAAGTTACACACAGTGGTGTGCTGGAGTCAGTTCATTCAGGGTCACAAAAACCAAATGGTCAGCCTCACTTTGCAACTCTATTTAGTAAGATCACTTTCGTAGCTTGAAATTGGCCATGGTGGGAATATTTATACAATGGAAATCAGCCAACTCTACAAGTCAGGGTATTTTTGTTTTGTTTTATTTTGTTTCATTCAGAGATCCAGTTGCTAAACATTTACCAGCACACACCTGGTTATATGAGCTGCTTTTACAAACAATTCCAATATCTCAGTGAATTGATGCAACCCATTTTTATTTCTTGCTCCCATCACCATATAATACCAACTAAGGGACTCCACTCCAGGCAAAAACCAGAGATCTGACTCCTTTCATTGTGGGGCCCCACATGGTTTCACCTTTACTCTGGGACATCTGCTTATAATAGAGGTGGAGAGAACACAGAAAAGGCCTACCATCTCTTCATTTTTGATGCCTTAAGCCAAAAGTGACCCTTCTGTGCACTTTCAGTAATGAGAACTAATCACAAGACACCACCTACAGGCTAGAGAGACAGTAAATACTTGGCAGTGTGGGATAGCAGAGGAAGTGACATCTTAAAGTGACCAAAGGGCTGAACAAAATTTCTAAATGGATTCAGGAAGATCTGAATTTAGGAAGTATTCATCACATTGAACAAGTCTCACTCACGGATGTAAATGTTACCATTCTGTCTCTCCAAACACGTCATAAGATTAGCCCATATTCAAGAGGAAAGTGAAAAAATGTCACCTCTTGATAGGACAAACAGCAGAGACATACTGCCAAGGGGCCTGGACACAGGAATATGTGATTTTTAATAATCTGCCACAATATACTTTCAGCAGGACTTAAGCAACCCAGCCTGCCCTTAGTTCTTGGAGCTATTTTGTGACCTTGCCTGTCTGTGATATTGGCCCTAGAGAATACTTTAAAGTAATTTGCCTGATGCCTGCAAGATATGGTAAGAGCCCCAAATTCTTCCCCAGCTTAGATCTATCAACCCAGTCTTAGGTCTCAACTTTTAGGGTGTTGTGTGTTCCAGTCATCTGTCTACTGGTCACTTCCTCTTTTTACAGGCTTCTGGCTTTTTAAAATGGAGGTATTGTTGACAGAAAATATTAAGTTTCAAGTATCCAACATAGTGATTCAAAAATTTTAAACTTATACTTCATTTATAGCTATTATAAACTATTGTTTATATTCCCTGGGTTGTATCCTTGGAGCTTATTTTAAACATTGTAGTTTGTACCTTTTAACCCTGTATCCCTATCTTTTCCTTCCCCCCTTCTCTCTCCCCATTGGTAACCATTAATTTGTTCTCTGTATCTGTGAGTCTGTTTTTCTTTGTTGTTATATTCAGTTTGTTTTCTTTTTAGATTCCACCTATAAGTGATATCATACAGTATCTGTCTTTCTCTGTCTGACTTATTTCACTTAGCACAATAACCTCCAAGTCCATCCATGTTGTTGCAAATGGCAACATTTTATTCTTTTTTAATGACTGAGTAGTATTCTACTGTATATGTACCGCATCTTCTCTATCCATTAATCTGCTGATGAACACTTGGGTTGCTTCCATGCCCTAGCAATTGTAAAGAGTACTGTTGTGAACATTGAGGTTCATGAACCTTTTCAAATTAGTGTTTTTGTTTTCTTTTCATATATACCAGGAGTGGAATTGCTGGATCATTTACTTTTAGTTTTTTGAAAAACCTCTGTATTGTTTTTCGCAGTTATTGCACCAATTTACATTCCCATAAACAGTGTACTAGGGTTCTCCTTTCTGCATATTCTTGCCAACATGTTATTTGTGTTCTTTTTGATGATCACTATTCTAACAGGTGTGAGGTGACATCTCACTGGTATTTTTTTTTAAGCCATCATTCATTTATTTTTATCTATCTTTTTATTCTTTGGCATGTGTAGGCCTCCCATTGCAGTAGCCTCTCTCCTTGTAGAGCACCGGCTCTGGGCTCATGAGCTCCAGAGTGCTGGCTAATTATTGGACACACTGGTCCAGTCGCTCCGCGGCACGTGGGATCTTCCTGGGCCAGGGATCGAACCAGTGCCCTTTGAACTGCAAGATGGACTCTCTACCCATTGAACCACCAGGGAAGCCCCTCGCTATTGTTTTAATTTGTTCCAGTCATCTGTTTGACTTCCTCTTTTAAGGCTTCTGGCTTTTTAAAATGGAGGTATTGTTGACAGAAAATATTAAGTTTCAAGTATCCAACATAGTGATTCAAAAATTTTAAACTTATACTTCATTTATAGCTATTATAAACTATTGTTTATATTCCCTGGGTTGTATCCTTGGAGCTTATTTTAAACATTGTAGTTTGTACCTTTTAACCCTGTATCCCTATCTTTTCCTTCCCCCCTTCTCTCTCCCCATTGGTAACCATTAATTTGTTCTCTGTATCTGTGAGTCTGTTTTTCTTTGTTGTTATATTCAGTTTGTTTTCTTTTTAGATTCCACCTATAAGTGATATCATACAGTATCTGTCTTTCTCTGTCTGACTTATTTCACTTAGCACAATAACCTCCAAGTCCATCCATGTTGTTGCAAATGGCAACATTTTATTCTTTTTTAATGACTGAGTAGTATTCTACTGTATATGTACCGCATCTTCTCTATCCATTAATCTGCTGATGAACACTTGGGTTGCTTCCATGCCCTAGCAATTGTAAAGAGTACTGTTGTGAACATTGAGGTTCATGAACCTTTTCAAATTAGTGTTTTTGTTTTCTTTTCATATATACCAGGAGTGGAATTGCTGGATCATTTACTTTTAGTTTTTTGAAAAACCTCTGTATTGTTTTTCGCAGTTATTGCACCAATTTACATTCCCATAAACAGTGTACTAGGGTTCTCCTTTCTGCATATTCTTGCCAACATGTTATTTGTGTTCTTTTTGATGATCACTATTCTAACAGGTGTGAGGTGACATCTCACTGGTATTTTTTTTTAAGCCATCATTCATTTATTTTTATCTATCTTTTTATTCTTTGGCATGTGTAGGCCTCCCATTGCAGTAGCCTCTCTCCTTGTAGAGCACCGGCTCTGGGCTCATGAGCTCCAGAGTGCTGGCTAATTATTGGACACACTGGTCCAGTCGCTCCGCGGCACGTGGGATCTTCCTGGGCCAGGGATCGAACCAGTGCCCTTTGAACTGCAAGATGGACTCTCTACCCATTGAACCACCAGGGAAGCCCCTCGCTATTGTTTTAATTTGCATTTCTCTCATCAGAGATGAGAGATGCTGAGCATTTTTTTCATGTTTCTATTAGCCATCTTTATGTTTTCTTTGGGTTTAGAAAAAGGTCTGTTAAGGTTTTCTGCCCCAGGTTTTAATTAGGTTGTTTGTTTTATTGATGTTGAGTCATGTGAACTGCTTATATATTTTTAGATATTAACCCCTTTGGGTCATATCATTTATGAATATTTTCTCCCATCCAACAAGTTTTCATTTCATGGATGGTTTCCTTTGCTGTGCAAAAACTTTTGGATTAATTAGGTCCCATATGTTTATTTTTGCTTTTATTTCCTTTGCTTTAGGGGATAGATCCAAAAAATATTGTTAGCATGTATGTCAATGAGTGTTCTGACTATGTTTTCTTCTAGAAGTTGTGTGGTCTTTGATTTTACCTTTTAACCCACTTTGAGTGTATTTTTGTATATAGTGTTAGATGTTCTAATTTCATTCTTTTAAAAAAATTATTTATTTTTGGTTATTCTGGGTTTTCCCTACTGTTTTCTCTAGTTGCAGGGAGTGAGGAGGGCCTCTCTCTATCTGAGGTGAGCAGATTTCTTGTTGCAGTGACTTCTCTTGTTGTGGAACTTGGGCTTTAGTACACATGGGCTTCAGTAGTTGCAGCACATGGGCTCAGTAGTTGCAGCTCTGAGGCTCCAGAGCACAGGCTCAATAGTTGTGTGCGGGGAGCTGCCCTGTTTCAAGGGGTTTCCTTTAAGGAAACATAGCCCTGGGAGCTGCCCTGGCAACAGGGGCTGATAACAGCATAGCTCTCTGTCCCGCCACCCCAGGTGTTGTGAAGACGTTCCTTAGCTATTATGAAGAACACCCGGAGCCTCTGTAGAGGGCTTGAGGAGCATTATGACCCAGAACCATTGTAATGACATATCAGGAGGTAACACCTAGTTTATGATCGACACCTGGCCTGAAGTACGTGTTATGATCGACACCTGGCCTAAAGCACATGTTATGATCGACGCCTGGCCTAAAGCACGTGCACACAATTACTTGTTGAAGTATAAAAGGGAGGAGCGAATTCAATAAACTTGTCAGCAACTTGTCAGCAACCTCTAGAGTTGTCTGCCTTCTTGCTGTCCCTCTCAACCCCATCTTTTCTATCCTTCTTTCTTTTCTTAGCCTATCTGCCACTCTCTTCAGGACCTGTTCGACTGCCGGCGGGCCCGGCAAAGTGGCGCCCGAACAGGGACGCTGAAGGAGTAGAAGGAGCAGATTTGGCCGCCGCCCAAGGAGCTGAGGGATCCCGAGAAGACTAAGGTAAGTGCGGGTGGGGAGAGTATAGTTGAGAGTAAAAAATTATGGGACAAAGTAATAGTAGACAGCTTTTTGTACATATGCTTAAGACTAGGATGAAAAGTCGTGGTGTGCATGTAAAGACTGCAACTTTTGATAGATTTTTAGCTTTTGTTGAAGATGTTTGTCCATGGTTTCCTGAAGAGGGAACCGTCAGTCTTTCTGTTTGGAATAAAGTTGGGACTCAGTTGAAAGATTATTATGCATTGCATGGGCCCAGAGGGGTCCCCGCAGATACTTTGTTTCTTTGGAATATTGTTAGAGATTGTTTAGATTCAGAACATGAGGCTCATCAGGTACAAAAACTGCCTGAAGCAGCCTGTGTTTCACCACCCTCAGATCAGTTATATGCCAGCCCTCCTAGAGAGGACTTTGATGATGAGGAGGAGGAGGAGTTAGATCCTGCAGATCAGGCTGATCTAAAAGATCAAGCAGCTCAATACCATTCAGAAGACCCTTCATGGGATGTTATGTTTAATGCCGAAAAACCCCTTTCCAAAAAAGAAATTACTGTACCTATGTCAAAAATAGAGCAGATGTTTCAAGTTGATGGCTACTGCTAAGAAAGACAATCCAGATTCCAAAACTCCGTTAGCAACCATTCCTACAGCCGCTTCAGCAGTAGAACCTACCGCCCCTCCTTATTCCCCTTCTTTTATTGCTGAATTTGATCCTCCTACTTTTGAAGAGCCAAAGGCACCTCCTGTGGCTTTAATTTGTAAAACTAAAGTTTTTCCCTTTACAAATGCTGGGTATGACGCCCGCCTGGCCTAAAGCACGTGCACACAATTACTTGTTGAAGTATAAAAGGGAGGCGAATTCAATAAACTTGTCAGCAACTTGTCAGCAACCTCTAGAGTTGTCTGCCTTCTTGCTGTCCCTCTCAACCCCATCTTTTCTATCCTTCTTTCTTTTCTTAGCCTATCTGCCACTCTCTTCAGGACCTGTTCGACTGCCGGCGGGCCCGGCAAAGTGGCGCCCGAACAGGGACGCTGAAGGAGTAGAAGGAGCAGATTTGGCCGCCGCCCAAGGAGCTGAGGGATCCCGAGAAGACTAAGGTAAGTGCGGGTGGGGAGAGTATAGTTGAGAGTAAAAAATTATGGGACAAAGTAATAGTAGACAGCTTTTTGTACATATGCTTAAGACTAGGATGAAAAGTCGTGGTGTGCATGTAAAGACTGCAACTTTTGATAGATTTTTAGCTTTTGTTGAAGATGTTTGTCCATGGTTTCCTGAAGAGGGAACCGTCAGTCTTTCTGTTTGGAATAAAGTTGGGACTCAGTTGAAAGATTATTATGCATTGCATGGGCCCAGAGGGGTCCCCGCAGATACTTTGTTTCTTTGGAATATTGTTAGAGATTGTTTAGATTCAGAACATGAGGCTCATCAGGTACAAAAACTGCCTGAAGCAGCCTGTGTTTCACCACCCTCAGATCAGTTATATGCCAGCCCTCCTAGAGAGGACTTTGATGATGAGGAGGAGGAGGAGTTAGATCCTGCAGATCAGGCTGATCTAAAAGATCAAGCAGCTCAATACCATTCAGAAGACCCTTCATGGGATGTTATGTTTAATGCCGAAAAACCCCTTTCCAAAAAAGAAATTACTGTACCTATGTCAAAAATAGAGCAGATGTTTCAAGTTGATGGCTACTGCTAAGAAAGACAATCCAGATTCCAAAACTCCGTTAGCAACCATTCCTACAGCCGCTTCAGCAGTAGAACCTACCGCCCCTCCTTATTCCCCTTCTTTTATTGCTGAATTTGATCCTCCTACTTTTGAAGACCCAAAGGCACCTCCTGTGGCTTTAATTTGTAAAACTAAAGTACCTAAATTATCCCCTTTACAAATGGCTTTAACACGGGCTAATGAAGCCAGAGACGCTCTCCCAAGATCCCAAGATCGGGATGGTCCCGATCCAGTGCTAATTTGGGGGAGAGGAGTTTTTCCACAGGATGCCCAAGCGCCGCGCTGACTGCCGGAAAGGCTGGTACGCGCGTCAGAGACGATCTCTAGCGAATCAGATGAGAAATCTGAAGATTGACGAACGACCAGTCGGAAGTGTCTCTCAACAGTTACAAGAATTGGCTGAGAAGATTAGAAGAATGGAGCCTCAGAATACTGTATTCCCATTGCTGTTGATGCTGATTACTTTGCTTAGCCAAGCGCCAGGTCTCCAGGCTGAAGAGACTTATCCATTTAATTACTGATTCCCCTTTGATTATAACTGCTGTAGTCACTCATGGACATATTTGGAATAGTTCTGTTCGCTATCCCCTAGCCTGTGTACCTCCTCCATATGCATTACTGGTTGGACATGTTCATATATCTTTTGTCCCCTCTGTGAGTGATTTTCGTTCTTTATTGTTTTCTGGTTTTGTTAATTCTGGTTGTGATCATCCTATTGTGTATTCCTTGTTATACAGTGATTCTGGGCAATTCGAAGCATCCTATATGAAGTCCAATTATATTTAGAGCATAAAAATGCGTCTTCATAACAGAAAAGGGGGAGATGCGGGGAGCTGCCCTGTTTCAAGGGGTTTCCTTTAAGGAAACATAGCCCTGGGAGCTGCCCTGGCAACAGGGGCTGATAACAGCATAGCTCTCTGTCCCGCCACCCCAGGTGTTGTGAAGACGTTCCTTAGCTATTATGAAGAACACCCGGAGCCTCTTTAGAGGGCTTGAGGAGCATTATGACCCAGAACCATTGTAATAACATATCAGGAGGTAACACCTAGTTTATGATAGACACCTGGCCTAAAGTACATGTTATGATCGACGCCTGGCCTAAAGCACGTGTACACAATTACTTGTTGAAGTATAAAAGGGAGGAGCGAATTCAATAAACTTGTCAGCAACTTGTCAGCAACCTCTAGAGTTGTCTGCCTTCTTGCTGTCCCTCTCAACCCCATCTTTTCTGTCCTTCTTTCTTTTCTTAGCCTATCTGCCACTCTC